>WOAB01000685.1:585000-1237930 GCA_027886185.1 Rheum nobile | reverse complement strand
CTGGAGCGATCGCCGGTGGCCTTTGGTGTTGTTCCAGTAGCCCTTCGAGAAGCTTTTGGTTGCCTTTGGAGGTCAGAACCCAAAGCAAGTCGAAGGAGGCCGAGTCGCTCGTGTTTTGGGTGAGTTTTCTCGCCGTTTCTGTCACCGCAGTTCATCACGGCGGGCGCCGTGAAGATCACGGCGCCCGCCGTGATGAACTGCGGTGACCGCCGCCAAGAACGGTGACCGCCGCCAAGAACGGCGACCGCCGCCAGAGCCCAGAATGCCTCTTTGGCTTTTGGCTTTGGTGGTCTTCGTCGAGGCGTCGTTCCCTTCGGTTTCTTTCGTCTTTCCTTAGATTCGTACTAGTTTATGTCGAATCTAACTTAGGGTTTCCTTATGGGTCGATTCGAAGGAATCTGTGTGCCAGATTTGTTCCTGTGTCGAGCCCGGAATCCCGTCGTCGTTAGGCTTCGTTCAAACTCTGCGGATTAAGGCAAGTGGCGGTTCGCTCTTGCTCATCATTCCATATTTACATTAATTATCAGTTGTTTATCTGAGTAATTAATTTGGAATGATTATTGTGTTCATCTGGAAACGGTTTTGTTAACTGTTTTGAAAAACTAAAATATGATGTTATAATAGGTTGTATATCTGTTAGAACCACGCTATTATATATATATATATATGTGAATTAATACAGATATTATTATAGGTTGTATATTGTTAGAACAACGCTATTTTATCTATAACTGGCCTTGAGGGCATTGATATGAGTTATTGTTGTGTTTGTAACTGTTTGGTTAGAATGAGTATTCGTAGGAACGCTACTGTGTATCTCAGTACGAGTGCTAGTCGTTTCTTGATAACCCGGTGGTTAGGATTTAGTTCCTACCATTCTTCTTTAGTGCCGTTGTAAGGATTTAGTTCCTGATTCCGCTTGAGGGATATAGTTCCCGCGGGATTTAGTTCTCGATTCGACTCTTGGGATTTAGTTCCCGAGTCAACTCTGCCTTAGGGATTTAGTTCCCGAGGGATGTTTAAAAGCTTATAATGTCATGTGGGTTTTTGAATTTAATAAGATAAAGTGCCCGAGTGCACATAATTAATATACCTTTGGCGAGTAGTGCAGCTAAGTAAATAGTGCAGCTAGGAAAGCTCATCTCGACTTTTGATCAGAGTACGTTCTCTTTCGAATCTGGATTCGCTGTAAGCGATGAGGTTGGTCGTGAACCGAAACATCTAAGTCAGCTTTTAAATCACTGATTGTCTGATTCTTTAAACGTTCCAGATTTGTCATATTTCCTTAAAGACTCAATCTCTTGGAGTCTCTTTTCGGGTCGATTTCTATGAAGATTAAGTCTTCCAGAATCTTCTCTTGTGCATACCTCTTGTTGTTATTCCGTGAAAGTGTCGGGTTATGTATCGTTCCTTCGGTTATTATTCGAGGGACAATGATAGTAAATGGTTACGATCATTCGAACCACTCTGCTTTTTACCCTTGCATAGTCTATTCAGTAGACTAACCAACCGCAATTGTTCTCTGCATGGTTGGCTGGTGTCATCCGTTCGATTCGGCACATCAGATAGAGCGAAGATGAGGAGACTAGATTGACTATGAAGACGACGGTTATTTTTGGATGTTTTTAATAATTTCTTTTAATCAGGTTGAGATCCTTGGGAGATGACCATTGTGGTCAAGATCCTTGTTTGTAATACATTTAAAAGACTTCCGCTGTAACTTATTTACTCTGTTATTTGTTTATCAAGACTTCCGCTGTACTTTGTTTAAGACTTCCGCTGTAATTTATTTAAACTCTGTGTTTGTCCTATTCGGGATTGGGATGTAATCCCGGGACTCATGTTTTATATAAATAAGGTTATCATTTTGTATCATTGTATTTCATGATTTGTATTTAAACGGTAAAGCCTTGGGTGATCTCTGTAAGGAACACTGAGGTCACTGGCGGTAATACATTTCCAAATGGGTTAAGATTTGGGGGTGTTACAAGTACTCATTCTTCGCATTCTTCGTGAACTACTTCGAGGAAACAACGTTATGTCTCATTTTCTTGAGTTTGGCGGATCAAACTCTGGTGGTAGATGGGTGGAGGGGTTCAACATGATGAACACCCCAGGTGGTGGAAGGAGGACAATGTGATGACTCCTTAGAGATCTTCGAACTCGGCTAAGCCGATTGATGGGAAGCCAAGAGATAAACTAGGAGTGACTCTCAACTATGTTTATCAAAACTCAGCTTGAAGATTACAATGAGAGTTCATGGATATAGAAAAAAATAAGAGAAAACTAGGGTTTTAAAAGTAAACCCTAATGGGATTTGGCCTAAGACAACAAGGCCCAATCCATTACATCATCTTAAAATAGAAAAACAAATCAAATCTAGCAAAGCTATAAATAGTAATCGGGCCCGAGGCGAAATCGTCAAATAACCCTCGAATAATCAAGGGACGAGAGAGTGACCCACGAACGGCTTGGCTCGGACCCGAAGCTTGCACATATTCGGGTGACTAGAGATTGAGTAGCTTTGGTGATGGTTCTAGCACACACCCTAGTCACCGGACCATCGGGACGTACCCTAAAGAGGTCCTTTTCGTCTCTCGCCGTAAGGGGGTAGGCATGGAGTCATCACTACGGGTCCAACTCCCTAAGTTTACGTGGACCTGGGAAGTCACCTTGCCATGCACCACCGCGAAGCCGTGCCCTGCGACAAGGGCTAGGGCCCCGCTCACCTCCACGCATCACGCATGCCGCCCCTACATCGGCCCCTATCCCAAATTGAGAGCCACTCGGGGCGAGTTGATCCAAGTGAGCGCTACAATCCGAGAGCGTTGCCACTTCACCGACAATATGAGTACGAGTCCGATGCCGCATCCTCGGATGGAGGGTGCCACACTAGACCGGGGCCACGTTCCAGTGATCGTGACCACCGGTAACCATCGTGCCGCCATAATGCGCGGCTCCATAACTCCGATGGTGGCGAGAGCTATGCGCCCCGCACGATTACTTTGAAGACTATGAAGATGAGGACGATGCACATTATGATGGTGAAGATGACCAACCTTACCAAGGTCTTATTGAGGAAATTTATGATGACGAGCATGATGAAGATTATGTAACACCCCCGACTTACGTCGGTAGTGCCACACGCCAGTGACCTCAGACTGTAAAGTCCAAAGCCACCCTAGTTTTTAATCGAAACAATTATGCTTAAATAAATAAATAAACATAAAATAATAAAAGAGTAAAGAGCGGAAGACTTTGGAAACAAATACTTAACCTTTATTAAAATCTTTCCTCATAAATTGAGGAGATAAGTTTTACAACTCGAAATTACAATACAACGGAAGACTCTTAAAATAAACCCTAACTCATGACTAACTTAACTACATCTTACATTTATTTAGGAAGATTAAATTAATACTAGACAACTCTTAAAAAAAATTACTTTAAGAGGACGATGCACAATATGATGATGAAGAGGACCAACCTTACCAAGGTCCTATTGGAGAAAATTTATGATGAGGAGCACGATGAAGATTATGTAACACCCCCGACTTACGTACTTACGTCGGTAGTGCCAAACGCAAGTGAATTGAGACTGTAAAGTCCAAAGCCACCCTAGGCTTTCATCAGAACAATTATGCTTAAATAAATAAATAAACATAAAATAATAAAAGAGTAAATAACGAAAGACTTTTGAAACAAATACTTAACCTTTATTAAAATCTTTCCTCAAAATTTGAGGAGATAAGTTTTACAACTCGAAATTTCAATACAGCAGAAGACTCTTAAAATAAACCATAACTCATGACTAACTTAACTACATCTTACATTTATTTAGGAAGATTAAATTGATACTAGACAACTCTTGAAAAAGAATATTACTTTAAATCACAATCTTCAACTGCAAGCCTTCGTCTTGGATTAGTTACGTCCAGGTTGTCTGAAACCAACCACTGATGTGCCGTATAGGACAGATGACACCATCCAACCATGCAAGGAAAAAGAAAGGTTGGTCAGTCTAATGAAAGACTGTGCAAGGGTGAAAAACAGAATGGTTCTTGTACTCGTATATAGTCATGAAAGAAGAGAAATGTACCAAAAGAAGACTCCAAAGGAACTGAGTCTTATAGGAAATTATGTACGTTTGTTTGGGAACGTTTATAATTATCACAGAAAGTTTTAAAAATGACTTCTTTGAATAATCGAGTCCTTAACCAACCTTACCGCATACATGTTGTGCGAATTCATATTGGTAAGAGAACCTTCATAGACAGAAGCCCGAGGGGTTCCACGTTGTACTTCTCGCCCGAGGGTATATTAATTATGTGCAAAACGACACTTATCTTATTTAATTTCAAAACGTGCATTTACATTAAAGCTTTTAATCCACATCAATCTTGCAATGAGATATATCATGGGACGAATCCATAATAACGTCATAGCTAAGCGCACCACCACTTATATTCGAATAAGGGTAGGTCATGACCAAAAGTATTAGGGAAATAATCCTCATAATACCAAGTTATAAAGAAACAGCTAAACCTCGGAAGGTAAATATCGTTCCTACGAATACTCGTGCTAACTAGCATATAAATCCACACCAAATGCACAACAAATCCACACCAATGTTCATCTAGCGCCCTACAATAATAATATATATATAAGGGTCGTTGCTAGCAAATATAGAACCTAATAAATAAGGTTTATTTACACACCAATTTAACACACAAGTTCCCAAACGAAAATTAAGAATATTTATCCCAACTTAATAGCACAATCAATTCATTGTCAATTAAGATGAATATGAAATAAATTGCAAGAGCGAACCGCCACTTGCCTTGAATCACGAAGAACTTGAACGGCGTAACGGAGATGGTTGCTTTCGAAAAGCAAATTGGCTCCCTCCTTTATTTCCGTTCCAAAAGCGATTCCGAGATGTACCCAAATCACACAAAGTAAATAATTTATAATTAGATAATTTATTCAAGGGAAAATTAATTAAAATAACCCAATCTTTAGGGAGGTGGTAAAAAAATAATCTAATCCTTTAAAAGGTAAGAAAATAACAAAAAATTCAACAAGGTGTTAAAATAATAACCTATCTTATTTTTATGTTAATTATTTCTAAATAATTTAATGATGTGGCAATACCAATAAGATGATGTGGCATTTGGAATAAATGACTCATTCACATATTAAAATAAAAAATTTTGTAACCTATGCCCTTAGGGCATATGTTAAGATCTCTTATATAGAAAGTTTTGATTATGTGTTAATTTTTTAGAGTTTTTTTAATTTTTTTTAAATGGATTCACCCTTTCCTATTTAGGGTTTATATTCCTTAATAAAAATTCTTAACCTAAGGGCATAGGTTAGAAAAATCATTAAAATTGGATAAATCTACTATATGGGTGAAGGGGTATTTATAGGGGTTGCGTAGGTCTATCAAAACCCTACGGATTGGTATAAAATTTGGCCCAAAATGATACCGAATCGGATCTCAATTTCCTTCTAGATCGAAAATGCGTTTTGGGATATCCTCTTGCCTTTCCGGGTGAAATTCGGTTTAATTGGGGATGAATCTACCCAATTCTTGTGTATAGGTGCAAGATAATGTGTTACTAAAATTACCCAATCGTTCTTTATCCAAAAAACGCACAAATTTGGTACCCAAATCCTCCATGGGAGGCAAGTTTCCTTGTATGAGGGTAGAGGTGGAAGACAACCTCTCTTTTTGAGTAATTACAGTCCCCCCCATTTTAGGCTTAATTGCACATTTTTGCCCAACTTTCTAAAGTTGTGGCAAAAGTTCCCTTATTTCACTTTTCAAAAAATACAAAATTTATCCAAACGTATTTATTTTCTTATTCTAAATTTACATAATTATTTTAACCCAAATTTATGAAGAATGAAATTTTAGATTAAGTTAATTCAAAGATTTAGATTACATTTTATTATATTTTAACCTTATCTTACTTAACATTTTGTTCTCCTTAATTTAATACTTTATGTTAACTTGATAATTTTATTTAAATTAATATTACCATAAGTTAACATAATTTAAATACTTCATGACTTAAAAAGGTAACCTACTTAGGTTAATTATTATTTTATCCTCTCATGGATAAACATAATAATTCTTATAACCTTTATTATATATCTAAAAATTTCCAAAATCACATTCATGGTTGTACTCAATTATTTATTTATACCATACTATAATAACCCATTTGATAATTTGTACCAAAAAATTATCATAACCAAACATTTGAACTTAAGTTAATAAAAATTTAAATTACTCCTCTAAAAGAAATAAAATAAATGTTATAATTTTTATTTTTATCAAATTGAAATTACTATATTAACCTTCTAATTTAAGTGGGATATTACAGATAACTTCCCCGAGGAGGTGTCCCAATGCGACCCCGCTCGAGGCCATGGCCGCCCACGGCGCGGCCATGGTCACCGCGATGATGATGTCCCGCCTCCCCGCCATGCCTATGAGTGTCGCGACGACGACGTGCCTATTCCCCGCCAAGGATATGCGGCCCATGATCACGGCCCCCGCCGCTACCACCTCGCTGTCGTGGTCAATTATGGCCAACACTGCGAGTTCAAAGTGAAGCTTGAGAATTTTAGTGGCGAATATGATGCCGCTAAGTTCATTGAGTGGCACCAAAGAATGGAGTACACCCTCTCCCATTGCCATTATAATCAAATGGAGAAGGTTGAGAATTCCACACTTCACTTCATCGATGGAGCACTGATGTGTTCTTACCTCCGATGACAAGCCGAATTGTCAAGGTGACACCTTTGGATCTAGTCTTGGTTGGGAAGTCACTCGGCACTGACAAATCTGTCGTGGAACGCGGTGCTGATGATGGTTCGCGAGTGGGAGATCGCGATGATTGTGGTGATGGAAACAGTGGAAGTGATGAATGGGATGAATAGATAGCGGTGGCGGAAGCGATGTGATGAGGGATAGATGACTTGAAAAGACAAGTCTTTGGGTGTCGTAGCGTCGACTGCGGAGGAAGGAAGATGCGAAGGAAGACTTGGCTTGAAAGATCAAGCGGTTGCCGTAGCGTCGGCGACAGAGGGAATGGGGATGCGGAGATAGAGGGTGACGTCCGATCAAGGGAAGGAGGATAAATACTCTACTTGAAACCTTGATTAAAATTGAACGTAAGAAAATAACAAGAACAAGGGAGGCTTTAAATAGCCAATGTATCTCGGTCAAGACCTAATGGGCTTGGGCCGGAACAAGCCTAAGGGCTAGCCCATGCAAGCATGCAAAAGGCACAAACCCTAAAAGATAGAAAGACTATAAAAGGAAACTATCTAAAACAAAGCTGGAAATACCAAATATAGAAAATGTCTTAAAGAACGCGTTAAATGAGTACAAACACCGCGAGGAACAACGACTAACGGTCGATGGCCTCGCGAGGGGGTGCACGCGATGTTGGCTCTGGAGAACGCGTTGTTTCGATGCCGATGGTGGCGAGGACGACGAGTCTTGGGTTGGCGTCTGGGCTTCCTTGGCTAGCGACAGCGCGTGCGATAAGTGACGCGATGGCGGCGGCGATGGCCTTGGACCTAGACCTTGTCACTCGGCCCTCTGAGCATAGGCTCATGGCTTCTTCCTCGTCTTGGGCCGTCATGGGAGGCAGGGTCACATCACCCTCCCCCACTTGGCTGTGAAGCATCCCCGCTTCACCATCATCAAACTCAGGCTCAACATATGGAGTCAAGTCCGCCACGTTAAAGAACGCATGGACTCCAAAATCAGGTGGGAGCTCGAGTTGATATGCATTGTCCCCTATGGATTTGATCACGCGGAATGGGCCATCTCCACGTGGTGCCAACTTGTGCTTACGCCGCGAGAGGAACCTTCCTTTTCGCATGTGCACCCAGACGAGATCCCCAGGTGCAAAAACGACGCGGCGTCGGCCAGTGTTCTTCTGGGAGGCATACTGCACGGCCCTTCTCTCCAATTGGTCCCTGGTCCGTCGATGGAGCTCTTGGACCTGCTCAGCGCGATTGGCGGCGGAGACATACACTGGGTCTCGCAGTGGTCGCGGCGACAAATCTAGTGGTGTCAAGGGGTTCATGCCATACACCACTTCGAAAGGTGTCAACTTGGTTGCCGTGTGCCTACATCTATTGTAACAAAACTCGACAAGTGATAGTAAGTCCTCCCAACGCCTAGGGTTGCCTTTGAGCATTGTGCGAAAGAGGGCTCCTAGAGTTCTATTTGTGACCTCCGTTTGGCCATCGGTTCGGGGGTGGTAGCTAGTGGAAAATAGGAGTTTGGTTCCTAGCTTACCCCAAAGAGTTCTCCAAAAATGTCCAACGAACTTAGAATCCCTATCACTCACTATGGTACGCGGGACTCCATGAAGACGCACCACATGCTCAAAGAATAGATCGGCAATCTCACTAGCACTATGGGTTGTCTTACAAGCTATAAAATGTTCCATCTTAGAAAATCTATCTACGACCATAAAAATAGAGTCTTTACCTCGTCTAGAGAGGGGCAAACCCGTGATGAAATCCATAGACAAATCTTCCCAGGGGGCACTAGGAATGGGCAAAGGAGTGTAGAGGCCGTGAGGACTAGATCTAGCTTTGGCTCTCTGGCAAGTCACACAACTTCTACAAAACCTAGTCACTTGGTGGGTCATGTGAGGCCAAAAGAAATGCTCTCTTAACGCGGCCAAGGTCTTACTAATCCCAAAGTGTCCACGACTCTCGTGTGCTTCCTGAATCAAAAGGAGCCTAATGGAAGACCTAGGGATGCAAAGGCGACTAGCCTTGTATAAATAACCCTTAGAAAGGAAATAAGACTCAAACTCACGCGATCTCAGGCAATGCTCTAGAATAGGGGCAAAGAAAGGATCACTAGCATATAATTCCTTAATCAAAGCAAAACCCAAAACTTTAGTTTGCACATGAGTCAAGAGAACATACCTTCGAGATAACGCGTCATTAATAATGTTCTCCTTTCCTTTCTTATGAACGACGACATAAGGAAATGTCTCCAGAAACTCCACCCAGCGAGCATGGCGTCGATTGAGGTGGGCTTGACTCTTCAAGTATCTCAACGCGGCGTGGTCGCTATGGATGACAAATTCACGCGGCCAAAGGTAATGTTGCCAAGTCTTGAGCACGCGTATGAGGGCATACAACTCTTTGTCGTAGGTGGGGTAATTTAGTGTGGCCCCTGTGAGCTTCTCACTGAAATATGCAATGGGCCTCTTCTCTTGGTGTAGCACACCACCAATGCCTATGTCTGAGGCATCATACTCCACCTCGAAGTGTTTGCTGAAATCGGGAAACTGGAGCAAAGCTGCTTGGCACAAGGCCTTTTTCAAAGCCGAGAAGGCTTTTTCATGGGGCTCAAGCCACAAAACTATGCTGCCCTTCTTTGTCAGCTCATGTAGTGGCGCGATAATGGAGGAGAATTCGCGAACAAAACGCCTATAAAATCCTACAAGGCCGAGAAAGCTTCACACCTGTGTCGGTGTCGTAGGTGTTGGCCACTCTTTGATGGCCGCGATCTTCTCTTCGTCGATGCGTAAACCATCACGACTCACAATATAGCCCAGAAAGTTGGTTGACGCGAGCAAAAGGAGCACTTGGCCAGATTGGCGAATAGGCTCTCGCGTCGAAGGCATTCGAGCATAAGTCGAAGGTGATCGACATGCTCTTCCAGGTTCCGTGAATACACAAGGATGTCATCGAAATAAACGACAACAAACTTGCCAAGGAAGGTTCTCAAGACGTGGTTCATCACACGCATAAAGGTGCTGGGAGCGTTCGTGAGCCCAAATGGCATGACAAGCCACTCGTAGAGCCCATACTTTGTCTTGAACGCGGTCTTCCATTCATCACCTTCTTTCATCCTGATCTGGTGATAACCACTCTTCAAATCAATCTTGGAGAAAAGTGTGGCGCCATGAAGTTCATCAAGCATATCGTCAAGGCGTGGAATAAGATGCCTATACTTGACTGTGATCTGGTTTATCGCGCGACAATCAACACACATTCTCCATGTGCCATCTTTCTTGGGCACAAGGATCACATGCACTGCACAAGGGGAGAGATATTCCCTTACATAGCCGCGATCCAACAACTCTTGCACTTGGCGCTGTAGCTCTTTGGTCTCTTCCGGGCCAGCTCTATACGCAGCGCGATTGGGCAAGGAAGCACCTAGAACAAGGTCAATCTGGTGCTTAATGCCTCTCAGTGGAGGTAATCCTTATGGCAACTCATCAGGAAAGACATCGTTGAACGCGGCGAGCAAGGTCACGATGACAGGCGGCACTGACGCGACAGTTGATGATTCAGGGATGCAAGGAGTTGGCACAAGCAGAAAGCATGGGGCTTTGCCAGTCAAACACGCAGTGAGGTCACTGGCCCTGGCTAAAAGAACGCGTTGCTCACATTTTCCTTGCAAAGGACGCGTCTGGGGCAACGGATCGGCAAACTTTGTCGATGGCGAGGTGCTTCTCGAAGTCTGTGTGGCACTTGGTGTCCCAGATGTGGCGTTGTGTTTCTTCTTGCCAGTGCCTGGAGGAGACGAAGTGTTGCCAGATGTGGAGGAGTTTTGCTTCTAGAGTGCCTCTGGACACTCATTTGACCTAGTAGACGCGGCCTCTATGGCCTTCTGGCGATCGCATTCAACCTGGTCCTACAAGATCTCATGGGGAGACATTGGATGCAAAGTGACGCGCTTCCCGTGGTAATTGAACACATAAGTGTTCAAATAGCCATCATGGAGCACGCGCCTGTCGAATTGCCATGGGCGCCCAAGCAAAATATGGGTGGCGTCCATTGCAATGACATCACAAAGTATAGAATCACAGTATTGCCCTATGGAAAAAGAAATTAAACATTGGCGAGAGACTGTGTTACCTGGACTTGAAGAAATCCATTGGAGGGCATAAGGTTGTGGATGCGGCATCGTAGGCAATTTGAAGTGGTTGACGACCTTCTCAATCACAATATTAGCCCATGATCCTCCATCAACTATAACACTCAAGGAAGCTGTCTGGACGAGAGCTCTTGTGTGGAACAAGTTATCGCGTTGATCGCATAAGCTTGCTTCCTTGACTGTGAGGAGACGACGCATCACCAAGCTCAATGGTGTGCCCACGGGCAGTGAAGCGGGTTCACAGTCATAGGCGTCTTCCTCTTCTTCGATGCCTTCATTGATGGCCTCTAGGGTTTGCTCATCGTCGTCGTATGACTCGTAGCCGGCTGCGGCCGTGGAGAACAAGACCTTTCGAGCGTTTGGGCAATCTTTCTTATAGTGGCCTCGTCCACCACACTTGTAACACTCGATGTCGCGCGCACGATCTGTGCTCACTGGAGCTTGTCGTGGTGTGTTCTGGCGTGGCGCGGTGCTTGGCGGCAGTGGCTTTGCCTTGGTTACTTGGCTAGACGCGGCTGTGGGAGAGGCACTAGGGCGAGGGTTACTAGAAGAGAAACCACTAGGGTTAGAAGCATACCTGGTTTGGCCACTTTGCCAAGTGTAGGACTTTTGGCGAGTGAGTTGTGCATGAATTTGCATCGCCGTGTGAGTAAGGGTGTTCAAGTCTTTGATTGGCAAAATCTCGAGTTGATCACGGATGTTGGCCTTGTAATACATGTCTTCAAGCTTGGAAAAGAACTCGAGTGGAGTCATGGACCCTTGGCGAGCCATGGCTATCTTCAATTGCATTTGATTCCTATAGTCTGGAGGCACATATTTCTTGGTCATCACGTACACCAATTGATGCCACTCGGTGACCCTTGTCCTGTGGCGTCGAATGCAGTCATCCTCGAAGCGATGCCACCAAATGCGAGCGGCTCCTCGGAAGTTAAGCGTCGTGGCGTCGACATGCTCTTCAGGAGGCACTCGACAATATCGAAGTGTGTACTCCGTAGCTTGCACCCATTCAAGAAAAACAGAGGGGTTGTATTCACCATAAAAATGCTCGATTTTTACCTTGACTTGGTGTCGTTGGAATCGAGGCTGGGCAGGTTCTTGGTTGAACGCGTTGGTTGGCGCGGCATCGTAGAGAGGGTTATCAAAGGCGCGCACTCCATGTGATCTATCGCGTCCAACCTGGCGTCTATCGCGTTCTTGGCGATCTTCGCGGACGTACTCATCCCTTGGCGTGTAGGCATCGTCGCGTTGACGTCTTTGCGGCTGGGCATCCTAGTTGTCGCATCGAATGTCTCTGGGCATAACATCACGGCACTCGGCACCAATGTCATGAATGCGTTCTCCTTGGGGCTGGAGACGCGGTGGAGGTATCTAATCCGAAGGGCGATCCTGCAATTCAAGTGGATCTCCAAGAGGGGGGTGAAAAAATTAGGGTTGACCATACTTGAGTCCTCGATCTCTTCGTCGTCATACTCGTTGAAGTCGTCGTGGACATTGGATGTGATCGACGCGTAGCCATCATATCCGTAACACGGCGTTCAAACACTCTAGTGTCGAAGGTGATCGCATACATCATGGCTCTATGGCTGGGTAGGTGGGGTCCTCAACTGATCATCGCGTCGCGTATGCCCACTTGGTCGGTGACTGGGTCTCCTTGGCATCGCGTCGGCTGGCTCGGCTCATCGAGGGCGGCCTTCGCGTGGTGCTGAGCCCGGTACGCATCTCTGGGTTCTCTTAGAGGCATAGCGATCATCAAAGTTGTATTGTTCAGAATACTCACCTTGAGTGTCCCCGGCGTCGCGGTCGTAGTCGGAGCCATTGTCGAAGCCAACGGGTGTGGCTCTAGGGACATAATGGTCTGCATGCGAGGCGAAGCCTTGGCGACTCTCGATGACACTCTGCATACGATTGAGTTGCGGTCGGTGATGAGACATCGACGGAATGATTCCTTTGCCTTTATCGACTCTTGTCTTTGATGGACCCGCATCGGTGGCTCCAGGTTGAGCCGACGCGTCCATGGCACTCAGAGGAGTTGGAGTTGGCACGATGGGTTCCACGCGTTGTTGTGCTCTTAAGGCTGCATTCTCTTGTCGCAGAGCTTGAATCAATTGTTGCTCCTCGGACAAGTCAAGGAGTGGTTCGTGTTGTGGGGGGTCGAGAGGTGGTTGGTCTTGTTGCACCAACGGCGGTTATTGGGGGTTGGTGTTGTCAACGTCGCGTTCGTCTTCACTGTGTCCAATCGGCATGGTACCTATAACAAGACGGCCAGACATGGGAGTAAAAGCGAACCAAAAGACAACAAAGAACAACAACCAAGCAAATCACTAGTCAAGTCACAAAGTTCACGTAGGTAGGGCTAGTTTGGGCTTGCCGTGAGGGCAGCTTGGCTTGACAAGAGATGGTGTATCAAGCAAGTTGCAATCAAACAAACAAGAACAAATTAAAACACTAAAACAAACGTAGACAAAGCAACCTAATAAGCAAGAAAGTACCTTCTAGGAAGCTTGACCAAGACGGTGGAGAGGTTGAGAAGATGAGCTTAGACCGAGAGTGGGTTAGGGTTGCCTTATTTTGGCTTTCCCTAACTTTGGAAACTTTTTTTTTGTTTAATATCTTTTGGATTTTTTTTTAATATCCGAGATCTTATCTTTTGATCTTTTCGGATTTGCAAAAGGAAACAAAAATAAAAAAGGTCTAAGTAACAAGAATATCACAAGTGTGATCTTAGAGATAAGAGAGAGAAGATAAGATTTGATGATATCTTATATAAGGAAATTCGGTTAACTTGACTAAAAAGTAAACTCTAGCAAACAAGGAAACTCTATCTACACATGAAATAAGGAAACAAAATATTCTAGCATACAAGATAACAAATTACCTAACACACCAAAACTTAGGGAACAAGAAAAAAAATTCGGCCAAGGTATTACCTTGTAGAAACCAAATAGGTGAGCAAAGATGGAAAATTTATGGTTTTTCGCGATATCTCAATAAAGCAGACGATGGGGGTCAAGAAAAATTTTGTGAACAAAATGCAAACTTGAGTTCGTGACTTACAAGACTGCTGGGCTCTGATACCAGGTTATATGTTCTTGCCTCCGATGACAAGTCGAATTGTCAAGGTGACACCTTTGGATCTAGTCTTGGTTGGGAAGTCACTCGGCACTGACAAATCTGTCATGGAACGCGGTGCTGATGATGGTTCGCGAGCGGGAGATCGCGATGATTGTGGTGATGGAAACGGTGTAAGTGATGAATGGGATGAATAGATAGCGGTGGCGGAAGCGATGTGATGAGGGATAGATGACTTGAAAAGACAAGTCTTTGGGTGTCGTAGCATCGACTGCGGAGGAAGGGAGATGCAAAGGAAGACTTGGCTTGAAAGATCAAGCGGTTGTCGTAGCATCGGCGGCGGAGGGAATGAGGATGCGAAGATAGAGGGTGACGTCCGATCAAGGGAAGGATGATAAACACTCTACTTGAAACCTTGATTAAAATTGAACGTAAGAAAATAACAAGAACAAGGGAGGCTTTAAATAGCCAATGTATCTCGGCCAAGACCTAATGGGGTTGGGCCGAAACGATCGTAAGGGCTAGCCCATGCAAGCATGCAAAAGGCACAAACCCTAAAAGATAGAAAGACTATAAAAGGAAACTATCTAAAACAAAGCTGAAAATACCAAATATAGAAAATGTCTTAAAGAACGCGTTAAATGAGTACAAACACCGCGAGGAACAGCGACTAAGGGTCGATGGCCTCGCGAGGGGGTGCACGCGATGTTGGCTCTGGAGAATGCGTTGTTTCGATGCCGATGGTGGCGAGGATGACGAGTCTTGGGTTGGCGTCTGGGCTTCCTTGGCTAGCGATGGCGCGTGCGATAAGTGACGCGACGGCGGCGGCGATGGCCTTGGACCTAGACCTTGTCACTAGGCCCTCTGAGCGTAGGCTCATGGCTTCTTCCTCGTCTTGGGCCGTCATGGGAGGCAGGGTCACATAAAGCACAGTCTTGGTGGTATCGCTTTAAGATAGAACGTGAGCGCCGCCATTTGCCACCCATTGTTGCATGGAACCAACTAATGTTTGTGATGTACAAATGCTATGTGCCTGAGGACTACAAGGAGCAAAGAAGCGAGCCACGTGGTCACGCAAGGGTTGTACACCCCATTGGAGTTCTTTGCCGAGTTGGAGGAGCTTGTTAATAAAGCCGGCGTTGTTGCTTCATCCACCGCCCTAAGAAATATGTTCTTGCGAGGCCTAGACGTTGACATCCGAGACCCATTGACCCTCCTCAACATCAAGAACCTCAATAATTTGACGCACACGGCCATGGAGATCTACAACCAACTCCAACGCAAGAAGCGAGCCACGTGGTCACGCACACAACCCCCAAGGTATGATTCTAATTCTAGTCCATTAGTTTCCTCTAATTCCTGCTTCCCCTCGCACCCGCGCCCCGGTGCCAGCCGCTCCGGCGACAATGCACCCCAACAGTGCCCCCGCGCGCCTGCACACCCCCGCGGTAGCGCGCCCCACTACCCCCGTTGATGACCACACGCGGAACCGTGTGTGCTTCAAGTGCGAAGGTCGCAGACATGTGAAACGTGATTGCCCAAACAACAAGAGGGTGTTATTCACCACCCAATCCGGGTATGAGTCATTTGAGGATGACCCCGAGGTCAAAGAGGAGAGTTACTACGAGGAGGCCGAAGAGGAGCCCGAGGAGGGACACTATTCTTGCACCCCACATGACACCGGCGCCGGCACACCGCTAAGTTTGGTCACAATGCGTGTTCTCTCCGTGCTTGAGGGAGACTTGAAGGACCAAGGTGAGAATCTCTTCCACACTTGATGCTTGGTCCAAACCGCCTCTCTTAGTGTCATTATGGATGAAGGAAGTTGTTGTAACATCATCAATGAGAAGGTGGTCAAGTAGCTCAACATCACTATGATTTCCCACCCTCAACCATATGGCCTCTAATGGATCTCTGAAGGTAAAGGTGATGTGGTAACAAGGCAATACAACATAACATTTAAAATTGGCTATTATAAAGATTCAGTCCATTGTGATTTTAAAGGCCATTGAGGGCAGCCAACCGCCGGCGCGCCCTAGCCATGACGGTGCCAAGGCGACCAAGAATCGCAATGGCGCCCCAACGCCCCCCCCCCCCATGGTACGACAGCGCGCTCCGGTGCCCAAGTGGCGCCCCAGTGCAAGCATGCCTCAATGGCGCCCTAGTGCTCCAGCGGTGCCCTAGTGGCGACCCAACTCCCTGTACTCCAGTGGCGCCCCAGTGCAAGTGTGCCTCAGTGGCGCCCCGATACCCCAGTGATCTCCCAGTGGCAGCGCGCCTCAGTGGCACCCCAACTACCCTATGCGCTCCCCTGGCGCCCTAGTGCCCCAACAATGCCACAGTACGCTCCCCTGATGCCCTCCGCAGGCGTATCACGGGGCGCGCCCCCAGCCATGGCATCACACTCTAGTCCTGTGGTGCCCATTCAAGGGTGCTGCGAGACCCGACTTCTTTTGGCGCACCAACGATACCTCACCCCGGTGCTCCACGGCCGACGCCCATGCTTCATCTTGGTGCCAAAGAAATGCCTTGATACTCTCTTACCCCACGGCGATTTGACACCTAGTGTCGCAACGCTTCTACATGAGTTTGCCAATGTGACCTCGGAGGAGCTACCCGAGGGCCTTCCACCGGTGCGGAGGATAGAGAACCAAATTGATCTAGTCCCCGACGCCTCACTCCCCAACCGAGCGGCCTACGACGCTACCCCGAGGAGACAAAGGAGCTTCAATGCCTAGTTTAAGAACTCATAGACAAGGGCTATGTCCGTGAGAGTTTGAGTTCTTGTGTTGTGCCGGTGATCCTTGTTCCAAAGAAAGATGACTCGTGGCGCATGTGTATTGATTGCCACACAATTAATCAAATCACCATCAAGTATTGCCACCTCATCCCATGCCTTGATGACATGCTAGATGAGCTCCATGGTGCTACTCTCTTCTCCAAAGTTGATCTTAAGAGTGATTATCACCAAACCCTGATGCGAGAGGGTGATGAATGGAAAATGACATTCAAGACGAAGTATGGCTTCTACGAGTGGCTTGTCATGCCATTTGGTCACACCACGCCCCAAGCACCGGGGTAATGTGATTTAGAAACGTCTTTCTACTAATTGCGGTTTGATTATTCTTAGCTTGGACAGTGACAATAATGGTTTAATTAATACCACTACAGTTTAAAAGATCATATATTTGCAGTATTGTAATTCAAAAGGTGGACCAGTTTTTAGACGACTTTTTAATAATTTGTTGGATCAAAATGGTCCCGTATAGATTAACCCAGTTGTTTGCCATTCACTATCCTGGCCAACTTTCATTTCTAAGTGCAAGCCAAAATGTAGGTTCATTCTATTAATTAATTAAAATAGTTATTATTTAAAAAATAATATATCAATACTTTTAGTTTCATCTAGCCAAAATTAGGACCAAATCGGGTCTGCTTTTAACATTCTACTTCTAGGAAAAAGTTGACATCAATGTATGTTAGAGTTGTTTCAATACTCAGAAGTGTAACCATTTTGATTTGGTATTTGGTATGTGTTTTGGGGCGAAAAGATCGAACCGACCTGAATCGCCTTAAGAAGGGCAACTAGACAACAATAAGATTGCAATATCTAGATGATCCAAATCAACTAGTAATTATACGAGATAAGATTAAATGGATATGGAAATAGGCTTATTTCCCTCCAGTGAGAGGCTTGTCAAGTAAATCAGTCGCCGAAAAGACTTAGCCGTCGGTCGTTTCAAGAGTAAGAATGAAAGTTAGAACTGAGAGAATTGAGAGTGAAAGCTAGAGAAATCTGATTTGTATTAGAGAATAATCGTGTGTCGCGAGATCCTAACCAATCTAATATTTATACATGATTTATGAAGTGAACTAATCTAGCCGTTCTCTTCTGAGATTTGCGGGAGCCGTCGAACTATCTTCTGAGATTCTTGTCAACGTCTTTCTTCCTTGGGTTCGTCCCGCTTTGTTCCCGCCGAGTCTGTTGATCTTGTTTTCGAAATCATGGGCTAACCAAATCGGGCTTCAAATGACTTGGCCCAACATTGCCCTAAGATCAAAATGGACTAGAAGAGGAACGGTTTCTGGGGCGGTTTGATCTTGCTTTTGCAGAATCTTTCTCTACCGATTCTTCTACAGTCGTTGAACTGATGTGGCATCTCGTGAGTGGCCCAACGGTTTGACCATGGGTAAGGCGGTTTGCTTCTTTAAATTACCATCAATTACCTCTCCTTTCACTACAATGCTTCACGTCTTATCAAGGTAATTTATCTCTCTTTTTTCAAAATTTCACCGTTTTCTTTCCTGCTCCTTTCATGGCGTTATCCAGATCGAGAAAGGGCAAAGCCATTGCGAGCGATTCGAGCGAGAAAGGCGATACATTTGTGCCTCTAAAACTCCTAAGCCCAGAAGATTCCTTATATGGAACCCTAACCCAACCTGAACTTGATAGGTATTTAGAGGTCGGAGGGTTTCCCAAGGGCACTGTAGCGCGTCTTCCTTCTCCTTGTGAGCGAGTGGACTGGTATAAAGAAGGTTGGGTATGTTTCTTTGAGTATCCCTTCAAAATCGACCATTCTTTTCCTTTTTCTCATCTTGTTAGAAACTTCTTGGCCGTGTTAAATCTTACGCCTTGCCAAGTCATGCCCCACACATGGCGCTTGCTCATGGCAATCGATCTTTTAACTGCGGATGTAAATGTGGAATTCGATTTCGATGCTTTATGGTATTCTTACTACCTGAGTAGTCGTGGTTCTTCAAGGTTTCAATTGCGTCTTCGTCGGGGTAGAAATCCCATTGCCTTGAATCTAGATGTTAATGACCGTGGATGGAGATCCCAGTTTTTCTTTGTAGAACGTAGGTCCCTTAAGAGGGGTATCGACTGATCATTCCTCCTCTCCAACTGGAGAAAGACATGTATTGTGTTTGTCTCTTTTCCGGTCTCCTTGTCGGATAATTTCTAAAACTTTGCTTACATGTATTTTGTTGCACCACCTAATCCAGGGGAACCCGAAGGATTCGAAGTCATGACTGCTACTTTGCTTGCCCTTCCTGAAGCAAAAAGATCCTTTAGGAACGTCAATTTTCTACTACCTGAACCTGTTGACATGTCGACCCCTTCGGCGTCCGTGACCAAAGGCACATGTTCGTTCCTACAAGTATGCGTTTGGTTGGTTTTTGGGGTCTTTCTTTGCTTATTCTGTTGCGTCATGTTGTCAGCGTCGAAAGGTGGAAAGTCTAGTGCGTGTTTGTCTGGAAAAAGTCTTCTGGAACAAAGGTTGTCAGCTGCTAAGGCATCGTATTCTGCTAAGGCATCGTCTTCCGCGAAGGCCCCGGCTAGGGTTCCTCCGTCTACTAGAGTCATTGCTCTAGATTCTCCTTCGTCGAAAACATATGGGGCTAAGAGGAAGGCGACGGTCGCTTTGAATCCTTCGCCAGACATGTTGAGGGAGAGGTCGGCAAGCGACTTGCTCCGTTTTGTGGACCTGGAAGCCAAGAGCGAAATCAACAACCTTCATCCCAGCGATTGTATGGATGAGGCTGCATTTGGTGCTTGGAAGGTGAACAAGAAGATATAAAAGTTGTTTTTTTTTAAACTGAATTACATGATGCTTCAAATGTAGGCTTTCCAGTACTCCATGGTCGCCCTTTTGACTATTCAGGAACTAAGAGACAGAGGGGATAAACGAATTGCTCGAGCAGAGGAGCAACTGAAGGCTTATGAGGACCATGTGAAAGCTCTTGAAAGTGAGATGTCGTCGACCAAGAAGAAATTCAAGGCTCATCTTGAGGAAGTGAAGGATGAAATGAAGGTTGAGGCTGAGAAGCTTCATGAACAAGACGCTCGTACTGCTGGTGATGTGGGGGCGTATTACTGCCTCAAATCTCATATTGAAATGATGGAGGAGTATGCTGTTGGCACCCACGTCAAATGTTAGATTGAAGATGCGAAGGCCGACATGGACCTCTTGTACCCCAATGGCAACCCCGAAGATGACTTGTTCAAGTTGGTCGGCCTGGGAGAAGAAGATCAAAGGGAGGAGGCCGATCCTGAGGCGACTGAAGAGGTTGTTGAGGACGCATTGAAGGTTGGCCCTGAGGTGACCACGGGTAAGGAAATCATTCCTACAGACGTTAATGAAAAGTCGGGTGAATCTTAGTCAAGTGTAATGAAGTTGTGTGTTTGAAGTCTTGTGAACATTTTGTTTTTAGGAGTTTAAGTGACATGTTATGCCCCATTGTGGAGATGGGATGGAGAATGTTTTGGCGACCCGTCCACCATCGCGGGTCCCGTATTTTGTGGAATGCTTTTATGCTTGCGTGCCTTGTGTTTGTTTGTTCTTCCAGGTGGGCTTGTCAATCGCGCCTTGGTCGTGACGCGCAATAATTGGTCGAGGCGACCTGTAGCTGTTAGTGTTAGTATGGCATGCCTTGTTTGTCCAGGGAAGAGCAGTTGTAATGTTGAATAAAAACGAGTACCTTAGATAGGACAAGTCTTTGTAAATAGGATGTTTTAGTGTTTATTCCTCTATTCCCTGTGTACCGATCGATCGTGTTGTAAGCGCTTTTGTATGGAAGAAAATGTTGTTTTGCTTAAGCTTTTCTTCTGTCTTCGAGGCTTCTGTTCCTGTGTGATCTGTCTTAAAACGTGAAAGAAAAGGTCAAGGCGTGACCGTTGGGTGTGAGCCCAACGGCCCTCCGATGCTTAATTCAGTAAAGAGATTTCAAATATATGTAATCGAACAAACGTGATAGAAACATGAAGGAAAAAGGATTAAAAAACGATACAACTTTAAGTGGGCCGCGTTCCAACTCATGGGAAGTGGTTGTCCATCTTTAGTCTCCAATCGATATGCTCCTTGTCCGACGATTTCCCTGATGAGGTAGGGTCCTTCCCATTGAGGTGCTAGTTTCCCGTCGGCTGGATCCTTGTAGTTTTGAAATGTCTTTCTTAGGACCCAATCTCCTAATTTGAAGACTTTAACACGGACATTCTTATTGTAGCACTTAGCGACTTGTTGTTGGTATTGAACCATTCGAATTTTGGCTCTTTCTCTAGTCTCGTCTGCGGTGTCAAGATTGTGAGCCAACTCGACGTCGTTTTGTTCTGGGGTTTGTAACCCATATCTGGCAGTCGGAACGAGTAGTTCAGTGAGGATGACCGCCTCGCTCCCATAGACTAGTGGAAAAGGGCTTTGTCCAGTCGCATTCTTCGGCGTGGTTCTGTCGGCCCTTAATATTAGAGGGAGCTCGTCGGCCCACTTGCCTTTTGCCCTTGTGAGGCATTTTTTGAGATTGTTTATGAAGATCTTGTTGCTGGATTCTGCTTGGCCGTTAGATTGTGGATATCTCGGCGTAGACGTGACCAATGTGATGTTCCATTGTTTGCAGAAGGATCGCGTCTTGGTATCGATGAATTGGGAGCCATTGTCGCATACGATTTCTGAAGGGATGCCAAATCTGCATAGAATGTTATGCTTTATAAATGAAATGACGTGTTTTTCTTTTACCTCTCGATATGCTTTGGCTTCTAACCATTTAGAAAAATAGTCAGTCATAGCGAGGAAAAAGACGCATTGTCCCGATGCTGGTGGTAGTTTCCCGATAATATCCATTCCTCATCGCATGAAGGGCCAAGGTGCAAGAGTTGGGTGAAGCATCTCCGATGGCTGGTGTATGATGGGTGCGTGCCATTGGCAGGCATCACCCTTTCTGACGTAGTTGGTTGCGTCCCTGTTCATTGTAGGCCAGTAGTAACCTGTCCTGAGGGCTTTGCCGGACAGTTTGCGTCCCCCAGTATGGTTCCCAGATTCTCCGTCATGTAAGGATTGTAGGACGCGTCTCACCTCAGTTGTTTTGAGGCAACGCAGGTATAAGCTTGTGACAGATCGTTTGAATAGAACGTTATATTTTAAATTAAATGTTACGACCTGTACCTTGAGTCTTTTGGCTTCTCCTTTGTCTGCTGGGAGTATTCCATCTTTAAGCCACTTGACGTAAGGCGTGGTCCAATCATCTTGGTCACCTACTAGGTCCTCCTCTA
Source organism: Rheum nobile (assembly GCA_027886185.1). Classification (NCBI taxonomy): domain Eukaryota; kingdom Viridiplantae; phylum Streptophyta; class Magnoliopsida; order Caryophyllales; family Polygonaceae; genus Rheum; species Rheum nobile. The sequence goes on along the minus strand of WOAB01000685.1, from coordinate 1,215,878 downwards.
TGTTGTCGCCTACTTCCGCTGAAATGACCTCTTTTAAGGGCAGTTCGTCTATCATCTGAGTGTTGTCCTGACTGGTTATCTTGAGGATGTTGGGGACTGACGGAGTGGTGATATGTGCTAGTGGGATGTTGCAAAAGTCGTCGGGATGGAGGGTGGAGCCAAGATATGCTAGAGCGTCGGCCTGTGTGTTGAGGTCGGGTGGGACTTGTCGGATGGTGAAATTCTGGAATTTGCTTGCTAGTTATTTAACGACATCCAAATATGCCATCATACTGTCATCTTTGGCAGCGTATGAGCCTTGTACTTGGTTGACGATCATGAGGGAGTCGCATGTCACTTCTATGCTCAAGATTGCGAGATCATGTGCGAGTGTCAACCCAAATATGAGGTCTTTGTACTCTGCCTCGTTGTTGGTCGCATCCCATTCACATCTCACAGCTTGGGCTATGTGGTCCCCTTGTGGCGATTTGAGTACGACACCTAGGCCGACTCCTCTTACGTTCGATGCTCCGTCTGTATGGAGTTGTCATGTGCCCTGGTCTTCTTCAGTTTTCAGCTGTTTGGTTTCCTTCATGGCTTCATGTTCCAGTGTAGGACTAAAATTAGCCACAAAGTCGGCCAAAGCTTAGGATTTGATCGCTGTTCTTGGCTCGTACTCGATGTCGAATCCGTTGAGGTGTATAGCCATTTTGCCATTCATCCTGTAAATTTCGGTTTCCTCATGATGGCATTCATGGGATGGTTAGTTCTTACAATAATAGCATGTGATTCGAAGTAGGGTCTCAGTTTGTTCGAGGCCATTACCAGGGCTAGGACTAATTTTCCAAGCGACGTGTACCTCGTTTCGGCGGGGAGTAGGGAACGGCTTACATAATAGACAGGTGATTGCTAGCCGTCCTCTTCTCTTGTTAAGACTGTGTTGACGGCCGATTCTGACATGGCCAGGTATAGTGGTAGCGGCTCGTCGTCTTTCGGCTTGGCCAGTAGGAGAGGACTTGCTAGGTATGCTTTTAAATCCTGGAAGGCCTGCTCGGGTGCTGCTGTCTAGTTGAATGATTTGTTTTTCTTTAGAGCTTCATAGAAAAGTTTGCACTTATCTGAGGACTTTGATATGAATTTGTTCAGTGCTGCTATCCGTCCTGTCAATTTCTGGACATCCTTGACGCATCAGGGGGACCTTAGGTTCACGATAGCTTTGAACTAGTCTGGACTAGCTTCGAACCCCATTTGCGTCACCATGTACCCTAAGAATTTCCCTAAAGACACTCCAAAAGAGCATTTAGTCGGATTTAATTTCATGTTATACCTTTTCAGTACCTCGAATGCCTCTTTCAGATGTTCGATGTGGTCCTTTGCCGCTTTAGATTTGACGAGCATGTCGTCGATGTAGACCTCCATGGTGTCTCTGATCTGGTCTTTGAACATCTTGTTCACCAGTCTTTGATATGTGGCCCCTGCGTTTTTCAATCCGAAGGGCATAACTTTGTAACAGTACGTACCTTGACTGGTTATGAAGGCTATTTTTTCTTGGTTGTCGGGGTCCATCAGGATCTAGTTGTACCCGCTGAATGCGTCCATAAATGCTAGCATTTCATGTCCGGGGGTCGCATCGACCATTGCGTCGATGTGTGGTAATGGGCCTTGTTTAGGTCCGTGAAGTCGATGCAAACTCTCCATTTCCCATTCTTTTTCTGAACTACGACGACATTTGCTAGCCAGTTAGGGTACTTGACTTCTCTTATTTTAACTATTTCATGTAAGTTCTTGACCTCATCGTCCACAATCTTATTGCGCTCTGGTGCGAACTTTCTTCTTTTTTTTGCGTAACCGGGGGATATGTGGGATATACATTCAATTTGTGAGTAATAATATCGGGGAGATCCCCACCATATCTTCTTGTGACCAGGCGAAGCAATCAGAATTAGATCGTAAGAAAGTTATTAAATCTAATTTGGTCGAATTGTTTAAATTTGACCCGACCCATTTGTGTTGGCTTTGAAGGATCTAGCGCGATCTCATCGAGTTGTTCTATTTCTGGTTCGATGTATCGCGTGGTTCCTTCACCGCACTATGGTTGCTATGCGAAGGATCGATCGACTGCCCCCTTCATTGAAGTGACATAACACTCCTTAGCAGCCCGTTGGTTGCCTTTTATTTCATGTACCCCCCCACTTAGTTGGGAATTTTATGGTCTGGTGGTAAGTGGAAGGTACAACTTTCATGGCATGAATCCAGGGCATGCCAAGGATTGCATTGTATGGAGACGGGCAGTCGAGTATTAAGAACTTTACCTGTTGGTTGACTCCACCAGCGTATATTGTCAACACGATTTCTCATCGGGTATATTTAACATCCCTACTAAATCCGACCAGCGGGGTGGAGTTTCGGGTTAGGTCATCCTCGCTTAAACCCATACCCTTTAAGGCATCGAGTGTTAACAAGTTGGTGGAGCTACTTGTGTCGATTAAAACACAACGAATGAAACAATTACTGATTGATAGAGAGATTACCAAACCGTCGTAGTGGTCGCCTAACTTTTGGCCTTCCGAGTCATCGAAGGTGATTGCGGGAACGTCGGTGGTTTGTGACTGTCTCACCTCTGTCCGGATCGGCCTGTCACCTTTGCTTTCTCGGGCATACCTTTTGGCGGCCGAATATGTGTTTCCACACACGTCCGACCCTCCTGAAATGGTGTTAACGATTTTAGTGGGAATTGGAGAAGATGGTTTATCATATGTTACATGGTCCCTTCGATCAAGGGTTGTTTTCGCTTTGTCGGATATGACATCGCGTAATAGCCCCTATGCGAGGAGTCTTGCAACTTCCTTACGAAGGGCTATACACTTATCTGTTGAATGGCCATGGTGCAGACAATAATCAATTCATTCCAGGATTCGCGGGAGCCGTCGAATTGTCTTCCAAGATTCTTTTCAACGTCTTTCTTCCTTGGATTCGTCCCGCTTTGTTCCCTCCGAGTCTGTTGATCTTGTTATCGAAATCATGGGCTAACCAAATCGGGCTTTAAATATCTTGGCCCAACAGTATTGTAGTAGAAATATATGTCCTTCCTAAAAGTCAAATTGAATCCATGTGCAGACAATAAATTATAATGCCAGCAACTGTTTTTTTTTTTTTTTTGAGGAAGGAGAGCCTATATTATATTAAAGCAAGGGAGTCATTACATTTTCCAAACAGATTGGAAGTTGACAGAGATGATGATACAAAACAAAGGAAGAAAGGGGAAGAGAGAGTCCAAATTGAGCAGCCACATGAGCTTGTTTGTTCATTTTAATGGGCAAGAAACTAAAGAAGCAAGAGTTAAAGGAAGTCGCTTGTTGCAAAATGAGCTAGACAAAGAGACCGACCTTAGTCCTGGGGATGATATGTGAAGAACATGCCTTGATAACTCCTAAGCAGTCTAACCTCACCAAAAGAGAGGAAGCTCCAAACTGGAGAGAGCAAAGAAGACCCCAGTATAAAGCCTCAGCCTCCAATGCATCAATGTTTGTACTTGGTTTTAATGTTTACTCCCAAGGACATTCATTGATCCATTACTATCACAAAATGAAGCCAATGGCAGCAGAACCATCAGTAGCTAGAGAGGCATCGCAACAGAGATGGAAATAACTAAGATACAATGCTTTATGTACAACTGAGCTCTGAGTAGAAGAACAGTCAGGAAAACTTGTCATGTTAGAGGTGCTTTGCAGTATTGAGGGTGTATTTGACTCAACAAACTGAGATAGCTGACCAACATCTCTAACATGAGCATCAAAAAGTCGAGCATTCCTATTAGTCCACAGTCCCCAGATTGAGATACACCAAAGTTCTAGTTGGCTCTGCGAGAGGATTGTGTGCACAAAGCACCACCAGTCCCATAGAGACTCTGGTCGCAATGTCATGATTTCCTGAAAGGCAGGGAACTGTCTCCAATATAGTTTTGCAGCTGAACAATACCTAAAAACATGAAGTTCTGACTCAATCTTAGAAGGACAGAGTGGGCAGTTTGCTCTGTACACAATCCTTCTTTTAATTAGGTTTGAAAGGCAAGGTAAAAAGCTCTTGAGGGATCGCCACAAGAGATTTTTTGCACGAGGAATGACATTCAAATTCCAAACCTTTTTCCATTGATGATTAAAGTCAGTTGAGGATGATTGATTTGAAGAGCTAGAAGTGTTAACAGCAAAGATGATCACCTTATAAGCTGATTTGACACTGAAAAACCCCATCTGAGGTGAAGTACCATCTGAGTGTGTCTTGAGCATTAGGAGAGACTGGATGAATTTTGTCAAGGAAAGCAAGATCACAAGGGAGCAGAATGTTTTCCAATTCATGCCACTTCCAATCAAGAGAGACCCAGTCAAAAAAGTCAGACACAATTGTTTTGAGCACCCACTGGGGTCGGAATGATAAATCTGAATGTGTCCAGTCTAGGGAGCCATGAGTCACTCCAGAACCTGATGTTGCTTCCATTGCCAATTTCTTAGTAAATACCTTTCTTGAGTACCCAAATGGATTGGTAAAGACTTCTCCAAATGAAACTCGGCCTGGTACTAATATGGGACTGTAGTACATCAGTGTTCGGATAATACCTGGCTTTTAGATGTTTTGAAGATGTAGATTCAGGAAGAGTGATTAACCTCTAGACTTGTTTTGCAAGTAGTGCATCATTGAATGGTTGCAAATTTCGAAAGCCCATTCCTCCTTCAACTTTTGGAGAGCAAAGGATAGACCATTTTGACCAATGAATCTTCCTTTGCTTTATTGATCCCCACCAGAACCTTGCAATGATTCTTTTGAGTTCAAGACAAACAGATGCAGGAAGCTTGTAACAGCTCATAATGTATGAAGGAATAGCTTGGAGCACCGCCTTGATGAGAACTTATTTGCCTGCTTGGGAGAGAGTTGAGCTCTTCCAACCTTTTGTCTTCTTCCTTACACGGTTAACAACCTGATCAAAAAGAAACTTTTTTGATCTACCAATGACAGTTGGAAGCCCCAAATACTTGTCTTGATTATCTAATTCTCGAAATCCAAGCAAAGATAAAATAACATCTTTATCTTGTCTTCTCATATTAGTGTTGAAAGTAACCTGAGACTTTTCACCATTCACTAGTTGTCCTATTCCTTCACCAAAGACTCTAAGCAAGCTACAAATATTTTGACATTCAAGAATGTTTGCACGAGCAAATAGAATGTAGTCATCAGCAAATAGGAGGTGAGAGACATGTGGCGCTGAAGCTGCAATTTTTATTCCATGTAACAAGCCTCTGGATTGATAAACTGAGAGTAGGCTTGAAAGTCCTTCCATGAAAAGGAGAAAAAGGAAAGATGAGATGGGATCCCCCTGCCTAAGTCCTCTTCTAGGTAAGATTGTAGAATAAGGGATCCCATTAACAAGAGCAGAATAAGATACATAAGTAACACAAAGCATGATGAGAGAGATCCATCTTTCATGAAAACCCATGTGAAGCATAATCTGCTCTAAATAAGCCCATTCAACTCTGTCAAAAGCTTTTTCCATATCAACTTTTATTGCCATGAAGCCCCTCCTTCCAGTTTTCTTACATTTTAAGTAATGAAACAACTCTCCCGCAACAATTGCATTGTCAGAAATAGACCTTCTAGTGAGGAATGCACTCTGATTGTTGCTGATGGAATTCTGAAGTAGAGGTTTGAGTCTATTTGCAATACACTTGGAAGCTACTTTATATACAACATTGCAGAGACTAATTGGCCTGATTTCATTCATGAAGGAGGGATTAGATACCTTGGGAACTAAGGTTATATAATTGTGGTTGAAACGAGGCGGCAAAAGTCTTTCGTTCAAAAACTGCAGCACAGAGTGAATGACTTCATTGCCAATACTGCCCTAGTGATTTCTGTAAAACAGAACAGGAAAACAATCTGGTCCTAGATATTTTGAAGGATGTATAGATTTGAGCACTGTATGGACTTCTGTAGCAGTGAAAGGATTCAAGAGGCAAGCATTTTGTTCACTAGTAATGCTAATAGGGATTCCTGAGAGAAGATCTTCAGGTACATGTGATACGTGAGAGGAAAAAAGTTCATTGAAGTAAGTAGTAACAACTTCCTATAAATGTTGATGCTCAGTAGCAACAGTTCCATCAGGCCAATGTAACTGTTTTATAAGATTCATTCTCTTCCTCCCAAATGCTTTGGCATGAAAAAAGGATGAATTTTTGTCACCCAAAGTGAGTTCATTAGCTCTAGAGCGTTGAAACCACATAGCTTCATGCTGGATAATGAGATTGTTTTCAATGTGTCTTAAACCTTGTAGCAGGTTTAGACTCCTCCTCAGTTAAAGGGTGAGATAGAAGAACTGAGATCTGATTCTGGATAGCTTTTAGCTTCAAAGAAACGTTACCAAAATCAGTTTTATTCCAACGACATAATGCATATTGAAGTTTTAATAGTCGTTCAGTGATGGGAGTAGTTGATAGAGAGGATTGCCAAACAAAGTCAATTAGTTCAGAATAACAAAAGAGCTCCAAACCACATGGCCTCATATCGAAAAGGTTTCCTTCTCAGAGCAGGAATAGATGTAGAGTGATGGAGCACAACTGTAATAGGTGAGTGATCGGACATCCAATACCCTATGTTGGAGACCATTGCAAAAGTTAATCTATTATGCCAAGATGGAGAAGCAAAAGCTATGTCAAGTCTCTCTTGTATGCAATCAAGACCCTGTCTGCCATTCGTCCAAGTGAAGCGGCCACCCTGGAAACATATCTCGCGTAAATTGCAGAAGTCAAGCATATCCCTGAAAGCAGAGATGGAAGAATCAGAAACAGAAGACCCCCCATGCTTGTCTTGAGAGTACAAAATGTGATTGAAGTCTCCAACACAAAGCCAATCACTGCAACCATCAAAGAAACCATCAGAGGAGAGATGTTGAAGAAGCTCCCAGGACAAATGTTTATTCTGCATTTCAAGCCAGCCATAGAAGAAGGTACATCTCCAGTCAAGTGATTCATCCGACAAAAGAAAAATGACATCAAAATGATGATAGGTATACGTTTGGATAGTAATATTTACAGAGGAATCCCAGAGGAGAGCAAGACCATCGGATCACCCAATGGAATTGATAGCAAAACTTCTCTGAAAACCCAAAGTAGAAGATAACGAGTGGATATAACTAGTTGTAGACTTAGTTTCCATTAAGAATAGTACATTGGGAAGTTTTTTATTAATAAGATTCCTCAAATTCCTCACTGCCCGAGCACTTTCCAACCCGCGACAGTTGAAACTTAAGAGTTTCATGGCGTCCGGACAGAAGGAGATGTATCTCCTTCCGCCGATATCTGTGTTTGAGGAAGAGCTTCAGAGCTGGTGACAAAGACATCATAAAGGCAAGCCTTGTTTTTAGAATTCCCCGAAATGAAGGACTGAGGGAGAGCACATTTGCCTTTATGTGAAGGTGAGTCCCACATGATATTTCCTGAAGGGTCCCCCACACCTTTGGTAATTCTTTTCCATTTTTTACTCGCAGTTGTAGTCACCACTGAAACTGAGGGAGGTAGAGGTCCCAGAGTAGATAGCTGTAATTGCTTGGTCTTATAAAAAAATAGAAGCAGTAGTGTGGATAATATTATACTCTGTATTGAAGTCAGTTACTGCTAGGGTAGTAGTTGGTGGGGTATGGATATTAATAAGCTCAGAGGCTGTGCCAGCAAGAAAAAGGAGAGGAAGTGTCAACCTCTAAGCTATTAATTTGCCCAGTAATATTGCAGACTTCAGGGTTGGGAGCAATTGTTGGTGGACCCGAAATATCACTGCCATCAATCTCTTGCAGAATAGATTCAAGCAACTGGCGGGATCCTTTCTTAAATTCCTTGTGGGTCAGTGCAGGTAAATCATTGTGCGAGATAATAGAAGATTCTTCACGTGTCAATGTAGGAGCTCTGAGCCATCCACCATACTGACTCTCAAATTGCCATGCTTCAGTATCATCACACTCAAGCTCAACATGTCCCAGTAGCCCACAGGTGTAGCAAAAGTATGGTAATTTTTCATATTGGAAACTGACCCAAACCTTCTTAGTGTTCCCAAATTTAAGTAAAGCACCTCGACGAAGCGGCTTGTTGATATCTACCTCCATGCACATTCGCATAAACTTAGGGAAATTAGAAATGCCAGGAAGCGATGTCGGGTCTAATTGTGAGAATAAACTAGAAATTTCAGAGGCAGTTTCAGCAGTATAAGCATTAAAGGGAAGATCAATTAAGCGAATCCAGAACCATGCAGAACTAAATTTGATTTTTGAAGGTTGTTGGGATCCAGGATCTCGTAGAATCATGAGGTGCCTGTCAAATGACCAAGGACCATCTTGAAGCACTCTATTTTTGTCTTCCATGCAACCGAACTGGAAAGTAAAGAGATTAGATTGAATCTCTCTAGCAGAAAAGCTCTTCCTGAGTTTCCATGCCAATTTCATTGTATTCCACAGGGCATGAAAATTGAACGTTTTCTCTGTATGCAGCTTTCCAAGAAGATTCAGCGAACAAGAACTAGTTCCTGGTAACAAACCTCCTTGAAGAGAGTTACCTTCAACAAGAATAAAATATAATTCATTGACAGATGGAGAAGTATCCTTGATGGAAGGGGAAGCCATAGTCCGAGGAAGAAGACAAAAAGAGAAAGAACTAGCACGAAGCTAGAGGAAACCCTCACCGCTCGGGGAAGTGGAAGGGAAGAAGAGATTACCTTACAGAGAAGGAAAGCTCCATTTTGATAACATAATTAATAGTTACTTGTACCTACCAGCAACTGTTAAGTAGGGAATCAAATACTGAAACAGGTCAAACAACACCAGCAAGTGAGGGATTAGAGACAATGACATTAAAATTGAAGAACCGACTAGATTGGTTAGAGGGAGTGAATAAAAGGGATCAGTATGAAACTATCCCAAGTTATATTCAAGTGATTCCACACAGATTAAGAAATTCTTTTCTTAAGTAATTTTTCAGTAATATTCATGACTATTTCAGTTATAAATTCAAAAGAAAATAACATGAATGTAATGTAATTTTTACCTCAAAATTCAGTTTGGATTTCTTCCCTTCCTCCCCACTAACAGTCAATTGCTTGACAGCTTGATAGTCCAAAGAGCAGCAATTAAGAGACCTTGCTCAATGTGCTAAAATCTAACTTCTATGATGAATCAATAAGCAAAACGCTCATGTGCTTGAGAAATGCAAAATATATCCTGAAATATACAATGCCTTCTAAGGTACATAAGTTAATCATATTTTTTCATAGCATTGTAGAACTGATTATCAGAAGAAATTAGTGTCTTATATATCAATAAATTCAAGCTTTTTTTTTCTTTCTAAATTGTGTTACTGATTTTTTGCTCATAGTCATACTTCAGTGGTGTTATTGAGAATATGGTTGCCATAAACAAGCATGGTAGATGTTTTCATGCGAAAAGATCGAACAGACCTGGATCGCCTTAAGAAGGGCAACTAGACAATTACAGAATCGATTATATATGAGTGATCCAAATCAAGCAAGGAATTGAGTAAAATAAGATTAAACAGATGCAAAAGTAAGCTTATCTCCCTTAAGTGAGAGATCAGTCGAATCGAACGATCTAAGCGTCGGTCGCTTCAAGATTGAAATAAAGGATCGGACTTAGAGAGCAATCGTAACGGAGCAAGAGAATTGTAAATGGTAACTAGTATTGGTGATAATATTCGTATCCTTACAAGAGAATGATTAATTTATTTTTATACATAATTTACAAAAATCAACTAATAAATCCGTTGACGTCCGAATTTCTAGGGATACGTCGAGTCGTTACACTAATCATCCGATATTCGCTCAACCGCCTCAACGTTCTTCTTTCTCCAGATCGTAGCCCAATTCATTTACCCATCTGGGCCGGCTTCACGGACGACCAACAATTTCTGAGCCCAACAATTGCCCCAAGACCAAAGTGGGCCGGAGGAAATGAAGCGGTTTTCCGACGAGATAGTTTGGTCTTCAGTCTGGCAAAAAATCTGTTCCTGATTCCTCTGCAAACCACAGGCTATCATGGAGCTTCGTGAATGGCCCAACGTTTTGACCACAAGAGAGGCGGTTTTACTGCGTTAAATAGCCCTCAATCGGCTATCTTATCACCACAGAGCTTCATGTCCTTGTCAAGGTAACTTCTTTTTCTAATTTTTTACTCTTCTTCTCCTTTTTCCGTTTCCATGGCGTCTTCAAGGTCTAGAAGTAGAATCACGTCTGGTGATCCTTCCAAATATGATAATGCTTTCACCCATTTAGGACTCCTTAGTAGTTCTGAATCTGTTGGTGGAACCCTTACTCAGGCCGAGTTAGATAAAGTTCTTGAAATCGGTCAATTCCCTGTAGGCACTGTGGCCCGTCTTGCTCTCCCCCATGAGCGAGCTGACTGGTACTATAGAGATTGAGTTTGTTTCTTCGAGTACCCCTTTAGGATTGGCCACTCTTTTCCGTTTTCCAATTTGGTTAGGAATTTTCTTTCAGTCATGAGACTTGCCCCTTGTCAGGTTATGCCCCATACTTGGAGTTTACTTAGGGTAATCGATCTTGTCACCGCCGGTGTCAAATTTGACTTCGACTTCGACACTTTATGGTATTCTTACTATCTGAGTAGTCGGGGTTCTTCTAGGTTTCAATTACTCTTTCGTCGTGATAGAAAGCCTTTAGCTTTGAACCTGGATGTTAACGATCATGGGTGGAGAACTCATTTTTTCTTTGTGGAGCGCGAGTCGCTTGAAAGGGGGGTCGATTGTTCTTTTTTGCTCTCAGACTGGAGGAAGACATGTATTGTATTCTTCCTTTGATTTCTCCTTGTTGGGAATCTTCTAAACCCTTTCTTACGTGTTTTTTATCGCAGTGCCTGAACCAGGAGAACCTGAGGATTTCGAGGCAGCGACCAAGGCTTTACTCAAGCTTCCTGAATCGGAAAGATATTTCAAGAACATCAACTTTTTAATACCTGATCCTGTCGAGATGTCGACTCCTTCTGTATCCGTCTCCAAAGACACTTGTTCGTTCCTACATGTTTACGTGTGGTTGGTCTTTGGAGTTTTCATATGCTTATGGTGTTGTGCTATTTTATCAGCGTCTCGCGGTGGTCGGTCTAGCACGCGTTTGTCGGGAAAAAGCCTATTGGAGCAGAAGTTGTCGGCTGCCAAGGCGTCTTTTTTGAGGGATATCGTCAAGACTTGACCATCCGCTAGAGTAATCGCTTTAGACTCTATGTCGTATAAGACATCAGGTGCGAAGAGAAAGGTGTCCGTCGCTTTAGGTTCCCCACCGGGGATGCTGAAAGAAAGATCGACAAGTGATTTGACTCGATTTGTGGATCCAGGAGCCAAGAAAGAGATTGGCGACCTTTCTCCTATCGACTGTATGGATGAGGCCGCTGTCGGCGCCTGGAAAGTAAGTAATAGGAGATTCGAATTCATCTTTTCTCTCTCTCTCTCTCTCTCTCTTTTTTTGAAACTGATTACATGGTGTATGAAGTGTAGGCCTTTCAGTACTCGATGGTCGCTTTCTCTACTATACAGGAATTGAGTGATTGGTCTGACAAGCGAATCACTCAGGCGGAAAGTCAAGCGAAGGCTGCCAAGGATTGTGTGAGGATTGTCGAGAAGGAGTTGATGTCGGTTAAGAAGGAGCTTCAATCTCAAGTCGAGGAGGCTGAGAAGCGTCGTGAAAAAGATGCTCGAACCGCGGGTGACGTGGGGACTTATTATTGTCTGAAGTCTCGCATTGAGATGTCAGAGGAGTTCGCCGCTGGTACTCATGCGGATTGGGATATTGAAGGGGAGAGATCCAATTTGGACCTCTTGTATCCTGATGGCAACCCCGGTGAAGAGCTCTTTAAGTTGGCTAGCTTGGAGGGAGGAGAGAATGACCAGAAAGATGATGCCGATTCCGAAGCAGTTGAGGAGGTTGAAAAGGTTAAAGATGTGCCGAAGACTCTCCCTGAAGCGACAACCGATAAGGAAGCCGATCATGTGCAAGCCAAAGAGAAGTCGGACGAGTCTTAGTGTGTATGAAGGTCGTGTTATGTGTTCTCAAAACATTCTGACTTTTTAAATACTTTCATCGTGACATCTTGTTCCCTATCATGGAGATGGGATGGATAATGTTTTAGCGACCCGGCTACCATCGCGGGTCGCGTATTTTGTAAGTTATTTTAGTACTTGTTGCGTACCTTGTGTTTGTGTGTTTCTTTGTAGGTGGATTTCGTCGATTACGCCTTGTCCGTGACGCGAATCATTTTGGCCGTAGCGACTTGTAATTTGTAGTTGTCAGTGTAGCATACTTTGTGTATTTAGGGAAGAGTAGTTTGTATCATATGGTAAAGACGAGTACCTTGAATAGGACAAGCCTTTTGTAAAAAGGATGTTTTTGTGTCATTTCCTCCATTCCCTATGTATCGATCGACTTGGATGTTTGTAAGCGCTATTTTGTATATAGTAAGGATATCCTTTTGAATGTCAAGTTTGTCTTCGAGGCCTCTTGTTCCTATTCAGATCACAATAAGAGTACAAAAAGGAGAGGTCTTTGGGGCGACCGTTGGGGGGTGACCCAACGGCCCTCCGATGCTTAAGTCAGTGATCGTAATTCAAGTGAATATAATTTGAGTAGATGAACAAAAAATGCGAAGTGAAAGCGAAAGAGAGTTCAGAAATGATACAACTTTAAGTGGATCGCATTCCAACTTTGAGGGATCGGTTGTCCGTCCTTTGTTTCTAGTCGATATGCTCCTTGGCCGACGATTTCTTTGATGAGGTAAGGTCTTTCCCATTGGGGTGCCAACTTTCCGTCGGTTGGATCTTTGGTGTTCTGGAATGTTTTCCTTAGGACCCAGTCTCCTAACTTGTAGACTTTAGCTCAGACATTTTTGTTGTAGCTCCGGGAGACTTGTTGTTGGTATTGGACCATTCGGATTCTAGCTTTTTCTCTGGTCTCATTGATGGTGTCGAGATTGTGGGCTACCTCGATGTCGTTTTGCTCTGGAGTTTGGAGTCCGTATCTGGCAGTTGGGATGAGTAGATCATTGGGGATGACTGCCTTGCTTCCATATACTAATGAGAAAGGGATTTGACCTATTGCGTTTTTCGGCGTTGTCCTGTCGGACCATAGTATCAAAGGGAGCTCGTCGGCCCATTTGCCTTTTGCCCTTGTGAGGCGTTTTTTGAGATTGTTTATGATGATTTTATTACTGGATTCTACTTGACCATTGGATTGTGGGTATCTTGGCGTGGACGTGACTAGTGTGATGTTCCACTGTTTGCAGAAAGATCGCGTCTTGCTACCGATGAATTGGAAGCCATTGTCGCATACGATTTCTGAAGGGACGCCAAATCTGCATAGAATGTTATGTTTTATGAATAAAATGACGTGTTTTTCTTTTATCTCTCGATATGATTCGGCTTCTATCCATTTAGAAAAATAGTCAGTCATGGCTAGGAAGAAGACGCGTTGTCCTGACGCCGGTGGCAGTTTTCCGACGATGTCCATTCCCCATCGCATGAAGGGCCAAGGGGCTAGAGTCGGATGGAGCATCTCGAAGGGCTAATGTGTGACAAGCGCGTGTCGTTGGCAGGTGTCGCACTTTCTGACATAATCTGTCGCGTCCTTGTTCATTGTGGGCCAATAATAACCTGTCCTGAGAGCTTTGTCGGATAGGCTGCGTCCGCCAGTGTGATTTCCGCATTCTCAGTCGTGTGGGGATTGTAAGATGCGTCGTACCTCAGTTGTTTTGAGGCAAAGTAGGTATAGGCCTGTAACAGATCGTTTGAACACAATATCATCTTTTAAATCAAAGGTTACAGCTTGTACCTTGAGTCTTTTAGATTTTGCTTTATCTGCTAGGAGTGTTCCGTCCCTGAGCCATTTGATGTAGGGGATGGTCCAATCATCTTGATCGCCTACTAAATCTTCTTCTGTGTGGTCGCCTACTTCTGCTGAGACGACTTCTTCTAGGGGTAACTCGTCCATTGTCTGGATATCATCCGGATTGGGTGCTTTGAAGATTTTGGGGACGGCCGGTGTGGTGATATGTGCTAATGGAATGTTGTGGAAGTTGTTGGGATGTAAGGTTGAACCGAGATTTGCTAAGGCGTCGGCTTGTGTGTTGAGGTCGCGTGGGACTTGTCGGATAGTAAAGTTCTGGAATTTCCTTGCCAATTTTTTGACGATTTCTAGATATGCCATCATTCTGTCGTCTTTGGCAGCGTACGATCCTTGTACTTGGTTGACGATTAGGAGAGAGTCGCATGCTTAGAATTGCGAGATCGTGTGCGAATGTTAATCCAAATACGAGGGCTTCATATTCTGCTTCATTGTTGGTCGCGTCCCACTCGCATCTCACAGCTTGGGCTATATGATCCCCTTGTGGTGATTTTAGCACGACACCTAGGCCGACTCCTCTTACGTTCGACGCTCCGTCTGTGTGGAGTTGCCATGTGCCCATGTCTTCTTCGACTTTTAGCTGTTCGACCTCCTTCATGGCTTCTTGTTATAGTGTCGGGCTGAAATCGGCCACAAAGTCGGCTAAAGCTTGAGATTTGATCACTGTCCTTGGTTCGTACTCGATGTCGAATCCGCTGAGGTGTATGGCCCATTTGGCCATTCGTCCTGTAAATTCTGGTTTCCTCATGACTACTTTCATGGGATGGTTAGTTATCACAATAATAGCATGTGATTCGAAATAGGGTCATAACTTATTTGAGGCCATAACCAATGCCAAGACTATTTTTTCAAGTGATGTGTACCTAGTTTCGGAGGGGAGTAGGGAACGACTTACGTAATAGACCGGAGATTGTTTACCATCTTCCTCCCTTGTTAGGGCTGCGCTGACGGCTGATTCTGATACGGCTAGGTATAATGGTAATGGTTTGTCGTCTCTTGGTTTAGCCAGTAGGAGTGGACTTGCCAGATACGTCTTTAGATTTTGGAAGGCTTGTTCATATGTAGCCGTCCAGTCGAATGATTTGTTCTTTTTCAAGGCTTCGTATGTGGTAATGGGAAGGAATCTTTTGGACAAGCCTTGTTTAGGTCTGTGAAGTCGATGCATACTCTCCATTTCCCATTCTTCTTTTGAACCACGACGACGTTTGCTAACCAGTCGAGGTATTTGACTTCTTTTATTTTACCTGTCTCGAGTAAGTTTTTTACCTCATCGTCTATAATCTTGTTGCGTTCTGGCGCAAACTTTCTCCTTTTTTGCTTGACCAGAGGATTAATGGGATCTACATTCAATTTGTGAGTAATAATATATGGGGAGATCCCCACCTTGTCTTCGTGTGACCAAGCAAAACAAACAGAGTTGGATCGTAAAAAGGAAATTAAATTTGCCCTGGTCGAA
Organism: Rheum nobile; assembly: GCA_027886185.1. NCBI lineage: Eukaryota > Viridiplantae > Streptophyta > Magnoliopsida > Caryophyllales > Polygonaceae > Rheum > Rheum nobile. Next base: position 1,200,496 of record WOAB01000685.1, on the reverse strand, counting down.
TCGCTTAGATCCGATCCGACCTTTACTGTTTTTGTTGGCTTTGAGGGATCCAACGCAATCTTGTCGAGTTGTTCCATTTCTGGTTTGACGTATCGTGGGGTCCTTTCGCCACACTGTGATTGTTATGCGGAAGTTCTGTCGACTGCCCCTTTCATCGAAGTGACATAACACTTCTTGGCAGCCCGCTGGTTGCCTTCATGGCATGGATCCAGGGTCTGCCAAGGATTGCATTGTATGGAGACGGACAGTCGAGTATCAAAAACTTTACATGTTGATTGACTCTACCAGCGTACATTATTAACACGATCTCGCCTTGGGTATATTTAACTTCCCCACTGAATCCGAACAGCGGGATAGACACTAGTGGAAAAAATCCTTATAGAGGCGGGCCTTTGGACACTTATTGAGGCGAACACCGTTCGCTTCAACTAAGGGGGCTGCAACAAGTAGAGGCACTTTTTGAGGCGGACATTTTACGTCTCTAAAAGGACCTTATTGAGGCGGGCCTTCTAAGCCCGCCTCAACAAGTCCCTCACTTTGGCGCCAAAATGAGGGCCTTGTTGAGGCGGGCTTAGGAGGCCCGCCTCAATAAGTAAACACTTGTTGAGGTGGGCCTCTATAGGCCCGCCTCAACAAGTCCCTCATTTTGGCAGGAGTATATACTTATAGAGGCGGGCGTATACAAGCCCGCCTCAACAAGTAGACGTTGAAGATCAAGAACAACATCCATTTCAGAATAGGTTCCTGATTTTATTCACAGAATAATATACAACAAACAACAGATTTCATCAGAGTACAGTCAGGTTCTCAACAACAGTTTACATGACAAGTAAAAACAAGTTCAATCCGATAATAAATACTTCGATGTAAAATACTGTGCCCATTGCTCACGAACAACATCCATTTCTTCATAAGTATACGATGTCTTCCTCTTAGGATATAGCTTCATAAAAAACACAAAAAATATTGACAAAAAACACAAATACTATCAATATATAGTTAGTTAAGTTACATACCTTATCTAGTCGGTCATTAGAGTCATAGAGTCCCGTGACTATATCTAACATGAACTTCATGACATAATAGCCACACTCGGTTCCGCCGCTTTGTTGAGCGCACTAATTACACAACATAAGGGGGCTGTCTTAGATACAAGGCCTTTGATTATAAATAAACAAACCTAAAGTGTATAAAATCCTATATGTACCTCTATATTGCAGACTCTCAACGTCTTACGTTTTCCTATTAATTTCTCGCACTTCCCACCTTGATACTTATACACTTGAAATGCCCTAGAAAATCAACATAATACACTCATGAAACTGATATTGTTAATATTCCAAAAAAAACTAATTCATAAGCAAAATAACTTACAAATTCATGATTCTAGATGCATCAGTCGTTCTGTTGCCTTGACCTTTTAGAGAATCGAAAAGATAGACTTGTGCTCTAAATAGGTCTATCACGTACAGAATCCAATGATTGCTGCATCATTTAAAAGTAAATTGATAAATATTAATGATTGCTTAAAATACTAATTATATATGAAACTTATTGAAAACACTTACTCTTGATTATATGAGAGCAAAAACAATTTGGCACTATTAGAATCTTTAATCGTATTCTTAATAGTTTTATCATTGAACACACGTTGCAAGTAATCTGCTGGAACAGTTGCATCGGCCCTGATTCTAGTGCTTGACACTATCTCAGGACAAATGAACCCAAATCGAGAATTTTCAAATGCATATGTGTGATTGTCCAATAAATACCTGTACATTTAAAGGTATTTGATTAAATGATTATGAATGGTAATGTAAAAATGATTAAAGAAAAAAATGATTAAGAATGATAGTTGACAATTAAAAGATAAAGACTGATCAAAATATTTACATCATGTAGACTTGAATCACAGAAATGTTTAAGCATGCCCCCTTAAGGAACTCTTCTACATCGGATGCAATGACATATGTTTCTTGATCTCTCACATAATTCCAAACCGAGGCATCCAATGGGATAGGAGTACTATCATATATACCACCCGGCGCCGAAGACATAATAAAATGCAAGTATTTGCATGACTAGCCATGACCTCGAATTTCTTCGTTTTCTGCTTCCTTCCTTTTGGCGGCTGATTCTTCCGTTTTACGATCACAGCTACCAACCGCCTCTTTGTTGGACTGAGACTTAAGAGTTATTTGGACATGAAATTTCCAAAAAATAATAATGAAGTAACATTTGTATTATTGAGCACAAAGGTCTTACCTTTGTATTTTTGGCGCTGTCATCCACCTTTTTAGAGAGAAATGACTTGGACTTCTTTGTTGGGCGTGGAGTATAGTCCTATATATAGAATTATAGATGAGCAAGAGTGAGTAATGTGGTGTACATTATTATTGAGCACAAAGGTCTTACCTCGTCGTCTTCGAAAATCACTAAGTGGATCGGCCATTGCAAGAAACTACCCTGAGCACCGCCTAAGTTAGTGAAACCATCACCCGTAGGTACCGGAAGAATATCATCATTATGTCCATCATAAACAAAATTAACTTGGACTTTGTAGTGATCAGGCTTCATCGGTGTAAAGTGTTGGGACGATGCACCGTTTGAGGGTTGTACCATACCATCCGCTACGAGCACTTTGTTACCAGAATCTTTATCCTCAGGGGCAAGATGGCATGGAGTCCTTTCCTGCATATAAAGTAAAATGAAAAATGCAATACTAAGGTTGCGGCATGAAATTTTAATTCATGTTATAAGAGGTCTTAGCATGAAGAGTTCATGACAATACTCAAACTTAATCATACCTTTAGCTCACGTGGTTGCGGTGTAGAATCAGGACGAGTGGTATAGGAAGCATTAACATTAAGTTCAAGAACGGGAGTAGAAGTGGAGTTTGGTTGATTTATATGTAACATGGAGCGTAGTTGCTTTTGGAGGGCCTCAGCCACCCTTTTATCTAATTCACCTTCAAACTCCTTTCTAATTTCAGCTTTGATCGATTCGATCAGATTTGATGAAGCTTCACTAGAACATCTTCTCCGTCATTCTCTTGGACCGAAAGCAACTCTATAACCAACATTTCCACCCATTGCCTTGACACGGCCACGATGATCTTTTTTCCCAATAGCTTTGGTGAGGGCATCCTCATCATCCTCGAAAGTAAGGTTTCCTTTTTCTTCTTCTTCGATATACTCCTCCTATAATGCCAATTAGGAAAGTATAAATTAGTTCATATTTCCAAGTCAATTTAAGTAAATATTCATTAAAAAAGCACTACTTACAACTTTTCTTGCAATTTCTACGGCTTCCTTATCGTTCGGGTTAACTTCCCACTTTCCATCCTTACTTCGAACTTGATGAGCCAAAACCCACTCCTTTGATCTATATTTTCTAGCTCTAGGAACCGATGAGTTCACTGATGAGCTACTTGACAGAGATAAAGCTGCTTCCGATGGGAGTCGTCCTTCTTTTATCCACTCGTGTCATTTTCTAATATAACCCGCCTGGCCGATGAGATGAGGACTCTTGTTTAATAATGCACTTGCCCTTGCTTTCTCACTACGAGCCTGTCAAAAGGCACATAGATTTGTAACCAACGATTTCTGCTGACTAGAAATCTTTAATAGTAAAAAGAAATAGCATTATTACCAATGACTCCGGCTTGTAATATTCTTTAAGAAAAACTGACCAATCAGCCTCTGTAATGTGGTGGTAGATTTCCCAAGGCATCTTGTTTGTAGGATATTTCGACGGCTTTTGCTTCTTAGTTATCCATCGACGCACCAACTTGCTCTTGAAATCTCTAAATCGTTTTGCCACACAAGAATGAAAGTATTTTTCCCTTGATTTATCTACATCCTCAATGATGTGGAACATAAGCTATGGATTTTTACAATAAGTTAGATTAATTGTTAATATAGTATATATTTAAAACAATTTAAAATGTCATTATACCTTGGTCTCCTCCCAAAACCCTTGCCTCGTCTGCTCATCTATCTTTCGGTATTCTTTCTCGTTAATATTAATTCTAGTATGGATCGTACATGGACCGTAGTTGGAGTCAGCGGCTCTCCTAGGGTTCCTTAATCTGGGATCCTGGGGAAGAGGATCAAGTTGGCCCTTGCGAACAGCCTGATGCACTATCTCCCTTCAACCCTTTGTTGAGCGAAATGCGGCAAAAGGAAGGAAAATCCATGGACCGACCCCATCGTCTCCACCCCGTAGGAACTACGAGATCACCCCAAGGACGCCTTCGGCATCCAGGGGTCACGGGCCGACCATAGAACCCTGTTCAATAAGTGGAACGCATTAGCTATCCGCTCTCCGGTTGGGCATTTAAGGGTCGGAGAAGGGCAATCACTCATTCTTAAAACCAGCATTCTTAAGACCAAAGAGTTGGGCGGAAAGGGGGGTAAAGCTCTCCGTTCCTGGTTCTCCTGTAGCTGGATCCTCCGGAACCACAAGAATCTTTAGTTTGAATTGGATTCCAACTCAGTACCTTTTGAGATTTTGAGAAGAGTTGCTCTTTGGGGCACACAACTCCCAACTTGCTTTCCGTATTCTTTCGACCACTCGCCATCAGGGACATTTAACTCATTAAACTCAAGGTGCATAGGCTTTTTTACTTGAACTCCTTTTGACGGACCACGCCCTTTAGCGATCTGTGTAATCGCGCTAACACCTTGTGATTCATGATCACCTTGGGTAGGGAGAATAGCATTTCCACTTTCGTTAGACATAGTGGCTAGAATTCCTGCAACAAGCACACAACAAAATCTACCTAAATGTAAAAAAAATAACTTATTGTAAAATAAAATTAACTTATTGTAAAATAAATGATCCTCAATCTCATCAATATCATCTAACCGCCTTATATTCTTACAATCACGGCATGGACAATAGATTTTTTCGGCTTTCGTACTCCGTTGGTGTGCTAAAGCACATCTAATGAACTCCTCAACCCCACTCAAGTATTGTGTCGTAGTATGGTCATCGTACATCCAAGGACGACTCATTTCTAGTAATAAATGCAAAACAAGGAAGATTAAATACTCATTTCTAGTAACTATCCCGCCAAGGGCCTAAATATATAATAATACGCAACCAAGCAAGAAAAAATACAAACTCAACTATCCCGCCAAGGGCCTAAATTATGAATTCTATCCCGCCAAGGGCCTAAGGAATTAGGGTAGAAGTATTACCTTGACCCAATATCGATCCTTCAAGGCAATGCCCTTATCAGCCTGCAGAATGTCATTTCACCAATTAAATAAAGAATGTGATTCTTTTCACTTTTGCTTTATTTATATAGCTTTCCTTTTCACTTATTTAATTAATAAACCGTAAAAATGTGATCCTCTAGTATATTACATCCTCAATACATTATAATACATAGATTATGAGACTTTGTTTTTTTAATGTACAAGTCAACCGATAACAATAAGACAGTTTCGATCCCTTCTAGAAAACCCTTATCCAAAGGCAGAAAATATAGAGAAACCACTTCTATAGGGGCATTTCATCAAACACCTATAGTGTGCCGCATCAGAAAATTAACATTCTTAACTAAATTTATGATGAATATAAATCAAATCTTTTGCTCTTCATTTTCACAAACTGGAAGCCCAATCAAGGAATCAATTAGGAAGGGAAAGGACTATGTCGTAAGGACTGATCTTAAGGAGTATTCCGACAAACCGATTAAGCTTCTAACAGAGCCAAACCTTCCTGTTTTCAAAAAAGAGTGCAAGGACTAAAACATTTAAACACAAAACACACAAATTCGAAATTCATGATTAATGTAACAGAAGGCACGAGCTTTCAATTGGCAGAAAAAGACGAAGAAGAAGTATATAATTAAGATTGATGAAGTTGAGGTCGACGACAATACGAGCAAATTAAAGTGTAGAGTTTAGCGGAATTGGAGAAGTAAAATAGGGTGTCAGATGAGCTTACCAGCGGAATCGGGTGAGGTTGAGGATGGAGTTTTGGTGAAACCTCGAGTGCATTGTTGATACTTGTTGAAGGGAGTATTAGAGGGAGCTCGGCGAAGGGAGATGAAGTCGGAGCTCGGGAAGACGGAGCTCGGCGAAGACGGATACGAAGAGGAGATGAAGGCGCACGCAGCTGTTTTTTTTTTTTAATTAGGGTTGAGCTTATAGAGGCGGGCCTAACACGCCCGCCTCTATAAGTATTGGTATAATAGAGGCGGGCCTTACATGCCCGCCTCTATTGGACATACTTATTGAGGCGGGCTTTAAGAGGCCTGCCTCAACAAGCTTTAATTGAGGCGGGCTACTTGGCCCGCATCAATTAGTTAGCATTAGAGGCGGGCCTTACCCTGTCCTGCCTCTAATACTTTAGCGGGAAATGTTTTTTCGGATACTTGTTGAGGCGTATATTAATTTTCCTGCCTCAAAAGATGTTTTTGAGGCGTATAAATTAATTATCTGCCTCAAAAACCAAAAAAAGTGATTGCTTAAGTCGTTGTTGAGGCGTATTGAACTATGTACGCCTCTAAAAGGGAGCCTCAAAAAGTGTTTTTTCCACTAGTGAGAGTTTCTGGTTAAGTCGTCCTCGCTTAAACTCATACCCTTTAAGGCGTCTAGTGTCAACAAGTTAGTGGAGCTACCTGTGTCGATTAGAACACGACGGATAAGGCAATTACTAATTGAAAGTGAAATTACCAAACTGTCATGATGATTGCCTAACTCTTGAGCTTCCGAGTCGTCGAAGGTAATGGCGGGAGCGTCGGAGATCTGTAATTGTCTTGTCACCATCTGAATCCGCTTGTCACCTTTGCTCTCTCTAGTATGTCTTTTGGCGGCCGAGTATGTGTTTCCACACACGTCTGACCCTCCTGAAATGGTGTTAACAATTTTAGTAGGAACTGGAGAGGGTGGTTTGTCGGATGTAACCTGATCCCTATGATCGAGGGTCACTTTGGCCCTATCCGAGATGATGTCGCGTAATAGCCCCTGTGCGAGGAGCCTTGCGACTTCCTTACGAAGGGCTATGCATTCATCCGTCGAGTGTCCATGGTCTCCGTGGAACTCGCACCACCGGTTCATGTCCTTCTTGGCGTCTGGTTTGTCGCTCTTTCAAGGCCATCTTACTTCCTTCCCATATTTGTCGAAGCTCTTTATGAACTCCGATATGGAGATATTGAAGTTGTAAGAATGAAGCTTCGGAGGGAGAGCATGATTGTTTCGCCAATCTTGGTTCCTGTCATAAGAGTTGTTTACTTGACTGGGGTCGCTTCGCCCTTTAAGATACGGTTGGGGTCGTCGATCGCATCGATAATCCGAGGATGCCTTTCGGTCGACTCGATCGGGGCTCTTGTTTGCTTTGGAGGGTTCCTCGTCTTCTTTGAGTCTGACTTGCTCCATGGTTTTGGCTTGAACGTCTTCAAAGCTTCGACATGGGTACTTAGTCAATTCGTGATAGAGTTCACTACCTCTGACCAGGCCCCGATGAAACGCTTCGATCGATGTTGGGACGTCGCAGTGTGGAATTGCGACCTTCTCTTTGTTGTACCTGTTATGGTAATCCCTTAGAGGTTCGCCATACCTTTGCACAATCCTGTATAGATCGCTTGAATGTTTCTCTAGTCGTCGACTGCTAGCGAATTCGACTTTGAATGAATTGATCAAGTTGGCAAAGGAAGCGATGGAACCCTGTGGTAAATGCATAAGCCAAGTTAGTTCAGGTCCCGCGAGGGTCGTGCCAAAGCTTTTGCACATGACTGCCTCGCGGTTCCCTCTTGGGATCGAAATAGTCATTAATTTTTTCTTATAAATTGAGACATGGTCGTTGAGGTCCCCAGTCCCGTCATAGTTGGGCATGTTGGGGACGTGGAACTTTTTAGGAATCTCGACGCGTGCAATCGCTTCTGCGAAAGGTGAACCTTCATATCCGTCGATTGCTTCTTTCTCGATTGGTTGAGGAACTCCCGAGATTCGTGCGATATGATCGTCCAGGGTCTTCATGTGCTCGTTGATAGCTTGTTGTATGAGGGTCTGGAGATCGCCTGGAGTCGTTACATGTGGATGAATCGCTCGAGCCTCAGGGGGCTCGGCTACAAAGTTTGGCGCGTTAGTCGTAACGAAAGTAACTGAAGGGGTCTGAAACATACTAGAAGGTAGGGAGGCATTAGTTGATGTCGCATGAGTTACGTCTATCTCGTCCAGGTTGAGTCGATTAGATAGTCCTTCTGTGTTGACTATACGTCTTGGACCTCCGGGGATCGAGGCGGCTGAATGTATCTGCGATTTCAACAATTCATTCTCACGGGTTAGTCGAGCAATCTCGGATTCAGATTGGGTACTTAGCGTTTCTGTTCTGGCACGTTGATGGGCCAGTTCCTCTTAGAGGACATTCATAGCTTTTGCGAGCTCTTGAATTTGTGAGTTTGCGATCGGCTGGCTACTAACGTCCTCTGTCTGGTTCGCGATTTGAATATCGCCTTGAGCTTGATATTTGACGAGGATTGCCGGGTTTCCGATCTCGGCCATGATGGGATGAGTGTCAGATCTGATGATTGGATTGCTTGATTGACTAGATGCCCCACGGTGGGTGCCAAATTGTTTTGGGGCGAAAAGATCGAACCGACCTGGATCGCCTTAAGAAGGGAAACTAGACAATTACATAATCGATTATATCTGAGTGATCCAAATCAAGCAAGGAACTGAGTAAAATAAGATTAAACAGATGCTAAAGTAAGCTTATCTCCCTTAAGTGAGAGATCAGTCGAATCGAATGATCTAAGTGTCGGTCGCTTCAAGATTGAAATAAAGGATCGGACTTAGAGAGCAATCGTAACGGAGCAAGAGAATTGTAAATGGTAGCTAGTATTGGTGATAATAATCGTATCCTTACAAGAGAATGATTAACTCCTTTTTATACATAATTTACAAGAATCAACTAATAAATCCGTTGACGTCCGAATTTCTAGGGATACGTCGAGTTGTTACACTAATCGTCTGATATTCGCTCAACCGCCTCAACGTTCTTCTTTCTCCAGATCGTGGCCCAATTCATTTACCCATCTAGGCCGGCTTGACAGACGACCAACAATTTCTGAGCCCAACAGTAGACACGTATATCTGCAATTGCATGTTGTGTAACATGATATGATTAACAAACTACTCAGTGCTTAAAACGGTGGAATATATAAAGCAAAATGACATTTTTTAGATACTAATCACCAAACAATTGGGTCCAATAGTAGGAGAATATTAATCATATCTAATAACCATTAATGTTTGCCTCTGAGCCATCATTTCCCCAATTCACAGAAAAGAATAGTGTAAAGCTGAGACAAAACCTTACATGTTTCCTCATCTATTCCACTTCCTCTTCAAATTGGTACTCAAATAGAGCTATATATTATGCTTGTTATGTGTCATGAACTTGGTAAATTTCATGTTGGTGAGTTTCTAAGTTTGCTTGTTTCTCTATTTGATGAGTTTAGTTCCCTTGTTAGCAGATGCTTTGATACTAGGGTACATGTGTATTGCCACAATGAAAGCTAATAACAAAATAGACAAATCTTCAAGTTTAACCTTGGTTTTAAAAGGCGCGAGGCACAAAGGGCCCCTAGAGCCTAGGCGCGAGATGCAAAAAAAAAAGTGCGCCTTTCGTAAGTGAGGCACACTTGTTTTTTTCCAAAAAGCTTGTAAAGTAATTCTAAATGATATATTGTACTTAAAACAACATAATAGTGTATTATAAATGCATAAAATGACACAAAGAAGCATATTTCATAAGTAGAAAGTCTAGAATACCGCTAAAACATGACATAAACATAATAAAAGGTAAAGAAATAGCAAGTTGTCCAAGCATGTTGAATAGCCCACTAAAATACTAATACTCCACATCATCATACTTTTCCATATTTTTTACCGAGATCCAAAAGGTTCGATCCAGTCGAAGCCGTACCACTTCCCAAATTCTCCATCAAAATCACAATCCACAAGCTCAAACCTGTAACCTGTTTAATTCAATTTCAGAAAATAATTTTGCATTAAAAAAAGCAGATACTGTAAAAAAAATAGATTCTGTATTCAGTATTTTACATCTCTCCGTCTCTCGTATTTACTATAATCTATATAAATCATATTCTATATAATTAAAAATAAAACAACTAAACTAATCTAGAGAGGGGGAGACTAGAGAGAGGCAGAGAGCGATTGAGAGAATGGAGAGATCGAGAGATGCGGCCATGTGAGAGAGAGAGAGAGAGAGAGAGAGAGAGAGAGAGAGAGAGAGAGAGAGAGAGAGAGAGAGAGAGAGAGAGAGAGAGAGAGAGAGAGAGAGGAATACCTTGAGATGGAGGAGGAGAACCCTAGCTGCTGGGAGTCGCTGCTGTTCGTGAGAGAGACGAGTGGAAAGGTGAAGAATGAAGCGTATATGCATAAAAAACAGGCCATAATTTTTTTTTTTTTTTAATCTCACTATGCGCCTAAACTAAACAAAGCGCGCAAGGCGCCGAGGCGCGGGGCACAGCGAGGCGCGCGCCTCTTGTAGTGCGATGCGCCCACGTCTCCTCAGGCGCCTTGCGCCTAGGCGCGCCTTTTAAAACCAAGAGTTTAACTAGTTGAAAACTACTATTAGTATAATCTACTCAATTACAAACCAAAATTAGAAGAGAGTAACAACAAAAAAAGTCCCATTGTTTCTTTGAAGTTGAAAACTGCTACTAATATCTACAGTCTACACCTACATTGTTTATGTGATGAGTTGAACACTTGTTTTATAACTAGATATCATGAATGCTTCCTAGCTAACCAATCTAATTTGCAAAATTAAGTCAACTTTATATTAAAAAATCTGCAGTTTTACAGACAACTCACAATATTTCAAGCCTATGCATCTATGACTCTCCTCAGAAACCCTTCTCTCCCAGGAAACCAGATGTTAACCTCCTCCTCCACTCTCTTATCATCACTCCTATGAATTTATCTCAGTTCCAACTCTCACTCTCTGATTCGTCGTAGTAGACCTAACTCTTCGATTTCAGCCTCGCTCTACTCAAGTTCAGCCTCTCTCTTCTCAACTTTAGAAAAAAATATGATGTACAAACAAAAGTACAATCGAGTTCGGTTGTCCATTTTTGTATGTAACGAGAACCCTAATTTAGGGAGTTGGAAGAGAGATAGAGAGAGAGGGGAGGATTGACCTTTGGTCGGAGTTCCTGGTGGTTAGACTGGCGGACGCGAGTAAGAACGGCGCGCAGAGAGTTGGCAAAGGACGAGAATGGCGCGGAACTGCGAGCGGCGAAGGCTAGGGCATGATGCAGCGGGCAAACATGAAGAAGAAGATGGAGGCGTGTGAGGCGAGTCGATCAATTACTTTTTTGTTTTGAAATTTTAAAAAAGGGACCCCGATTATATGTAAAACCGGGGTCCATGATTTTTAAAAATGAATTACACCCGGACCACGATTATATGTTATAAACCTCGGTCCGGGGTATTACAAAAATAAAAAAATAAATTACACCCGGACCACGGTTATTTATTATTAACCGTGGTCCGAGATATATAACGACACCCCGATTATCTATATAAACCGAGGTCCGAGATATTAAATAATATTTTTTTTTAAAACCTATCTCCGAACCGCGGTCCGTTAAAATATATTTATTAAAAAGTTGATCGCTTACCCCGCTTTTATTAATAATCGGGGACCGAAAATCTTTGTTTCCCCGATTTAATAAAAGCGAGGTAAAAATTGTGAGGTCTTCGTCCCTTTTTGTTCTAGTGTTGGGCAAATTTATAGTGGTCTGCTTCGATGACATCTTGGTCTATAGCAATTCCTTAGAGGACCATGTGGATCACTTGAGGGCCGTGTGACAAGGCCGGAAACCAGTGTCGTTTTCCTGTCAAAGAAATCATAAATCACCTACTAAAGAGTATAGCAAGCAAGTCAGGGTCGATCCCACAGGGAGTCGGTTATCTGTATGCAAAAGACGTGTGGCTGACAAGTAATAAAGGGGGGTTTTGTGTGATCGCAGAGTAACAATGATTTAAGCTTTAGAGAAAGAATAAGTATGATGTGTGGAAGTATTCCACTAGACAAATATCCACACTGCAGATGAAACAGGTTGATCACTGATAACTATTGTTCCAAGTTCTTTTCACAATCTTATAGTCGTTCCCATCCTGATCATAGTTAACTACCAATTCAGACAGTTGTTGGCAGCACTTACCACAATATCAATAGAAGAAAACCTGACTATCAATAAAGCAATAGCATTCAAACAAGGATATAGGATACATGCAAATAGAAGAAAACATTACTATTTAACATGCAAATAACTCTCTCACAATTGCACACTCGTATTCCACTGTATGTAACAATTGTGTTTGCTACTAGATATGCACTCGCATTCCGCTATATGCAAATCCTAGCACTATGATAAATGTCGATAAACCTAGTTAGCTACGCTAGATAAATCAACACAAACCAATAGACAATATGCTCAAGAGAATTAAACCAACTTAATAAGATAACGAACGAGGAATAGAAATCTCACAACCAATCCATAGCAATGCTTCAATTGTCCAGCGAAACAAATGTGTTTAGTTCTCCATTCGTTCAAACCCTAGAGATAGAAATGAAAACGAGAGAGAGTCCCCTATCTAAGGCTTGGAAAAGACCTTAAATAGGAAAAGGAAAATAAGTTAAACCTAACAATAATAATAAAGGAAATAAAATAATAAAAATGGGTGATCCAAAAATGCAAAATGGGAAACAAATCTCCGCTGTCCGCGAGGCGTCTACATCCACCACGGGGCGGCGGCTTCACTGGGTTGCCGTCTCTGAGATCCACTGCCGGGTCGCGGTGGCTTTTGGCGTGGGGCGGCAAAGTACAGCTTCTTCAAGTCTTCATCTTCTGCTCTTCTATACTACCAAGTGATGGTAGCCTTCCTCCATGAGTCTTAAGCAGATCTTCTCCTCCATTTTCTCCATCCTTCATTAAGCTGTAAATCCTATGATATCTTCACTTCTCAACCCTTCTTCTGGATTACAGACTTAGCCTAAATCTATACCGAAACTCCATCTAAATCATGCTAATAATCACTAGTTAAGGTGCATGAAATGGCACCTATCACCGTGCTTGAGTGCCTTTGCAAGGAAAATTTATATGCCAACTTAGCCAAGTGTACCTTTTGTGCCCCTCCACCGTCTTCCCTGGCTATATTGTTGGCCATTATGGCTTGTGTGTTGATGAAGAGAAAGTACACGCCATCAAAGAGTGGCCTCGCCCCACCACACCCACCATGGTTAGGTCGTTCCTTGGCCTTGCCAATTTCTATAGGCGGTTGATCCACGACTTTACTAGCATCACGCCCCCCTTTAGGAGTTGACTAAGATGGGAGCCGAGGTCGTGTGGAATGACAAGCATGAGGAGACATTCAACTTGCTTAAGGATCGCCTTTGCCATGCCCCGCTCCTCGAATTGCCCGATTTCGCCAAGATATTCGAGGTGGAGTGTGATGCCTCCTTCAAGACAAGCGCTCCATTGCTTACTTTAGTGAAAAGATTTCGGGGGTCATTCTCAACTACCTCACCTATGAAAAAGAGCCCTACGCTTTGATCCGAGTATTGAAGACATGGCAACACTACTTGTGGCCAAAGCAGTTCGTGATCCACTCAGACCATGAGGCCCTTGCCTACTTTTGAAGCCAAGCTCACCTCGGCTAGCGCCATGCTCGTTGGGTGGAGTTTATGGAGACATTCCCGTATGTGATCAAGCACAAGAAAGTCAATGAGAATGTGGTAGCTGACGCCCTTTCTCGGAGGTATGTTCTCTTTCTCCTCTAGATGCTAAAGATTTGGGTTTTTCTCTCATTAGTCTCTTTAAGCCTAAGATGAATTATTTAAACCTATATTTGTGACTTGCTCTTTGAGAGGTAAGTTTGAGGGCTACTTTTTGGTCGGAAGTTACCTTTTTAGAACCGGCAAGTTATGTATCCCCACCTCCTCTATTAGACGCCTTTTAATCCAAGAAGCCCATGAGGGGCGTGGCCGCTTTGGGATTGCCAAGACCTTATCCGCCATTAAGGAACATTTCTTTTGGCCTAAGATGACCCATCAAGTAACCAAGTTTTTCCAAAGTTGTGTCACATGCCACAAGGCCATGGCTAGGTCTAGTCCCTATGGGTTGTACACCCCATTGCCCATACCCACCGCCCCTTGGGAGGATATATTCATGGATTTCATAACCGGGTTGCCAACCTCTAAGAAGGGAAGGAATTCCATATTTGTGGTAGTTGACCGTTTCTCTAAAATGGCCCATTTCATTCCTTGTAAGATGACCAACAATGCGTCGGAAGTCGCATCTCTTTTATTTGACCATGTGGTCAAGGTTCATGGAATCCCTCGCACCATTGTCTCCGATAGGGATGTCAAATTTGTGAGCTATTTTTGGAAGACTTTGAGGGGTAAACTAGGCACCAATCACCTATTTTGCACTAGTTGCCACCCACAAATTGATGGCCAAAACGAGGTGAACAACCGCACCCTATGAGCCTTGATTAGGACCATGCTTAGGACAAACCCCGGCCGTTGGGAAGACTTACTCCCGTTTGTTGATTTTTCTTATAATAGGTCAATGCATTCGGCCACCAAGCTCACCCCCTTTGAGGTCGTCTATGGGCGCAACCTACTCACCCCGTTGGATTTGGTACCGCACCCCATGGGCACCATGGAGAGCACCCAAGGCGCCAAGCCAACAAAGGCCATTGTGCCGTCATCCTTGCCCCTGGGGAACTTGTTTGGGTCCACTTGCGCCAAGATCGCTTCCCCACCCAGCGCCGCTCCAAGCTTGACCAACGCGATGATGGGCCCTTCTGCGTATTGGAGAGCTTTGGTGACAACGTGTATAGCGTCAAGCTTCCCGATGATTATGGTGTCCATCCCTCCTTCAAAGTGGAGGTTCTAACCCCGTATGTGCCCCCCGAGCATCACGACGACGAATCGGGGATGATTTATAACCAAGAAGGGGAGAATGATGGCCCCCAAACCTTGACGGCGATGAATGAGTATGACTTGATGAGCGTCTAGTCGACCGGACTCGTGACTCGGGCCCGCGCTCGTGCTATAGCTCAAGCCACAATATCCATTGTCACCCAAACTCACGTTAGCATAGGCTCAAGCCACGAGTCCCCCACCTTGGTGACCATGGTCACCATCTCGGAGCAGCCAAGTAGCGCGCCCCATGGCGTGCCCCAGTAATGCACCCCCATGGCGCACCCCCATGGTGCGCCTCCGTGTGGCAACCTCAGGTGTCACACACCTATTCATTTCCCTTTACTTATTATTTCCTTGTTTTATGTTTTGGTAGTGTTGGCCACTTGTAGTGGACCATGCCCATTAACTATTAGGCCCATGGCCTTATGTTTGTAAGACTATTTAAGCACACTTATGTGCTACTTGGGAATGCTAGGTTTTAGTTGAGGTTTATTGAGTAGAGTTGAGGTTTTCTTCCTCCCATAAACCCCTAGGCCTCAAGCTCTAGTATTTGGGTTCTCTTGCTTCCATCAATCTCTCTCACTCTCTCAATCTCTCTCTCTCATGCTCCAAGGGCCTCACGCCCCCATCGCTCCTAGCTTAGGCACGCCCCGTGTCTGAGCCCAGTCGCCGCCGCGCCCCCACAGAATCTCATTTTGAGGTTATTCCCAGCTGTTCATTTAGAGAAGTCCCAAGGACGAAATCCAGCCAAGAAGAAGGAGGAAGCCTTTGCTTGATCCACAATCCGAGCCAACACACCCGGAGCGCCTCCTAGCGAAGGTGCTTCGCATCAAGGTCCAACCTAAATCATCCATACAAACGATCTTAAGAAATTCCTTCAACATAGGGTGAAGGTTCCCTGCTCGGCCTATCACACAATCTAATATATACGATCGACAGAGATCTATATTAAAATGTCTTGATGCTAAGAAATATGCCGCTTGGTTCGCCTCTTTGTAGCAATGTTGAATTTTGACGTCATCAAAATATGTTTAAAACTTGCGTACATATTCAATCAACATCGTAATTTCCCATGGTGTATCCCATTTTCCCTAAAGTGAATTATTTACCGTCAAGTTTTCTCCTTAAATTGTCAATTTCCTCAACCCTAGTATACACGTCTAGGCCATCCCGACGCACATAGAAGTATCCTCCGCTTGCCTGACTGAGTTATGACTGATTTGTTGTCTATCTATACTAATGACACTATGATATCCATCCCTAAGTTTGTAACCTATGTGACACTCCCTACTACTGACCCTGGAGGCTTTTTCCATGTAATATTCATGCTATATAGGTCACACTTTTTTCGATTATTTGTGTGCATGTTCCGCCATTCTAAGAAATCTATGTGTTGCACATACTTCCGCAGTTCGTGGATAATCTGTAGTTGAATTCCTAAGAATTACTCTATTTCTATGGGACCATATGTGCCACCAGGTGAAGCAAGTAAGTTCAAAGTTAGTCATCGATGTTTTATCACTACTACAAAAGTGACTTAATATCTCATAGAAAATAACTCGGGCGTTCAATCGAAGAGATATATATGTATTTTTTTTAAAGTGATGTTGAATATAACTTGTACCTTTTCTAATCCGGCTTATATAAAGGGATAATACAATTAAATAACTCGTATCACACACGCCCGGGTTATAATATCATACATATACATCACGATATTTCCATCCGAATTATTTGAACTTAATTTCTTATGACAACATTATTTGCCCCATAATATTTTCTACTATACTCGACCTCCCTTATGTCGTCGTTCCTCTTCAAGCACCATATGGTACCCTAATCCATCTATCAGCCTTAGCCTCAACAATTTGGGCGTTTCGAGATCAATTTGACCACCTCTTCTCATCGGACTGCTCCTCTTCGTTGGCCTTCATTTTCGGCGCCACTACCTCGCCCATGCCATTGGTGCCACCTACTCACCTTCTCTTCCGGTTTGAGATATTCTAATCAAATTCGTGCTTTCTCCATCCTACAAATATCCAAAATTCCGATCTACTTCAACTAAAACCCGTTTGAGAAACTGAGGCAACGAATTCGTATCTCCTAGTGCCCCGAAGAAGGAGGAAGAGGCGATTTCGTTGGACTTGCACTTGACCTATTTTGTTCTCCTCATGCTCTCCATTCCATTCTCTGCCGTCGTTTCTTCCTCCATAATCACGGACGCTCCTTTATCGGTACTCTCTCTTGCTTGTATAACTCTACTTGGTTGCTTTTGATCTTGATCATTCCCGTGTTTCTTGGTTACACTAGGTTGGATACGTGATCACACTAGTTGTTTAGATTTAGGGATTTTTGGTGGACCTTGATTAGTTAATTCTCATTTTACCTTGAACCGCTATTTATTATAGTACTCACTTTTGATATGATATTTGGTTGTTTAAAATGTAATGTATTGAAAGCAATTCTCTGTGTGTTCAAAATTTCTGTTGAGTCAATTTTGTGAGCTACACACCGATTAACCTATTTCTCATGTTACCTGGTTAGGGGTGAGCACGGGCCAGAACCCGAACCGAACCGAACCGAACCCGAAAAGCCCAAAAACATGGGACCGAAGACCGAACCCGAACACTTCGGTTCGGGTTCGGGTCGGGTTCGGGCTAAACAGCACCTGAAGGGGAAAAAAGGGCAAAAATGCACTAAAACCCGAAACCCGAACCAACCCGAAACCCGAAATGCTAAAAAGGTCAGACCGAAACCCGAACCGAAGTCATGTGGGTTCGGATTCGGTTCGGGTTTTTCGGGCCGGGTTCGGTTCGGGCTTCGGGTTCGTCGGCCCGTGCTCACCCCTATACCTGATATCAAACTGTGGAATTGGGTTATGCCTTTATTTTCCCCTTTTCCATCCTATGATGCACTATATTGGCCGATTTATTGAAAATGAAAATACTGTGCCTAGGTAGGGATTCTATCACTCTATTCTAATACTTAGAGAAATAGATAATGGTTCTTGGGGTTGACTGCAAAGTTTATTTATTTATTTGTTTAAAGTGTAGTATGCCCATTGGCATTGACATTGTCTCTATACTTAAAATCTTTTTGCCATAGTTCATTATGTTATGCGAGGTGACAACAATAGTCTTGCCAATGACATTCGCAAAGAGATGAGGGTAAAATTTCAGAGCTTTGGTTGATCTATTGTCATTGTGATAATAGCTTATAAAATTGATTTTCACATTCCTAGTCTTGTCTTCGATCTATTATAATTACCCAACTTCCAGGCACTTAATGTTAAACTGAGTTATCCAATTTGGAGAAGTTGTAAAGAATTTCCAGCATAAGAATACCTGATGGAGAAACCCTGCGAGCAACAACTTGGAAGGTAAGAAATGCAGATGCTTATCATGATGATGATTGGAAATGCAGATATGTTGTTTGGACTTGTAGCATAAGCTTTTTATAGTTGAACTGACATGTGATAAACACATTTAGAAGTCTATTTTCAAATTCCTAAAGTAGTTAATTGCAACAATTGATTGTGTATTTGTGTGCTTTGAACTCAATATTGTTTGAGCATTTGCCAACATATATTCTATCAAGTGTATGCTAAAACTGAGCAATGTCAAAACAGTAACACATAAAAATGGTTTCCACTGCAAGAGTGCAAGAGCAACCAAGTGCTCAATGGACTTTAGGATGTTTACATTTATCCAAAATTCGTGTTTTGTATATAAGTAATAGCATATGTAGGTTCAGATGTATTGAAGGAAATTTTGGTTTACTTTATAATGATAATGATCCACCAATTAGTCATGGCCTTAATCGTCTATTGAGATCTTGCAGCTTTTGTTGGGGTATTTGCCTCATTCTTGTGATTTATGGGATAAAGTGTTGACAGAAAATCATCAAAAATATGTTGAGCAAAAGGAAGAACTTCTTTCAACTCCTATATGTTTCCCCTTTCAAGCTGATTTTAGTTTCTTCAAATCATTACTATAGACATAACTTCCTATTTTCTTGGTTCGTATTTATCAAGTTAACTTTTAGATTTGTCTAGACAGACACAGTGTTCGGGGAGAGAAGAAGGGGCATGTTCGATGAAAAAAGACGAGAATGTTCCTGGTGGACCTCTTCTGAGGCATGCTATCTCAAGTGAAGATCACCCGCTTAGCCTTGGTGAGGCTAGTGTGTGGCACAAGTTCTGTGAAGTAACTATCTTTCCCCTTCTTGTTTTCTTGTTAAATTATTGATTTGGCTCTAGTTGATGTTTACCTCAAGGCGCTTTCATTTGTAGTACACAGAGATTGCACATCAGATTGATCGTGATCTTCAACGAACACACCCAGAATTTTTTTTAAAGGTTTGTTTGTGCAAAATGAATAAGGTTTCTTCCACATGATCTTTAGTTTTATTTGATGATACTTGTCACTGGAGTTGGTGGGGGTGCTGCTTCAGGGAAGACTACAGTTTGTGATATGATGATTCAGCAACTCCATGATCAGCGTGTCATTGTTGTGAATCAGGTCTAATTAATTTGTAACATCTATAAGTTATTTGATACCATAAATACTCTCTTTAAGACATGTTTGTTGATATGCCCCCTGTGAAATATGAAATGGATGTCAAGAATAATTACAGGATTCTTTTTACCATAATCTGATGGAAGATGAACTTGCACATATTCAAGACTACAACTTTGATCATATTGGTGAGTTTCTATCATACATGTGTAGATCATGGAGTAACCTCCATCTAAACAGCACACTTTTCATCTCATCAGAAGCATTTGACACGGAGAAGTTGATTTATACTTTGGAGAAATTAAGGCATGGATAATATGTAGACATCCCAAAGTACGACTACAAGAGTTACAACAACGATTCCTTTCTTACACCAAGGGTATGAATCTCTATAAGAATATGCTTTTGTACAATAAATGCACTACATATCCTTTTTTCGTGGTGAAATGCCAAAATAAGTGTAATATATTCATTCTTCACACAACTCTTTGGCAGGTCAATCCATCAGATGTAATCATTCTGGAAGGAATACTAGTCTTCAATGATCCTCGTGTTCATGAGCTGATGAATATGAAGGTTTTTGTTGATACAAATTCTATTATTTTGTACTTTTACTTAATATTCCCTACATTATCATTACACTGTAATTATGGTATGCATCCTTACTGTCAAGTTAGATTGTATTCTTGACCTTGCACTATAATTTTTAAAGCATACGCGGATGTACGCCCGACAAGGAGGATAAGGCGTGATAGTGTTGAGAAAGGTAGAGATATCGCGACCATTCTTGATCAGGTCAGCCATCCTTTCTTGTGTCATGCATACTGTTTTTTCACTTTCCCATCCAGAAATTAAACATGCATTGACCCTGTTGAAATGTGTAGTACTCCAAATATATGAATTCTGCATTTGATGATTTCATACTCCCAACAAACAAGTATGCTGATATTATCATTCCTCATGGTGGAGAAATTCATGTTGTTGTTGATCTAATTGTGCAACATATTTGCACCAAACTTGGTCAGCATGATCTTTGTAAAACCTACCCCAACCTATTTTTCATCAACTCAACCTTCCAGGTAATTAATCTCTATCATCATCACCTAGTCATATATATTTTATGCCTTTTTGAATTCCTTGCCAATCTGATGACATCTCAATGCTCATTGCTCACTCTTCATATATGGGGTATGCATACACTTCTACGGGATGCTAAGAGAATGAAACACGACTTTGTTTTTTATGTTGATCGGCTAATTCAGCCAGTGAGTTCTATCTTTATTGGGTTTGTGCCTTAGGATTTGATCATGCCTTAGGATGGTTATTTGTACATTTGATTAATTAGGTTGTTGAGCATGGTTTGAGACATCTTCCATTTACAAAGAAGCAGATTATCACTCCAACTGGTATGTAAATGGTTGCTTTTAACCTCACTATAATTTGTTTCATGAAGAACTTTTAGGTTGTCTAGTCGTCATGACTCACAATTTCCTTTATCTTTGTAGGATGTGTATATACTGGTGTTGATTTTTGCAAGAGGCTATGTGGAGTGTCCATTATAAGGAGATACGTACTTATATCATCATATTGTAACTCAAGATTCTAGCATATTAATTATATTAGTAATTTGTTTTCTTATCTCTTATGAGAATTGTCCTGGTTTAGCTAGCTTCCTATATATATATTTTTTTAATGTGAACAAGGAATATTGATGAGGTGATTTAGCAGGATGCATGTATAAAGAATTTTGTCCATTCTTTAGTTTGTGTATGACCTTGTACTTGTTGAACTGAAATGTCCAGTCAATTTTGGTGTAGTAGTGGTCGAAGCCAAATAACACAGATCTGTAAAATCCGATGTATTTTTGGTTAGGTCAAATAACCCGGATATATACCTAACCGGTGTATTTGACAATTCAAATAACTCGGATATATAGATTATTTATATAACCCAGGTGTGCTAATATCCGAGTTATTTGCGTTTTTTATATAACCCGGATGTGCTAATATCTGGGTTATTTGATGTCCAAATAACCTAGACCTTCAAAGAAGGGAAACTTTTACGAGGCAAATAACCAAGGCGTGCCGATTTTAGGTCCGGGTTATTTGACCTCGAGCAAATGCGGTGTAGCTCTTTAACTCGGACTTGATCCGGGTTATATACCCTTAAACGCCCGGGTTATTTGTCCTGTTCTGTAGTAGTGATATTATAGTTAAGGTTGTCTCTGAAACTATCTGTGAGCATTGTCGGGTTGATATTTTCGTGGACAATACGGATAGTTTCATAAAGAACAGACTTCGTGTACTTGAAATAAAAAACTAAATGATTCAAATCTTCGTCGACTTCCTTACAAAGGCTACATCGTTTGGAACTCTATTGTAGTGTCTGTTAAGGCATTCTATAGAAGGGAGGGAGTCAAAGCAGGCTTTCCACATGAAATGCTTAACTTTAGGAGGCATGTTTAGCTTCCATATCCATTCTAGATTTTGTTGGTAGCTCCCAAGGCAGTCTGATGATCTAGCCACATAACTCACGGAATAAGGACCGTCTGCATCTGGTTGCTAAATAAGTTTATTGTTGTGCGTAAGCACATGCCAAGATCCGTACAGTACAAGACGAAGGACACCAAGACATTGATTTGGCAACTTCTTGGCGAAACTCTCAAAATAGGACATTTGTTGTGTTTCATTGTGACTCTAACAAGAACTTGATGGAGATTTGACTCAAAAAGGAAATGGATATAACTCTCATGAACGAGGTTCATGAAGAGTTTAGGATAGGTATCTCACGACCCTCGGATGCAACTCACCAAGAACCTTGAGACGAGGTTGAACACTCATGGATATGACACACCATAAACACCCAACCACCTTCGGATATGACACACCAAAGGGTGTTTCGGATACGACTCACCGAAACAAGACTAAGGCACTCAAGGATATCACACACCTTGAAGCCATCGTCCAAGAGGCTTGAACTGAACAAAACACTCACGTTTTTTTTAATCTCTAATTCAAGCTTACAAATACAATGCTAGGCAACCTTTAAATAGGTGCCAAATAACAATACGTAAATTGTAAATTAATAATAATTAACTACCCACTAACCTACCCACTAACGTAGCTAAACCACTAAGGCCACTACGTATGCCACTAATTAGAAACTAACTAGCTAATTAATTAATGAAAATAACAATAAAACACAAATCAAACATCTTCCGCGAAGACAGTTTCTGGCCTAGTTTCAGAAGGTTCGTTCTCTCCCGTCCGTGATCGGAATGGAGTGATTCCAACGCCCAGAGATAGATCTTGAAGTCTAGTTTCACTCCTCAAAATTTGAGAGTGATCGGAGTTGGGAATAAGAAGATACGACAATTTTACTGAGGTGACCCATGGTCACATCCATGCAGCTCGATTGCTTCTTCCTCTTCATTGAACCGACTTTGACATGTCCTTGAGGGGTGACCCATGGTCACATCATTTATCCTCAATGTCGTGGAAAGGTATAATGATCATTTTAATTTCCTCCACAAGGTTTACATGTAAATATTCACTAAGCTTATTAACATTCTATTCCTTTCCTGTTGTAAAAAAGTCGGATACCTTTTGATCATGCATGTCGTAGCCCCAGGGCATCATTTAGAGATTGAGTGTCAATCCATTTATCATTCCAAAAGTCGATACTCAAACCATTACCAATTTGTCATCTTAAGTCCTTCTTGAATTCATTTCGTAGGCTTAGTATTAAGGGTCTTTTTGGATGATTGCTCAGAATGCATTTTAATGTATTAAATTATATTATATTGTATTAAATTTCATCATCAATTTAATACATTAAAATGCATTTTAATGGTGATCTAAACAGACCCTAAGTCTAGCAAACTGCCAACAGAAGCTTCCATTCTTTATACTAAACAAAGTGTCTTACTTATAGTATTTCTCATGTATCACAGGTCTCCACAATAATTTCATTTGTAATGACTTATTGTACACTTCCATAATTATGAAACCTAAGCCACATTTAGATTTTGGGATGTATATGCAATCACAACTAATTAAGGGGTGGAAATCAGACGCGGTTTGTTCACTTTTTTAAAATGAAAACGTAATCAAATGGATAAAAAAGATGGCATTCTTATTAGTTTTTTTCTCAAATCATTTGTCAAGTGCTTTTGGAAGAAGATCACTTGGCAAGCATTATTCTTTCATCAATTTGCAAGTATAGCTTTCATATGATCTAAAGTTTTGAAACTTGTAAATTCAAATCATGGTCATTCCCTGGACCAACAGGTTAGCATTTGCAACTTACCCAAAATAAACTATAAGAGTAAATTAAGTAACCCATAAATGAGACTAAACATATGAACTTGTGTTAGTACGTTATGTTGTTCGTTGGAATAATCAGGACTATTAAAAGGTTCTGGTTACTTGCACCTGCAGTGGTGCTGCAGACACCACTATAGGTGCGCTCATTGTAGCGGTCTCACTCACCGTTACTTTCAACGGTGAGGGAAGCCGTTTAATTTTTTTTATCACCGTTCGTATTTATTTTTTTTTATAAAAAAACATAGGAACGGTGGTTATCACCGTTTATTTTTTTATTTTTTAAAAGGAACGGTGATAATCACCGTGCCATTAATTGTTTTTATTTTTTTTAATAAAAATTGAAGCAACGATTGTATTCACCGTTCAAAAAAGCAAATGGCAGGTAATCATTTCACATTTGTGTTCCTTTTCACATTTTTTTAATAATGGTTGGAACGATGTTTGAAAAATAATTAATTACCTTCTTAAAAAAAAAGGATTATAAAGTTAATGGTTGGAAGTGTTTCTTCAACTGTATTAATTTTATTATATTTTATTAAAATTCGTGTAAACACCCATAAAAATAATACCCCAAAAATTTATAACATGAAAATTTATTTTAACTAATATTTCTTTCTTCAAACCAATTTAACAATTTTTTAATAAAAAAAGAGCGGCTCTAATATACAATACACTATAAATCAAACGGCTATGTTCTATTGTATATTTGAATTTAATTTTTAGTGTGTAAAAAGAGCGGCTCTGAAATTAAATTTTTTAGTGTGTAAAATAAATTTAATTTTAAATTTAAATTTAATTTTTAAAACCGATAAGTTTGAGTGTGTTATTTCCTAAAAGATCGAACTAATTCTGAAATTAAAAATTTTAGTGTGTTAAATTAATATAAATATACATTTAAATTTAAATGTTAAAACCGATAAGTTTGAGTGTGTTAAATAAATAGAATTAGTTCGATTTTGAAATGAAGGGTGTTTGTTATTGTGTTAAATTAGTTTCAACATATTATCCTAATATTTGTCATATTTATTCTACTTATTTGATGCATAAAGTAATTATAACAAGGGTCAAACAAGAAATTGTATATAACTAAACGATATAACAATAGTATATAGCAATAGTATATAACTATACGATATAACCATAGTATATAACTATACAATATAACCATAGTATATAACTATACGATATAACCATATATAGTATATAACTATACGATATAACAATAGTATATAACTATACGATATAACTATAGTATATAATTATACGATATAACGATTGTATATAGTTATACGATATAAAAATAGTATATAACTATACGTTAGAACCATAAAATATAATTAGAGTGTATAACTATACGATATAACCATAGTATATAGCTATAGTATATAACTAAACAATATAACAAAAGTATATAGCAATAGTATATGATTATACGATATAACATTAGTATATAACTATACGATATAGTATATAACTATACGATATAAAAATAATATATAACTATATGTTAGAACAATAATATATAATTATAGTATATAACTATACGATATAACCATGGTATATAACTATAGTATATAACAATATGATATAACCATAAGATATAACAATAGTATATAACTATACGATATAAGTATATAACTATAGTATATAACTATACAATATAACCATAGTATATAACTATACGATATAACAATAGTACATAACTATACGATATAAAATCAATATATAACTATACGTTAGAACAATAATATATAATTATAGTATATAACTATACGATATAACCATGGTATATAACTATAGTATATAACAATATGATATAAGCATAAGTTATAAAAATAGTATATAACTATAGATATAACCATAGTATATAACTATACGATTTAACAGTAGTATATATCTACACGATATAACCATAGTATATAGTTATAGTATATATGATGTGATCGCGGATCCCATCAAGAACCTCACAAAAGACGAGATCGTCCAAAGATCGGTGAAGCCTCATTCAAGGACGTGAAGATTAGCTATGGGATGATATTTTATGTGTTTTGCTATTATTTCCCTTTTCGTTAATTAACTAGGTAATTAACTAGTTAGTTATTGTTTTTGTTATTTTTGTAATTAATTAGCTAGGTAGTTGTTTTAATTAGTGGTCTATCTAGTGGCCTAAGTCATGTTTAGGTTAGTGGGTAGGTTAGTGGAGTTAATTAGTTGATTTTCTTATTTTGTATTTTGGCACCTATATAATGGTGGTCATGCATTGTAATTCCTTAGATTTGAATGGAGATAAAAACGAGTGTTTAGTACATTTCAAGTCTCATGACAATGGTTTTCGAGGTGAGTTGTATCCTCGAATCCTTAGTCGCGTTTTGGTGAGTTACATCCAAAACACCATTTGGTGTGTCACATCCAGAGGTGATTGTTTGGTCATGGTGCGTTCCATCCATGATCAATCAATCTCATCTTGTGTTTCTTGGTGAGTTGTATCCAAGACTCATAAGATGCCTATCCCAAACTCTTCTCGAATCCTTCGTGAAGAGTTATATCCATTTCCCTTTTTAGTCAAATCTCCATCAAGCCAAAACTCAAAAACAACTCAAAACACATTAGAGTGTCGTCTTTGAGAGTCTAGCCAAGAGTTTCCTAAACAACGAGTTCTTGGCGCCCTTCGTCTTGTACTGTACGGGTCCTGGAATGTGCTCACGCACATTATCTGGTATCAGAGCCATTCAAGGCGAAAGGGCTGCTCGTTGCTCGTCAAAGAAGCCGAGTTGGCACCGAGGAGATGCTTGGTTCGCCAACATCACCGCAGCCACATCGTCTCGGCCTCGGAAGCTTACTTGTGTGGATTCTCTAATCATGAGGAGACCCAAGGGAGTAAGGGCCAGTCAAGGAGAGGAGGAGCCAAACCATGGCTAAGGAAAGGGCAGCTAGCTTACGGTTAAACCCAAAATCACCCACCTCAGCCTCCATCCCCACGTCTAAACACATTACCACCCACCATCTCCCACACTAGCCCACGTCCAAGGCCTTATTCCTGCTTAATTAATTAGTATTAATTGGTTAAGTATGGAATACAAAAAAAAAAAAGAGAAGAGAGCAAATAGACTTGCGGTTTAGGGCTTGCGGTTGGGTGAGTCATATCCTAACCACCCACAACCAATCTCCATATTTTCTCTCCTTTCAAATTCGGCCTCCTTCCCTCCCACACACCCCACTACCAGCCCTCACTTCCCCACCCCAACCGAACCCCTTGATTTGTGAAAGCCAGTTGACCGATCCCTACAAAGCCTCCCCACCTCCAACCAATCAACCTCACCACGTACCCATCCTTTCCCCTGAGTTGTTGCCTTGTGCTAATTAATTAGCCCTCTCCCAGCTCACACTAAGCTGCTGCACGCCCACAAAAATCCTATCCAGCGACGCCAAGCGCAGCCCCCGACGTGCCCTCCGACGACCGCCCGTCTCTCTCGTCGTCAACTCCACCGCAA
Source organism: Rheum nobile (assembly GCA_027886185.1). Taxonomy (NCBI): domain Eukaryota; kingdom Viridiplantae; phylum Streptophyta; class Magnoliopsida; order Caryophyllales; family Polygonaceae; genus Rheum; species Rheum nobile. Next base: position 1,173,184 of record WOAB01000685.1, on the reverse strand, counting down.
CAAATGAAGAGCGTCAACGTGATCGAAATGGTGAGGAGAATCAACAAAGATTCGAGGTCGAATCTTCCACAAGGAGAGGAGGATGATGTGATCGCGGATCCCATCAAGAACCTCACAAAAGACGAGATCGTCCAAAGATCGGTGAAGCCTCATTCAAGGACGTGAAGATTAGCTATGGGATGATATTTTATGTGTTTTGCTATTATTTCCCTTTTCGTTAATTAACTAGGTAATTAACTAGTTAGTTATTGTTTTTGTTATTTTTGTAATTAATTAGCTAGGTAGTTGTTTTAATTAGTGGTCTATCTAGTGGCCTAAGTCATGTTTAGGTTAGTGGGTAGGTTAGTGGAGTTAATTAGTTGATTTTCTTATTTTGTATTTTGGCACCTATATAATGGTGGTCATGCATTGTAATTCCTTAGATTTGAATGGAGATAAAAACGAGTGTTTAGTACATTTCAAGTCTCATGACAATGGTTTTCGAGGTGAGTTGTATCCTCGAATCCTTAGTCGCGTTTTGGTGAGTTACATCCAAAACACCATTTGGTGTGTCACATCCAGAGGTGATTGTTTGGTCATGGTGCGTTCCATCCATGATCAATCAATCTCATCTTGTGTTTCTTGGTGAGTTGTATCCAAGACTCATAAGATGCCTATCCCAAACTCTTCTCGAATCCTTCGTGAAGAGTTATATCCATTTCCCTTTTTAGTCAAATCTCCATCAAGCCAAAACTCAAAAACAACTCAAAACACATTAGAGTGTCGTCTTTGAGAGTCTAGCCAAGAGTTTCCTAAACAACGAGTTCTTGGCGCCCTTCGTCTTGTACTGTACGGGTCCTGGAATGTGCTCACGCACATTATCTATGATGCGATTCTTGGTGGACCCCACAGGCCATGGACTCACCTGGGTCCTGTGGGCTGTCAACCACCCAGCCAGTCCCTCAGTCGGAGCACGCCGGTTGGCGAGGCCTAGCCCAACCAAGAACGCCATGGGCTGCAGCCCATACACCCCAACCTGCAAGGGCCTATTAGGCTTTAATTGCAGGATGTTGCCAGGGGGGATCGAACCCCTGACCTTTGACATATTCCCAATTCCATGGGAGATATGCCAACCAATTACACTGCAGTGTAATTGGTTGGCATATCTCCCATGGAATTGGGAATATGTCAAAGGTCAGGGGTTCGATCCCCCCTGGCAACATCCTGCAATTAAAGCCTAATAGGCCCTTGCAGGTTGGGGTGTATGGGCTGCAGCCCATGGCGTTCTTGGTTGGGCTAGGCCTCGCCAACCGGCGTGCTCCGACTGAGGGACTGGCTGGGTGGTTGACAGCCCACAGGACCCAGGTGAGTCCATGGCCTGTGGGGTCCACCAAGAATCGCATCATAAAAGTGCACTTTTATGATGCGATTCTTGGTGGACCCCACAGGCCATGGACTCACCTGGGTCCTGTGGGCTGTCAACCACCCAGCCAGTCCCTCAGTCGGAGCACGCCGGCTGGCGAGGCCTAGCCCAACCAAGAACGCCATGGGCTGTAGCCCATACACCCCAACCTGCAAGGGCCTATTAGGCTTTAATTGCAGGATGTTGCCAGGGGGGATCGAACCCCTGACCTTTGACATATTCCCAATTCCATGGGAGATATGCCAACCAATTACACTGCAGCTCAATTGGTGATATGATGTGTATTCCACTGCCCTCATATCAAAGGGTCGGGGGTTCGATTCCCCCCTCCAACATCCTGGGGGATTAACAGGCGCAAGCCTCCCTCCAGGTTGGGGTGCAGGGGCTGCAGCCCTGCTCTGTGATCAGGGCGCCAGCGGTCAGACCGCCGATTGAGGCAGACCGTGGGCTGGGCCGCTGGGTCAGACCGCCGATCGAGGCAGACCATGGGAAGGCGGACCCAGGTGGGCTCGGATCACATCAATATAACTATACGTTAGAACCATAATATATAATTATACGATATAAAAATAGTATATAGTTATACGATATAGAAATAGTATATAACTATACGTTAGAACCATAATATATAATTATAGTATATAACTATATGATATAACCATAGTATATAGCTATAGTATATAATTAAACAATATAACAATAGTATAACTATACGATAGAACCATAATATATAATTATAGTAGATAACTATAAGATATAACCATAGTATATAGTTGTAGTATATAAATGAACGATATAGCAATAGTATATAACTATATGATATAACAATAGTATATAACTATATGATAAATTTATTTATTTCAATATAACCATTTGAGTCTTAGGGGAAAACACATGAATTTATTTATTTTAATATTATAAGTTTATATTAGATAATTTATTCCCTTATTTTAACTAAAAAAATATAAAAATTACCCAAATTTATTTATTTTAATATTATAAGTTTATAATATTATTTTAACCACAAAATTAATTTATAGAAAATTTTATCTTAGGTTAAAATGAACTTAAGCTATTTTCCTTATGAGTTTGACCATACTTAAATTCTTAACAAAAAATTGTTAAGCTGATTTAAATATTTTAGGTCAAAATTTTATCTAGTGTTGATAACTGGGATCAAGCATTTCATCAGCGAATAGCAGACTTCCAAAGATAACGTACAGAGTATGGTCGACCTACCGCATAAGGATCATAATATAACTTCATTTGTTGTCATTTTCGTATAATTAGGATCATAAGTTAATAAATATTTATGTTTAAATTTCTATTTTCTCAAAAATACTCTACTTGGTCATTTATTCTTCATTTAGTATAATCAAATTCAATTTTTTATATTTTTTTTGAATAAAAAAAGTTAATAATTTTTTACCTTAAAGCATTTCGCAAAAAAAAACGTATTTAATTTTTTTATATGGGTAAGCTAACTGGTAAACTACACAAAATCTCGATTGACCTTCAATTGTCTGCTCCTTTATACAAATTGAAGTTTCTTCTCCTCGTGTATTAAATGTTTTGGACTAATTTGTACATGCAATATGCTTTGTTTGGATTCTTTTCAATTGATAACAATGATAAGTCAATTGAAGCTAATTGGTGAATAATTTGGGTAAGCAACGACTTTACAAGTCGTTGCTTCTTTTTTTATTAAAAAAAATATTTATCTTCCAAGCCGTTGATTTAAAAAAAAAAAAGATTAAAAAAAGTGCAACGGCTTGTATAGCCGTTCTTATGTATAAAAAAAAAATTAGACAATGGTAATTATAACCGTTGAAATCAACATTTTGACACAATTTTCAACCCGATGGAAATAGTAATTCCCCTATTAAAATAAGAACTAGACAACTTGGCAATTACTCTCCCTAGTAACTAATTTCTCAACTCTTCCACCAACCGTCATATCATCTGCAATTTCCCAATTTGAATAATTTGCTTATCCATCAAATTATGATATATGATTATTTTCCAAGACGTCCTTTATTTTGTAGGCATATTTTTTTTTTTTATAAAGTAAGAATTCGAAGTGAAACTTCGAATGGTCAGAAACTGACAACCGGACTAACCGGTAATACAACAACAAACAAGAAATTCAAAGACAAACAACAAACGAAACAACCTAAGACATGATAAAGCAAAACAACCTAGAAATGAGGTGAGTAAAGCATAAACAACCGTTGCGCCGTCGGAAGGATGGTCATCCTCTACCATGCCGGAACTACAACTCGATTCATCATCAAGGTAAGCTTCATCATCCAAAATGTGCCTCGCAACAGAAACGAAAAAAAAAAAACTGATCCACAAGTTTTACCCTCCTCCTTCTCACCCCCAAACCCACCCATCACTGTAAACAGGATTACGGATCCAATCTGAGGAACCGAAACCCCCAACAAGAGGAGGGAAGGGGTCGTTGGCACAAATAAACGCAGGCAGGAGAAGGAGGCGAGAGGGGGGTAGCCGGCTTCTTCCCGGCGAAGGCGAGGAGAGGCGACGTCTTCCCGGTGAGGCATCTTCCCGGCGAAGGCCCAGATCTTCTTTGACGGGTGTCGGTGAGGTGGCGCGGATGCCGGTGGGCTCGGATGCCGGTGGGCCAGTGGTTCTGAAATTCCTGGGAGTGAGCGGCGTCGGCGGGGGCGGTGCAGATCGAAGGCTCGGTCGGAGCGGCGGAGGGGGTCTTCTGAAATACCCCAGTATATATTAAAAAGTATAATTGTTATAAGAATATATATATATTTGGACAAAGGCAAAAAGGGGGGAAAATTAAAACCCTCATCTGCTTCAATTAGGAGAGAGCACAGCGAAGAGAGAGAAAGAGACGCCTCCTGCCTTCAGCTGCTCGGATTTCCGCCGATGAGCTCGACTCGGTCGCTGCCACCGCCACCTTCCTTCCTTGGTTCGAGTCGCGACGAGCTGGTGCGAGCCCGCGGCGGGTTATTGTGCGAGACTGTTGTCATTGTTGTGCGAGGGCTCGGGTGCTGCGCGGTCAGCGATGAGCTCGGTTCTCCTACGCGGCCAGAAGAGCGCCACCGGCTTCTGTCCTCTGCCGTTGCTGATGTGAGCTCCGGTGATGAGATGCCCAGTTCCGGCGACAGAGGCTAGCCACCGACGAGGTAGGCCGCAGCTGCTGTAAGGTTTTGGGTAAGCTGATTCCATCTGATTTTTTTTTACTGATTTTTGCTGAACAATTATGGGCAGATTTGAGGAATTTCGGAGTAGTGGACAACTGTTAATTGTTTGAATGAATTTGTTGATTTGTGCAGTCCAGCGAGCTGGAGTTTGGGTTGAATTTTGTGAGGGTTGCTTAATTAATTGGAGGTATAATTTTAGGGTTTGAATTTGGGGGTTTTGTTAGTAGTGGATTGTATGAGTAATTAATGCAGGGATTTGCTCGAATTGATTTCGCAGGTTCGTTCGAGTTGGTTGGAGATCTCTGAGGTCGTGGTTTTCGAGCTTGAGGCAAGATAAATCTTGCTAACCCTTACATAATTTCGTATCGTAATTGTTTTATAAATATATTTTACTATTATCTAGTATGTTAATCTAGATTAATAGAGGTAGATATATATGATTGAATGTGTATTAAATTGATTAAATGGTGTTGTGTGGATACTGATTGTTGGCTTGTTTGATGGTCGTGGGTATATTTTGATTATGTGCCGGATGGTTAGTTTTGTGTTGATAAGGTTGAATGTGTTAGTTGTCGTGACCCTGTGTTGAGATTAATTAAATATTGACGTGGTATTTATTCGTGACTAATGGTGATTAATTATGATTGTTTGAAAGTGTGTGAAAATGTGTGTGCATGTGTGTGTGCGTGTGTTAGTATTTGTCTCGGGTTGTGTCTGATTAAATGTTGACGTGGTAGTCATTTGTGACTAAGTATGATTGATGTTGATTGATTGTTATTGGTTGGTGGTGGAGCCGGGGTGAGGGTGTGACCTCATCCGACCACGTGAGGGTATGACCCCGCATTGGTAAAGGCTATGGTTGGATGGTGAAAGTCCCATCCGGAAGAGTGTTGATTCAGGGCCTCGGAGGGTGTGACCTCCGGTGGTCGGTGGGCCAGAGTGATGAAAGCCTCACTCAATCACGTAGGGGGAATGCCTATGGTGGTTTGGGCCAGGAACTGGGATGGTATGCGACCCATCCGCCTATCCGGATAGAGAGGAAGAATTGTCTCACCCGGTGATGTGGTGGTGAGACGGATGAGATATTATGTGTTAAAATGTTGGTTGCGTACCTGATTAAGTGGTTTTGTGTTGAATGTTGGTTGCGTACCTGATTAAGTGGTTTTGTGTTGGATGTTGGTTGTGTATCTGATTGGTTTTGGTGTTGGATGTTGGTTGCTTATCTGATTAAAGTGGTTTTGTGATGATATTGGTTGTGCGCTTGATTAAGTGATTGTGTTGGTGAATATTGATTGTGTGTTTGGTTATTGGTTTTATGTTGGATATTGATTGTTGGCTAGTTTGACTTGTTGTCAAATATTGTTTTTTTGTAGCTAGTTGTGATGTGAATTTCTGTTAGTGTGGTTGTTGGTGGTAGCTAGTTGAGGAAAGGTGGTTATGTTGATTGATTATGAAGGTTGGTTTCCCATCTTGAGGGTGTGGGCCAATATGGGTTGGGTTGAGGTGTATGGGTTGCGGCTCATGTTAACGAATAGGCGGCACCAGAAGGGTGGTTGGCCTGGGTCGTTATTTTTGTCATGTTTAAATAATGTGATGATTGTCTTGCTTATGCTTAAGTGGTTGTTGATGCGAAGATTAGTTGGACGTGTTAGTACAGTAGTGAGTTTTGTAAGTGGTTAGTCGTGGTTATACGTGTTAGTAGTAATATATGTGTATAGGTTCGTAGGGTTGATAATTGAGGTATTAGTAATAGAGAAAAGTTGGATTGGATCATTTTAGTCGTCTATACTTGTGGTGAGGTTGAGGTTGGATTAAGTGCTGTTAGTATATTGAAGAGTTGGATAAGAGGGGTAATGCTGGTTATGTGATAGTGTGTGTTTATGTTTTGATGTGTGGTCGATATTGGTTGGTTGATATGATAGTGATATTATAATGATATATATATTTATAGAGTCAGGTTCCGGAGAAACGGATGCTTACGGTGAAGCGTAAGGAGGAATGAGAGCCAACCATTTTGGGACAATGGAAGGCTATGATGGAACATCCATCATAGCAAACATACACCCTCTCACACACAATCACACCCCATGGTCAACATCTAACCATTGACCGGTCAATGGTCAACGGTCAACGTTGACCGGTCAAACTGACTTTTGTCCTTTTTTTTTTTAACATTTTTTTTTTTAAATATATTTTTTATTCTTGTTTTTCTACACGTTTTTATCATAAAATTATCATTAAAAAAGTTGAACAATTTCTTATTAAATTTGAACAATTGTATATCAAAAGTTGAACAAAGTTTTTTGAACAATATATAAAGTTGAACAATTGTACAAACAAAGTTGAACAATTGTATCTTAAAGTTGAACAATTTCATTTTTATGGTTAGACGAATGTTTCACTAAGCAATTTTTATTTTTAATTTTTTTGGGCAAGTTTTTTTCTTCATTTTTTTATTGTTTTTCTACACGTTTTTATCATAAAATTTTAATTAAAAAAGTTGAACAATTCCTTATTAAATTTGAACAATTGTATGTTAAAAGTTGAACAATATTTTTTGAACAATATATAAAGTTTAACAATTATACCAAAGAAGTTGAACAATTGTATCTTAAAGTTGAACAATTTTATTTTTATGGTTAGACGATTGTTTCAGTAAGCAATTTTTATTTTTATTTTTTTTGGGCAAATTTTTTTCTTCCTTTTTTTCCATGTTTTTCTACACGTTTTTATCATAAAATTATAATTAAAAAAGTTGAACAATTCCTTAATAAATTTGAACAATTGTATGTTAAAAGTTGAACAATGTTTTTTGAACAATATATAAAGTTGAACAATTGTACGAACAAAGTTGAATAATTGTATCTTAAAGTTGAACAATTTCATTTTTATGGTTAGACTATTTCACTAAGCAAATTTTAGTGTTTTTTCTTCCTTTTTTTCTGTTTTTCTACACGTTTTTATCATAAAATTATATTAAAAAAGTTGAAAAATTCCCAATTAAATTTGAACAATTGTATGTTAAAAGTTGAACAATGTTTTCTGAACAATATATAAAGTTTAACAATTATACCAAAAAAGTTGAACAATTGTATCTTAAAGTTGAACAATTTTACTTTTATAATTACACATTTGTTTTGACTAAGCAATGGTTAGTTTTGTTTTTTTGGCCAATTTGTTTTCAGGATAAAACATTTTTAATTTTTTTTTTGTTTCCTTACACGCTTTCCTCATAAAATTGTTTCTAAAAAATTGAAAAATTCTCTATTAAATTTGAACAATTGTATCATACAAGTTGAACAACTTTTTTAACAATATATAAAGTTAAACAACTGAACCAGAAAAGTTGAACAGTTTAGATTGCATGAAAATTCAAACTTATAACAAAAGATAAATTGGGCAATACTTCATTAAAATTTTAACAATTGTCAAATAAACTTGAAGTTTTGTTTATAACGTAATATAAACATAATACAACTAAAAAATGTTCAAAACATAAACCCTAAATCCTAAATGTGTAGATAAATAAAAATAGAAAATGGAAAAAACGGCCATGCACAACTAAAAAATTATTTAAAAAATGAAATTGTTCAACATTGAGAGACAATTGTTCAAATTTATATACATAGCGAATACAGTTGTCGAACTATAAAAATGAAATTGTTCAACTTTAAGATACAATAGTTCAACTTTTCATATACAATTGTTCAACTTTAATATTGTTCGAATTTTAATTGTGCAATTTTAAACATACAATTATTCAACTTTAAGAACTAATTGTTCAATTCTTTTCATACAAATTTTATAATGAAAACGTGTATAAAAAAAATTTTAAGAAAAAAATTAATTTTTTTTAATAAAAAAAAAATTTGACCGTTGACCGGTCAACGCTGACCATTGACCGAGATTGAGTGTGGTAGGGTGTATGGTAATATTAAAATGAATGATCTAGAATGCTCCTCACGTTTTACCCTAAGGGTGCTCCTCACATGAAGCTAACTCTATATTTATATATGGTGTGGCATGTTGTTGTTTGGTATTATTTGATTGTTGTGATAATTCTCTGGTTTTAAACTGTTTTGGCTTGAGGAGTCTTGCCAGTCTTGATGGAAGATTGACCAACTTCGGTTTACGTGCCACGGTTGGCTGGGGTATCGGGTCCCCCAGTCAATTTGGCTTTGCAGGTTTGCAGCAACAAGCGGGTTCTGGATCACAGACGTGTCTTCACAGTTAAAGATTTAGTTTTACTGCGGATTTGAAAAGGTTGTATTAACTATTCGTCGTTTTGGAATTAAACTGATGCGTTGAGTTGGATGAAATGTTTAAGGGTAGTTTCAAACTTGAGCAGAGAATTTTAATGTGGTTAACTTTATGTATTGGGAAGAGTTTTGGATTTCTTTTCTTTTAAAAACCGCCTTATAGTCCTTCGGGACTATGGCACTATAGCACCTCTGGCCCGAGGTGTTACAGAAATTGGTATCAGAGCATTTACGTTCGAAAATGTTTTCAAAAGTTTGACGTGGAAAAAGATTATTCGCCAAAACTGTGAAGCAATCGTGTGATCAGAAGACCCTTGTTGTTACGTATAGGTAAGTTTGTATTTGATATATTTTATATGTGATGTTTAGTGTTGTTGAGTAATTTTATGATGTGTTCCCTGGTAAGTGGGACGTGTTGGAGATTAATAAGGTAAGTGTGGGTGTGGTAGAGGATGAAGTCGTTGGGCTTATCGTCAAGAGGTTGAGGCAGCTAGTTTGGTAGCTGATGATTCGGTATGAAGTTGTTGTGTGCTACTGTTATTGTCAAGAATGAGAAAGACAGATTGAGCACTTTCAGTGATGGTCATATTCCTAGATGAACCTTGATGATGAGGCATAGCTGTACGACCTTTGAGCAGTATGTTGATGAGTGATTGATTATGGAAACAACTATAGATGATTTTGATTAGACTGTTGATGTTAGAAGTAGTAAGAAACAGAGAACTTAGTCTGCATCTGAAAAAGTGGAATTTTACAACAATGGGTTCGGCTGAGTTGAGAAACAGAATGTTCCGGTGATTTCAGGAAAATGATAGTTACTGTAACAGCAGATAAGGGTTTAGTGCATGTATTGAGAGTCATGATCCTAGAGACTCTGGTAGAATTTTTATGTGCGATGACAGCTGCAAAACTGTTAAGAAAAGGTTGTGCCGGTTTTGTGTGTATGTTGAGATTGAAAGAGCAGATAGAGAAACTTATAAAGTTAAGCTTTATTAAGCCAAGTGCTTCTCTTTGGAATGTGCATGTATTGTTGATGAAAAAGGAAGGATGATTCCTTTTTGACTTTGTTTGGATTATAATGAGATGGATTAGGTGATAGTCAAGTATAAATATCCGCTTCCCCGTACTGATGATTTGTTGGATAAATTGCAAGGAGCTATAGTATTTTAAAAGATTGACTTAAGATTTAGGTATCCTCAGCTTAAGATTTGAGATGAGGATATTCACAACACTGCCTTCAAAACAAGGTATGGTCACTATGAATTAGATGTGATGCCTTTCGGGTTGACTAATGCTTCCGCGGATTTCAAGGGCTTAAAGAACTGATGTTTTTAGAAAGTACTTGGATCGTTTGTAGTGAGTTTCCATTAATGACATTTTAGTATACATCCGGGAGTAAGAGGAATTACGAGAACAACCTTGGAATGTTAAGGAAATTGGGAGTTTTCTCAGACTGACAGATTACTGCAGGCGATTGTGAATGAATTTTCTAAGGTTGTGTATGATTGAGAATTTTGAATGGAACAGGAGATGTCAGGAGCGAGTTTCGAAGAACTCAGGAAGTGTTTGAATTGTGCGTCAGTGTTAGTGTTACTGTAGGAAACAGGAAGACTTGTTAATTACAGTGATGTGTCTAAGCAGGATCTGGGTTGCATTCTAATGCAGAATGGGAAGGTTATTGCATATGTTTTTTTGTCAGTTCAAATTGTACAAGAGAGAGTTGAACATGAGATACAGATGGTTGCTAGAATTGATTAAGGATTATGAAAAGATATTGTTTATCAATCAGAAAAGGACTACCGAGGTTGCTGATGCTTTGTGTAGGAAGTCGACTCTCGAGCATGTGGTTGCTTGTCTGACAGTTCGGTCGGGATTGCAACAGGAGTTGGCGAAGGGTGAAAAGTGAAATTTGTTCGAGAAAGAGCGGATATAGCTGAATGCGATGGAATGTTGAGTAAGATATACAGTCAAATTGCTCAGGGAAGAGTGCATGAATTCTTGTTCAGGAAGATAGAATATTGTGATTTCAGATAAGTTGTGTGTGCCAGCTGATAAAAAGATTAGAAAGTTGATTCTCAAGGAAGGTCATTCTTCGGCAAGTCATGTGCATTCTGGAGTCAGTCATGCGAGACAGATATCCGAACCTGTTTTGATCTTAGTTTCGAGGACGAAACTCTTATAAGGGAGGGAGAATGAAATACCCCAGTATATATTAAAAAGTATAATTGTTATAAGAATATATATATATGGACAAAGGCAAAAAGGGGGAAAATTAAAACCCTCATATGCTTCCTTCCTTGTCAAATATTGTTTTTTTGTAGCTAGTTGTGATGTGAATTTCTGTTAGTGTGGTTGTTGGTGGCAGCTAGTTGAGGAAAGGTGGTTATGTTGATTGATTATGAAGGTTGGTTTCCCATCTTGAGGGTGTGGGCCAATATGGGTTGGGTTGAGGTGTATGGGTTGCGGCTCATGTTAACGAATAGGCGGCACCGGAAGGGTGGTTGGCATGGGTCGTTATTTTTGTCATGTTTAAATAATGTGATGATTGTCTTGCTTATGCTTAAGTGGTTGTTGATGCGAAGATTAGTTGGACGTGTTAGTACAGTAGTGAGTTTTGTAAGTGGTTAGTCGTGGTTATACGTGTTAGTAGTAATATATGTGTATAGGTTCGTAGGGTTGATAATTGAGGTATTAGTAATAGAGAAAAGTTGGATTGGATCATTTTAGTCGTCTATACTTGTGGTGAGGTTGAGGTTGGATTAAGTGATGTTAGTATATTGAAGAGTTGGATAAGAGGGGTAATGCTGGTTATGTGATAGTGTGTGTTTATGTTTTGATGTGTGGTCGATATTGGTTGGTTGATATGATAGTGATATTATAATGATATATATATTTATAGAGTCAGGTTCCGGTGAAACGGATGCTTACGGTGAAACGTGAGGAGGAATGAGAGCCAACCATTTTGGGACAATGGAAGGCTATGATGGAATATCCATCATAGCAAACATACACCCTCTCACACACAATCACACCCCATGGTCAACATCTAACCATTGACCGGTCAAACTGACTTTTGTCCTTTTTTTTTTAACAATTAATTTTTTTTTTTAAATATATTTTTTATTCTTGTTTTTCTACACGTTTTTATCATAAAATTGTCATTAAAAAAGTTGAACAATTTCTTATTAAATTTGAACAATTGTATATCAAAAGTTGAACAAAGTTTTTTGAACAATATATAAAGTTGAACAATTGTACAAACAAAGTTGAACAATTGTATCTTAAAGTTGAACAATTTCATTTTTATGGTTAGACAAATGTTTCACTAAGTAATTTTTATTTTTAATTTTTTTGGGCAAGTTTTTTTCTTCATTTTTTTATTGTTTTTCTACACGTTTTTATCATAAAATTTTAATTAAAAAAGTTGAACAATTCCTTATTAAATTTGAACAATTGTATGTTAAAAGTTGAACAATATTTTTTGAACAATATATAAAGTTTAACAATTATACCAAAGAAGTTGAACAATTGTATCTTAAAGTTGAACAATTTTATTTTTATGGTTAGACGATTGTTTCAGTAAGCAATTTTTATTTTTATTTTTTTTGGGCAAATTTTTTTATTCCTTTTTTTCCATGTTTTTCTACACGTTTTTATCATAAAATTATAATTAAAAAAGTTGAACAATTCTTTAATAAATTTGAACAATTGTATGTTAAAAGTTGAACAATGTTTTTAGAACAATATATAAAGTTGAACAATTGTACGAACAAAGTTGAATAATTGTATCTTAAAGTTGAACAATTTCATTTTTATGGTTAGACTATTTCACTAAGCAAGTTTTAGTTTTTTTTCTTCCTTTTTTTCTTGTTTTTCTATACGTTTTTATCATAAAATTATATTAAAAAAGTTGAAAAATTCCCAATTAAATTTGAACAATTGTATGTTAAAAGTTGAACAATGTTTTCTGAACAATATATAAAGTTTAACAATTATACCAAAAAAGTTGAACAATTGTATCTTAAAGTTGAACAATTTTACTTTTATAATTACACATTTGTTTTGACTAAGCAATGGTTAGTTTTGTTTTTTTGGCCAATTTGTTTTCAGGATAAAACATTTTTAATTTTTTTTTGTTTCCTTACACGCTTTCCTCATAAAATTGTTTCTAAAAAATTGAAAAATTCTCTATTAAATTTGAACAATTGTATCATACAAGTTGAACAACTTTTTTAACAATATATAAAGTTAAACAACTGAACCAGAAAAGTTGAACAATTTAGATTGCATGAAAATTCAAACTTATAACAAAAGATAAATTGGGCAATACTTCATTAAAATTTTAACAATTGTCAAATAAACTTGAAGTTTTGTTTATAACGTAATATAAACATAATACAACTAAAAAATGTTCAAAACAAAAACCCTAAATCCTAAATGTGTAGATAAATAAAAATAGAAAATGGAAAAAACGGCCATGCACAACTAAAAAATTATTTAAAAAATGAAATTGTTCAACATTGAGAGACAATTGTTCAAATTTATATACATAGCGAATACAGTTGTCGAACTATAAAAATGAAATTGTTCAACTTTAAGATACAATAGTTCAACTTTTCATATACAATTGTTCAACTTTAATATTGTTCGAATTTTAATTGTGCAATTTTAAACATACAATTATTCAACTTTAAGAATTAATTGTTCAATTCTTTTCATACAAATTTTATAATGAAAACGTGTATAAAAAAAATTTCAAGATTTTTTTTTTTTTTAATAATAAAAAAAAATTGACCGTTGACCGGTCAACGCTGACCATTGACCGAGATTGAGTGTGGTAGGGTGTATGGTAATATTAAAATGAATGATCTAGAATGCTCCTCACGTTTCACCCTAAGGGTGCTCCTCACATGAAGCTAACTCTATATTTATATATGGTGTGGCATGTTGTTGTTTGGTATTATTTGATTGTTGTGATAATTCTCTGGTTTTAAACTGTTTTGGCTTGAGGAGTCTTGCCAGTCTTGATGGAAGACTGACCAACTTCGGTTTACGTGCCACGGTTGGCTGGGGTATCGGGTCCCCCAGTCAATTTGGCTTTGCAGGTTTGCAGCAACAAGCGGGTTCTGGATCACAGACGTGTCTTCACAGTTAAAGATTTAGTTTTACTGCGGATTTGAAAAGGTTGTATTAACTATTCGTCGTTTTGGAATTAAACTGATGCGTTGAGTTGGATGAAATGTTTAAGGGTAGTTTCAAACTTGAGCAGAGAATTTTAATGTGGTTAACTTTATGTATTGGGAAGAGTTTTGGATTTCTTTTCTTTTAAAAACCGCCTTATAGTCCTTCGGGACTATGGCACTATAGCACCTCTGGCCCGAGGTGTTACAGAAATTGGTATCAGAGCATTTACGTTCGAAAATGTTTTCAAAAGTTTGACGTGGAAAAAGATTATTCGCCAAAACTGTGAAGCAATCGTGTGATCAGAAGACCCTTGTTGTTACATATAGGTAAGTTTGTATTTGATATATTTTATATGTGATGTTTAGTGTTGTTGAGTAATTTTATGATGTGTTCCCTGGTAAGTGGGACGTGTTGGAGATTAATAAGGTAAGTGTGGGTGTGGTAGAGGATGAAGTCGTTGGGCTTATCGTCAAGAGGTTGAGGCAGCTAGTTTGGTAGCTGATGATTCGGTATGAAGTTGTTGTGTGCTACTGTTATTGTCAAGAATGAGAAAGACAGATTGAGCACTTTCAGTGATGGTCATATTCCTAGATGAACCTTGATGATGAGGCATAGCTGTACGACCTTTGAGCAGTATGTTGATGAGTGATTGATTATGGAAACAACTATAGATGATTTTGATTAGACTGTTGATGTTAGAAGTAGTAAGAAACAGAGAACTTAGTCTGCATCTGAAAAAGTGGAATTTTACAACAATGGGTTCGGCTGAGTTGAGAAACAGAATGTTCCGGTGATTTCAGGAAAATGATAGTTACTGTAACAGCAGATAAGGGTTTAGTGCATGTATTGAGAGTCATGATCCTAGAGACTCTGGTAGAATTTTTATGTGCGATGACAGCTGCAAAACTGTTAAGAAAAGGTTGTGCCGGTTTTGTGTGTATGTTGAGATTGAAAGAGCAGATAGAGAAACTTATAAAGTTAAGCTTTATTAAGCCAAGTGCTTCTCTTTGGAATGTGCATGTATTGTTGATGAAAAAGGAAGGATGATTCCTTTTTGACTTTGTCTGGATTATAATGAGATGGATTAGGTGATAGTCAAGTATAAATATCCGCTTCCCCGTACTGATGATTTGTTGGATAAATTGCAAGGAGCTATAGTATTTTAAAAGATTGACTTAAGATTTAGGTATCCTCAGCTTAAGATTTGAGATGAGGATATTCACAAGACTGCCTTCAAAACAAGGTATGGTCACTATGAATTAGATGTGATGCCTTTCGGGTTGACTAATGCTTCCGCGGATTTCAAGGGCTTAAGGAACTGATGTTTTTAGAAAGTACTTGGATCGTTTGTAGTGAGTTTCCATTAATGACATTTTAGTATACATCCGGGAGTAAGAGGAATTAAGAGAACAACCTTGGAATGTTAAGGAAATTGGGAGTTTTCTCAGACTGACAGATTACTGTAGGCGATTGTGGATGAATTTTCTAAGGTTGTGTATGACTGAGAATTTTGAATGGAACAGGAGATGTCAGGAGCGAGTTTCGAAGAACTCAGGAAGTGTTTGAATTGTGCGTCAGTGTTAGTGTTACTGTAGGAAACAGGAAGACTTGTTAATTACAGTGATGTGTCTAAGCAGGATCTGGGTTGCATTCTAATGCAGAATGGGAAGGTTATTGCATATGTTTTTTTGTCAGTTCAAATTGTACAAGAGAGAGTTGAACATGAGATACAGATGGTTGCTAGAATTGATTAAGGATTATGAAAATATATTGTTTATCAATCAGAAAAGGGACTACCGAGGTTGCTGATGCTTTGTGTAGGAAGTCGACTCTCGAGCATGTGGTTGCTTGTCTGACAGTTTGGTCGGGATTGCAACAGGAGTTGGCGAAGGGTGAAAAGTGAAATTTGTTCGAGAAAGAGCGGATATAGCTGAATGCGATGGAATGTTGAGTAAGATATACAGTCAAATTGCTCAGGGAAGAGTGCATGAATTCTTGTTCAGGAAGATAGAATATTGTGATTTCAGATAAGTTGTGTGTGCCAGCTGATAAAAAGATTAGAAAGTTGATTCTCAAGGAAGGTCATTCTTCGGCAAGTCATGTGCATTCTGGAGTCAGTCATGCGAGACAGATATCCGAACCTGTTTTGATCTTAGTTTCGAGGACGAAACTCTTATAAGGGAGGGAGAATGAAATACCCCAGTATATATTAAAAAGTATAATTGTTATAAGAATATATATATATGGACAAAGGCAAAAAGGGGGAAAATTAAAACCCTCATATGCTTCCTTCCTTGTCAAATATTGTTTTTTTGTAGCTAGTTGTGATGTGAATTTCTGTTAGTGTGGTTGTTGGTGGCAGCTAGTTGAGGAAAGGTGGTTATGTTGATTGATTATGAAGGTTGGTTTCCCATCTTGAGGGTGTGGGCCAATATGGGTTGGGTTGAGGTGTATGGGTTGCGGCTCATGTTAACTGAATAGGCGGCACCGGAAGGGTGGTTGGCATGGGTCGTTATTTTTGTCATGTTTAAATAATGTGATGATTGTCTTGCTTATGCTTAAGTGGTTGTTGATGCGAAGATTAGTTGGACGTGTTAGTACAGTAGTGAGTTTTGTAAGTGGTTAGTCGTGGTTATACGTGTTAGTAGTAATATATGTGTATAGGTTCGTAGGGTTGATAATTGAGGTATTAGTAATAGAGAAAAGTTGGATTGGATCATTTTAGTCGTCTATACTTGTGGTGAGGTTGAGGTTGGATTAAGTGATGTTAGTATATTGAAGAGTTGGATAAGAGGGGTAATGCTGGTTATGTGATAGTGTGTGTTTATGTTTTGATGTGTGGTCGATATTGGTTGGTTGATATGATAGTGATATTATAATGATATATATATTTATAGAGTCAGGTTCCGGTGAAACGGATGCTTACGGTGAAACGTGAGGAGGAATGAGAGCCAACCATTTTGGGACAATGGAAGGCTATGATGGAATATCCATCATAGCAAACATACACCCTCTCACACACAATCACACCCCATGGTCAACATCTAACCATTGACCGGTCAAACTGACTTTTGTCCTTTTTTTTTTTAACAATTAATTTTTTTTTTTAAATATATTTTTTATTCTTGTTTTTCTACACGTTTTTATCATAAAATTGTCATTAAAAAAGTTGAACAATTTCTTATTAAATTTGAACAATTGTATATCAAAAGTTGAACAAAGTTTTTTGAACAATATATAAAGTTGAACAATTGTACAAACAAAGTTGAACAATTGTATCTTAAAGTTGAACAATTTCATTTTTATGGTTAGACGAATGTTTCACTAAGTAATTTTTATTTTTAATTTTTTTGGGCAAGTTTTTTTCTTCATTTTTTATTGTTTTTCTACACGTTTTTATCATAAAATTTTAATTAAAAAAGTTGAACAATTCCTTATTAAATTTGAACAATTGTATGTTAAAAGTTGAACAATATTTTTGAACAATATATAAAGTTTAACAATTATACCAAAGAAGTTGAACAATTGTATCTTAAAGTTGAACAATTTTATTTTTATGGTTAGACGATTGTTTCAGTAAGCAATTTTTATTTTTATTTTTTTTGGGCAAATTTTTTTATTCCTTTTTTTCCATGTTTTTCTACACGTTTTTATCATAAAATTATAATTAAAAAAGTTGAACAATTCTTTAATAAATTTGAACAATTGTATGTTAAAAGTTGAACAATGTTTTTAGAACAATATATAAAGTTGAACAATTGTACGAACAAAGTTGAATAATTGTATCTTAAAGTTGAACAATTTCATTTTTATGGTTAGACTATTTCACTAAGCAAGTTTTAGTTTTTTTTCTTCCTTTTTTTCTTGTTTTTCTACACGTTTTTATCATAAATTATATTAAAAAAGTTGAAAAATTCCCAATTAAATTTGAACAATTGTATGTTAAAAGTTGAACAATGTTTTCTGAACAATATATAAAGTTTAACAATTATACCAAAAAAGTTGAACAATTGTATCTTAAAGTTGAACAATTTTACTTTTATAATTACACATTTGTTTTGACTAAGCAATGGTTAGTTTTGTTTTTTTGGCCAATTTGTTTTCAGGATAAAACATTTTTAATTTTTTTTTGTTTCCTTACACGCTTTCCTCATAAAATTGTTTCTAAAAAATTGAAAAATTCTCTATTAAATTTGAACAATTGTATCATACAAGTTGAACAACTTTTTAACAATATATAAAGTTAAACAACTGAACCAGAAAAGTTGAACAATTTTAGATTGCATGAAAATTCAAACTTATAACAAAAGATAAATTGGGCAATACTTCATTAAAATTTTAACAATTGTCAAATAAACTTGAAGTTTTGTTTATAACGTAATATAAACATAATACAACTAAAAAATGTTCAAAACAAAAACCCTAAATCCTAAATGTGTAGATAAATAAAAATAGAAAATGGAAAAAAACGGCCATGCACAACTAAAAAATTATTTAAAAAATGAAATTGTTCAACATTGAGAGACAATTGTTCAAATTTATATACATAGCGAATACAGTTGTCGAACTATAAAAATGAAATTGTTCAACTTTAAGATACAATAGTTCAACTTTTCATATACAATTGTTCAACTTTAATATTGTTCGAATTTTAATTGTGCAATTTTAAACATACAATTATTCAACTTTAAGAATTAATTGTTCAATTCTTTTCATACAAATTTTATAATGAAAACGTGTATAAAAAAAATTTACAAAGATTTTTTTTTTTTTTAATAAAAAAAAATTGACCGTTGACCGGTCAACGCTGACCATTGACCGAGATTGAGTGTGGTAGGGTGTATGGTAATATTAAAATGAATGATCTAGAATGCTCCTCACGTTTCACCCTAAGGGTGCTCCTCACATGAAGCTAACTCTATATTATATATGGTGTGGCATGTTGTTGTTTGGTATTATTTGATTGTTGTGATAATTCTCTGGTTTTAAACTGTTTTGGCTTGAGGAGTCTTGCCAGTCTTGATGGAAGACTGACCAACTTCGGTTTACGTGCCACGGTTGGCTGGGGTATCGGGTCCCCCAGTCAATTTGGCTTTGCAGGTTTGCAGCAACAAGCGGGTTCTGGATCACAGACGTGTCTTCACAGTTAAAGATTTATTTTTACTGCGGATTTGAAAAGGTTGTATTAACTATTCGTCGTTTTGGAATTAAACTGATGAGGTTGAGGTTGGATTAAGTGATGTTAGTATATTGAAGAGTTGGATAAGATTTTAATGCTGGTTATGTGATAGTGTGTGTTTATGTTTTGATGTGTGGTCGATATTGGTTGGTTGATATGATAGTGATATTATAATGATATATATATTTATAGAGTCAGGTTCCGGTGAAACGGATGCTTACGGTGAAACGTGAGGAGGAATGAGAGCCAACCATTTTGGGACAATGGAAGGCTATGATGGAACATCCATCATAGCAAACATACACCCTCTCACACACAATCACACCCCATGGTCAACATCTAACCATTGACCGGTCAAACTGACTTTTGTCCTTTTTTTTTTTTAACAATTAATTTTTTTTTTAAAATATATTTTTTTTTCTTGTTTTTCTATACGTTTTTATCATAAAATTGTCATTAAAAAAGTTGAACAATTTCTTATTAAATTTGAACAATTGTATATCAAAAGTTGAACAAAGTTTTTTGAACAATATATAAAGTTGAACAATTGTACAAACAAAGTTGAACAATTGTATCTTAAAGTTGAACAATTTCATTTTTATGGTTAGACGAATGTTTCACTAAGCAATTTTTATTTTTAATTTTTTTGGGCAAGTTTTTTTCTTCATTTTTTTATTGTTTTTCTACACGTTTTTATCATAAAATTTTAATTAAAAAGGTTGAACAATTCCTTATTAAATTTGAACAACTGTATGTTAAAAGTTGAACAATATTTTTTGAACAATATATAAAGTTTAACAATTATACCAAAGAAGTTGAACAATTGTATCTTAAAGTTGAACAATTTTATTTTTATGGTTAGACGATTATTTCAGTAAGCAATTTTTATTTTTATTTTTTTTGGGCAAATTTTTTTCTTCCTTTTTTTCCATGTTTTTCTACACGTTTCTATCATAAAATTATAATTAAAAAAGTTGAACAATTCTTTAATAAATTTGAACAATTGTATGTTAAAAGTTGAACAATGTTTTTTGAACAATATATAAAGTTGAACAATTGTACGAACAAAGTTGAATAATTGTATCTTAAAGTTGAACAATTTTATTTTTATGGTTAGACTATTTCACTAAGCAAATTTTAGTTTTTTTTCTTCCTTTTTTTCTTGTTTTTCTACACGTTTTTATCATAAAATTATATTAAAAAAGTTGAAAAATTCCCAATTAAATTTGAACAATTGTATGTTAAAAGTTGAACAATGTTTTCTGAACAATATATAAAGTTTAACAATTATACCAAAAAAGTTGAACAATTGTATCTTAAAGTTGAACAATTTTACTTTTATAATTACACATTTGTTTTGACTAAGCAATGGTTAGTTTTTTTTTTTGGCCAATTTGTTTTCAGGATAAAACATTTTTAATTTTTTTTTGTTTCCTTACACGCTTTCCTCATAAAATTGTTTCTAAAAAATTGAAAAATTCTCTATTAAATTTGAACAATTGTATCATACAAGTTGAACAACTTTTTTAACAATATATAAAGTTAAACAACTGAACCAGAAAAGTTGAACATTTTAGATTGCATGAAAATTCAAACTTATAACAAAAGATAAATTGGGCAATACTTCATTAAAATTTTAACAATTGTCAAATAAACTTGAAGTTTTGTTTATAACGTAATATAAACATAATACAACTAAAAAATGTTCAAAACATAAACCCTAAATCCTAAATGTGTAGATAAATAAAAATAGAAAATGGAAAAAACGGCCATGCACAACTAAAAAATTATTTAAAAAATAAAATTGTTCAACATTGAGAGACAATTGTTCAAATTTATATACATAGCGAATACAGTTGTCGAACTATAAAAATGAAATTGTTCAACTTTAAGATACAATAGTTCAACTTTTCATATACAATTGTTCAACTTTAATATTGTTCGAATTTTAATTGTGCAATTTTAAACATACAATTATTCAACTTTAAGAACTAATTGTTCAATTCTTTTCATACAAATTTTATAATGAAAACGTGTATAAAAAAAAATTTAACAAAAAAATTAATTTTTTTTAATAAAAAAAAATTGACCGTTGACCGGTCAACGCTGACCATTGACCGAGATTGAGTGTGGTAGGGTGTATGGTAATATTAAAATGAATGATCTAGAATGCTCCTCACGTTTCACCCTAAGGGTGCTCCTCACATAAAGCTAACTCTATATTTATATATGGTGTGGCATGTTGTTGTTTGGTATTATTTGATTGTTGTGATAATTCTCTGGTTTTAAACTGTTTTGGCTTGAGGAGTCTTGCCAGTCTTGATGGAAGACTGACCAACTTCGGTTTACGTGCCACGGTTGGCTGGGGTATCGGGTCCCCCAGTCAATTTGGCTTTGCAGGTTTGCAGCAACAAGCGGGTTCTGGATCACAGACGTGTCTTCACAGTTAAAGATTTATTTTTACTGCGGATTTGAAAAGGTTGTATTAACTATTCGTCGTTTTGGAATTAAACTGATGCGTTGAGTTGGATGAAATGTTTAAGGGTAGTTTCAAACTTGAGCAGGAAATTTTAATGTGGTTAACTTTATGTATTGGGATGAGTTTTGGATTTGTTTTCTTTTAAAAACCGCCTTATAGTCCGTCGGGACTATGGCACTGTAACACCTCTGGCCCGGGGTGTTACAGAAATTGGTATCAGAGCATTTACGTTCGAAAATGTTTTCAAAAGTTTGACGTGGAAAAAGATTATTCGCCAAAACTGTGAAGCAATCGTGTGATCAGAAGACCCTTGTTGTTACGTATAGGTAAGTTTGTATTTGATATATTTTATATGTGATGTTTAGTGTTGTTGAGTAATTTTATGATGTGTTCCCTGGTAAGTGGGACGTATTGGAGATTAATAAGGTAAGTGTGGGTGTGGTAGAGGATGAAGTCGTTGGGCTTATCGTCAAGAGGTTGAGGCAGCTAGTTTGGTAGCTGATGATTCGGTATGAAGTTGTTGTGTGCTACTGTTATTGTCAAGAATGAGAAAGACAGATTGAGCACTTTCAGTGATGGTCGTATTCCTAGATGAACCTTGATGATGAGGCATAGCTGTACGACCTTTGAGCAGTATGTTGATGAGTGATTGATTATGGAAACAGCTATAGATGATTTTGATCAGACTGTTGATGTTAGAAGTAGTAAGAAACAGAGAACTTAGTCTGCATCTGAAAAAGTGGAATTTTACAACAATGGGTTCGGCTGAGTTGAGAAACAGAATGTTCCGGTGATTTCAGGAAAATGATAGTTACTGTAACAGCAGATAAGGGTTTAGTGCATGTATTGAGAGTCATGATCCTAGAGACTCTGGTAGAATTTTTATGTGTGATGACAGCTGCAAAACTGTCAAGAAAAGGTTGTGCCGGTTTTATGTGTATGTTGAGATTGAAAGAGCAGATAGAGAAACTTATAAAGTTAAGCTTTATTAAGCCAAGTGCTTCTCTTTGGAATGTGCATGTATTGTTGATGAAAAAGGAAGGATGATTCCTTTTTGACTTTGTCTGGATTATAATGAGATGGATTAGGTGTTAGTCAAGTATAAATATCCGCTTCCCCGTACTGATGATTTGTTGGATAAATTGCAAGGAGCTATAGTATTTTAAAAGATTGACTTGAGATTTAGGTATCCTCAGCTTAAGATTTGAGATGAGGATATTCACAAGACTGCCTTCAAAACAAGGTATGGTCACTATGAATTAGATGTGATGTCTTTCGGGTTGACTAATGCTTCCACGGATTTCAAGGGCTTAAGGAACTGATGTTTTTAGAAAGTACTTGGATCGTTTGTAGTGAGTTTCCATTAATGACATTTTAGTATACATCCGGGAGTAAGAGGAATTACGAGAACAACCTTGGAATGTTAAGGAAATTGGGAGTTTTCTCAGACTGACAGATTACTGCAGGCGATTGTGGATGAATTTTCTAAGGTTGTGTATGACTGAGAATTTTGAATGGAACAGGAGATGTCAGGAGCGAGTTTCGAAGAACTCAGGAAGTGTTTGAATTGTGCGTCAGTGTTAGTGTTACTGTAGGAAACAGGAAGACTTGTTAATTACAGTGATGTGTCTAAGCAGGATCTGGGTTGCATTCTAATGCAGAATGGGCAGGTTATTGCATATGTTTTTTTGTCAGTTCAAATTGTACAAGAGAGAGTTGAACATGAGATACAGATGGTTGCTAGAATTGATTAAGGATTATGAAAAGATATTGTTTATCAATCAGAAAAGGGCTACCGAAGTTGCTGATGCTTTGTGTAGGAAGTCGACTCTCGAGCATGTGGTTGCTTGTCTGACAGTTCGGTCGGGATTGCAACAGGAGTTGGCGAAGGGTGAAAAGTGAAATTTGTTCGGGAAAAAGCGGATATAGCTGAATGCGATGGAATGTTGAGTAAGATATACAGTCAGATTGCTCAGGGAAGAGTGCATGAATTCTTGTTCAGGAAGATAGAATATTGTGATTTCAGATAAGTTGTGTGTGCCAGCTGATAAAAAGATTAGAAAGTTGATTCTCAAGGAAGGTCATTCTTCGGCAAGTCATGTGCATTCTGGAGTCAGTCATGCGAGACAGATATCCGAACCTGTTTTGATCTTAGTTTCGAGGACGAAACTCTTATAAGGGAGGGAGAATGAAATACCCCAGTATATATTAAAAAGTATAATTGTTATAAGAATATATATATATGGACAAAGGCAAAAAGGGGAAAAAAATTAAAACCCTCATCTGCTTCAATTAGGAGAGAGCACAGCGAAGAGAGAGAAAGAGACGCGTCCTGCCTTCAGCTGCTCGGATTTCCGCCGGTGAGCTCGACTCGATCGCTGCCACCGCCACCTTCCTTCCTTGGTTCGAGTCGCGACGAGCTGGTGCGAGCCTGCGGCGGGTTATTGTGAGAGACTGTTGTCGTTGTTGTGCGAGGGCTCGGGTGCTGCGCGGTCAGCGACGAGCTCGGTTCTCCTACGCGGCCAGAAGATCGCCACCGACTTCTGTCCTCTGCCGTTGTTGATGTGAGCTTCGGCGATGAGATGCCCAGTTCCGGCGACAGAGGCTAGCCACCGACGAGGTAGGCCACAGCTGCTGTAAGGTTTTGGGTAAGCTGATTCCATCTGATTTTTTTTGACTGATTTCTGCTGAACAATTATGGGCAGATTTGAGGAATTTCGGAGTAGTGGACAGCGGTTAATTGTTTGAATGAATTTGTTGATTTGTGCAGTCCAGCGAGCTGGAGTTTGGGTTGAATTTTGTGAGGGTTGCTTAATTAATTGGAGGTATAATTTTAGGGTTTGAATTTGGGGGTTTTGTTAGTAGTGGATTGTATGAGTAATTAATGCAGGGATTTGCTCGGATTGATTTCGCAGGTTCGTTCGAGTTGGTTGGAGATCTCTGAGGTCGTAGTTGTCGAGCTTGAGGCAAGATAAATCTTGCTAACCCTTACATAATTTCGTATCGTAATTGTTTTATAAATATATTTTACTATTATCTAGTATGTTAATCTAGATTAATAGAGGTAGATATATATGATTGAATGTGTATTAAATTGATTAAATGGTGTTGTGTGGATACTGATTGTTGGCTTGTTTGATGGTCGTGGGTATATTTTGATTATGTGCCGGATGGTTAGTTTTGTGTTGATATGGTTGAATGTGTTAGTTGTCGTGACCCTGTGTTGAGATTAATTAAATATTGACATGGTATTTATTCGTGACTAATGGTGATTAATTATGATTGTTTGAAAGTGTGTGAAAATGTGTGTGCATGTGTGTGTGCGTGTGTTAGTATTTGTCTCGGGTTGTGTCTGATTAAATGTTGACGTGGTAGTCATTTGTGACTAAGTATGATTGATGTTGATTGATTGTTATTGGTTGGTGGTGGAGCCGAGGTGAGGGTGTGACCTCATCCGACCACGTGAGGGTATGACCCCGTGTTGGTAAAGGCTATGGTTGGATGGTGAAAGTCCCATCCGGAAGAGTGTTGATTCAGGGCCTCGGAGGGTGTGACCTCCGGTGGTCGGTGGGCCAGAGTGATGAAAGCCTCACTCAATCACGTAGGAGGAATGCCTATGGTGGTTAGGGCCAGGAACTCGGATGGTATACGACCCATCCGCCTATCCGGATAGAGAGGAAGAATTGTCTCACCCGGTGATGTGGTAGTAAGACGGATGAGATATTATGTGTTAAATGTTGGTTGCATACCTGATTAAGTGGTTTTGTGTTGAATGTTGGTTGCGTACCTGATTAAGTGGTTTTGTGTTGGATGTTGGTTGTGTATCTGATTAAGTGGTTTTGGTGTTGGATGTTGGTTGCGTATCTGATTAAAGTGGTTTTGTGATGATATTGGTTGTGCGCTTGATTAAGTGATTGTGTTGGTGAATATTGATTGTGTGTTTGGTTATTGGTTTTATGTTGGATATTGATTGTTGGCTAGTTTGACTTGTTGTCAAATATTGTTTTTTTGTAGCTAGTTGTGATGTGAATTTCTGTTAGTGTGGTTGTTGGTGGCAGCTAGTTGAGGAAAGGTGGTTATGTTGATTGATTATGAAGGTTGGTTTCCCATCTTGAGGGTGTGGGCCAATATGGGTTGGGTTGAGGTGTATGGGTTGCGGCTCATGTTAACGAACAGGCGGCACCGGAAGGGTGGCTGGCCTGGGTCGTTATTTTTGTCATGTTTAAATAATGTGATGATTGTCTTGCTTATGCTTAAGTGGTTGTTGATGCGAAGATTAGTTGGACGTGTTAGTACAGTAGTGAGTTTTGTAAGTGGTTAGTCGTGGTTATACGTGTTAGTAGTAATATATGTGTATAGGTTCGTAGGGTTGATAATTGAGGTATTAGTAATAGAGAAAAGTTGGATTGGATTATTTTAGTCGTCTATACTTGTGGTGAGGTTGAGGTTGGATTAAGTGATGTTAGTATATTGAAGAGTTGGATAAGAGGGGTAATTCTGGTTATGTGATAGTGTGTGTTTATGTTTTGATGTGTGGTCGATATTGGTTGGTTGATATGATAGTGATATTATAATGATATATATATTTATATATGGTGTGGCATGTTGTTGTTTGGTATTATTTGATTGTTGTGATAATTCTCTGGTTTTAAATTGTTTTGGCTTGAGGAGTCTTGCCAGTCTTGATGGAAGACTGACCAACTTCGGTTTACGTGCCGCGGTTGGCTGGGGTATCGGGTCCCCCAGTCAATTTGGCTTTGCAGGTTTGCAGCAACAAGCGGGTTCTGGATCACAGATGTATCTTCACAGTTAAAGATTTAGTTTTAGTGCGGATTTGAAAAGGTTGTATTAACTATTCGTCGTTTTGGAATTAAACTGATGCATTGAGTTGGATGAAATGTTTAAGGGTAGTTTCAAACTTGAGCAGGGAATTTTAATGTGGTTAACTTTATGTATTGGGAAGAGTTTTGGATTTCTTTTCTTTTAAAAACCGCCTTATAGTCCTTCGGGACTATGACACTGTAGCACCTCTAGCCCGGGGTGTTACATCTTCACCCCAGCCAAAGCTAGGGCCGGCTCCCATGAGAGCGTTTCTGCTTTTTAACAATAATGTTTATTTGAATTACCAAAAGGCCGGCCTTATTTTGTAGGCATGTTGAAGTTAGTATTTACAACTATTGAACTTTCCTCATTTTTTTTATAGAACTCATGATCCCACAATGCCATAATCTTAAATAAATCAATGTTATTGGGTAGTTACTAGTTAGCTATCCTAATCGGTGATTTAGAAAAAATAACCATCATTATTATTTGTAAGACGTGGTTCGGGTGAGAACCAACGCTTATCTGCGCACCGTGAGAACGCGCGTGATCATAAACACGTTGTACAAAGTTTATGAACACGCAAAATAACGATGAACGCATAATACAACATTTATGAACAAATATTGCTAATTTATGAACATGCATTGTTCAATAAATTGATGCGCATATAGTACAATATTTATGTTCATATAGTACAAATTTATAAGCACACATCGTCAATATGCTGATTAACGCACAATAAATGTTTTACAAACATGAAAATATGCGTTTTTTAATATACTACGGTAGTGCCTTTTTCCCGTGTTCATAAAATTTATTCTACGCATTCATGAAAACATGACTGTACTAACACGGTCGTTTTAATCTTACACGTCCTCTTATTTGTATAATAAGAATGGGATCTCCAGTCACAAGACAATGGAACGTGCAGAAGACTGAGCAGAAGATGCGCGAACCTCTAAGTCGAGTGCTTGCAGCCAATAGACCCCTCGCCCATCACTGCCTTGCCATTGTCTACATCATTATCTTTAGGTATGAAATTTCCCATAGCTGCTTACGTCTCTTCTCATAATTTTGTGGCCTCGTATACTCAGTTTCTGGCAGCCATCACCGCTAATCACGAGCCTTCCTCGTACTCTTAGGCGGTCCGACATGCTCCCCAGCGAGCCGTTATGCAAAGCGAGCTTGATGCTCTCACACTAGTACATAAATGTGTTTTTTTAGCTCGAGCGTTTTTTTTACATATTGCCCGGATATAGAATCAAATAGGTTCGGCTTTCAGAGTGGTGTGATAATAGAGTTTTTAGCCCGGATGTCAAAAACACGCCCGGGCTAAAAAATGTAGACCTCGTAGCCCGAATGTAGGTAAGTCCGGGCTAAAAAGCCCTTTGTTTAAACAAAAAAGAACTGAACATTTAGCCCGGATCTCTTTACATCCAGGCTAAAAAGTCCACTTTTTATTTAAAAAATTATATACAAAATGCACCACGAGCATGCCTAATTTACAACTCAGGGAATAGGTTAAAAAACATACAATAAATTTATCATGAGCATGCACATATCAACATTCTTATGCAGCTTAGCGTAGTCAAAAAGTGGGATAAATCCTTTTTTCCACAAATAAGAGCTTCACTACCATGTCAAACTCAAACATGTGCTAAAACTGTCGTAAAGTTCCTATAATATATCCATGTATTGTACTAGATAATGTATTAGGATAGTGATTCTTGTTTCTACATGCACTGATGAACTATAAGTCTAGAAAATGATTATCAAATACTAGAAATCATTTTATACCTAGAAGGCTAAATTAATTAGCAGGACAAATAGGAACTTCATTACCATGTCAAACTCAAAGATATGTTTGCTTTGGTAGCCTCTTGTTCTCCATTAGTCTCACAACACCTCTTCCAGTACTCAGAATCAACCATTGTTTGCTTGAACTTCGTCCTTTTGAGTAAATATGCTTACTTTAGCAAAACATATGACTTCAGTTGGTTAAAAATCCTTACTCCAAGATATAAGAAAAGAAAACACAAGAAAGAAGCAATTTAGAATAATAAGCACATGTAATTATGTCTATCAATAATGTTATTAAGTGTATAACTATATTAAAGGTCCATAAATTATATACACATAATTATGTATATCAATAGTTACTTCATAAAAAAACAAATAGCGGTATATAGTGATCCAATTGATTTAGTTAATTAGTAAAAGCTGAAAATTTACTAGTGGTGATTGAACAAGTATTTTGACTGGAAATATGCAAGCCTTAAATATACATCATTATAAGTCTTAAATCTAAAAAAAGATAAATTCAATTTATTTTATAAAGGACAAGAGAAGGAGATGGATAAGTGACTACTGAAAGAGCCATCTTTCATGATTATGGAAAGATGAAAGAGATAAGATAAAGATGGATACAGAACCTGACGAGGAGTTCGGTCAATAATGGAATGCTTCTTAAATTTCATTATGCAACTGTAGTCACGATTTCCTTGAATACACATTGTTCCATAGTACTCATAGTATAATTTTCCTAGTATAAGGTTGTATATGGATTTTGTTACCTAAAAATAAATTCATCAACGTATTACAAGCTAAAGAGAAACCATGCAGGTTAAGGATAACATACAAAAAGATACTACAAAGTGAAAGAGGACACAATCATTATCTAGGACTTACCTTGCTCCACTGAAAAATCTCACCATCTCAAATTCCAAAGTCAAAACACCTTCCAGATTAAGTTGTATTCAACGTCCCCAAAATTTGCATTTTATGTTGTTGTCTCCCCATAATCTCCATCCAGATCATGTACTAATCCCACTAGTACAGAAATCACCTTCCGGATTTTTCTTTTCATATGCATGTCACCGAACAACTTCTTCATTAAACCTCTTGTTCAGTAAAAAATTCTTTATGAAAGGAAATGTACAAAGAATACAAGCCTACAATTCAGATTGTAAACCTGACACAATGCAATCAATTTAAAGCAACAAATACTTGTCACTTGGCAGCAAATACTTGTCCCCATATAATTTCTCTACTAGTCTAACTCCCTGAGATTCAGTGTTTCCATATACCAGCACAAATTGAGAAGACTATACCACTTCAGATAGCTGAAAAGCTAAAGTAGGAAGTTGATACCTCAATAGTAGTTGTATTAATTTCTACAAAGCTCTCTTCGGCCCTTCATGCCTTTGGGTCACATAGAGCTATGCAGATTATTCATTATTTTCTCAACATCGCCAGCATTCTACTCTACATGTTCTTATCTATGTTGACGACTAGATCATCGCGGAAGACAACTCTACTACAATTGCTCGCTTCAAGCAATATATGAGCTCTTGCTTTCAAATGAAGGACTTAGGCTCTCTCAAATACTTCCTTGGTAATGAAATAACCGGTAGTCTGTCTGGTCTGTTCCTCTAACGGAGAAAGTACACACTTGACATCCTGGTGGAATCCGGCCTTCTCGCCGCTAAGCCCTGCGGCATTCCCATGGAACAACAACACCAACTAGCCACCATCGAGAGTCTCTTGTACGAGAACCCTGATCGTTATCGTAGTCTAGTTGGTTGTTTGATATATCTGACCATCACCGCCCAGAGATCTGCTATGTTGTGCACACTTTTGCTCTGTTCATACAGGAATCCTGAGTCACACATTGGCAGGCCTCGCAGCCTGTTCTTCACTATCTCAAGGCTCAACCACGCTAGGGCTTACTTCTGTATGCATCTAGCTCCTTACATCTTATCGCCTACTTCGACTCTAACTGGGCCTCTTGCCCTCTTACTAGACGATCCACACATAGTACTTCATAAAGCTTGGTCAGACTCCTATATCTTGGAACACCAAGAAACAGCTTACAATGTCCCGCTCTTCTGCTGAGGTGAAATAAGATCTAGAACTTCTACTTGTTGCGAGCTCGTTGGCTCAAAAGCTTGCTCGAATCTCTCGGTGTTGTCTTTCGCCAACCCATGAGATTATTCTGTGATAGCCAGACTGTCATTCACATTGTAGCTAACCTGGTCTTCCATGAAAGGACCAAGCATATTGAGATCGATTGTCATCACATACGTGATCTTGTCCAATCAGAAAACATTATTGTTAGGAAACGGAATTCAGGAACCTCAGTTCCCATGAGACTTCCTTTCCTCAGTTTCTCTACTTTTGAAGATGACAAATACTTTGATACTAATGTTTTATCTCAAAGATGTGTTTAAAGGAACCACAGGACAGTTGTTGAAACCATGGAAGCCAAACAAGATAAAGAAACCAAACAAGCAAGCCAAAGGAACCCAGAAGTGCCCAGAAGTGCAACACGTGACTTTGCTTTTCCCGATAAAGCTGGAAACACTGAACCTTGGACAAAAGATGGTGAAAGCGACTTGAGCAAAGCTTCTAAAGCCTGCCACCATCCAAAGGAAAGCTCCAAGATGTCTAGAACGCTGAACCTCGGACAAAGGTTGCTGAAAGCGACATGTCACAAGGTTGTCACCATCCAGAGGATAGTTCCAAAGTGTCTAGGTTGCTGAACCTCGGACGAAAGGAGTTGGACAACGACATGACAGACTTGCTTGAAGCAGTTGACCAACCTATGTGGATTATGAGTTGCCTAGGTTGTTGGTACATGTCTAAGGTAGCGTGAATCAAGGATTACCACACAACCTATGTCAAGCTTACTCTGTGGGAACCAAGAGAAGATCCAACCTCGAGGATCCACTATATAAGGAAGATAAGCTCCGATGTTATATTCAAGCACTACAACAAGAATCACACTTCATAGAAAACATCATAGTGTGAGCTCTCAATCAGATCGTCAACTGAAACCAAGATCAAGAGGAACCAGTCAAGGAATCTGAGAGCTGTGTGCTAGTTCCTGTGACTGTAAGTGAGTTAGTTCCTTAGTGCTTAGGACTGCTTCTTGGATTGATTATACTTTCTGTTAAGTTTATCTAGGATTGTCTAACTGTGTGTAAGACAAAGAAACTGTGTGTTTGTTTCTAGAGTAATCTGTAACCGAAGTGATAAGAAATCAAGAAGTAGACCTTGAAATCCTTTCGAAAGAAAGGTAGTGGTTTTTATCCTAGATTGCTAGTTGACAATCGAAGGTTTCTACTATAAGGAACTTGTTCATTTATATTTGATTGTTTATTTCCGATGCGAAGGGAACTGTAATCTGTATTCTCAGTTCCCTTATTCTTAATCTAACAATCACGATCCTACAATTGGTATCAGAGCAAGAAAAGCTCTAGATCTTTGTTTAAGTTTGCAAATCTAAGATGTCTCAGTCAAGCAAGTTTGAGCTCGAAATCTCCACCAACAAACCACATCTCTGAAAGAAGGGAGAAGAAACATGGTGGACCAAGTGCATGGAAAGCCACATAAAGACCAATGACTACCAATGCTGGAGGATAGTCGAGAATGGAGATGGCCATGTCGATCTCAACCAAAAGGAAGAAGATTGGAAACATGAGCACTATGTCATCATGGAAA
The DNA here is from genome assembly GCA_027886185.1 of Rheum nobile. NCBI lineage: Eukaryota > Viridiplantae > Streptophyta > Magnoliopsida > Caryophyllales > Polygonaceae > Rheum > Rheum nobile. The sequence continues at coordinate 1,141,173 of WOAB01000685.1, read as the reverse complement.
AGAACACCAAGGCTAGACAGTTCATTCTCAATGGACTGGATAGAGAAGATATGGACAAAGTCATAGGAATCAAGACGGCGAAAGAAATGTGGCAAGCACTCAAGGACATGCATGAAGGAAGTGAGGAACTAAAGCAAAGCCGAAAGTTTGCTTTAGAAGGAGAATACCACACATTCAAAATGACGGAAACTGAAACCATCTCTGAGTACTACTCTCGCTTCAATAGGCTCATTGGAAAGCTAATAGCGGATGAGGTCACCCTTGATGAAGTCTCCAAATCACTGGTGGTCATCAATGGACTTAACTCTAAGTTCACCCTCATCAAAGGAATCATGAAGAACACCCCATGTATCCAATCTCTTCCCTTGACTCAAATCATAGGGAAATTGGAGGTTGAAGAAGGAGAACACACCAAAGTCAATGCTGACAAGAAACTGGAGAAAGGAATTGCCCTCAAAATCTCCAAGGCCTTCTCAAGGCTTGAGATGGAACAGGAGAACTCAGACCTAGAAGATGAGGAGGACGAACTTACAGCTCTCTTCACAAAGAACATCAAAAAATTCTTTGTGAAGGGAAAATTCCAAAACGGCAGTTCCTCTCACAATGGACCAAGAAGAGATCTCAAAGATAACTCTTGCTATGAGTGCAAAGAGAAGGGGCACTACGCTAAGAGTTGTCCCAACAAAGAAGACTCCAAAGAAGATGAAAGACCTCAAAGGAAAAAGGCTCTTGTGGCCTCATGGGGAGAAGACTCAGATGAGGAACTAGATCTGAGCGGATTCTCTGGAGGAAGATGCCTCATGGCAAAAGGATATCCAAGCGACTCAGAAGATCTTGAGGTAACTTCTGATGACTTTTTAAAAACTCTAGTTGATTGTGACAAGAAACAACTTCTAAAGATCATAAAAAATCTAGGGAAGGAAACTAGTGCTCTTCAACAAAAACTTGATGATTGTGAAGATGAGATTGCTTGTTTAACTGTTGAGAACTATGTGTGGAGTAAGAAACTTGAAGAAACTGAGAAAGATCTCGCTGAAACTCACTCCAATCTCATGGAACTTAGGAATGTGCATGCTAGTTCCCTTAAAATTTGCCAATCTTGTAGTGAGTCTAAGACAGAATCTGTTAAAGTTCCTATGTATAATAACCTACCTGGAAATGTTTTGCTTCAATCTATAATTGATAGGTTAGATATTCTCACTGATTCTATAAATGAAAAAACAATTAATCAAACTATCTTTGTGAAACAACGTCATGGAGTTGGATATATTAACAACAAGATCAATGATGATGTTAAAAATGAAAAGGTTAGATGTGAACTTGTTGAGATGAATGAGAACCTCAGTACTTCTCTTGCGACTTCTCGAGATAGGAATCAATTCCTATTAGAGAAGATCATGGTTCTTGAGAACAAGGCTGAGGTTGCCAAGCTTCTCAAAGAAAGTTCTGAAAGTCCAAAAAGGGACCCTAAGACCTCTGAGATGGAACCTAAGGGAAAGGAGAAAGTTTCTCCTAAAGACAAGTGGTTCACTAATTCTTTTGCTCACAAGAGGTACGTGGACATGGCTCATGGTAAGGTTAGAAATAATGTTGATTTCAATAAAAGAAAAAATGAAAAACCTTTTAGGCCAGGAAAGGGAAAATATGGTCATGTTGTGTACAATCGTCTGTGTTTCTATTGTGGTAAGAATGGTCATTACAACACTGAGTGTCCTAAGAAAAGGAACTATTATAATGAGAAAAGTGCATACTACCATGAAAGGAACCCGTTCTCTTGTCATTCACAGACTTGCAATAATAATTCACATGCTAATCCCCCCAGTAAAGCCAAGCTTCACTGGGTTCAGAAATCTTAGTTTCCCTGTGTGCAGAAAGAAGAGAGACAACCTCAACTATGGTACATTGACAGTGGTTGCTCATGCCATATGACCGGAAGAAGAAATCAAATGACCTCTCTTCAACCTCTCCAAGGAGGGAAAATCTCTTTTGGAGACAAAAGCAAAGGGAAAATTTGTGGAATAGGAACTGTGAATCTCAATGACCACATTAAGGTAAACAAAGTCCACCTTGTTGATAATCTTGGTTTTGATCTATTTAGTGTGTCACAGCTGTGTGATCAAGGAGACAATGAAGTTAGATTCAAATCAAATGAATGCACTGTCCTTGACTCCTCGGGACAAATCATCTTAAAAGGTAAAAGGTTCAACAATGTGTATGTTGTTGACCCATCCTTCATTCCCAATGAGAAACTCTGTCTCTCAACTGTGAATGATCAAACGGACTTGTGGCATCAACGTCTTGGTCATGCTAACACTAAATTGATCCAAAAGCTACACTCAAAGGAGCTAGTCAGAGGCCTCCCAAAGTTAAGTGGCAAATCTGAGGAACCATGCTCAGACTGTGTAAGAGGGAAACAAGCTCGGAGTTCCTTCAAATCCAAGAATATGGTAAGTTTCTCAAGGCCCCTTGAACTCATTCACATGGACCTTTGTGGACCTATGAGAGTTCAAAGCCTAGGAGGAAACAAGTATATTTTCGTTCTCGTCGACGACTTCTCTCGTTTTACTTGGACTATTTTCATAAAATCTAAGAGTGAAGTCATTGGACGATTTAAGGATCTGGTTCCCATGTTAGAAAAATATCTCGATTGTTCCATCAATTCTATTCGTTCTGACCATGGTACTGAGTTCGAAAATGGATAATTTCTAACCTTTTGCAGTGAGCATGGCATTGATCACAACTTCTCTGCACCATACACTCCTCAACAAAATGGAGTAGTGGAAAGGAAGAATGAACCTTAGAAGACATGGGTCGAACTATGCTCATCTCAAGTGGACTCTCTCAATCATTCTGGGCTGAGGCAATCAACACAGCTTGCTACATCATCAATTGAGCTATGCTTCGCCCAATCACAGAGAAGACTCCCTATGAACTTCTAAGAGGAAGAGTTCCCAATATCTCACATCTTAGGGTGTTCGGATGCAAATGCTTTGTGCATAACAATGGAGAGGATAATCTTGGTAAATTCGACCCAAGGAGTGATGAAGGGATCTTCATTGGATATGCCTCAAGCAGCAAAGCATACAAGGTCTTCAACAAAAGGACTAAAAAGGTAGAAGAAAGTGTTCATGTTGTTTTTAATGAGAAATCACTTGGTAGAAATATGCAGAACATCACCAGTCCCTTTGAAGATCCATTTCCCAAGCCACCTCAAGAAGATCCAGATGAAGAAATCACACCTCCCAGTTCCTACCTAGCTGCACAAATTGTTCCGCCCGTTCCTCCACTAGTTCCCATGGACAATCAACAACAATCCATCTCTGGGAACCATGAACATGAAGATAATACCTGTGGAGACATCAATGATTCATCCTCTCACATGTTCTTCAATGGAGAAGGTGATCCCAACATAGAAGTTGAAGTTGAATGTTCAAATAAAAATGCCTCCACATCAAATGCTCTAGCCCCCAATAGAGAAAGAAGAACCATCAAGCCTCCCGTCAGGTTCGAACATCTAACCTTCTTTGCTTTCAATGCCTTTTTATCTATTGTGGAACCAAAGAACATAGGTGAAGCACTGAAGGATGTAGACTGGATCCAAGCCATGCAAGAAGAACTTCATCAGTTTGAAAGAAACAAAGTGTGGCATCTAGTTCCCCGCCCCACGGATAAGCATATCATAGGAACTAGATGGGTTTTCAGAAACAAGCTCGATGACTAAGGAGCTGTAATTAGGAACAAAGCAAGGCTTGTTGCTCAGGGATACAATCAACAAGAAGGAATCGACTATGATGAAACCTATGCTCTAGTGGCAAGGATTGAAGGAATAAGGTTGTTGATTGCCTTCGTATCACACAAGGGTTTCAAACTATTACAAATGGATGTAAAGACCACCTTCCTCAATGGCATTGTTCAAGAGGAAGTCTATGTCAAGCAACCACCTGGTTTTAAAGACAGTGATCATACAGACCATGTCTATTTCCTAGACAAAGCCTTGTATGGTCTCAAGCAAGCCCCTAAAGCTTGGTATGATTATCTTGCCCAGTTCCTACTCTCCAATGGTTACAGGCGTGGCATCATTGACAAGACTCTCTTCATTCTAGAAGAAGAAGGTAACATCTTAGTGGTTCAAATCTATGTTGATGATATCATTTTTAGTTCCACTAACATGTCCCTTGTAGATAAGTTCAAAGACTTGATGAGCAGTGAATTTGAAATGAGTCTAATAGGGGAACTCACCTTCTTCCTCGGATTGCAAATATCCCAAAAGAAAGATGGCATACAAATTCACCAACAAAAGTATGTCAGGGAACTGTTGAAAAAGTTCAAAATGGAGTCCTGCAAGCCTCTCTCCACTCCCATCTCTACCATCGCCCATTTGGACAAAGATCACTCAAGTCCTCTTGTGGAAGAAAAGCTCTATAGAGGTATGATAGGTTCTCTCATGTATCTAATAGCTAGTCATCCAGACATTGTGTTTGCTGTTTGCTTGTGTGCTAGGTTTCAATCATGTCCAAGAGAAACACACTTAGCTGCTGTGAAAAGGATATTCCGATATCTTAAGGGAACTGACTCGCTCTGCATTTGGTACCCCAAAGAGTGTCCCTTTGAGCTGATGAGTTTCACTGATACTGATTATGCTGGATACTTGGTGGATAGGAGGAGTACTTCTGGAATGGCACAGTTCCTAGGCCCTTGCCTTGTGTCATGGGGCTCAAAGAAACAAATCTCAGTCTCCCTCTCCACCACATAATCTGAATACATTGCAGCTGCCTCTTGCTGTTCCCAACTCTTATGGCTAAAGCAACAACTCGCGGATTTCGGTATGTCTTATGGTCCTCTCACTATTCTTTGTGATAATACCAGTGCTATAAACATTTCTAAGAATCATGTGCATCATACTAGGACCAAACACATAGATATAAGGCATCACTTCCTTAGAGATCATGTTGAGAAAGGGAACATCATTATGAAATTTTGTAGGACTGAAGATCAGGTTGCAGATATATTCACCAAAGCCTTGAATAGAGTTCCCTTCGAGAACCTTAGATTAGAACTGGGAATGATTCCTATAAACTAGCAGTTCCTTTAGTTTAAAGTTTCTCTCCAGTTCCCTTAATTGACTAGTTCAGATCCTTTTGCTTATTTCTGTCTTGGAATCTTTGTATTATCTATTTTGCAATAGACCCTCATATCCATAATGGTTACTCGAAAGGATTTGATAAATTTTTCTAGTTCTTCTCCTTGAATGTTCATTTTTCATTAAAATTCAATCATTGTCCAAGTTTCTTTGTTGGCCCAAAAGTCACAATCTGATCATATTCTAACCCGACATTACAAGCCGAAATGATGATTGGGTACTATGACCCTCCCTTGCCTCATTGCACAATCTAATTCCCTATGATCCATCTCTTAACCCTCTCTGGGAATTAGTGTGTGATGCGATAAATGGCCTTCCCCGATTTCTTTTATGGGAATGTACTTTCAGGTCCTATGTCCTCAAATCCCCACATCAAAGGTTCCCATATATCCCTCTAGCACACTAAAAAAATTGCCAGAAAGGAACTAGGTATTGACAACTCTCCAACGGCTCGTAGAAACTCGCTCCTCCCAAGACAACATTTATTGCAAATCAACAGCATCAAAGACGTTTGCTCAGCCCTGCACTATTGCCATTTTTTAACACTTGATCTTTGAATTTGTGACCGTTGCAAAGCCGAAAAAGCTGCAAGAAAATTAGCCGTTTCAAATTATCAGAGTTCCCAGAATCTCTCCCTCCAACGGCTTGTTCTCAACAACTCTAAGCGCTGCTCAAGGGTTATTTAGGGGCTCCTGTTTGCTTAAGCCAAGCACTCTGCTTCCCTTGCTTTCTCTCATTCTCTTGCTCACCTTCTTTTTCTCAACACAAAAAACTCCGCAAATGGCCAACAAGGACCTCAATCCTCACCTTGCTCAAGATGAGGAGGAAGCTGCCCTCCTAAGAGCTTTCAGAGAGAAGAAATCAGCCTCTTCCTCCAAATCCCCTGATCTCATCCCCACAAAAAACCCCATACCCAAGCAAACAGAAGAGGTGGAAAAGGAACTCCATCATGCGTCTGCATCAACTACTTATACTGTCTCTGAGGGCGGTTCCCACGACTCTTCTCCAGACAAAGATACCCTGGAGATTCACAGTTCCGATCCCTCACCTGCTAGCCTCAAATCCAAGCCTGCTCCCTCAGTTGCAACAAGGCTCAAGCTTCGCAAGCGAAGCTCCCAGGCCCTGGTTTCCTTCAACCCTGTCTCCGAAGAGCCGACCCCCTCCAAAAGGCTAAAGTCAGTAGCCCTCTCTTCTTTGTCCACCAAAGTCATAACCTCCAACTCCTCCTTGGGGAAAGTGTCTTCCTCTTTTGCCAAAAGAAAAATTCTGAAGCCTCTCATCATTGGTGAGGAGTTCTGGACCCAGCCCCTAGAGGAAGAAGATGAAGCTCAATTCGGCGAAGCCCTCAGTGAATTTCACTCTCTGCTCCAGTTTCAAGGGTGGGACCAGATCTTAGTGGAACCCTTTTCTGTCTTCGATGAAGTCGTGCGTCTCTTCTATCAGTCCATGACCTTTGTGCCAGCCAAGGCAGACTCTCCCTGCAATGATGCCATCCTTCAATGGAAGGGAACCATGTTTCCCTTGACACCCAACATCATCGCCTCTGCTTTAGGGATTGAGCACAAAACCGGCTTTGGCATTCTGCATCAAAAGAAGACTTGGCCAAAAGGAAAAGGCTACAAAACCAAGACTACGGTGGTAAGCATGCTCTATGATGGCGACTATCCAAATAATCTACTGACTAAGGGGCTTTCTCTGTCCAACAAGCTGCTGCATTTCTAGATCATTAGGAATTTGGTTCCCAGGCAAGAGCACCGAGCCACAGTTCTCATCACTGATGCCATCCTTATGGAGAAAATTCTATCTGGGGAACATGTTGATCTGCCAAAGTTGGTGTTAGCTCATATGCAGTTCTGTCAGTCTCATGAATCCCATGCCCTGACCTTTCCTCACCTCATAAAAAACCTCCTCTCCATGCTTAACCAGTATCCTGCTGACTTCAATGAAACCGATTACAGCAAGTTCTTCACCATGGCAACGGTGAGGAAGCTCAAAACCAAAGACAACCTAGATGCTCCATCTGATGTCAAAGCGGAATTGCCTAAGGAAAAGGCAAGTTCCCAAGCCACTCTAAGCTCCTTGCCTCCGCTCTACCCCATCCAAGACTCCTCTGTGATCCTTGTCTCACTGGGTCGTATTGAAAAAGCCATCACGGACGGAACCACTGCTATCTCTGGTGCCATCCGTGCTCACGTGACAGAAATGGGGAAGACCAGGAATGCTATATCCGGTCTAATGAGTGTGATTCAGCAAACTCTGGAGGCTGCAAATGGAGGAGCTCAAGCGGCCAAAGAAGAGGAAACAGAGGAACATAAGGATGTTGAAGAGGAGGCCACTTCTCTGCCATAGGAATGTCTCTCCTAGTTCCCAGTGCTATAACATCACAGTGTGCTAGTAGTTCCCTAGGGTTCTACTCCCCTCTTCTATCCTTATTTTGTGTATGTCAAGTTGTTTGTGATCATTTGTCTTTCTTCCACTATGCATCTCTGGACAATGTTTTAACTTTAATGATTAATGAACTCTTTTGGGTATGTTTCGAATGCATCATTTGTCTTTGCCTTCAATTTCTATTATGGTGACTGTCATGAGTTTAACGCAATTGTTTATTTCACACCGACATCCTACACTTGAAAAGTTAATTGATCTTTTCGATGATGTCAAAAGGGGGAAGAATGGATAGGAACCTTGAACTCTTGAAACTACTGGACTTATAGGAAATCTGAACCCATTCTATTTCTGAGAGGGAACATGAATAACTTAGTTCATTTGCTTAGGGGGAATTTGCAACTATTGAATGTTCTCTCATTATTTTATAAAGTTGTAAATCTCTTAGCTCAACTATTCTCATGAATCTCATGTCCTTATTATGTTGCCAGGTTCCTTATATTTGTCATCATCAAAAAGGGAGAAATTGTTAGGAAACGGAACTCAGGAACCTCAGTTCCCATGAGAGTTCCTTTCCTCAGTTTCTCTACTTTTGAAGATGACAAATACTTTGATACTAATGTTTTATCTCAAAGATGTGTTTAAAGGAACCACATGACAGTTGTTGAAACCATGGAAGCCAAACAAGATAAAGGAACCAAACAAGCAAGCCAAAGGAACCCATAAGTGCAACACATGACTTTGCTTTTCCCGATAAAGTTGGGAACACTGAACCTTGGACAAAAGATGGTGAAAGCGACTTGAGCAAAGCTTCTAAAGCCTGCCACCATCCAAAGGAAAGCTCCAAGATGTCTAGAACGCTGAACCTCAGACAAAGGTTGCTGAAAGCGACATGTCACAAGGCTGTCACCATCCAGAGGATAGTTCCAAAGTGTCTAGGTTGCTGAACCTCGGACGAAAGGAGTTGGAAAACGACATGATAGACTTGCTTGAAGCAGTTGACCAACCTATGTGGATTCTGAGTTGCCTAGGTTGTTGGTACATGTCTAAGTCAGCGTGAATCAAGGATTACCACACAACCTAGGTCAAACTTACTTTGTGGGAACCAAGAGAAGATCCAACCTCGAGGATCCACTATATAAGGAAGATAAGCTCCGATGTTATCTTCAAGCACTACAACAAGAATCACACTTCATAGAAAACATCATAGTGTGAGCTCTCAATCAGATCGTCAACTGAAACCAAGATCAAGAGGAACCAGTCAAGGAATTTGAGAGCTGTGTGCTAGTTTCTGTGACTGTAAGTGAGTTAGTTCCTTAGTGCTTAGGACTGCTTCTTAGATTGATTATACTTTCTGTTAAGTTTATCTAGGATTGTCTAACTGTGTGTAAGACAAAGAAACTGTGTGTTTGTTCCTAGAGTAATCTGTAACCGAAGTGATAAGAAATCAAGAAGTAGACCTTGAAATCCTTTCGAAAGAAAGGTAGTGGTTTTTATCCTAGATTGCTAGTTGGCAATCGAAGGTTTCCACTATAAGGAACTTGTTCATTTATATTTGATTGTTTATTTCCGCTGCGAAGGGAACTGTAATTTGTATTCTCAGTTCCCTTGTTCTTAATCTAACAATCACGATCCTATAATTATGACTTCTCACATCAGTATGACAGACCAACCTGCTGACATATTCACTAAGGCTCTTGGGCGATATCAGTTTCATCACTTATTGAGCAAGTTGGGCATTCTTAATCTCCATGCTCCAACTTACGGGGAGTATTACGATAGATATTAGTTGTACATATCTTTAATATCTTGTATATATCTTTCCAAAAGATAGATATCTTGACTAACACATTAATTTTGTAAATCAAATATATATTATCGGTTTTTCTAGTGTGTTCCCATGGGCACATGCTAACAACTTAAAATAGGAAATTATCTTCAAAATATTCCCTAAAAAAGAATGAGTAAACCCTTAGCATAAAAATTAAACTAATGGCTAAAAATATTATTGCTTAGAAAGGAGTTCTTTGAGTGTGTCCATAGGCACACGCTAGAAAAAAACTATATACTATACCCTTTTATCTATGAAATAAGAAAGGAAATATTTTCCCATATCTTTCCAATCCAAAATTTACATATTTGTACAACAAGAGAGGGACAAACTTTATTTTATTCAATACTTTGTCCTTAATGTTCAAGCCTTTAATATTACAAACAAAATGTTACAATTACGTTTCTGCTTCAAATATATAATTAAATGAAAATCGGATATTGGAATTTTTGGTGTACTAGAAGGCTTAACTTGTGGACTGAAATTGGATTCTTAAGATATATTAATAAACTTGATTTTCTCTGTCTATCTGAAACTAAAACTAATAATCTCCCTCCTTCTGCAGTTTATAATAAATGTGGATTCAAATCTATCAAAGTTTGTCCCTCTCTAGGCTCTAAGGGCGGACTATGGTTATTTAGTGCGAATTCAGCCTTCTTACCTTTATTTAAATTATTTTTAATGATAATAACATTATTATTATGGAATTTCATCGAATGACATCCCATTTTCTAACAATTTTTGTTTATGCGTTCTAGAGACGATGACAAGTACACCTTTTGGGAACTTCTGCAAAATTTAATTGTTCAATTTAATCTTCCTTTAATTGTAGTTGGAGATTTAAATGAGCTTCTTCTTTCTTCAGATAAATTTGAAGGTGTGTTACCATCGACATCTCGCTTTCAACGTCTTCTTAATTTTAAAAATGATTTTAATTTTATTGTCACTCCGACCATGAGTTTTCCTTTTACTTGACGTAAATCATAAGCAGCTTCAACCAACACTTTTGAACCCTTGGATGGAGTACTTATACAACCACAGTTGCTTCATATCTATAGTCATATTATTATAAAACATCATCCCTTTACAACTTCGGACCATTGCCTTATTACTGCTATCTGTCTCTAGAACAATACTATTATTAGAATTTCCCATTTAGAGTAGAAAATGCTTGGCTTAATAATGACACTTTTGTTAAACTTGTTAAAAAGGTTTGGAGTTATAAACACAAAGGCTCCTATATGTTCAAATTGTTTATAAAACAAAAACTTTTAAATCTTTATTCCAAATTTTGGGCAAAACATAATTTTTCGAATATTTTTGAACAACTAAAATTATCACAGGCTAAATTAGATGGTCTTCAAAAACAACTTCTGCTTAATATCAATAATTATCATTTAAATCAATTGTATGACATACATTTAATTATATATTATCGTTTGCTTTTTTTCCAGCATAATTTTTTGAAACAATGGGCAAAAATAAAACATCAATGTCAATCCGACCTTAATACTAAATATTCCCAGTCTATTTCAAAAATTAGGAATTATAAACAGAAAATTGTTAGTTTTCAATCTCAGGATGGTGTTTTATTTATGAAGATCCTTTGATTCGTAAAACTAACACTGATGAATTAGCAACACGTTTTCGTAATCCTCATATTCAAAGCTTGAATCATGAAGACTTGTCAATTATTCCGCATCTTGTTTCCCATAATGATAATTTGACATTATGTCGAGAGCACTATTTTGTCTGAAATTAAATCAACTATTTTTGAACTTCAGCATTATAAGACCCTGGGCCCGGATGGCTTTACTGCAGATTTTTTTCAAAAATTTTGGGGTATTGTGGGACATTCGGTTTGTTTTGCAATCCAATCCTTTTACCATTCTAGCCAATTGTTTCGTGAATGTGCTCAATCGTTTATTACTCTTATTCCAAAAAATGATAGACCTTTGAGTATTAACCAATACAGACTAATTTGCCTTTGTAACACAACCTATAAAATTATAACCAAATTAATGAGTAATAGACAATGTCCGATTCTTCGTAAACTTATTAGTCCTTTGCAAGGTGCCTTTGTTCCAGGGAGGCTTATTCAGGATAATATTCTGATAGCTCATGAAATCTCTCATTCCTTTCATAAGAAAAAAAAAGGGAAAAGTAGGTTGGATGGCTTTAAAATTGGATATGGAAAAAGCTAATGATAGGCTTAATTGGAATTTCATTAAAAAAATTCTACGACGACGTTGGCTAGCCAGTCGGGGTATTTGACTTCCCTGATTTTACTTGTTTCGAGTTGGTTTTTTACTTCGTCGTCTAAGATTTTGTTCTGCTCCGGTGTGAATTTTCTCATTTTTTGCTTGACCGGAGGATAGGTCAGATCTACATTCAATTTGTGAGTAATGATATCGGGGGAAATCCCCACCATATCTTCATGTGACCAGGCAAAGAAATCGGAGCTAGATCGTAAAAATGCTACTAGATCAGCCCTAGTCGAGTCGTTTAAATCTGATCCGACTCTTACCGTGTGTTTTGGTTTTTAAGGGTCTAACGCGATTTCATCTAGTTGTTCCATTTCTGGCTCGATGTATCGTTTGGTGCCTTCGCCGCACTGTAGTTACTACGCCGAAGGTCGTTCGACTGCCCCCTTCATTGAAGTGACATAGCATTCCTTGGTAGCCCGCTGGTCGCCTTTTATTTCCTGTACCCCCCACTTGGTTGGGAACTTTATAGTTTGATGGTATGTGGAGGGTACATCTTTCATAGCGTGGATCCTGGACATGCCAAGGATTGCGTTGTATTGGGATGGGCAGTCGAGTATCAAGAACTTTACCTGTTGGTTGACTCCACCGGCATATGTCGTTAGCACTATTTCTCCGAGGGTATGTTTGACTTCTCCACTGAATCCGACTAGCGGAGTGGATTTTCGGGTCAGATCGTCCTTGCTTAGACCCATATCCTTCAAGGCGTCTAGTGTCAACAAGTTCGTGGAGCTACCTGTATCAATTAATACTCGGCAGATACGACAATTACCGATCGATAAAGAGATTACCAGACCGTCATGATGATCGCCCAACTCCTTGGCTTCGGAGTCGTCGAAGGTGATGGCGGGTGTGTCAGTGGCATGTGGTCGCCTTGTCTCTGATCGGACTGGTCTGTCACATTTGCTTTCTCTAGTGTATCTCTTGGCGGCCGAGTATGTGTTTCCACACACGTCCGACCCTCCTGAAATGGTGTTAATGATCTTAGTATGAACTGGGGAGGATGGTTTATCAGTTGTTACCTGATCCCTTCGATCTAGGGTCACCTTTTCTTTGTCGGATATGATGTCGTGCAGTAGCCCCGACACGAGGAGTCTTGCGACTTCTTTACGGAGGGCTATGCACTCATCTGTGGAGTGACCATGATCTCCATGGAACTCGCACCATTGGTTCATGTCCTTCTTGGCGTCTGGCTTATCGCTCTTCTGAGGCTATCTTACTTCTTTTCCATATCGGTTGTTTTAGGGCAAAAAGATCTAACCGAACTGGATCGCCTTAAGAAGGGCAGATAGGCAATTACAGAGTTGATTATATATGAATGATCCAAATCAAGCAAAGATCTAAGCGAAATAAGATTAAATAGGTGCAAGAGTAAGCTTATCTCCCTCGAATGAGAGATCGATCGGATCGGATGCTTCAAACGTCGGTCGCTTAAATATCGTAGTAAGAATCGAACTCAGAATGCAAGTGTAACAGAGCAAGAGAGTAGTGAATAATAGTTGTTATTGATAGTAATGATCGTTTGTTTACAATAGAAGGAATCACTTCTTTTTATAGGTAATTTACATAATCGAACTAACAAATCTGTTAGAGTCCGATATTCCAGGGATCCGTCGGGTCGTTGCTCTAGACGTCCGAGATTTGCTCAATCGCTTCAACGTCTCCCTTTCTCCAGATCGTGGCCCAACTCGACTACCTATCTGGGCCGGCTTGATGGACAACTGAAATTTTTGAGCCCAACAATTTCCCCAAGACCAAAGTGGGTCGGAGAAAACGAAAGGGCCTCTTGACGGGACGGTTTGGTCTTCAGTTCGGCGATGCAATCTTTTCCTGATTTCCCTGCAAACCATAGGCTGACGTGGCACTTCATGAGTGGCCCATCGTTTTGACCACAAGAAAGGCGGTTTACTGCGTTAAATAGCCCTTAATCGATTATCCTATCGTCACATATCTTCACGTCGCTATCAAGGTAACTTCTCTTTTTTCAAATTTTTACTCTTCTTCTTCCTCTGTTTCCATGGCGTCTTCGAGGTCTAGGAGTAAAATAATGTCTAGTGATCCCTCTCAAGACGAAAATGCTTCCGTCCCCCTAGGACTTCTTAGCGACTCTGACTCTGTGGGCGGAACCCTATCTCAGGCAGAGTTAGATAAAATTCTCAAAATCGGCCAATTCCCAGTGGGGACTGTGGCTCGTCTCCCTCTTCCTCATGAACGAGCCGACTGGTTTCACAAGGATTGGGTTTGTTTTTTCGAATACCCCTTTAGGATTGGTCACTCGTTTCCATTTTCCAATTTGGTTAGGAATTTTCTTTCGGTCATGGGACTCACCCCTTGTCAGGTTATGCCCCATACTTGGCGTTTTCTTAGCGTAGTCGATCTTACCACCGTTGGTGTCAAATTCGACTTTGACTTTGATGATTTATGGTACTCTTACTACCTGAGTAGTCGAGGGGTGGAGAACCCGTTTCTTCTTCGTAGAATGCGCGTCGCTTGAAAGGAGGGTTGATTGTTCTTTTTTACTCTCGGATTGGAGGAAGACATGTATTGTATCCCTCCTTTGATTTTTCTTGGTCGGGAGTCTTCTAAAGCCTTGCTTACATGTTTTTTGTTGTAGTGCCTGATCTAGGGGAACCCGAAGATTTCAAGGCAGCGACCAAGGCTTTACTCAAGCTTCCTGAGTCAGAAAGACGTTTTAAAAATATCAATTTCTTGGTACTTGATCTTGTTGAGATGTCGACTCCTTCTACGTCTATTTCCAAAGGCACTTGTTCGTTCCTCCAGATATGCGTGTTGTTGGTCTTCGAAGTTTTCATATTCTTATGGTGTTGTGCTATTTTATCAGCGTCTCGCGGCAGTCGGTCTAGCGCGTGTCTGTCGGGAAAGGGTTTATTGGAGCAGAAGTTGTCGGCTGCCAAGGCGTCCTCGTCGAGAGCTATTTTTAAGACTCGACCGTCTACTGGAGGGATTACTTTGGATTCTCCGTCGTCCAAGACATCAGGCGCGAAGAGGAAGGCGTCCGTTGCTTTAGATACGCCACCGGGGATGTTAAAAGAGAGGGCGGCAAGTGATTTGATTCGATCTGTGGATCCGAAAGCTAGGAAAGAAATTGACAACCTCTCCCCCATCGATTGTATGGACGAAGCCGCTGTCGGCGCTTGGAAGGTGAGTAGTAGGAGTTTCAAGTGTATACATATATTTTTTACTTATATTTGACATTGATTCACATGTTGTGTAAGGTACAGGCCTTTCAATACTCGATGGTCGCCTACTCTACTATACAGGATTTGAGCGACAGGTCTGATAGGCGAATCGCGCAAGCAGAGAGCCAAGCGAAAGCTGCCAAGGATCATGTGAAAGTTGTCGAGAAGGAGCTGACGCTGGTCAAGGAGGAACTCCAGTCTCAAGTCGAGGAAGCAGAGAAGCGTCGTGAAAAGGATGCTCGAACTGCTGGCGACGTAGGGACCTACTATTGTTTGAAGTCCCGTATTGAGATGATGGAGGAGTTTGTTGCTGGCACTCATGTGGATTGGAATGTTGAGGGGGAGAGAGCCAACCTGGACCTTCTGTATCCGGACGACAATCCCGGCGAGGAGATTTTTAAGTTAGCCGGCTTAGAGATGGGAGAAGACGACCATAAAGATGACGCTGATTCCGAGGCGGTTGAGGAGTTTGAGAAGGTTAAAGATGTGTCGAAGACTCTCCCCAAGGCGACGACTGACAAGGAAGTTGATCCTGTGCAAGCCAAGGAGAAATCGGACGAGTCTTAGTATGTGTGAAGGTCATGTTGTGTCTTTTAAAACATTCTGACTGTTTTTAAATGCTTTTGTCATGACATTTGGTGCCGCATTGTAGAAATGGGATGGATAATGTTTTGGCGACCCGTCCACCATCGCGGGTCGCGTATTTTGTAAGTTATTTTAGTACTTGTTGCGTACCTTTGTGTTGGTGTATTTCCTTATAGGTTGATCTCGTCGATTGCGTTTTGACCGTAAGGCAGGTCGTTTGGTCGAAGCGACTTATAATTTGTAGTTGTCAGTGTAGCATGCTTTGTGTGTTAGTGAAGAGTAGTTTGTATCAGATAGCAAGGACGAGTACCTTGAATAGGACAAGTCTTTGCGTAAGATGATGTTCTGGTGTTTGTTTCCTCCATTCCCTATGTATCGATCAATTTTGAATGTTGTAAGCGTTTGACTGACAAGTTTTTGTCTTCGAGGCCTCTTGTTTCCTGTTTAGATTATGTCAAAAATACAAGAAAGAGAGGTATTAGGGCAACCGTTGGGGGGTGACCCAACGGCCCTCCGATGCTTAAGTCAGTGATCGTTATATGAGTGAATATAATTTGAATGGATGTAAAAAGTACAGAGTAGAAACGAAAGAAAGTTTAGAAATGATACAACTTTAAGTGGACTGCATTCCAACTTCGAGGGATGGGTTGTCCGTCTTTTTTTTCGAGTCGATATGCTCCTTGTCCGACGACTTCCTTGATGAGGTAGGGTCCTTCCCATTGGGGTGCCATTTTTCCGTCGGTTGGGTCTCTGGTGTTTTGTAACGTTTTCCTTAGGACCCAATCTCCTAATTTGAAGACTTTGGCTCGGACGTTCTTGTTGTAGCTCCGGGCGACCTATTTTTGGTACTGGACCATTCAGATTCTGGCTTTCTCTCTAGTCTCGTCAATAGTGTCGAGATTGTGAGCTAACTCGACGTCGTTTTGTTCCGGAGTTTAAAGTCCATATCTGGCAGTTGGGACGAGTAATTCGGCGGGGATGACTGCCTCACTTCCATATACCAATGAGAAAGGGCTTTGCCCTATTGCATTTTTTGGTGTCGTCCTGTCGGACCATAGTATCAAAGGAAGTTCGTCGGCCCATTTGCCTTTTGCCCCAGTGAGGCGTTTTTTGAGATTGTTGATGATGATTTTGTTGCTGGATTCTGCTTGACCATTAGACTGTGGGTATCTTGGTGTGGACGTGACTAATGTGATGTTCCACTGTTTACAAAAACATCGCGTCTTGCTACCGATGAATTGAGAGCCATTGTCGCATACGATTTCTGAAGGGACACCATATCTGCATAGAATGTTACGTTTTATGAATGAAATGACGTGTTTTTCTTTTACCTCTCAATATGCTTCAGCTTCTATCCATTTAGAAAAATAATCAGTCATGGCTAGGAAGAAGACGCGTTGTCCCGATGCCGGTGGTAGTTTTCCGACGATGTCCATTCCCCATCGCATGAAGGGCCAGGGAGCTAGGGTCGGATGAAGCATCTCGAATGGCTGGTGTGTGACGGGTGCATGTCGTTGGCAGGCGTCGCACTTTTGACATAATCTGTTGCGTCCTTGTTCATTGTGGGCCAGTAATAGCCTGCCCTGAGAGCTTTACCGGATAGGCTGCGTCCTCTAGTGTGGTTTCCACATTCCCCGTCGTGTAAAGATTGTAAGATGCGACGTACCTTTGTTGTTTTGAGGCAGCGTAGGTACAGGCTTGTGACAAATCATTTGAATAGAATTTTATCTTTTAAATCAAAAGTCACGACTTGTACCTTGAGTCTTATAGCTTCTGCCTTGTCTGCTGGGAGTGTTCCGTCCCCAAGCCATTTGATGTAGCGGGTGGTCCAGTCGTCTTGGTCTCCTACCAAGTCTTCTTATGTGCGGTCGCCTACTTCTGCTGAGACGACTTCTTCTAGGGGTAATTCGTCCATTGTCTGAATGTCATCTGGATTGAGTGCTTTGAAGGTTCTAAGGATGGCTGGTGTGGTGATATGTGCTAAGGGAATGTTATGGAAGTCGTTGGGATGTAGGGCTGAGCCGAGATTTGCTAGGGCGTCGGCTTGTGTGTTGAGGTCGCGTGGGACTTGTTGGATAGTGAAGTTCTGGAATTTGCTTGCCAATTTTTTGACGATGTCTAGATATGCCATCATTCTGTCATCTTTGGCGGCGTATGAACCTTGTACCTGGTAGACAATTAGGAGAGAGTCGCATGTTACCTCTATGCTTAGGATTGCGAGGTCATGTGCAAGTGTTAATCCGAACACGAGGGCTTCATATTCTGCTTCATTGTTGGTCGCGTCCCATTCGCATCTCACAGCTTGGGCTATATGGTCCCCTTGTGGTGATTTTAGCACGACACCTAGGCCGACTCCTCTTACATTTGACGCCCCATCTGTAAGGAGTTGCCATGTGCCTTTCTCGTCTTCGACCTTTAGCTGTTCGGCCACAAAGTCGGCTAAAGCTTGAGATTTGATTGTTGTCCTCGGTTCATACTCAATGTCGAATCCGCTGAGGTGTATGGCCCACTTGGCCATTCGTCCTGTGAATTCTGGTTTCCTCATGATTGCTTTCATGGGATGGTTAGTTCTCACGATAACGGCATGCGATTCAAAATAGGGTCGTAACTTATTTGAAGCCATAACCAATGCTAAGACTAAGTTTTCAAGTGATGTGTACATGGTCTCCGCTGGAAGTAGGAAATGACTTACAAAGTAGACTGGTGATTGCTTGCCATCTTCCTCCCTTGTAAGGACTACGCTGACAAATGATTCTGATACGGCCAGGTATAATGGCAACGGCTCGTCGTCTTTTGGTTTAGCCAATAGGAGTGGGCCTACCACATACGTCTTTAGATCTTGGAAGGCTTTCTCGTGTGTGGCTGTCCAGTCGAATGATTTGTTCTTCTTCAAAGCTTCGTACAAGAGCTTACACTTATCCGACGACTTGGATATGAATCTGTTTAGTGCCGTTATCCGTCCTGTTAGTTTCTGGACGTCCTTGACGCATCGAGGGGATCTCAGGTTGACAATGGCCTTGATCTAGTCGGGACTAGATTCTATCCCTCTTTGAGTGACCATGTATCCCGAAACTTTCCCTGAAGACACTCCGAAAGAACACTTAGTCGGATTCAACTTCATGTTATATCTTTTTAGTATCTCGAAGGCTTCTTTCAAGTGTTCGATGTGGTCCCCTGCTTTTTTGGACTTGACGAGCATCTCGTCGATGTAGACTTCCATGGTATCTCCGATCTGATCTTTGAACATCTTGTTCACCGGCCTTTGGTATGTGGCCCCTGCATTTTTTAGTCCAAAGGGCATCACTTTGTAACAATACGTACCTTGCTTGTTATGAAAGCCGTTTTCTCTTGGTCGTCAGGGTCCATGAGGATCTGGTTGTATCCACTAAACGCGTCCATAAACGTCAGCATTTCTTGCCCTGCAATTGCGTCAACCATGGCGTTGATATGTGGTACGGGGAAGGAGTCTTTCGGGCAAGCTTTGTTTAAGTCTGTGAAGGCGATGCACACTCTCCATTTCCCGTTCTTCTTTTGAACCACCACGACGTTTGCTAACCAATCTGGGTATTTGACTTCCTTTATTTTACCTGTCTCAAGCAAATTTTTTACCTCGTCGTCTATAATTTTGTTGCGTTCTGGTGCGAACATTCTCTTTTTTTGCGTGACCGGAGGATGTGTGAGATCTACATTCAATACGTGAGTAATAATATCTGGGGAGATCCCCACCATGTCTTCGTGTGACCAAGCAAAACAGTCAGAGTGGGATCGTAAAAAAGAAATTAAATCTGCTCTGGTCAAATCGTTTAGATCTGATCCGACCCTTATCGTCTGTGCTAGCTTCGAAGGATCCAACGTGATCTCGTCGATTTGTTCCATTTCTGGTTCGACGTATCGTATGGTTCCTTCGCCATACTGTGATTGCTATGCAGAGGATTTGTCGACTGCCCATTTCATCGAAGTGACATAGCATTCCTTGGCGGCTCGCTGGTCGCCTTTTATTTCCTGTACCCCCCACTTAGTAGGAAATTTTATTGTCTGGTGGTAAGTGGAAGGTACAACTTTTATGGCATGGATCCAGGGTCTGCCAAGGATCGCGTTGTATGGAGATGGGCAGTCGAGTATTAAGAACTTTACCTGTTGGTTGACTCCACCGGCATACGTTGTTAACACGATTTCGCCTTGGGTATACTTAACTTCCCCACTGAACCCTACCAATGGGGTAGAGTTTTTGGTTAAGTCATCCTCGCTTAAACCCATACCTTTTAAGGTGTCCAGTGTTAACAAGTTGGTGGAGCTACTTGTGTCGATTAGTACGCGACAGATAAGGCAGTTGCTAATTGAAAGTGAGATTACCAAACTGTCATGATGATCGCCTAATTCTTGAGCTTTTGAATCGTCAAAGGTGATGGCTGGAGCGTCGGAGATCTGTAGTTGTCTTGTTTCCGCTTGAATCGGTTTGTTGCCTTTGCTTTCTTGAGCATGTCTCTTGGCGGCCGAGTATGTGTTTCCACACACGTCTGACCCTCCTGAAATGGTGTTAACAATTTTAGTAGGAACTGGAGAGGATGGTTTGTCGGACGTTACCTGATCCCTTCGATCGAGGGTCACTTTGGCCTTGTCTGAGATGACGTAGTGCAATAGCCCCTGCGCAAGGAGTCGTGTGACTTCTTTACGAAGGGCTATGCACTCATCCGTCGAGTGTTCGTGGTCTCCGTGGAACTCACACCACCGGTTCATGTCCTTCTTGGCGTCTGGTTTGTCGCTCTTCCGAGGCCACCTTACTTCTTTCCCATATTTGTCGAAACTCTTCACGAGTTCCGATATGGAGATGTTGAAGTTGTAAGATTGGAGCTTCGGAGGGAGAGCGGGGTTGTTTCGCCAATCTTGGTTCTTGTCATAAGATTTATTTACCTGACCGGGATCGTTTCGTCCCTTGGGATATGGCTGGGGTCGGCGATCGCGTCGATAATCCGAAGAAGCCTTTCGGTCGACTTGATCGAGACTCTTGTTTGCCTTGGAGGGTTCCTCGTCTTCTTCGAGTCTGAGTTGTACCATGGTCTTAGCTTGGACGTCCTCGAAGCTTCGGCATGGATACTTGGTCAGTTCGCGGTAGAGTTCACTACCCCTGACTAAACCCCGGCGAAACGCTTTGATTGATGTTGGAACGTCGCAGTGTGGGATTGCGACCTTCTCTTTGTTGTACCTGTTAAGATAATCCCTTAGAGGCTCGCCATACCTTTGCACGATCCTATACATATTGCTTGATTGTCTTTCCAATCGTCGACTGCTAGCGAATTGGATTTTGAATGAGTTGATCAGGTCGGCGAAGGAAGCGATGGAACCCTGTGGTAAATGCATAAGCCAAGTTAGTGCAGGTCATGTGAGGGTCGTGCCAAAGCTTTTGCACATGATTGCCTCACGGTTCCCTCTTGGGATTGAAATAGTCATTAATTTTTGCTTATAAATTGAAACATGGTCGTCGGGTCCCCAGTCCCGTCATAATTGGGCATGTTGGGGACGTGGAACTTCTTAGGAATCTCGACGCGTGCGATCGCCTCTATGAAAGGTGAATCCTTGTATTTGTCGATCGCTTCTTTCTCAATTGGTTGAGGGACTCCCGGGATTCGCGCGATACGATCATCCAGGGTCTTCATGTGCTCGTTGATAGCCTGTTGTATGAGGGTCTGGAGGTCGGCTGAAGCCGTTACCTGTGGAAGGGTCGCTCGAGCCTCTGGGGGCCCGGCTACAAAGCTTGGCACGTTAGTCGTAGTGAAAGTGACTGGGGGAGTTTGAAATATACCAGAAGGTAAGGAGGCGTTAGTTTCCGTCGCAGGAGTTACGTCTATCCCGTCTAGATTGAGTCGAGTAGACAGTCCTTCAGTGTTGACCACACGCCTTGGACCTCCGGGGATCGATGCAGCCGAATGTACCTGTGATTTCAACAATTCGTTCTCACGAGTTAGTCGAGCAATTTCCGATTCAGATTGGGTACTAAGTGTTTCTGTTCTGGCACGTTGTTGGTCCAGTTCTTCTTGGAGGACATTCATCTCTTTCGCGAGCTCTTGGATTTGTGAGTTCGTGATCGGCTGGTTACTGGCGTCTTCTGCCTGGTTCGCAACTAAGGTGTCACCTTTAGCTTGATCTTCGACGAGGATTGCTGGATTTCCGATCTCGGCCATGATGGGGTGAATGTTGGACTTGATGATTGGATTGATTGATTGACTTGATCGATCGGATCAGATGCTTCAAACGTCGGTCGCATAAATATCGTAGTAAGAATCGAACTCAGAATGCAAGTTTAACAGAGCAAGAGAGTAGTAAATAATAGTTGTTATTGATAGTAATTATCGTGTGTTTACAATAGAAGGAATCGCTTCTTTTTATAAGTAATTTACATAATCGAACTAACAAATCTGTTAGAGTCTGATATTCCAGGGATCCGTCGGGTCGTTGCTCCACACGTCCGAGATTCACTCAACCGCTTCAACGTCTCCCTTTCTCCAGATCGTGGCCAAACTCGACTACCTATCTGGGCCGACTTGATGGACAACTGAAATTTCTGATCCCAACACCTGTCGAAACTTTTGACAACTTCCGACACAGAGATGTTGAAGTTATAAGACTGGACCTTCGGGGGGAGAGCTGTGGTGTTCTTCTAGTCTTGGTTCTTGTCATGAGAATTACTTACCTGACCTAGGTCACTTTGTCCGTTGGGATAGGGTTGGTGTCGCATGTCGCGTCGATGGTCTGAAGATGACCTTCAGTCGACTCGATCAGGACTTTTGTCTTCTTTGGTGGGTTCTTTGTCTTCTTCTAACCTGACTTGAGCTATGGTCTTGGCTTGCACGTCTTCGAAGATCCGACACGGGTATTTGGTCAGTTCGCGATAGAGTTCACTGCCCCTGATCAACCCCCAGCGAAAGGCTTTGATTGACGTTGGAACGTCGTAATGTGGGATCACGACCTTCTCTTTATTGTACATGTTAAGATAGTCTATAAGAGGTTCACCGTACCTTTGCACGATTCTATATAGGTCGCTTGATTGCTTTTCCAGTCTTTGACTGCTGGCGAACTGGATCTTGAATGAATTGACCAGGTCGGCGAACGAAGCGATGGAACCCTGTGGCATATGCATAAGCCATATTAGTGCGGGTCCTGCGAGGGTCGTGCCAAAACTTTTGCACATTACCGCTTCGTGATTCCCTCTTGGAATAGAAATAGTAATTAGTTTTTGCTTATAGATGGAAATGTGATCGTCGGGGTCCCCGGTCCCATCGTAGTTGGGCATGTTGGGGACATGGAACTTCTTGGGGATCTCAACGCGTGCAATTGCCTCTACGAAAGGCGAGTCTTCATATCCGTCGATTGCTTCCTTCTCGATTGGTTGTGGGACTCCTGGATCTGAGCGATGCGGTCGTCCAAGGCCTTTATATGCTCGCTGATAGCTTGCTATATGAGGGCTTGGAGATCGATCGGCGTGGTGACCTGTGGAGGGACTACTCGAGCCTCAGTGGGCTCGGTCGCGGAAATTGCAGCGTTAGTCGTGAGAACATTGGTTGGAGGGGTTTGAAACATACCAATAGGTTGGGTGACGTTCTTAGTAGTTGCTGATACAAGTGTCGAGACTGCTCCATCCTTGTTGAGACGTGTCGAGAGGCCCTCTGTGTTGACCACACGTCTCGATCCTCCTGGGCCCGAAGCGGCCGAATTCACCCGCGATTTCAAAAGTTCATTTTCACGGGTTAGTCGCGCAATTTCAGCTTCAGATTGAGCACTTAAGGTTTCAGTTCTTGAGCATTGTTGGGCCAGCTCTTCTTGAAGGATGTTCATGCTCTTCACTAGTTCCTAGATTTGAACATCCAAGACCGGTTGGTTGGTGAGGCCTTCGGCCTGGCTTGCAACCAGGGTGCTAGCTTGAACTTGGTCTTCAGCGAGGACCATGGGGTCTCCGGAATTGGCCATGATCGGATGAAGATTGGATCGTTGATTGGCTAGATGCCCCATGATAGGTGCCAAATTGTTTTGGGGTGAAAATATCGAATCGACTTGAATCGCCTTAAGAAGGACAACTAGACAATAATGAGATCAAATTTATCTAAATAATCCGAATCAACTTAATAACGGAATGAATGAGATTAATTGAATATAAATCGAGCTTATCTCCCAGGGATGAGAGAGTAATCTAATACAGAAATTCGGCCGACTGTCGCTTCAATACTTAAATAAAAAACTGAACTAGAGAATGATTTGCAATAACGAGTGAAAAAATAGTGAATTGTAGCTTGTATTCAGTAGGAATGATAATGTGTCTTACAAAGCTAATCGAGCCTCATATTTATGCTAATTTCAGATCTAAACTAATCTAGTCGTTTTCCCGAAATTCGCAGGAGTCGTCGAGCTGACCACCGGTCTTCCGATATTCCCTTTAATGTCTTCCAACGTTCTCTTCCTCCTCACAACTCTTCTAAAAGATGGTCTAGCCTGCTTATTGCTTATTTACGCCGGCCTGATGGGCTAAATAAATCACGGCCCAACAGCTTCCAATGCGCCAGATCCTAAAGCTAGAATCCAACTCACTAGACAAGGTACACGAATTCCGTTTCTTTGTTTTGCAGATGACACACTTATTTTGGATAACGCCACCCAGGGTAATATGCTTTATATCAAATCTATTCTTGATGATTTTTCTAATAAATCTGGTTTGTCCATTAACTACCATAAAAGTACGTTCCAAACTTCTTGCCATATCAGTAGTCAACAAGAGGAATCGTTACCTAGTATTCTAAATATTCAAATTACTCGTTCTATGGAAAAATGTTTGGGTATTCCAATTGTTAGAGGCAGAGTAAAGAATAGTATGTTCTTAGATTCTATTACAAATCTTAAAAAACAATTAGAAAAATGGAAATCCAATACTATCTCCCAGGCTGGTAGAACTATTGTTATACAATCAAATCTTTTATCCAAAACAAACTTCTTAATGCATAGTTTTTTACTTCCGAAAGGAATCTGTCAGGACATTGATAACATTAATAAGGATTTCTTCTGGAATAAAAGTTCCGATAATTATAAAATCTGTCACCCTAAGGCTTTTGGTGGTCTTGACCTGCCCAAATCAACTAATATTAACTTTGCCATGCAAATGAAACTTATTTGGAAATTAATTATGGAACCCGATAATATGTGTGCTCGCATTATTTCTAAAAAATATCTTAGACATACCCATCTCTTTTCTTACAAAAAAGAAATATTGATTCGTGACAATTCTCTAGACTTCTTCAGCTTCGAGACTTGTTTCAAAAAGGATTACTTTGGCAAATTGGAGACGGTTCTCATATCAAATTTTGAATTGACAACTGGGTTCTATATCGTAATTTATACGAATACTCAAGTCATCAGGACCTTGAGACTCTCGTTTCGTAATTTATTACTTCTGATAAAAATTAGGATATTGCAAAATTACAACTTTGTTTATCGCCGCATATCATTGATAAAATCCTTCATATTTATATTCCGCATTCCAATATGTCAGATAAAGTTCTCTAGACTCCTTCTGATGAAACATTTACTACTAGAAGTGCAAGAATTTTAACTGATAACTGATCGGCACTATTTTATAGTGTATATCTAGGAGTTTTACTGGTGTTTAAGGTGTCATTTGGATGGATTTAGAGCACAATTGTGGAGTTGAGAGTTAGAGACTAGAAGTGAAGAAATCATGGGATTTACAGAGGTTTGAAGTGCATTGAAGAGTAGAAGAACAGTGGGTTTAATTAAAATTGTTCGTTCTCTTTACTCAGATGTCCAAATGGAGTGATTCCAATTCGAGGAGTTAGATCTTGAAGTCTACTACAAGTCCTCAAAATATGAGCGCAATCCGAGTTGGCAATCAAAAGTTATGACATATTTACGGAAGTGTCGCAGAAGCTGAAGATCCGGAGTTTCTGGAGATCCACCGCACCCCGCGGTGGGATGACCGCACCCCGCGGCGAACCTTACAGAGAAGAGGCCGTGATTCTGGAGTTCCACCGCACCCCGCGGTGGGTGTCACCGCACCCCACGGTGACGACGCGCTGAAGATATTTCCGAGTTTTTATTTCCCGTTTTATTTTATTTCCGAGACTTTGTTTCCAAGTTTGTTTATTTATTTTCTTTATTTCTGAATTATTTCCTTAGTATTTAAGTTAAGTTTAAGACTCTTTTAGAGGATCCATTCTCAAAACCTAGTTGCCACCTTTCATAGTTTTTTCTCTAAAAAACCCTATGGAGAACTAAACCTCCATTGTTGCACTTGACAGTTTGAAGTCAGCAATTGATTGGTTGTGAGTTTTCTACTCTTGTTCGTTTTCCTATCTAGTTGGATTAATTCTCTTGCGCTTGAATGTTTATTGAATCTTATTCGTTTATCTAGACTGATCACCTAGGTTTATTGATATTATCCATATAGCTAGGACTTGTGATTCCGGGTTCGGGTTGCATATCTAGTAGCAAACACGATTTACATAAGCGGGTTGCGAGTGTTCATCGTGAGAGAGAGTTAATTGCATGCTTATAGTAATGGGTTGTTTCTATTGCATGTGTCTTGTTGAATCCTTGGTTGAATGCTATTGCTTTATTGAGTCTTGAAGGTTTTCGGATTTGATTTGGTAATAAGTACTATTAGGGCTGGTAGAACTAATAGTTACCTAAGATCGGGATAAGAACAACTATAGGAAAGATAAGAACTTGAGACTAATAGAATTCAGTGATCAACCATATCTTTTGTTGTGTGGATCTTTGTTAAGTGTGGCGCTTTTCCCCATTATAATCACAACCTTTATTTGCAAACTTGTTTATTTGCTTACTTGTTACTTGATTTCCAAGAAAACACTATAACCCCCCCCCCCCCCCCCTGGTTCATAGTTGGTGATTGCGAATTACAGAGATAGATAACCTGACTCCCTGTGGGATCGACCTTGACTTGCTTGCTATACTCTTTAGTAGGTATTTTAGGATTTATTTGATAGGCATACGACTTTAGCCCTGTCAATAACAATTCAAGCGCAAACTCTCTACCTAATTTCCCTATTTGGATTTGGAGTGAATATATTTCGCCCAAAATTAAAAAAAATAAATTGGAAAGCTCTTTTTGACTCATTACCTACTACTAAACGACTCAATAGACATCAATCACTTATTTTTTAATTGTGAGTTTACTCTTAGCATGATTAATAAACATCAAACTAGTATAGACCATTCTTTTACTTTTCAAACTGGATCAGATTTCTCGACTAATATTAGTTATTTCAACAAAAATAACTCTAAGATTGAGCATATTCTTTTTCTTTGGTGGAACATATGGATTCATAGAAATTCTTTAATTTTTCGAAATGAACAAAGACTTAATAAAAACGTTATCAATACAACGCTAATTCAACTTAAAGATTGGTTTAGTTCTTTTCCTACAAAGACAATTATTAAGAAAAACATTCATCAACAAACCAAGCGAACAAGAGGTGGTTGGACTAAACCTCTAGATCCTTGGACAAAATTAAAATTTGAGGCTATGGTCAAACATGATTCTCCATGTCATATTGGTATCATTTTCCGTAACCATTTGGGGGAAGTGGTCTTTTTAGACCGCAAGCAGTTTCTCTACTCTTCTCTAATTAAAGATGATGCTCTTGTTGCCTTAGAAGGGATTCATCGGGCTATCTCCCTAAACATCAGGTTTTTACTGATGGAGGGAGACAATCTAACTCTCATTAACTCTATTAGAGGAATTTGGAAGATTCCTTGAGAAATTAAACTCATTATCGAAGAGATTTTATTTCTTTGCAATAATTTCAGTGGTTTTCAGATTCAACAATGCTACCGGGAAAAGAATATGGTAGCTGATTTCTTGGCTACCAACAACATCTCTCATTTCCTTCTCAGACGAAGTTTAATGGAGTTTATTCAACCCCATGTTCAACACCAGCAGTTACAGGAACTGCACTCCTTATTTTCAAACTGTAGCTCTATTATTCACCTGCTATCCCTCCAAGCTATGACCTCCTCCTACTGTACGGAAGAGAAATTTGCAGGCAAGGAGCTTGTTTTTCCCTTCAAAGGTTTGACCCCCTGTACAAGCAAAGTAATCTCCTTCCTTCCCTTAATCACACTTTCCACCATGTCCTTCTCCGTAACTCTGCCTGACAAAGTTTGCACCACATTCCTGAAGAAGCGGTGACTCGGTCTGACAACGTTTTCACCACCTCTTATACAAGCTTTTAAGTTCGCACCTGATAAGCGCCATTAATGCTTCAATGGATAAGTAATTCCTCTGACAAAGCTTTGTTTTTTTCCCTCTGTTTTTACTTAGGTTAACCCTCTATTTTTTACTTAGAACAGTGAGAAGTTAGTCTATGTAAAGTTCATATCCTTCTTTATTTGTAGGTACGAAGTTAGTCTACGTAAAGTTCATAAGCGGTGGACAATGGAAAGTTAATGGGAAAAGCTGGTTGTATGATGGTGACAGAACAGTAAGAGCCATGTTGAGTTCACATGACATGGACTTGGCTACACTGCAGAGGAAATGGATTCAGAAGAACTCATTTGATGAAGAGAAGTACTTAGTGCAGATACAATACCTTTATCTAAACAAACCTGACCTCCCTCCGATCGTTTTAAATGATGACGACAATCTGGAGGCATTCAAGTTCTTCAACATGAGTGGAGAAAATATAGCAGAGTGGAAGATTGAGTTGTATACCAACCTCGTAATGAATGAAGAGATTCCAACTGAAAGCGTTGTACATCATACTCTTCCTTTTCCAACAGCTCTACCAGTGCATCAGAGCCAAGACAATAAGGAGTTTATCAGGTCATTTTTTCAGAATGTCAGAGTACTAGACACTGATGCCAGGTCAGTAGATGAAATTATTGAAGTTGAAAATAAAGCAGAGGTAAGAAGATTAAATAGGGACAAAGTGAGGGCAAAAAACAAAAGAAAGTGTCCCATCTCAGTGGAAGACATTATATTAGTGAGCAATGATGAAGAGGACATTGAAGCTGCTTCATCAAGAAACAAAGAAAAGGAGAAAATGACCAATTAGGTCAATTGTGATAAAGATTATAGATATAATGGAGATTTTTTAGTCGATGAAATAACAGATGGTCTTGATTACGGAGGCGTCTATTCTTCAGGTGATGATGGTCTTAGTGATGGTGGTGATGGTAGAGACTATGCTTCAGGTGATGATGGTCTTAGTGATGGTGGTGATGGTGGCGACTATGCTTCAGGTGATGCTTCAAGTGATGATGCATGTAATTATGGTCTTGATGATGTTTGTGATGAAATATATGGAAATCAGGGAACATACAACGAGGAGCAAATAGAGGAGGACCAACAAGACTTTGATGTTGATGATACAGATGATAACATTGATAACAAGGTAGGGAAGGTTGGACAGTACTTCAAATCTAAAGAGGAGTTCAAAACTGCACTTTCTATGAAGGCAATGAAAAATTTCTTTAAGATGCGTGTGAAGAGCTCTAAGAAGTCGTCATATGAGGTTATATGTGTTGACGACAATTGCACCTTCCTTTGTCGTGGCTCAGTCTATCACAAAACGTCATTGTTAAAGGTGCGAAAATTTGTGCCGGATCATAGGTATGGCATGAGAGTATGCACAATCATCACAGAGGAGCAACTTCTCGGCTGATTGCAGATAAATTACTTCACAAGTAATATTTCTTGCCTTTGATCACTTTTTCTTATCAAAAGCCAATATCATTTGGTAATACATTGACTTTGTGTTATGTCAGGTTTTTAAACGGCCGTAAAGGCCTCCGTGCTTCAGAGATTCAGGATTTCATGTTAGAGCTAGGAATAACGACAAGCTACTACAAAGCCAATCGAGTGCGGCTCAAAGCCCAGGATATAGCACATGGTACTGCTGAGTAAAGCTATACCACTATGTACTCTTACATGCACATGTTAGAGAAATCAAAACCTGGAACATACACGAGAATAGTAAGAGATGCTCACCATCGCTTCAAGTATGTCTTCTAGGCTTTAGGTCCATGAATAAGGGCAGCGCCACATCTTAAAAAGGTCATCTTGTTGTTTTAATTTTAGGACATATTTTGTCAATGTCAGGTCAAACACCTATATGACTGCATGTGTAAAAAACAAAGCAAACGAATATTTCAGACTACATAAGGCCTTTGTCAGGCCATATAAGTAACATTTCATGGCAAATCATTAACAACATAGCTTTGCATATGTAGGTAATCTCAGTTGACGACACTCACATGACTGTCATACTTCTCCAAGCTACGACTCAAGATGGAAACGGCCAAATATATCCACTTGTTGTTGCCGTTGTTAACAATGAGAACGATGATACATGGTCATTTTTCTTTAGTGAATTGAAGGTTGTTGTTCCAGATCATCCCGAGGTGTATTTTGTGTCTGACCGTCATGTCAGCATTGGGAAGGTGATAACAGGTTTTTGTCGTTCTAAAAACTGCTATGCAAAATATCCAAACAAACCCTAAACCGTAGTCCTAGGTAAGTAAAGGTCGAATCCACAGGGAGGCGAATTCTATCTAAATATGCAATTCGTATGTCAATCAAAGTAACCAAAGGGGGGTTTTGTGAGTTTTAATTAATCTACGCATGCAAAGGCAAGAATAAACTAAAGATGAATGAATTCAGTAATGGGGAACAACACTTAGTCAAACAACATCCACTATTCGTATGACAAGTTGATCATAGATACTCATTCAAAATCTCATGCAATGGTAATTCCAATTCCTTTTCAAATATAACTAATAGCACAACCAGATACTATTAGCACTAACTAATTAAACAACCCTGAAACTATCAAGATTTAGTTTAACAGCAGCCTTACGGATAGGAATATAGTTGGATACAATTATAGCATAACACAACCAGTTTTTACCCTAGAATGTAAATCAATTCTCTTCTGCATAAGACTAGCACAACCAGATACTAGTACGATGCAGTTGCTACTCTGAAATAGATATGCTCAACCAGTAACAATCTAAATCTAGCAATAGATCAATAACAATAAACCCTACTTGCGTCCAAATAGAGATTATCAATATCAATCATAAATAACTTAAGCAAGAGAAAGATAAAAACCATGCAATAGATTAAGAACGAGAATCTCACAACTTAATCCAAACGAAAGCTTCAGCGTCTGACTAAGCCAGGGAGGCTTAGTTCTTCATAACG
Organism: Rheum nobile; assembly: GCA_027886185.1. Classification (NCBI taxonomy): domain Eukaryota; kingdom Viridiplantae; phylum Streptophyta; class Magnoliopsida; order Caryophyllales; family Polygonaceae; genus Rheum; species Rheum nobile. Next base: position 1,110,542 of record WOAB01000685.1, on the reverse strand, counting down.
TAGAAAGGGAAATTAGGGTTCAAAGAAAAATAGAAGATAGGCCAACAAGCCTTTTTCAACCCTAAAATACTAAAGGGAATAAAATCTAAATTAACCTAAAACGAAATAATAAAATAATAATAAAATAATAAACTAAAACAATGAAATTAATCCCGTTCTTCTCTCGGCAAAGCCTCTCGCGAGCAGCTCGGTACGGCCTCCTCGTCTGGCCCAATTTCGCTCGGCCCATCACGGCTTCAATCTCCAATTCCAGCAATCATCAGCTTGATGACATCAGCGTGACATCACCAATTTGCTCCAATTCAGCTTCACGCGGCTTCCGCATTTCACGTGGGCCCCATCATTATCTTGCTTCTCTTTTTGGGCCTTTATTTCCTTTTTGGGCTGAGCTTCCACGGCCTTTCTTCCAACTTGGCCCAGCATTCACGTGGCTTTTAATTAATTACCAAACTTCGCCCCCACACGTCATGCACATGAATGTGTCTAAATCTACCCGAATAACACCAATAAAACCTCTAATGACTCTTACTTTAGCCCTACAAAGTAGTGCTTATCAGAAGGCTATGAGAAATGTCTATTTTTTGGCCAAGCATGGGTTTTGCATTTATCACATCTACCAAAACTTCAAGAGAAAGTATGGCAGTCCAGACCTCTTTGGCGTCTTCAAATAAGCTATGAAGGCTTACACTATGGCTGAGTTCAATCATCAATTTCTTCAACTCACAGTTGCCTCTCCAAGGATTGGTCTATATCTCAAAGAAGCTGGAGTTAACAACTGGGTGAGGGTGCATTTTCATGGGAACAGAATTTAACATCATGACAAGCAACAATGTTGAGTGTCTTAATGGCCTATGGAAAACCCAACATCAGTTGCCTATTCTTGCCCTGTTTGATGCCATTCTGGAGACCTTTCTAAATGCTTTTGTGAAAGAAGGGAAAAAGTTTCAAAATGAGACCAAGATTTGCCACCCTCTGTGTAAATGTTGTTGACCAAAATGAGGATCCCAAATTGCATGGGCAATAGGTCTTACATGTAAAGGGTCATGTACCCATGACTCAAAATTTCCTTGCCAAGCTACATGAAACATATTTCCGGAAGTCCACAAAACAATTATCACTAATTGCCCAAAATGAGAAGCAAAAATATTATGATAAAGACGTTCTTCGGTAATATCATCATGACTCTCGAAATCATGTGCGGTAGCAATGCCAAACCAAATACGACGAGTAGTGGGGTCCTGAGCTAAGCCTTGGCTAAACCTTGGAAATCTTAATGCCATAATGCCTTTCAAATCCTCCTAGCCATTATCCTACTGCAATAATTCTTGCTAAGAAGAATGCCCATGTTGTGGCAATTCCACCCAGAAGGTAATGAGTTACTCCTACAGCACGCCCTTGTACAATGCTCAAGGCTCTAGGCTGAGTAGCAGGAGCAACCTTTAATTTATTATGAGCCCAAACGATGGATTCAATAAGTTCTTGCCAAACGATGGTTCTTCATTATCTGCATATGGCCTTTTTTCCTAGGGGCTCATTTTGTATGGGCTTTTAGTTTATTGTTTAGAAGTGAACTACAGAAAGTCAACTAAGATGAGTGTGCGGAGGCTTAGCCAGTTTGAAGGAGAGGTTATGCAAGGAACTATCAAATACTTTGTGAACCTACATGCTAGTACATGTGATTGTAACATGTTCTAGATTGATAAAGTTTCATGTGCTCATGCCATAGCGGTTGCATGTGATAGAGGAGTGCCACTCACTGATCTCAACCATCCCATGTTCAAGAATGAGTTGGTAAGACAAGTGTACAAGGAAACTGTACATCTTGTTCCTCCAAAAAACCGATGGTCAGTTCCTGGAGTTGTGTCATCCATCACATGCTCTGCACCACTGGTAAAGTGTCCTCTTGGAAGACCATGTAGTAACCGATTCTGGGCGATGTGGGAGATGAATTATTCTAGGAAGAGGCGGTGTTCTTATTGCGGCATCCGAGGACACAACAAGAAGAGTTGTAGGAGGAGAAGGACTGATGGGTGACATCCATTGGGTTAGGTTTATTTTTGTTTAAAACTATCACCTTGTTGGTGTTTTTTAATGGTTTATGTTGGTAAACATCATCACGTAAATGGTTTGTTTGTTGTTGGGTGCTTGAAAAGATGTATGGTTTAAGTATCTATAGTCTTAAACCATATCTCTTTTTGTTGGGGTTTCCTCTTTTGGTTGGGGTATAAGAATTATTTTTTGTCTAAACAACTGCATTATCTTTCATAAACAATCTAAGCTATACTGAATGGTTTGCTTGGTATAAGGAACACTTCTCTCGTCAAAGTGAATATTGCTCCGAAACTTTGTCCTGTAAAACACTATAGTGACCTATAAATGAACAATACGATCTGACTTAAAGACATGCAAGTATTCTGAAAAAGTTCTATATGACCTGATAAACAATAAATATGTGCAAACTCAATGTTTTCTTGGTGGTTGAGAGAATTTAAGTGGATTGCATTAAGGAAACAACCAAGTACGAATTTGGCTTGATAATTTACGAATGCTCGGGAAATATAACAGAGAGTTGACCTGAATGTCCAAGAATCTATTTTGAAAAAGTTCTATATGACATGATAAACAATAAATGTGTGCAAACTCAATGTTTTCATGGTGGTTGAGAGCATTTAAGTGGATATTACATTAGGGAACCAACCAAGTACGAATTTGGCTTGATAATTTACGAATGCTTGGGAAATATAACAGAGAGTTCACCCGGATATCCATGCATGTGTTCTGAAAACGTTCTATATGTTCCGATAAACAGTAAATGTGGTCTAAAAAAATAGGAATATGGTTTAATGATGGAATTAATATTCATTGATTGTCCATGGGAACTTACTCCATCTTCATACAAAGGGAAAAAAGGAACAAAATAAAAACTACTACAAAGAATAGAAAAAAAAACGGCATCACGGCGGGCATAACGACATCATGACGGGCATCATGGTCATCACGAATGACGTACACTTTCACGCCGCCGACCTTCTCGCTGAGGCGAACGTGATCCGCCACGTCGTCATCGGTGTGCAACGACTGAAGGTAACGTTGCCCTGACTCTGGGACCTGTTCAAAAAATGAGATTTACTCCCGACATACTTGGACATGTTCATAAGCCTGCTACTCAAGTACCATATTTCCATCCTATTTTTGGGAACCTTCCAGAGCTTCGTGCCCCCCTCCCTATGTAAACGTGCGTTGTCAATAACCCCATTTGTCCGGAGCTTGGGCTTAAGTCCCCATCCGTGTACACACGAAGATAGATTTTGACGTATGAATCCACCATATGTGAGAGAAAGAGTTGGGAGTTTGAGAGAGGAGTTTTAGAGAATATGGCTAGAGAGTTTGGGAGGATTTCTGAGTGATTTGCAACCAGCAGGGCCGATATTTATACACAAAAAATCTGAGTGGAGAGTCTTAATGGCTGGTAGTTGGGGAAGTGTTAATGGTCATTTAAAATTTTATGAAAAAACAGAGGGGTCAAATCGAATGCAATGGGAAAAGATCTCTTGCATGAAAAACTTCCATATCTTTATTGAAGTTGACCTGACAAAGACTCTAACATGTCTTCCTTAAAAACAGAGGAATATTTTAGTTTGTTACAAAAAACCTAAGATGTCTTACTTAAAAACATCAAGTTACCATATTTTAGTTTTTTCAAATAAGTTCTGATGACTGTTTGTAAACACTCATCAAAACATAACATGAGTTTTATGGTCGGAGATTTAGGAATGTAAAACCACAATATGACCTAACTTTTAAAGACATTGAGTTTGTAAACATCATAAAAACATGATATTCTACATTAAAATAAAATAAGCACATGTCTTCCTTGCCCAATGGTATAATAAACACTTAAATTAGTGAAACAAGCTACATTAAACAAATCAAACTACAGTCTCTAAAAACCATCCCAAGAACATCTAAAAATACTATAAGCGATTTGGTTTCTGTGTTCATCTATGAATTTGTCAGACACAAGATCGAGGTTTGTCATCCCAAGCATCAACAACTTAATGTGCTTAAGTGTGTACACCCCACAATCTCTTCTGCAAGATGAACAAAGAAGTTAGAATGTATATCAAATGTAGTGATAGAGGATTTTTCAATGCATGTATACACATATACTTACCCACGCTTGTTTTTCTTAAGGTTGTCCCGACGATTCACAAACATTGGCTTGTCCAAAAATGCTTCACATCTCTTGGCCGATGGATCATACAACTTGATATACCTTGGAACAGTCTCAGTCACGGGCTGAATCATCTCAAAAATCTCCTTATCTGAGTACATATCTACATTGCAGTCGTACACGGTCATACACCAGTCAGATAGTTCAATCTCTAAGACAAACCAGTGGTAGTCTATGATGTTGAAGGGATATGCGTTCGGCATCATCCCATCTCTTGCCAAAATATGTCGGACATTGACCTTCCATGTACTTCATCAGTGCATCCTCAACGGTGACCAAGGTTGTCCAGAAGGTGTCAAGCACTATAACCTTCGAGAACCGCACTGGATCCTCTGAAATCCTTTTACAATAAAGGAACATCATTTGCTCCAGATGCTGAAATGGTTCAACAATGTTAATGTATCCAATGAAAACGATGTTACAATTGCATAATATTTTGAAAGGATGCATTGGAATATTATCTCACCCTACAACCATAACTTGGGGGCAAACAAATTTTTTAAAGAATTTCTTATCCACTTCATGCCCAGTTGGTTCAATTCAGGGTTCACTATTGCGTGATATTCAAACATACATTTATTTGAATAAAAAACAAGGAAAACATATAACCTTTTAGACTTTTTCAAGACAAAAGTAAACACTTCATGCTAGAATGATACATATACAGGTGAAATTACACAGAAACATATTCCAGGCAGACTACATTATTTTCAGGTCATTATATTGTTAGTCATGCCATATATCAGTTTTTTAGTCTAAGAAGAAGAATTTCCAGGTCATTATTAACGACCGCGGAGCACATATTAAGTTAAGTAGAATGGTTTGGCTTACTAACCTCTCATTTTGCAACCACTTCACCAGGTCTATCATCCCTTCCACCATGCTATTTTTGGTAATATTTTTTGCCAATTTTTGCTCATCCAAATTGCAGAAGGGTGATTTTACTGCCACATCTAGCTCTCGAGTGCGAGTTGGATATTTCCTCTTCTGCACTTGAGTACCCTTGACCTTTCCCCCCTTCCTCGGCCCATTCCCTTTATTTGTCTCCCCTTCCTCCTCACCTACCTCATCATAATTTGCTTTTTGAAGAGAAATAGACTCTGCATGTGATACCTTCTCAGCTTGTAATTCAGTCCCATCCTCCACACCTCTCTGATCAACCTTGCTTCCTCCCTCTACACCATCTCTTTATGTTACCTCCTCAACTTGTACTTCAGTCTCATCCTTCACAACTCCCTAATCAACCTTGCTTCCTTCCTCCACACCATCTCTCTTTGTTACCTTCTCAACTTGTACCTCAGTCTCATCCTCCATAACTCCCTGATCAACCTTGCTTTCTCCCTCCACACCATCTCTATTTGTTACCTCCTCAACTTGTACCTCACTTACACCATATGGTTGTGTCACCAACTCAGGTTGTACCTTATCCACACCCTCATCAGACACTGCTTTTGTCACCACCTCAAGTTGTGTCACCACCACAAGTGTTACTTCATTCACCACCTCAAGTCGTGTGACCAACTCACGTGTTACCTCATTCACACCCTCCTCATTTGCTTCTTTTACCACCTTAGTTGTTACCCCCTGTAGTATTGTAGTTGTCTCAATAAGAATTGACAGTGCATTGTCTTGCTCTGTGGCATCCCATTCAACTTGTTGCTCATCTGAAATCACAGTTTTTATTTCAGAAGTGACCATTGCAACATCTTCATTCGCCTTCTCCTGACAACCTACATCATCTTGAACATCCTCATTGTCCATTGTTCCTCTTGATGGTGATGTAACCTTCTTCATCAACCATTTTCCACCATTAGACACAATTGCACCATCTTCTTTCTCTTCTTCATTAGTGTCTTGAAAACGATGACATATGGTTTGAAATTTGCAAATATGGTCTGAAATGTGCATATATGAACTGAAATGTGCATATATGGACTAAAAATAAAGGACATACCTCTTTAGAATCTCCTTCTTCATAATCTCCCTCTTGTGACTCATCCTCTTCATCATCTTTATAGTCTGACTCATCACCATCATCTGTTGACTTCACCTTCCTCATCATGCTCTTCTGGTGTTCTCTAATGTTTGGTTCATCATCACTTTGATCCTCCTCAGCGTCCGACTCATGTAGGCATATATATATACACATTAAACATTCATTATGCAAGTCTACAAATGTGAACAAATTAAGTCATTCATACATTTTCATCATTGGATGAAGAGGCCACTTTTGTATGAACTTTGCCTTTTTTTTCCTTCTTTAACCCAAGGACTTCCTCCCTTAATAGATCGTACTTTTCATCCAGATTTTGCGTCCTTTCAAGCAATTCAATCAAACAACACGTGACTTGCCTCTGGTCCAAACCCTCAATGTTTGCAGCTTGCCCTTTAACACCTCCCTTATCCTTTTTACCAACCCTCTTTCTTTTTGGCTTCAGCTGCTTCACAATCTCATCACAGAATTTGTCTCCTTCCCCCTCTGGGAAGTAACAACTTTCTCCCAACACCTATCATTCCTCCTCAACAAGGATCTATTTAGCATCATACGTCCTCTCTATGGCATCCGTGATCAAATCCAAGGTTGGTCTACTTATTTTTAGCCACTTCACACCTCGGGGTTGAACAGGTTTATTAAGCTTCTGTACAAATGTGCTGCCAAACTTGGGCACAGCCTCATATAACCAAATCCGAAACAAACATAGTTGAAATTAAACCACAATTATGAACAACAAATTAACCTCAATTTTTATATATTTAACTACAACATTACTTGAAACACCATTGGGAAACCCTTTATGGTGTAACCTGCTCTGGTTTTGAAAGAAACTACTGGTGTAGCCTGAACTGACTCCAGTCTTGAGTCCAAAGCAGTAGCCAGACTTTGATGGAGTTTATTATAAGCACTCCTACCCCCATGGGAAATTATTGAAACGATCCAAGTCTTGGATCAATTTCACATGTAAGGGTCTGATCTTCCTTCTCTTTATCACCCCCCAATACAACACCCTCCAGAATTAGCAACAAAGCCATCTTCAGCTTGAATACATTCTCCTCCTAACACGAGATGAACTTGGTTAAAAGGTTAGAGATTGTAATACTCTTCACACCAAAAAAATCAAACACTGCTTTTTTATCCTCCAACGTGTCCTCCTCATCCGGCATGCCACAATTTAGTCCTGCTATAAGGCTAAACTCCTCCATTTAAAACCTACATGGTTTTCCACCCAGATCATACCATGTCTCCCACTTCTTTTTTGTCTCTAGTTTCCTAAACAAAACATGGTGAATCAACTGTGCAGACAACTTCAAGTTCTTCACTATTTTTACAATTGGGCCAAAGGGCCCCTGTAGAACTGTTTGCCAGTCTGCACCAGTTAATGTGTTCTAATTACATTGAAGATAATGAAACCTTGAATTTTGATTGATCCGACCGAAAAACAACTCCTCTCTATCCCACTTGTACTTCATATGTAATGAATGACATTCACAAATACATGACATTCATATTCACATAAAGAAAATAAACCTTATTCAGACTACATTTATATATATGTCAGGTGAGATATAGGTTTTTCAGGTCATATAACTTATTCAGACTACACTGTCACAATCTCTATAGATTTACCATAACATAGTTCCAGGTAAGACTTATAAAACTTTATTATACTACATTTAGATTTGTCATGTGAAATGGTAGTTCTTCATGTAAGACTTATACAAAACAACACTTTATCAGTCACTCGGGCTACTATGCTATCTACAATGTCACAATCTTTATAAATGCACCATAAAACGTTCTATTACCTCTTGAAGATGGATGCATTCACAAATACATGACAATCTAATCACATAAATAAAATAAAACTTTTTCATACTACATTTGGATTTGTCAGGTGAAATGGAAGTTCTTTAACTCAGAATTATACATAACAACACTTTATCAGGTCACTTAGGCTACTATAATATCTACATTGTCACAATCTTTAAAGTTCACCATAACCTCTACAAATTTTGTATTAACATGTATCACCATAGCCCCTACATTTGGATTTATCAGGTCATTCAGGCTACTATGACATTATAATCAAACATCTGAATATAAATGTTTTTCAGACTACTTATGTGTTTGTCAGGTGACATAGACTTATTTCAGGTGATGTAGTTTATACGTAGCCACACTTTCTCGAGGTCATAACAACACATTCTCCACAACACTTTGTCAGACGCAGGTTATATCACACAATAACACTATCCATGCTTTGCCAGGCGATTTTCAGGTTATATCACACAACAACACTATACAACGTTATATAACACAACAACACTATACAACAACACTTTATCAAACTTTATCAAGCCTTTATACCCTACCTCAATTTCGGGCAAGTACAAAGTCTGTTATGATATTATGAGATTTTTCATACATAATTTGTCAGTCACTTGCAAAGTTTTTTAGGCAAGTACAAAGTTTTCCAAGTTATATTGCACAACAACACTCTCCATGCTCTGTTTTTTACAGAGTAATTCATGCTCTGTTTTTCATTACCAGCATCGATTTCAAGCATAAACCTAGCATGCAGTTTATCCAAACATAAACCTAGCATGCATCAACAATTCAATGTTTTTCAGGCAAACTTAGACATTTTTCAAGAAACTGAAGACTTATTCAAGAGAACTAACCTCGCCAATTAATTATGATGGCTTCCTCATCGACCTCTTTGCTATGGGTTCTTCAGCCTCCGACCGTCGTATTTTCTTCTTCTGTATCGGAACGACTGGACTGGATGAATCTTCTTCCTCTGAAGAGTTGTAGGCTCTCTTCATTCTTGCACTCTTCACTTTCGAGGGTTTTGGACACGATTGTTCTTCTAGGTCTTCAACCCTCTTTATTTTTGCAAATCTCGCCGACTTTGCCTTCTCTTCTCTGGCCTTCGCCGAATTCAACCCTCTTGTCTTCACCATTGTCGATTTGGGGATATAGGTTTAGGGTGTTGTCGCTCGATTTAGGGTTTTAGAAAACAGAGCTTTGTTCTGAAAAATGGAACTCTGGTGTTCTTGACAAATCGAAAAGATTAAGAGAAGAAAGGGAAAGGGCAGCAATGTGGAGGTTAATGTCAACCGGTTGAGCAGGTAAGATGATTAGGAGTTATTTTAAACGCTTTTTCTTAACTGCAATTTTAAACCTCCAGTAACCAGCTTTTTGTTTTTTGATAAAGTTGTATTCACATTTTATTTTACCTTTTTTGTTTTGCAGTTTTTTGGTAGTTTTGCACTATTTTGAAAGTGGTGATACTTTTGCAAATGAATATGTAAAAGCTGGTAGTTTTTACAATTCTGCTTTTAGGTATTCATTTCTCTATGTAAGGATATTTTATGTTTGCCTTTTATAAAAAAACAATTGGGATCTCCAGTCAGAAACAAGTAGGCCCCAAGTACATTTTACACATGGCTGAGATTTTGTAACAAAAAAACTTCTAAAAAAGACGTATATGCAGCTTCGTCTTTGCATGATATATTAGTATTGTTGGATGCCAAATTTTGTTTCTTGTTATTGGTGGTTGTTTTACTTGTTGTTTTTCCTTCACCGTGCGGGTCTTCTTCAAAAATATTGTTTGCTTATATTTGTCTTATTATAAATGGATAATTACTTAACAATTAAATAAAGATAGCTATTTTCTTACAGACTTAATTTCAAAGAAATTGCAGTCGAGAGATTGATGAGTGGCATTCAATTGTTAGAACTTCTTTTGTGGTCTAAAATTTGCCTATATTAGATGGCTAAACATGTATTCTGTACGGGATAAAACATGTTGTAGTTTTTATTTTTTATAATATATAAGTGTGGAAGTAAAAATTATAAGGTCAATTGTAATCTATCATTATTAATATTTTGTTCTTATTTAACAAGCAAGAGGAAAAAGCCTATTAAGGCCCATTAACAAGAAGAGAAATAAGTATTTAATGTCTTCTTCTAACCCTAATTAGAGATCTGATTCATTCAATTATCTATGAAAAACCCTAGCCTCCATCTCTACGAAAGGAGATCTGACTTGAGCGTCGAAGGGTCTTCCAAGGGAGAAAGTTCCGCCCTTTGGCCTTTCTCTAAGTTTGTAGGCTACGGGGAAGATGATCGGAGGATACCGGAGATCGCCGGAGTTGCGGGTTCTCGTCATCGTCATCATCAATGTTTATTATGGTACAAATTCTTGCTACCACATTTGGCGCCATCCGTGGGGAACGAGAACGATGACGAGATCCCAACGCCGATAAGTTTCAAGAATCTGAAATACCCCCGTCAATCATCATATTATTTGAAGCATATCACAGAATGTTCATTGATAAATCATTGATATCACATATTGTTCGACACAACAAGCCTTACGGGCCGCATGGGAACGAGTTGTCATCCTATTCTTTTAGCCTACGGGTCGCAGGGGCACGAGCTGTCATCCTATTCTATTAGCCTACGGGCTGCAGGGGCACGAGCTACCATATTCATTCTATTAGCCTACGGGCTGCAAGGGCACGAGTTGTCATCTTGAATCTATTAGCCTAAGGGCCACTTGGGCACGAGCTGCCATCTTATTCTATAAGCCATAGGCCACAGCACGGGTTGCTATCAAATGATAAGCACAACACAGGTTGTTGTCAAATGATAAGCCATAGGCCACAACACAGGTTATTGTCAAATGATAAGCCATAGGCCACATCACAGGTTGCTGTCAAATGATAAGCCATAGGCCACAGCACAGGTTGTTGTAAAAGATAAGTCATAGGTCACAACACAGGTTGATGTCAAATGATAAGCCATAGGCCACAACACAGGTTGTTGTCAAATGATAAGCCATAGGCCACAGCACAAGTTGTTGTCAAATGATAAGCCATAGGCCACAACATAGGTTGTTGTCAAATGATAAGCCATAGGCCACAGCACAGGTTGCTGTCAAATGATAAGCCATAGGCCACCTCACATGTTGATGTCAAATGATAAGCCATAGGCCACAACACAGGTTGTTGTCAAATGATAAGCCATAGGCCACAACACAGGTTGTTGTCAAATGATAAGCCATAGGCCACAACGCAGGTTGTTGCCAAATGATAAGTCATAAGCCATGACACAGGTTGTTGTCAAATCATAAACCATAGGCCAAAAACAACACAAGTTGTTATCGTCTTTATATGCCAGAGTGAGCCAAGAAAGCACAGAGCATGCAAGTCATCATGCAAAGTAATGATATGCTACACCTAAGCCCAATCTGAATGAGATATTACAACAATCAGCTTCCTCAATCACGATTGATGCTTAAGGAACCTCAGGGGCATTTGTGGAGGTAAAAATTATAAGGTCAATTGTAATTTATCATTATTAATATTTTGTTCTTATTTAACAAGCAAGAGGGAAAATCCCATTAAGGCCAAAGGCCCATTAATGAGCTTTCAAGAAGAGAAATATGTATTTAATGTCTTCTTCTAACCCTAATTGGAGATCTAATTCATTCAATTATCTATGAAAAACCCTAGCCTCCATCTCTACGAAAGAAGATCTGACTTGAGTGTCGGAGGGTCTTCCGGGGGAGAAAGCCCCGCCCTTTGGCCTTTCTCTATGTTTGCAGGCTACGGGGAAGATGATCGGAGGGTACCGGAGATCGCCGGAGTTGCGGGTTCTCGTCGTTGTCATCATCAATGTTTATTATGGTACAAATTCTTGCTACCACAATAAGTAATAAATTTGTATTTTTTTCATAAAGACCATCATTTATATTTTCTAAAATTTAGGGTATATAGTATTAACGCTTTCTAATTGGGTAATTTAGTTTGTAATTATGAATACTATTGAATAGAGTATTTAATTTTATTTGTTAAAAATTTGCTTATATTTATATTGATGATTTTATAATAGTTTTGCTAGAGTATTTATGTTATGTACTTCAAATAAAGAGTAGCTTTATTTTATTGTACAATACAATAAATTAAGAGTTGAGCTTTTTCTAGTATCAAATTAGAATACTATAATTTATAAATCCGATCATAGTTTATTTCATAACAAAAACTTATATAAATTAAAGATGATAATATATTACTTGTTTTACAATAAAAGACATTAAAAGTTGAACTTATTATGATATCAAATTAGAATACTAAAAGTTATAAATTTATCTATATTTATCAATGACAAAAACTTAAATAAAATAAAGATGATAATGTATGACAATTCTTAATTATATAAAAATGACCTTTTTTCTATTGAATATAAACATTTATTATGAAAAAATATTACTTTACATTTAGGATAAATATACAAATTATTAATGTGATAACAATAATAATGAAAATGGACTATTGTGTTGTTTTGGGTGAAGAAAACAATTTTGTACAATTGCAAGTGTTTATTGGGGATGGGTTGGTTGTGAATTGACTTTTTATAATATGGGAGTCAGAAGTTATAGGGATGCGAATAGACCTGTCAATCGGGTCGATCAAGTCGGGTTCGGTTCAGTTATTTCGGGTTCGGGTTGAGAACCGATCAGGTCATTTCGGATAACAAGTCAAGTCGGGTCTGGTCATTACAGGTCAACGGGCGGTTCAGGTTGACCAACGGATCAAAAGCGTCATTTTTTAAATATTTTGTTCACTATGTAAATATTATTAAATAGTTAAAAACTAATTTAAATTTGTCAAAATAAGTTGAAATGAATAAAAAAAATACTATTCGTTATTTTAATGTAATTGATATTAGTAGACCAAAATCATATTTTATTTTTTATTTTAATTTATATTATATTAATTTCTAAATTTCTAAATTACAAAAATTATATAAGTACAACAATGTTCTTTTTTTAGGACAATTGAGCATATTAGCATTATTTATATGTCATTTATCAGATATATTTTATGTTATATTTTATTAATACTCTACATTTATTCGTTAACCGGTTCGGGATTGGGTTGGTCGGGTTCGGGGTCGGGTTCGGTAACTTCGGGTTACCAAAAATTTTGGTCGGGTCGGGTCCAAAAGCGGGTCGGTCATGTCGGTAAAACGGGTTCAGTCACTTTTTTATAGCTAACGATCATAATTTTTTTAATTAAAAGTTAATATATTAATATTAATTGAATACTTAATGTGAATTAATTGTTTTAAATTTAGAAAATTGCTATAGGAATATAAATGAATATTGCTTCTAAGTTAGTCCCTTTTAGACTTCCAGTAATTAGAAAGTTATAACCAACGGATAGAGCTTATCATGTCATTCGTATTGTCTCAATTATGATATAGATGTTTTTTTTTTTAATTTGTCATTTCATATTTTCTTATATATAGTCAACAATGGTTAAGAATATTAATTAAAACTTAATTATTATACATGTAAGTTAGGTTAGATTAGATAGTCGGTTTAAGAACCTAAGTTATACATGTAATTTAGGTTAGATTAGATAGTCGGTTATGCTCATGCGTAAATCTTTTCATTCTTTTTGTATAATATAATAGGTTTTGGATGTTTTTTTATTAATTTGTCCTTTTATATTTCATAGATATAGTCGACAACGGTTATAGAATATTATTAACATTTAGTTATTAATATTGGATATATATTTGTCAAAATTTCTTATGATGTTATGTGAGATTTTTTTAATTTTTGAAATATTAAAATGTTAATGGCTTAAGAACCTATGTTGTAGATGTAGGTTAGGTTAGATTAGATAGTCGGTTATACTCCTGTAAAGTTTTTTCATTATTTCTGTATAATATAATAGGTTTTGAATGTTTTTTTTTTAAATTTGTTCTTTCATATTTCGTATATATAGTCAACAACGATAATAGAATATTATTAACATTTTTATCACTATTGCATATATATTTGGCGAATTTTCAAATCATGTTATGTGAGATTTTTTAAAAGTTTTGAAACATTATTTTTTTGATGGCTTAAGAACCTAATTTGTACATGTAAGTTAAGTTAGATTAGATAGTCTCTTATACTCATGCATAAGTTTTTTCATTATTTTTGTATAATATAATGATGTTTAGCATATATTAATTTTAAGAGTAAACTTTATTGTGATGTACGTAGTTGTGGATAAAATGTTTTGTTTTATTTTTTTCAAATTGTTAATTTATAGTTTAGTATGTCATTAAGTTATCTATTTTTAGCGTATATACTCTAACAAAAATATCATCAAGATATACAATTATAAAATGGTTTTATCATCAAAATATACAATTATCAATTGGTTTTAAAATTGTAAGGTTTGGAATTAGCAAAATTTATTTGAGCTAAATATAACATTTATCATCACTTTTTATTCTCTTAAATGGGAACGTTTATTGTGGCAAAAATGTCACCTTTTATATTAATTTAACAAAAATATCATCAAGATATACAATTATAAAATGGTTTTATCATCAAAATATACAATTATAAATTGGTTTTAAAATTGTAAGGTTTGAAATTAGGAAAATTTATTTGAGCTAAATATAACATTTATCATCACATTTTATTCTCTAAAATGGGAACATTTATTATGGCAAAAATGTCAACTTTTATATTAATATAGATAGATGCAAGTAGGGATGTCAATGGGGCGGGGATTCTCCGCTATGGGGGTGGGGATGAGGATTTTAAATGGGGACGAGGGTGGGGATGGGGCAAAAAACACATCCCCGCGTGAGGATGGGGACGGGGATGGAGATAGAGTCCCCCACTGATGCGTTGCTGCTTGTGAATGCGGGATCGATGACCTTGGTGGGAAGTCGCGCGAGTCACCTCAGTGATAGGATGAGTGGAACGCGTCGCGTGAGTGGAATAACGCGGTGTTGATGGGTGCTCGAGAGATGAGCGAAGGCCGTAGCGTCGGCGGCGGAGGGAGATAGACTCGAGAAGATCGAGTGGAGGCCGTAGCGTCGGCAGTGGAGGAATGGGGATGCGAAGTAAGAGAGGTGTTTGACGTCAGATCTAAGGATGGAGGCAAATGGCTCTCGACAAAAGCTTAGATTAAATTATGATGTAACTGACAGGCAGGTTTTAGTCGTGTTACCTGGTCAAAATAAATCCTAACAAACCTAAACTAGTAGTCTGGGTAAGCAGGGTCGATCCCATAGGGAGGAGTTGTTTTCTTTATGGTTATTAGCATGCAAAGTAACAATGGGGGGTTTTGGTTGATTTCTTGGAAAACAAGTAAACAAATAAACAAAGCAAAGATTGTAATCAAGTAGGGAAAACACTTAGTCAAACAAATATTCACTTTTCATATGAATGATCGATCCTAGGTTATCTCTATTCCTTTCCTTTGATTATTCATGTCCCTATTCTGAATTAGTCAATAGTCTAACCAGTACTAATGACCCTAACTATCAAACAATCCCTACCAACCTTCAGGATTTAATTCAACAGCAGCAAGAAGCATAGGAATTAACCAGGATACATGCAACACCACAACCCGCAGTATTTAACATATAATCAAATCTCTTTCATAATAAATTAGTCCTACTAGTCCTAGAATATCATGGATGCTACTATAGATAAGGAATCTCAACCATAAGGAATCTCAACCCGAAATATCCAAACCCTAGCAATAGACAATTACTAATATCAACTAGGTGATCAATCTAGTCAAATCAATAACAATCAATAAGAATATGCTCAAGAGAAGAGATATAACCCAAAGGACATAGGAAATAGAGAATTAACCTCACAATCAAATCATACGAAAAGCTTTAATTGTCGGACTAAGCAAAAGGGTGCTTATCTCCTCATAGTTCTTGGAAACAAAATAAACTTCAAAGGGAAAAACTGAATGGAAACGTACTGAATGTGATGTCGATGATGAATATAGATGATGAATGGAGGCTGTGGAATTTAGGTTAAATAGACTTAACCTAAAACCCAAGATCACAAACCTCATCTAAAAGGAAATAATAATAATAGGTTCGAAATAAAATAAACGAAAATAATCGAAAAAGGAAAAATAACAAAAACTTCGGAAATCTCAGCGGCTCGCCTCCCGTGTGCTTCCGCGGCCACGGCACCAAATCCCCGGTCACGGAAATTAACTTTGTGCTCTCGGCATTTTCAGATCCGGAACATTCCGCGGGCGCGGCCATGTTTCCGCGGTCGCGGAAGTGGCATTCCTCGCTCTATGCTTCGCCCTTCTCTGCGGCCTGTTTGTGTCTTCCTTCTTAGTTGCGGTTGCGCTCACGACAACCTTCTTCTCTTCTTCCTTTGTGTGGATTCGTCCTCTACTCTTCCTCGTCTCCTCATGTGGCCCACTCCTCAACTTCTGGATGTCTTCAATTAGCTCCTCCAAACCACCATATCCACACTTCATCTCTCCAACTCCCTACTCCACAGTTGTGCTCTAAATCCCTACAAATGGCACCTTAAACCCTGGTAACAACTCCTAGATAGGCACTATAAAATAGTGCTGATCAAACTCCCCCATGCTTAAACCTTGCTCGTCCTCGAGTAAGCTAAAAGAAACCTACTCCTCCAATCAAATCCCCGAGGTTTCAGGAAGCATAGAAAAATCATCTCCTCTAATAATCTCACCTAACAATGAATCTCCAAGGCACCAACACAATATGCACAGCACAACACAACACAAAACACAACCAAATCAAGCTAAAAGGAAAGCAGAGTACTTCCCCCAAGCTTATCCCAAACACCATAGAGTGAAAAAAAATCTAATCCTAGCCTCCTATCTATCTTCTTATCGCTGCAGAGTGACCTACCCGAATCCTCCTTATATCTCCTCTTCTTATGACACCACGCCAGGAAAAATGAGGAATCCTACAAATTACTCTTCTTCTTTTCACTCATTTTGCCAAGGCACCCTTTCGGGTTTTCACCAAGCCACTCATTTCATTTTTCAATAGATGGGCTCACATATAACTCACATCACTCTTGACTTCATATTACCCCAGCCTAATGCTGGTCCAAGCCACCTGCTTATTACCTAAGTCGCCCTTTCGGGTTTTCGACTTATCCCATGAGTTCTATTTTTGCCTTATTGTAATTTTGGCTTTTTCTTTTTATTTATTTTTCTCCTCAATGACGCAGCAAGTATAAAACCCTCCCCCATGCTTAAACATTGCATTGTACTCAGTGTAATGAAAGACAAAAAGAATAGAAGCATAGGGAAAAGCAAAAAATAACTCACAAACGCCGTTGAGTTGGCTCGGACACGGAAGTTGTTGCTGGCGGTAGAACAGTGAACGCTCAGGCCTCTGGTGTTGCGGCGGTCTTCAACTCCAAAAAGATCCGTTGTGGTGAGTAGTGGGATAACATAGAAAGTTGGGGTTGCACGGCCTTCAATGAACACACAAAAATAGGCCCAGATGTAATCGTGGTGTGGGCCCTGGTGTTTCTCCTCTCCAGCTGGCGATTGTAGGGCCATCATCGTTGCCAAATAATGTATGGGGTGAATGTCTCCTCCTTGACAACATGATGCGCACCTTCTCCATGGGGAACCCGGACAGCTGGCCTTCGGTAGAACTATTTTTTTTTTCAAATTCCGTTTAAGGTTTTTTCTGAATTTTTTTTTTTTTACGATGCAAGGCAATAGGAGACTTACATTGGTGTGGGTAACACCTTCTTCATTATGCATCGGGTCTCCTCCCTGCAGGTTAGTACGAAGCAAAACAAAAGCAAAACACACTAAAGCAAATAAAAACAAGGAATGAAAAGACAAGCAAAGAAGTACATACCTCGGGTTGCCTCTCGGATAGCGCCTTAGTTATTGTCGTGGCTTGACATACTACTCAATCTCCCTCAACTTGGTTCGATCACCTCCATTGAGCACTCGGGGTTCCCATCTGGAGGGTGTCTCTTCGAATCATCAATGTTGAATCCGACCCTCTCCCCGTCGAATTCCATAGTGAGAGAATCGTTGCTCATGTCAATCTTGGTTCCTGCCGTATTCATAAACGGTCTTCCTAACATCACAGGCGCTACATCCTTATCCTGCCCCGTGTCCATCACAAAGAAGTCTGCAGGGAACACCAACTTGTCCACCTCGACTAGCACGTCATGCACAACTCCTTTAGGGTAGACATATGAATTGTCCGCCAGCTGGATGACAATCCCCATCTTCTCTAGTGGGCCCAACTCCAAAGACTCGTAGTGTGAGAGAGGCAGCACATTAATGGAGGCACCCAAATCAAGTAAAGCCTTGTCGAACAAGGTACCCCCAATCTTGTAGGGAATGGTGAACATCTCTGGATCGCTTGCCTTCTTAGGTATCCGCTTTTGCAGCATAGCGGACACATTCTCACTGACTAGCACCTTTTTCTTCTCCTTCACAGCCCTCTTCCTCTTAAGCGTGCAGAGCTCCTTCAAAAATTTAGCGTAGCGAGGAATACTATTGATCAACTTGAGTAAAGGAATGTTTACCTCGCAATTGCTAAACGTTTCGAACAGCTCCTTGTCGTTGGTTGGTCTGCTAGTGTCCGCCAGAGCTTTAGGGAAGGGTGCGGGAGGATTTTCGGATCCAAGCGGAGGGAAATAGGGCCTCACGTAATCGTCATAAGGATCTTTGTAGCGAGAGGCCTGGTCTAGGGCAGATCCACGGTCGCGGATTGGTGACCGCGATCGCGGAATATTCTCAAACAGGTCAGCGTTTTCGGCCATTTTTTCGCGGTTGTGGATTTCGTTCCGCGGTCACGGATTGCTCTCGACCTGGGGCTCTTTTATCTTCGTGATTTTTCCACGGTCGCGGAAAGTCCTCTCGCGGTCGCGGAATTTCTTCGATTTTACCCGTCTCGCCAATGATCTCACCGCGATCACGGTTTTCCTCCTCGCGGTCGCCGGCGTCCTTCTCCTTGGCTCTCCTGGCTTCCACCTCAGCCCCGCTCCTTAGCGTCATGGCGCATACATTTTCCTTCGGGTTGACTACCGTTTGAGATGGTAGCTTCCCCGATTCCCGCGCTTCCAACCTGCTCACAGCTAAAGAGATTTGCCCCATTTGTTTCTCCAGGTTCTGAATACTGGACTTCGTCTCTTGCTGATTTTGGGCCACAATGTTTGTCAGTGCGGTCACATGGTTAGCCATGGTTGACATTCCCTGGACAAGGGCATTGATCTTGTCCTCACTGGATGCGGGGACGCTGGAACTCTGGCCTTGGGGTCTCTGGTCATAAGGAGCTCTAAGTGGTTGTTGACCCCCAGGCTGCTGGTACTGTTATGGGCGAGGGAGAAACTGTGGTGGCCTCTGCTGGTAGTCCTGGTTCTCCTAGCCATGATGATTGTTCTGTTGATTTCCGTACCTCAAATTGGGGTGATCTCTCCACCCTGGATTGTATGTGCTGGAGTACGGGTCATATCTTGGCCTTTGAGGGCCATATCCTCCAATTGCGTTCACCTCAGCAGTGGGCTCCTGCAGCGTGGGACATGTGTCAGTTGGATGCATCGTGTCGTAGCATATCCCACATGATTTGACCTGCTGCTGGCCACCCTTCATCATGCACCGCCTCATCATCTCCTTCATTTCAGCCATCTCAACAAGTAGAGTGGAATTGGGCTGAGACTTTGCAGCTTTCACGGATTGGGCGCCCGCCTTTCTGTTAAACTGTCTTGAGCCATCAGATAGCTCAAAGAAAACCTCAAAAGCTTGGTCTGGAGTCTTATTCAGGATGTTCCCTCCACATGTGGCATTCACAATCCTCCGCTCATCATCAAGAAGACCCCCGTACAAATAAAGTACGAGGTCCTGGTCGGAGTAGCCATGATAGGGGCAACTGGAAATCAACTTCTTAAAGCGCTCATAGTACTCGTATAGCGACTCATTAGCCTGCTGCTCGATGTTGCTAATGCTCCTCTTCAGGCTATTCAGCTTCGTCGCTGGGAAGTACTTCTCCAGGAAGGCGTTTTTCATCTTGGCCCAAGTATCTATGCTCCCCGGAGTCAGGTAATAGAACCAGTCATTGGCCGCATCCTTCAAGGAGAAAGGAAAGGCCCTCAGCTTGATGTGGTCTTCAGTAACTCCCTTCGGCTTCATGCTCGTACAGACTGCATGGAACTTCGACAAGTGCTTGTTAGGGTCTTCACCACTCATCCCATGGAAGTGAGGGAGTAAGTGGATCAACCCAGACTTGAGCTCGAAGTTGACTCTGTCAGCAAGCTCAGGAAACCGCACAGCTAGCGATTGCTGTTGCAGATTAGGGGCAGTCAGCTGCCTCAGCGTTTGTTGGTCGTCTGCCATCTCAAAAGTTGGGTTGTCAAAGACTAAAGATCTGTTTACTCTACAGCTCTGGGAGAGGGTCCTCTCAATTTCTGTATCCAAAACAAAAAAGGGAGAATTAGTAGCACGAGTGTGTACCATAAGATAGGTCCACACAATAATAACAAGCACACAAACAAACACAAAGAGAAGTCAAAACTTGCCTCCCCGGCAACGGCGCCAATTTGACACGCAGGTTTTAGTCGTGTTACCTTGTCAAAATAAATCCTAACAAACCTAAACTAGTAGTCTGGGTAAGCAGGGTCGATCCCACAGAGAGGAGTTGTTTTCTTTGTGGTTATTAGCATGCAAAGTAACAATGGGGGGTTTTGGTTGATTTCTTGGAAAACAAGTAAACAAATAAACAAAGCAAAGATTGTAATCAAGTAGGGAAAACACTTAGTCAAACAAATATCCACTTTTCATATGAATGATCGATCCTAGGTTATCTCTATTCCTTTCCTTTGATTATTCTTGTCCCTATTCTGAATTAGTCAATAGTCCAACCAGTCCTAATAACCCTAACTATCAAACAATCCCTACCAACCTTCAGGATTTAATTCAACAGCAGCAAGAAGCATATGAATTAACCAAGATACATGCAACACCACAATCTGCAGTATTTAACATATAATCAAATCTCTTTCATAATAAACTAGTCCTACCAGTCCTAGAATATCATGGATGCTACTATAGATAAGGAATCTCAACCATAAGGAATCTCAACCCGAAATATCCAAACCCTAGCAATAGACAATTACTAATATCAACTAGGTGATCAATCTAGTCAAATCAATAACAATCAATAAGAATATGCTCAAGAGAAAAGATATAACCCAAAGGACATAGGAAATAGAGAATTAACCTCCCAATCAAATCATACGAAAAGCTTCAATTGTCAGACTAAGCAAAAGGGTGCTTAGCTCCTCATAGTTCTTGGAAACAAAACAAACTTCAAAGGGAAAAACTGAATGGAAACGTACTGAATGTGATGTCGATGATGAATATAGATGATGAATGGAGGCTGTGGAATTTAGGTTAAATAGACTTAACCTAAAGCCCAAGATCACAAACCTCATCTAAAAGGAAATAATAATGATAGGTTCGAAATAAAATAAACGAAAATAATCGAAAAAAGAAAAAATAACAAAAACTTCGGAAATCTCAGTGGCTCGCCTCCCGTGTGCTTCTGCGGCACCAAATCCGCGGTCGCGGAAATTAACTATGTGCTCTCGGCATTTTCAGATCCGGAACATTCCGCGGGCGCGGCCAGGTTTCCGCGGTCGCGGAAGTGGCATTCCTCGCTCTGCGCTTCGTCCTTCTCCGCGGCCTCTTCGTGTCTTCCTTCTTGGTCGCGGTTGCGCTTGCAGCAACCTTCTTCTCTTCTTCCTTTGTGTGGATTCGTCCTCTACTCTTCCTCGTCTCCTCAGGTGGCCTACTCCTCAACTTCTGGATGTCTTCAATTAGCTCCTCCAAACCAGCATATCCACACTTCATCTATCCAACTCCCTACTCCACAGTTGTGCTCTAAATCCCTACAAATGACACCTTAAACCCTGGTAACAACTCCTAGATAGGCACTATAAAATAGTGTTGATCAGTAACCTAGTAAAGAAGGTCGAGATGACCTTTTATAGTACATAGCGGGACTCGGATGGGCCGAGTCTCACTTAATGGGCCAGCCTACGCGACACGCGTGGAACACACGCCCTAAAACAAATAACTAAAATAATTAATGTTCAGAATATTGTAATCAATTCAAAAGATCGCGTTCAATGGATGGTCGAGAGGAGAATGACAGAGAACGCGTTCTCTGGACTTGGTTGAAGGCGCTTGAGAGAGAACGCGGTCTCCTAAGTTCCTTGGCTGGCAACGACGCGGACAACCATGGATTGTGTCGCATTGACGATGGCTTTGGCGTGCGATCTTGTTATTGGCCCTTCTAAGCGAATGCTCATAGCTTCTTCTTCCTCGGTGGCAGTCATGGTGGGCAGGAGCGCATCACCCTCCCCCACTTAGCTGTGAAGCGTCCCTGCTTCACCATCATCGAATTCTGACTTCACGTATGGTTCCAGGTCGGCGACGTTGAAGGTCGCGTGGACACCGTAGTCTAGTGGGAGCTCAATCTCGTATGTGTTGTCGCCAATGGCCTTCACCACACGGAAAGGGCCATCACCGCGTTAGGCCAGCTTGGATTTGCGTTTAGCCGGAAAACGGCCTTTGCGAAGATGCACCCACACCAAGTCCCCTGGGGAAAATATAACGCGTAGGCGCCCATGGTTATGCTATGTAGCATACTGATCAGTGCGGCGTTCCAGTTGCTCCCGCGTTCTTTGATGCAGTTCCTTGATCATCGTGGCACGGTTGGCCGCGCTAGGGTGCTCATTGTCCTTCAGAGGCCGCGGCAGCATGTCTAGCGGAGTCATTGGGTTTCTTCCGTAGACCACCTCAAACGAGGTGAGCTTGGTCGCGGTGTGCCTGGACCTGTTGTAAGAAAACTTAACAATTGCAAGTAAGTCTTCCCAACGCTTTGGGTTGGATTTCAGCATGGTCCTAAGGAGGGCTCCTAGGGTTCGATTGGTCACCTCAGTTTGACCATCTGTTTGAGGGTGGTAGCTAGTTGAAAACAAAAGTTTGGTACCAAACTTCCCCCAAAGTGTTCTCCATAAAAGGCCTATGAATTTTGTATCGCGATCACTCACGACAGACCTAGGTATTCCATGTAAATGGACCACATTGTCAAAGAACAACGTGGCAATTTCACTAGCAGTGTGTGTGGTCTTACATGCGATAAAATGGGCCATTTTCGAAAACTTGTCCACAACTACAAAGATTGAATCTTTATCCTTACGAGAGAGAGGCAAACCTGTGATGAAGTCCATAGACAAATCTTCCCAAGGGCCTAATGGGATGGGAAATGGCGTGTAGAGACCATAGGGATGGGAAGTAGACTTTGCGCATTGACACGTGACACAACTTGTGCAATATCGCGTCACCTGAGTGGTCATGCGCGGCCAAAAGAAATGCTCGCAAAGAGCAGCTAGAGTCTTGAATACCCCAAAATGACAGCGTCCTTCATGGGCTTCTTGGATGAGGATTTGCCTAATGGGTGAGCTAGGAATACACAGGCGCCCGACTTTGTAAAGGTACCCCTCATGAAAGAAATATGTCTCAAACTCGCGGTCCCTAAGGCAGTGTTCTACAATTGGCTTAAAGAATGGATCAATCAAATATAATTCTTTAATCAACGCGAAGACAAGGAGTTTAGATTGAAGATGAGTAAGGAGAACATACCTGCGAGAAAGGGCATCGGCGACCACATTCCCCTTACCTTTTTTATGCATAACGACGTATGGAAACGTCTCCATGAATTCTACCCAACGCGCATGGCGGCGGCTTAGGTGGGCTTGACTCTTCAGATAGTTGATGGCGGCGTGGTCCGAGTGGATCACGAACTCGCATGGCCAGAGGTAGTGTTGTCATGTCTTGAGTATGCGAACAAGAGCGTAGAGCTCCTTGTCGTAGGTGGGGTAATTCAAAGTTGCCCCTGTGAGCTTCTCGCTGAAGTATGCGATGGGCCTCTTCTCTTGGTGGAGGACTCCACCAATTCCCACATTGGATGTGTCACATTCCACTTCAAAGTGCTTGGTGAAGTCTGGTAGTTGAAGTAGTGGCGCGTTGCACAAGGACTCTTTCAACGCGTTGAACGCGTGGTTGTGGGTCTCCTTCCAATTCACCGCGACGCCTTTCTTTGTGAGCTCATGGAGTGGCGCGACGATGGATCTGAAGTCGCGAACAAATCGCCTATAGAAGCCTGCCAAGCCAAGGAAGCTCCTAACCATTGTTGGTGTGGTGGGTGTTGGCCAATCTCGAATGGCCTTCACTTTGTCTTCATCTACGCGGAGTCCATCCTTGGAGACCACGTAGCCCAGAAAGTTTGTAGTGTCGGATGCAAAACGACACTTGCCAAGATTGGCATACAATTGTTCGCGTTTCAAGCACTCTAACACAAGCCTAAGGTGCTTTACATGATTGTCTAAACTACGCGAGTACACCAGAATGTCATCAAAGTACACGACAACAAATTTCCCGAGATATTCCCCCAACACATGGTTCACGAGCCTCATGAACGTGCTTGGCGCGTTGGTGAGACCAAACGGCATGACTAGCCATTCATAAAGCCCATATTTGGTCTTGAACGCGGTCTTCCATTCATCACCCTCTTTCATGCGAATCTGGTGATATCCGCTCTTCAAGTCAATCTTGGTGAAGTGGGTCGCGCCATGCAGCTGATCGAGCATGTCGTCCAGGCGCGGTATTGGATGTCTGTACTTGACTGTGATTTGATTGATGGCGCGACAGTCAACACACATGCGCCATGATCCATCTTTTTTTGGCACTAGGATCACGGGTACTGCGCAAGGGCTTAGGGATTCCCTTATATAGCTGTGATCTAGAAGTTCTTGCACTTGGCGCTGTAGCTCCTTGGTTTCATCTGGCCCAGCGCGATAGGCAGCGCGATTTGGTAGAGAGGCACCTGGCACCAAGTCAATTTGGTGCTCAATGCCTCGTAAAGGGGGAAGGCCATTGGGAAGCTCCTTTGGGAATAAGTCCTTGAACTCATCGAGCAGCTTGGAGATCGCGCTCGACATAGCTTCCGTGATGTGGTCCTCCGACATGCATGGTGTTGGCACCAATAGGAAACATGGGGCCTTGCCTCTCAAGGTGGCAGTGAGGTCGCTTGGCCGCGCCAGAAGCAGTCTGTGCTCACAAGTACCTTTCAACTTGGAGCTTTTTGCGCGGTCGTTGTGCCTTCATTGGAACGCGTTCGATCATTGGATGCGTTATCGGTGGTAGCGACTTCGTGCTCAGTGGAAGAACGCGAGCTACTTGTACTTGGATTCTTTGCTGCTTCCATAGCCTTCTATCGATCACGCTCAACCTGATCCTATAAAATCTCATGACGAGACATCGGTAAGAGCGTGACGCATTTCCCGTGGTAAATAAACACATAAGTGTTTAAATAGCCATCGTGAAGAACGCGCCTGTCGAATTGCCATGGACGCCCTAACAAAAGATGTGTGGCGTTCATTGCAATGATATCACAAAGGACCGAATCTGTATATTGACCAATGGAGAAAGAACTAAGACATTGATGAGTTACAGTGTTACCAGAACTCGATGAAATCCATTGTAGCCCATAAGGTTGTGGGTGAGGAGTGGTTGGCAGGTTGAAATGGTTGACCACCTTTTCATTGATGATATTGCAACAGCTGCCTCCATCGATGATGACACTCAAGGACGCGGTCTTGACCAAGCAACGCGTGTTGAATAGACTCTCGTGTTGGTCGACAAGGGTTGCTTCCTTGACGGTGAGGAGACGTCGCGTGACAAGGCTCAGTGGTGTGCCTTCATGTAGCACGGTGGCTTCACAGGTATAAGCCTCCTCGGTATCTTCGAATCCTTCCTCTATGGTCTCAAGGGGTGTGTCCTCCTCCTCATAAGACTCATATCCTGCAGCGATGCTTGAGAAGAGGACTTTCTTGTTGTTTGGGCAATTTTTCTGGTAGTGCCCTCGTCCTCCACACTTGAAACACTCCAAGTCACGCGCGCGCTCTGGAGTTGGTGTTGTGCCCTTTGTTGGCGTCGTGCGAGGAGCATTGGTTGTAGGTGTCGTGATCTTTCCCTGTCTGCTTTGGTTTGACGCGGTGGTTCCTGTGGGTGGACCGCGCACATTAGTAGAAGGGGATTGACCATAGTTAGACACATACTTTCTTTGACCCGGAGCTTGCCAAGAGGGTTGTCGGCGACGCGATTGCTGGTTGTAGATTTGCATCGCGGTGTGCATCAAGGTGTTCAAATCCTTGATGGGTAATATCTCGAGTTGGTCATGGATGGACACATTCAAGCCACTCAGAAATTTCGTTCGCATTGTGGATGGGGCGACACTGATGCAGGCTTTGTAGTACATGTCCTCTAGTTGAGAGAAGAACTCCAGAGGTGTTTTGGAGCCTTGACACGCCATTGCGATCTCCATTTGCATTTGATTTCTGTAGTCAGCTGGCACGTACTTTTGTGTCATGACATACACGAGCTGGTGCCAATCCGTGATTAGAGCAAGGTGTCGATGAACGCGATAATCCATGAACTTGTGGTACCAAACGCGTGCAGCCCCTCCAAAATGTAGGGTTGCTGCGTCAACATGCTCCTCTATGGGAACGCGATAGTATCGCAGCGTGTACTTTGTAGCCTGCACCCACTCAAGAAACACAGCGGGATCATATTCGCCAAAGAAATGCTCAATTTTAACTTTTACCTCATGGCGGCTTAGCCTTGGTGTTTGTTGAGTAAGTTGAGGCGCATAAGCGCGTTGTGCAGCCTCCTCAGCGCGATGATGAGGGCGGCGAGCTTGGCGAGCCAGGACATCTTCAGTGACGAAGTCTCTAGGATACGCGTTGTACTCAGCGCGTCCTTGTCTTCTTCTTTGCACAGGTGCATTTTGTTGTCGGCAAAAGTCACGCGCTATGTCTTCGAAGTGTTGGCCACGAAGGTCACGCGTGTTGTCTCCCACAACGCGATGTTGTTGTCTGATTGGTTAGAGTGGAGGTGGGATCCAGTCCGCTGGCCTATCTTGGAGTTCAATGGGATCACCAAGGGGAGGGTGGAAGGATCCTGGATTGATGAGCCCTGTGTCCTCCATCTCCTCCTCATCGAACTCATGGAAGTCATCATGGACAGTCGGCGTCGTCGAACCATAGCCATCAGAGCCATAACATGGAGTGCGCGTGCTTTGATGACCAAGGTGATCGTTGACGTCGAAAGGAACTGGAGTGGGATCATGGCGATGCTGACGCGGCTCGGCGTTTGGGGCGCGATAGGATTGACGCGGTAGACCTGAGTCGCGTTCTTCTCGCCTGGCTCGGCCTGCAAGTGGTGTTGAGGCAATTTCGCCGCGGCGTCTTGTTCCTCTAGCTTCATACCTGTCATGGAAGTCAAAGGGTTCAGAGTACTCACCATGGGCATCTTCGTCGCGGTCGGAGTCGCTGTCGTAGTCGGCTAGTGTTGCCCGCGGTGCATATCGTTCGCGATGCGACACATAGCCTTGGCGACTTTCGATCACTGATTGGATCCTTTGAAGTTGTGGTTGCAAGTTTGAAGTGGAGGGCATCACTCCTTTTCCCTTGTCCACGCGTTGTTGACTTGGCCCGGCTTCAGTGTGACGCGGCGCGCCCAGGGTGTCCATAGGGACCATTAAATTTGGTGTGGGTTGTGTCGGCGCGGCGCGTTGCATGGCTTGAAATTGGGCAACTTGGCGCCTAAGTTCTTGGATCTCGCGTTGTTCCTCCGAGAGTTCCAGAATGGGGTCTTGTTGGGCAGGATTGGCGAGAGGGACCACTTCATGTTGCGCGATGTTTTGCTGTGGTGGGTGGTTGTTGCCATCTCCTTGGACATTCCCATTGGTGGGTGCCGTAAGGGTACCTATCACAATATGACCAGACATCGCGAGTAAAAACGAACAAAAGACAATACAGAACCAAAGAACAAGCAAGCAACTAGCAAGTAACAATTGTTCACGTAGGAGGGCGCGTTCTTTTGGCCGTGAGGGCGGCTTAAGGCAATCAAAACAAGTGTGATATGCAAGCACAAATCCAAACGAAACCAATTGAATAAAGTCTTAACCTCTTACGTAAACAACACAAACACACAAGAACCAACCTTTGAGGTGTTAACCTAGACGGTGGAGAGATGAAGAAGATGAGCCTAGCCGAGAGGGGGAAAGAAGGTTGCCTTATTTTGGCTTTCCTTCTCTTTTTTTTGAATGAATGTCGCGTTCTTTTTTTTTTTGAAATGCGACTTTGACTTCTTCTTTTTTTAAATTTGAAATTCAAATCCGAGATCTTAGTCTTTGATTGAAGATCAGGTAAGAATTAAATGAAACAAAATAAAAATAAACGGCTAAGTAACTTATGGAAAGAAATCGCGAGATTTACGTGATAGGAGAGAGAAAATTGATTCAGATTTATGACGGTCAATCAACAAGAAGATATGGCATTTATGGCATGCGAAATTCACAGAATCAATTAAGCAAATTAAGCAGTTAGTTTCAGAAGATTTCACGCTAGCATGTGTTTGAAGAGGAAAAAAAATTGTGACAGTGGCGGAAGCAAGATGATGGAGAAGAAAAAATTGTGAACAAATGAGACTTGACAAGCGACTTACAAGATCAAAGGCTCTAATGCCAGTTGATGTGTTCCTGCTTGTGAATGCCGGATCGATGACCTTGGTGAGAAGTCGCGTGAGTCACTTCAGTGATAGGATGAGTGGAACGCATCGCGTGAGTGGAATAACGCGGTGTTGATGGATGCTCGAGAGATGAGTGAAGGCCGTAGCGTCGGCGGCGGAGGGAGATAGACTCGAGAAGATCGAGTGGAGGCCGTAGCGTCGACAACAGAGGAATGGGGATGAGAAGTAAGATAGGTGTTTGACGTCAGATCTAAGGATGGAGGCAAATGGCTCTCGACAAAAGCTTAGATTAAATTATGACGTAACCTAGTAAAGAAGGTCGAGATGACCTTTTATAGTACATAGCGGGACTCGGATGGGCCGAGTCTCGCTTAATGTGCCAGCCCACGCGACACGCGTGGAACACACGCCCCAAAACAAATAACTAAAATAATTAATGTTCAGAATATTGTAATACATTCAAAATATCGTGTTCAATGGATGGTCGAGAGGAGAATGACAGAGAATGCGTTCTCTGGACTTGGTTGAAGGCGCTTGAGAGAGAACGCGGTCTCCTGAGTTCATTGGCTGGCGACGACGCGGACAACCATGGATTGTGTCACGTTGACGATGGCTTTGGCGCGCGATCTTGTTATTGGCCCTTCTGAGCGAATGCTCATAGCTTCTTCTTCCTCGGTGGCAGTCATGGTGGGCAGGAGTGCATCACCCACCCCACTCTCCGCCCCGTCCCCGCCGGAGATCCCCATGAGTATCTCCATTGGTAATCCCCGTGGTATCGTCCATTATGTTTTCCCACGGGGATTACCCATTGAATATCTCCATTTGGAAACTCGATGTTTTTTCCCATTGGAAAATTTCATGGGTGTAGTCGGGAGCTTACGGTATTTTTTTCATATTTATAATTTATAGTTGGTAATTGATTTTTTTATTTGAAAAAACGGTGTAATAGACATTTATAAGTATTAGTACACATGTACTGTGAAGTTTTAGGGACTTGTTTTTTATTGAATTAAACTCACGTATTATATTGTTGTATTTTGTTTGATAATGTTGATTAATTGGAGAATCATTAAAGGAAAATGAGTAAGAAAAGTTTCGTGGAGGTTAAATGGGAATATTTATGGGAAATTTGTTTAACTATAAGTGGAGAAATCGTATGAATTTCCACAGAAAGACCCGAAACAAATGTTAATTGAGAAAAATTAACGGGGAAGGAGATTTGGTGGGGACAACTTTAGCTCCCCACGTGGAGATGGGAACGGAGACGAAAAATGTTTTTCTAAACGGGGATGGGGACGGAGATAGTACTCCTCACCCCGAACCCGCCCCGTTGACATGACTAGATGCAAGGGGGACCAAAACTGATTGAGTTAACACTTTCGCCTTTGGATCTATTTCAGAAATCATTTCATTAATTAAATTAAGGGGTTCAATTAAAATGAGAATTCAATATAAACTTTTGGTAAGATTTTTAGAAATGAAAAATTCCTTTATGCTAGGAAACCCGTACAAGTCTGGCTTCTAGTTTGCCTATTCCTTCCTGGGCCACATGGAAGAGCATCTTTCTCTCTATTTAGTGGTTCATCTTCTACCCTCACAACACTTGAATCTTTCCCTTCGTTTTCTCCTCTCTCTTAAATTCATTCTGCATCTACCATGGAAGTTGAAACAAAGAGCTTCTAATTTGGAGCAACAGAAAAGAAGACTCAGAAGGGGGTGAGCTTGTTTTTTCTTATGAATACAATTCATACAAACATTAATTCATTAATTCTCCGTCTTTGTTATATTTTATGTGTCTTCTTTGTGGGTGTTTTTCACTTCTTCTCCTCATGATGATTAATGGGTTTAGTTTCATTTCGCCCATTACATGAACCCATCTCTGAAAAGCGTCCTCCCAGTCGTAGAGGAAACATTAATAAATGGTTGGATGACTTGTTGAGTGATTCGGATTCCAACACGCGGGCCGGGGGTCTTCTAGTGATTCCATGGCATCTGCGTCTCCATATATATATATGATGATCGATCTTGTGCCAAGCCCAAGCCCAATACTTTCTTTGGATAAGGATGATGGCGTTGCATTTGGATCACTTCCCAAATCTCCCCGTGGAAGGCTGAATGTAGACTTCACGGGGAATTCTGAGCGGAAACGAGGGAAGAGGTTAGACTAGCTATGGCATTAATTTCACCTTTAACTTCCTTCATGGTATCAAATGACCAGAGGCGGATCTACGGGGGGCTAGGGGGGCGGCCGCCCCCGCTCACCTCCGCCGAGAAGCCTATGGGACCGGCGCCGAGCCCCCCGGCGCCATTGAAGAGAGCTTAAGAGGTGCAGGCGTGCAGCACAGATCTGGAAAGATGAAGGCCGAAAAAGACGATGTAACTTTTGTTTGATTTTTTTATATATATATATTAATTGTCAAAACAACGTCGTTTTGGACCCGTCCAAAACGACGTTGTTTCTTTAAAAATGTTAAAAAGCAGTGCCCTTTTTGTTTATTAAAAAAATTGAATTTTAAAGGAAAAGTCGGCAAAAGTGTTGAAGCTTCCAAAGCACGTTCTCCTTCACCAATCACCACTTGTTCTGCAACGTCTCTTTCGAACACAAAGAAGAAGCCGTTGCCTGGTGGTCCATCAGTCTGCCCCGCGCCAGCACCGACCTCCGGAGAAATTCCGGCAGTCCGACGGCCACCGTCATTCCGTCAATCAGTCTGCCCCGCGCCCACCGCCTCTGATTTAGTCCAAATTTGTGAGTTTTAGTTGTTTTAGGGTTTAAGTAAAAATTTATATGAATTATATGTATATTTGTTTAAAGATTACATTAGTAACTTAAGGAATCTATAATGATATTGGATACTAGTTTGAAATGTTTGTTTATAGAATTATAGTTATTTTTTGGGGGAATTGATTAAAATGTTAAACATTGGAGTATTGGACTATTGGTGGAATACTTAATATTTTAATTGATGTTGTTTAAAATTGAATTGTATATGTTTAGGGAAATGAATAAGTATATTATTAGGACTAAGAGGACGACAATTTCAACTACGAATGTGGGTGGATTAAATGAGTCTCAAGTTGATTTCAACTACGGGTTTACCCCATTCAAACTACAAAGGGGATAAACCCGTAGGATGGGTTTACCCCCTTTGTAGTTTGAAGAGTCGTAAGCGATAATATTTTATAATGAACTTATTGTGTCGTTATTTTTGTAAAAATCAACTAATTATATTTAAGCTTTTTTATAAGACTTTGAGCCCCCTTATAATATGTTCTATATCCGCCACTGCAAATGACCAAGTTCAAGTAGTATGGATGCATCACTTCACTTGTGAATTTGACATCGATCACATTCTTTCTTGGTTGCTCCATAGCTAGGATCTCCTTCATAAACCATATATGCAGGCATCCGAGGCAGCGATCAAGGGCTAGGAAGCTTCAGTACATTGCTGAATTGGATAAACGGTAAATGATTTACAGCCGTTGGTATCGGAGTTGCAACGTACATAATGTTTCGAACGACGACTCATCTTGTCCGCGGAGAACACTAAACAGAAGCAGCATGCCTCTGATCTGCAGCAACAGAAGTAGTTTTTGGATGGTAAGCAAG
Source organism: Rheum nobile (assembly GCA_027886185.1). Lineage (NCBI taxonomy): Eukaryota > Viridiplantae > Streptophyta > Magnoliopsida > Caryophyllales > Polygonaceae > Rheum > Rheum nobile. The sequence continues at coordinate 1,078,245 of WOAB01000685.1, read as the reverse complement.
CAAACTCAACTGTCCCCTCTTCTCCCAAACGCCTCAACACACCAACTTAGATTGTGTTTATCGAGTTATGGCTTCAATTTGTTGTTGCAGATGAGTACCAAACCCTAAGAAAGGAAGCTGAAAGGCTGCAATCAGGCTTGGCAAGATTGGGTTATCAGAACAAGGGTCCGATGCACAATCGGTCAAATTATAGTTGGGAGATGTTGGATTGGAGAAAGCTTAATTTCGGTTGAAGAAATCAACTACTTTATCTTTCTTCCTCAACACTATGAAATTAAACACAATCGGTCATCATAAACACGATGATTAACAAACGACTTGCATCTCTGATTACCCGTTCAAAACGGTGAAACGAACATTTTGAGTTTCAACCTCTAGTATTCGTGTTCATTGTGGAAATGTGAAAGACTGATATTGTGCCAACGGGGAACATGCAGAACCATACAAAACGTTCAGGTACAGATCCCAAATCAGCCGATCAAACCAGGGTTAACCAAGTAGTAACGGTCATTCATTGCTCATCATTTTTACAAGCCAAACTTATCTATGTTCTATATAGTATACAAAAGTCCTAATTATATCTCCTACATGTCAACCTGTAAAGTATGCCACGTACGCAAATCTCAATATCCAAATACAATTTTATTCTTATTCAATTTTGATATTTACATATTCTATTTCTTATCCATATATTTTTTTATCTAAAATAACTTACCTTAATTATAGATACTATTCTCTCAAAGATTTTTTTTTACCTTATTAGTTTCTTCTTATTTGTAAATAAAATCATATATAATATATATTTTACCTTATTAGTTTGTTAATTTTCATAGTTTAAATACATAAATGTATATGATTGGTATAATTCAATTGAAAATATAATTAGTAATATATGATTCATGATGCAAAAGTGGTAATATACGTCAAAAATATTTGAAATAAATATGTGATATAATTTAACCATTTTTTATTTTAATTAATTATACATAATTAATCGTTCTCATTACTTAAATCTAATTTATATGTTTTCTTATTCAGTTATTTGTATGAAATTCTTAATTTAATTTCCATTTTATATACAAATTTGCGTATATACTTTCAATTCTAATCATACAAAAACAATATCACCACATGTGTCAAGAAATTAAACTTATAATTTTCAGATTAATGTTCGTAAATATTTAACAATATTTTAATTTTGCGTTTTATTAACTAAACTGTGCAGGGCACGAGTACATATACTAGCTATTATCCAAAAAGCTGGTTAATCAATTTTGGATACCTCGGCTCTGAAGAAGAACCTGCAAAGATTTTAATTTAGTAAAACTTTAATGCGGAGGCTAAATACACTCAAAATTTGTGCTTTGTACGCTCATAGGTGTCACAGTTACACAACTCGTGGGCGTGACTGGAGTCATGAGTACGCTCAGCGTAACCGTGATATTTTGTAGGGTATCCAGTTTTGGGAAAAAAAAAAGAATATGTCACGATCATGCTTGGCATAACTGTGATTTTTTTGTAAAAAAATGATCAATTTTACAATAATTTATGTGATCGTGTTTTTTTTGTATCTTTTTAAAATGAGAATAATTTATTTTGTAGTTTTAAAAACTGATGTTTTTTTAAAAAAAAAATATTATTATTTATGTTGTATGTTTAAATACAAGTTTTTTTACAATAGTTTTCAAGGGAATTTGTGTTTTTAACAATTCCCCCAATTTTTGCTTCATCAGGATTCCGTTTGAAATATTTTCTTTGCAAATTAGTTTGCAAGCAAAGTTTATTTGGTTCTGCACATTGCAATGTGTGATGGCTAGAGGTGTTATAGTTAGGTAGAAAAATTAAGAAGTATGCGATTTTTTCCATTTATAAACAAGTTCGTATGTCCAAAATAGGTTCCAAAATGTAAAATATACAAAATAAATGAATCAGATCCAAAATACGAAAACGGACCCGAAATAAAACTAATCATGTGCAGGGTTTGGCCCATCCTCTCGACGATCGCCCTCTACACAGCTACCATTGCCATGCTCATATTGTAAGTCCCTAAAAATGTGTGATACGCTTTGAGGTGGATCTGGCACCAGGTGAGCGTCCCCCACCAATAGCTGGATGACAATGAGAAGGTGCTCCCTCTCTCCATCAGTGATCTCGTCGATATCCAACCGAGTTCATGTCAACCCGAACACCATTTGAGCCCTTTGCATATGTTAATATCACGTTTAATCGTACATAAGTAACATAGTAAACTTTTAAAATCAAAGGAATATATACCGTAGCGATATCAACTACGGGAGGTCAGGGGATGACAGGTCCATCACGTGGCCGATCTTACGGCGGGGAGGTAGGATCCGCGTAGGGTGAGTGATATCCAGAAATAGTCCATGTAGTGGATGTCACAGTCTCAGGCCCACGTACCTACACCGCTGAAACGCTCCAATGTCGAATAGATGGTTGTGGTGCTCTACCGAGGTAGGGTAATCTAGCCCAACGAACTCCACCTTGTAGTCCGATAGGGATACTGGTCTAATCGCCCTACTCGGCTCAAACGGCGTTGGAGGAACCACCTTCCTCAGAACAAACTGGTTTAGGACCTGACTGGCCATGTAGGGCTCCTTGACATCAAGGAAAATGATGATACCGTCAAAGCTGGATCCCCGATGGGTAGTCCTAAAATCCACCTCCGTGTCTTGACCGTATTCTCTCCAAGGAATCCAGCAGACTTGTAATTGCATTGGCTTAGTATTTCTTAACATCCTGAAAAATAACCATAAAAAGTAATTAGATTCATTTATAGATTTTACCTCCTCAGTGGTAACCTTATCTAGTGCCTATTTGAGCTCGACGAGCCTAGATGCATCGACGAGGGGAATGGGCCCAGGCTCGTCTACAGTTGTGGCATGCGGATCCTCCAGCTTCTACGGGCCCCGTAACGTGTGTCCTCCAAACCGTGAGAAGTAACGTCGTATCCAACACTACAATAATTACATAAGGCATTAGTAAAATAAAAGGACACGCAACAATTAATAGAAAACAATAAATCATACCCGAAAAAGCCTCATACATCCCCATATGTCGGCCACTTGCGCACAGGATGCCTCCCCTAAGTTGCGATACAAGATCACAAGTACTCCGACACTCTAGCCGAATTTGCCTACTCTGTCATGGTCCAACACAAACTGCATATACTTGTGCTTCACCCGGCTGGTGGACCTATTTTACAAAAAAAGGGCTAGTATAAGATATTAAAACATTGCATAAAATAAATTTAGTGGGGGTTCAGCTTTTATACTTGTCACAAAATATAGTACAAGCAATCATAAAAAACAGTGCTATCTCCTTTTGAGGCCATCCACTCAGTATCATATCCGCCACAAAGGACACGGTGTGCTTCCCATAGAGTCCTTTGCCCCCGTTGTACTAGTACAGATCATCCATAAAGAAGTCAAACATCTGACTGATGTGGATCTTGATATCTATATGACCCGAGGCCTTAGGTGTCATCCCATGCCAACTCGGGGACTTCCCAGGAGGTCACTCATCCTGGTACTACTCCCGCCCTCATCACACTTTAGTTCAGTTCTTTGTCCTCACTTGAACCCTAAAAAAAAGCTCTTATTGACATGGTAGAACCTCAATCTTTATAACCCAATCTCAAGTATGGGGTGTTATAAACTCCCCCACTTAAACCCCTTGAGTACCTTCTCAAGGCCCAAAGACCATCCTCTGGGTCGAGTGACCGTCCACCGGACCAAGCCCACTTGTAACCCAAAGTCGGATCTAATACCATTTGTAAGGCTCAAGGCCTTAGAACCGACATCCCATCCCAAAACGAGGACTTCCTTGGAGGTCACTCATCCTAATACTACTCTCGCCCTAGCACACTAAACTTCAGAGTTCTTTGTCCTCACTTGAACAATGAAAAGGAATAGTTCTTATTGATATTGGTAGCACCTCAATCCTTATAAACCAATCTCAAGTTCGGGGTGTTATAAGATCGTCATCACCCACCTACTGCGTCATCTCGACCTCATCGATGGGCTATCCTATAATCCTCCCCATGTCGTGGAGAGTGATGGTGAACTCGCCTCATGGAAAGTGAAGGTTGTTGGTCTCGGGATACCAACGCCCCATAAATGCATTGATGATGATGTGGTCGACATCCCTGTAGTCCAATGACCCTATCTCTGTCAGGATGCTACGCTGCGCCATACCCCATCACGTATCAAGGTCGGGTACCGCATGTCGCGTATGGGCCCGCATGTATGGATAGGTCTGTCCAAAGTCATATACTCCAAATTACTAGATTAATATAATTGCTCTACCATAATTTATTATAAACGGAAACTCAAACAAATTAACACTAATAAACCGTAAGTACCATTGATACGTCCGCCTCACTCCAAATGTAGCGTGCCGATAGCTGGTCAGAACCATTCTTAATCTGGTTCCCTGTCATCCACATCGACGCTCGCCCCCATCATGGTCAGTCTCAGGCACAAGAGCGGATGCGGGCTCTGAAGGAGGAAAAATCGGTCGACCTCGTTGGGGCTGACGTTGTCTAGGATGTTGGCCACCTCACTATTTGGGAGCGATCGGGGGAGCGATAGTGGGAGCCATCGGGGAGCTGATGGGGGAGACGTCAAGGGAGCTGCCAGGGAGCATATAGGGGAGTCGACTGGGGAGCGGATGAAGGAGCCATAAAGGGAGTTGCTGAGGGATCGGAATGGGCCTCGACGTCAAAATCCTTGTAAAATTACCTCATCTGGTTCTGAGGCTCTGTGTGCCCTTGAGACTCAGTCCCATGTGCTCTTGGTATTAAGCCTTCGGAAGGACCTCGACGTCAACCTCGGTGTTCCCTTAAGAGTCGGGTTGTGTCGCGATTGGGGCATCCATCCATACAACCTCAACCATGGCTCAGGATGGTCGATGTTAGGGCCCCTCAGATGCCTCCATAATCATATCGTCAAGAACAGCCCTAGATGATAGATGATCTGTATCGCCCCGATGGAGCGATGCGGTAAGTCTTCGCTCTACTACATGACCATTGTACTATCGTTATCGTTGTTCGAAGCGCACCGACTCCGCTACCGTATCCAAATCCTATTACTTAAATTTATAAAGATTAAATTGTAAATTTACCCTTACTTATTTCGTAATTACTTCTTAAAATTCTAAATGAACTATCGTATATACTTATTCTAAATTATATGAAATATAATAATTACATTATTATATTTCATTATTGTATCTTAATAAAACGACACTAAATTGATAAACAATTTCAAAAGATTCTGTATTATTAAACATTTCCATTTCTAAATAATTCCTAAACAATCTATATCTAATAAAAAGTTAGCATTATGGTGCAATAAATGCCAACTTTTAAGAGCCTAAAATGAAAAAGGTGTAACCAATTTATTTGTTTAATGGGCCATGCCCAACAAATTCCACACGTAATACATGTTTAATGGGTCATGCCCAACAAATTGCACATACTTCGCAGCTTGCTAATAGGGGGGAAACATACATGGGCCAATCAGGTAACCCTTCAGCTACAATACCGTTTTGGGCTGAATTTACTGCTGCAATTACAGCATGCAATTGGGTTAACTGTTGGTGTACCCAAACTTATGCAATTACCACGTCTGCAATTATGAGGCCGCCTTTTCGCCTGCACAAGCTACAAACAGTCCGGCCAGCTTTCCTTTAAATAGGCTCCTCATAACCCCAAGCACGTTCACACATCATGGCTTGATATCCATATTCAAAATGAAAGGTACATTTTCATTCTTTGATTTCAGTGATGTTGAACCTCTTGAAGTATGTGCAGTTCCCTACGCAGGCCAAACACCCAACATGGTTGGTTGTAACCCATTAGAATTTGTCTGGGGCAACCTTTACAATTGCCTACTCAGTTGATCCAGCAGCCCCACCCTAACAAGAAACACACAACATAACATTATTCAGCAGCCCCATTGCATTCTCTAATGCTATACTACTACGTCGGGTTTTCCAATTAGCCGTCTATGTTGATTTTTTACCTCCGACGCTTTCCAGGGGCAGGCAGATCCGGGTGACGCTCTGGGGCAGCCTTTGCAATGAATTTGTGACGAGGTATGCTGCAGCGCAGCCCAACTTCATCCTCATCCTGCCCAGTACGCATGTGAAAGAATGGAAAGGTACACATTACACTACTTTCAACTGATTTTACGAGTGAGTATCAACATTAACTAAATGCATGCTTAGATTGAATACAATTTATTAAAAAACAATGAGAACCCATCAACTGAATTTTCCTTTAAAACAAACCAGCAGCAAGAGTTACAACAACTTCGTCTCTGTATAATGTGTCTAATTGTTACTTTTGTAATTTCATAACTGGTTACACGTTCCATGTTGCTTAGCAGGGTCGAGGATGACATGACAAGGACTGAGGCCTCGACCAACCTGAAGAGGAAGCTGTTTGTGGTCGATGAGAAGGAGTGAAAGCAACTCTCTTGTTTATTGTGGGTTAGCTAAGAAATATTGGGGGAAAAACTTATTCTTAAACATTGCACCCCTTTTTACTTTCATTGTGTTTCAGATTTTCGAGAACAATTGTACCACAGATTGCAATTTCCCCAATCGCAGCCTGCACATGTGATACTACTACATCCTTAACTAATGATAAGGCTAGTTATCCAGCAATCAGTAATGTACAAGGCACTGAAAAAAACAAGGTGCATAAAACACATCAATTTTCTTTGTTCTTAATCATATTGTCTGGCTGTGCAAGGCAAGTCTAGACTTTCTACCTCGCATACTCTGATAATATTCTATTTCTGAAGAAGTAGTGGATTGTACTTATCAATTTATCAAGCATGTATAGCATTATGAAAATAAACATACCATCTCGGTCACCATCCAGCCAACACGACATGATTTTAAACCAAAACCCACCTCATTCTTCAGAAACAACAAAACACGCATCCAGGCAAAGAGCAAGGGACAGATACAGATACAAATAGACAATCTGGGAACCAAAAAATAGCCATTGGTATGCTTGGAGTTTTACCTTGTGGACTGATCCAAGCTGCAGCACTCCACACGATTCCACTGGTATCACAACTATTACCTGCAGAAGCAATTCATACAAGTTTTTAAATTGGATACAAATTTCATTAAAAAACTTGAAATTTAGAAGGTATACACTATAGTCTATATACCTTGATTCCATAGGAAAATTCACAAGATAAGTCACAATTTCATACAACACAGGTGCTGCTTGGCTCAGTACTGGGAGAAATGAAAGCGTTGTCGGAACCCTAAACGATGTCGTCCACCACCGGCTTAGTACTAGGAGCAAATGGGTTCCGGGCATTTACAACCTCGATCTGGTCAGGCTCATTTGTGCCTTGGTGTCACTCAAGGCCAAATGGAGAAGCAGACACAACGGTTTCCGCCGGAGAAGAAACGCGGAGGAGAAATGGTGTCTGTAGAGAGAGGGAGGGAGAGATAGGGCGAGATTGCTGGGTTTTGGGCAGAAGCGAGAAGAGAATAAGAAGTAAGCAGTGTTGGGGACAAGCAAGAAGTGTTTTCGAGAAGCAAGAGAAATTGTCTCTCGATCTCACGGTGTCGGAACCCTAACCCACATCAGACACTGGGGAGCCTTGGGGAGACTTTCAGACGGAGACAAAGTAATACGCGTATACAATTTCACTCTCATCAAAATCTTAACAAAATTTAATGTTATTCGTCTTCCCTGTCATCCAAAATAAATCATTTCTAGCGTAGCATTTGATACCACTTTGGAAACTAGTTTTTCCTATTTTCCTATTAAATTTATTAATATCTCAGCTATAATTTTAATTTCACACAGTGAATTAAAAAAGAATATATTTTTCTTTACTTTATGAGAAAATGATTCGAAGTACCATATATACATGATAAATCGAGTGTTAAGTGCTTCTCACCCAAAAAAAAATCGAGTGTTAAGTGCTTTGAAATGGCAAGGTTTTTAAAACAAATAACAAGAATGCTTACTTTTGGCCTCCTAGTGAAAGGTGAGTTTGTACAAATTCATTTTCGCCATAAAAAATATTACAACCAAAAACCAAAATTACTCCTGATTGGCAATGTATGAATGGGAATTTTTTTATGAATCGTATAATTGTCCAATGGAGTTCAGAGACTCCTACAAAAAATGAATTGCTCGATCTATTGTATGAGTAATTAACCAAAAAGATGTTGTGGAACGTTTGATACTTGGAATTATAAACACTTCCTTTATTAAATTAAACACTTCAACCTTTTTTACCCGCGCAAAAAATGTTATTCATTTATATTTGTATTATATATATTGGAATTAAAACTGCTTATTTTATTAAGTTAAATAGTTGAACACATATTTCTAACTGAGTGATAAATTCTTAATATGACCCTAGCTTATTTACAATAAAAAAAAACATGAAATTTAAATGATAATATAGCCATTTTTAAATTATATAAAAATGACCTTCATTCTTTTGCATAGAATTTGTTGTATAAGCGATATTAATTTACGTTTTTATACAATATAGACGCTATTATTGTACTAATAACAACACTAATAAAGCTACATGACGCCTCCAGCACATGGCAAAGTGATGTTAGCCTTTCAACCCTACATGAGGCTTCGAACACCCATTTCGTAGAGTCATTTCATTCAGCCGTGAGTCTTTGACCGATTTTTAGCCTCTATTTGCGGTTCCCCGTAACAATCAATGTGCAAAATTCAAATACCATGTTCCCAAAAAAAAAAACTTCAGTCACCCAAAAAAACTTTTTTAACACAAATTGCGTTTTTAAATTAAAAACCAATTACTAACACCAATGCAACTCATTTATTCAATTATTATAATTTTTTTTACACACAAGTTTACGCATACTAACACAACTTGTCTTTTGAAGAATTATATTTATTCAATTATTAAGACCGTAAAACAAAAAAAAACTAAACAAAACTTTCCCTACAATTTATTAGTAATACAAAACGTGTACCCAAATAAAACAAAACAAAAAACAACAGGCCCGTGCGATCAAATATGTTATTGTTTCCTTTGTGTAATATAGGGAAAAAAACATACATTTTGAAAAAAAAAAGTTTAGATATTTATTCATAGCCCTTCTTCCCCTCTCCCCAAAAAATTTAGAAAGTGCAATCATCCTTGAATTCAAATATTTAAAATAATCAACTCAATTCAAATATTTAAAATAATCCACGTCTAAGGAGTATCATTTACATGCAAACATAAAAGCAAAAACGCGTATTACAAATAATATATGTCTAACATAAAACAACGAATCATTTCATTGCATATCAAATAATATGTCTAACATAAAATAACGATCCATATATTACAAACTCATATTTATACCTGACACTACATATACACAAATGGCTCGTGCGAAGCACGGACTTCGATATCTAGTATCAATATCCTAATATACTATAAACTTAGCTTTTTCAAGCAATTTATTGACACTTAAATGCTACTCTTCAATTCCATGTTGGGCCTGATGCACTTTATTTGAGGCATGCACTTGTCATTTATTTTGGCCCATATGTTGTACATTCATTTATTTAAGCTGCTACCCCTTCTTCTCCCACACTAAGTGCAACTTCCGACCTTTCTTCTTCTCTTTACTTTCAATATCTCTTAAACTTTCTACGGTTACAGTTGCAAGTTGCAAATTGCAAATTACAGAGCTCATCAGTCTTCACGATGCCCTAATTTTCAATAAACCCTATTTCCCTATTTCCATCCCTCCTTTTCTCATTAGCAGGAGAAGAAGAATCCACGGTCGTCGGAGGCTCGGAAGCTGGGCCACAACGGTCCAAGCTGGTCAAACCCCTCGAAGTGATTGGGAGGAGGTAGCGTTCACTTCTGGGAGTTGCCGAGGAGTAACGATGGATGCCTCCGCGAAGAAGGAAGACACCATTCCCTTCAAGAATTTCCAAATCAGAGAATACCCTGGCCACAAGAAGAAGGTCCAAATCTCCCTTCCTCTTTTATTGGTTTCTCGAACTGTCAATTTCGAAACCCTAATTTTCGCTTGGTTTTCATCCATGGAGATTTGGTTTTGACATGCATTTATTCTCCCTATTGGGACTTCGAAGGTGCACTCTGTGGCTTGGAATTGCACGGGAACGAAGCTCGCTTCTGGCTCCGTTGATCAAACAACTCGCGTCTGGAATATCGAGCCCCACGGTCATGTAAGGTTTTCCCCCTTTTCTCCCAATTCAAGTAATCGATTAAAATTTGTGATATATCTGTGGTGCTCTGAATGTGTATGTGTTTTCAAATTTCCTGCCTTTCAATTTGCTGGATACTACCATTATCAATTATAGCTTTCATGGGACTTATCGGTGTTTAATTATTGAAGTTATATTATGCTATATGATATACATGGTTTTTCATTCTAAATCCTAATACATTTGGTGTTTTGGTACAGGCTAAGGTGAAAGACATTGAATTGAAAGGGCACACCGACAGTGTGGACCAGCTGTGTTGGGATCCAAAGCATGCTGATTTAATTGCAACTGCATCCGGAGACAAGACAATTCGTGTATGGGATGCTCGCAGATTGGTAAATTGTGCCAGATAAATTGTGCCAGATTGGTATCTCTAATCTTATCATTTTCATGACATTTTCTCTGTAATTTTGGTGACATATAGGGCTTACCTAGGTTTTAAACATTGTTGCATTTAAAGTTCTTATGAGGATGAAAGTATTTTGGTTAATGACCAGGGATACATGATTGTTTTCGATATATTTTCACACTTCCAAGAATTGACTCATCCATTATTAAGTTTCGAGTTTGATCATTTTGTACTTACATTGGCTCCCAAATGCAGTCATCTACATTCTGTTTATCATATTACATTGACAATTTTGAGTCATTTAGCCACCTTTCATATCTGACTACTGTGGTTAGAGAGCCTCGATTGGCAGTTCTAGCTTTCCTTGTTGAGTAGCAAAAGAAAGCGATTCTAGCTTTCCAAGTTTCTTATCCGGAAAATATTATTTTTACATCACCGTATGTAGGCGGGAAATGCTCACAACAAGCAGAGTTAAGTGGTGAAAACATCAACATTACATACAAACCAGATGGGACACACATAGTTGTTGGTAACAGGGTAAGTATTGCATGTTTTTTATGCACTGGAAATGATAACTGAAGCTTATAATTTCGGATGTTCCTGCTTTTACCTAGCTGAGGTTTCTTAACTGCTAACAATTGCAGGATTCTTTGGGTGGAAACTCAAAGACAACAATTATTGCCAATGTTAGCCCATCCTTTTGGTCTATTGTGTTTGAACCTCTCCTCTACTTTCGCATTTCATGTTATTTGTTCATGTTTTGACATCTCAACTTGCAGCTCTGCAACTGAAACACTAAGCACTCTCAAGTTTGCTCAGCGTGCCAAAATTATTCAGAACAATGTACTTACATATAACTTATGTACCTTTCTCCCCTAATTCAGATTTATATACTTTTCCGCTTATTTTGTGCTTCCTTTTTGTAAGGCCGAGGTGAGTGCAGATTCTTCTGGTGATGTAACAGCATTACAAGAACAAGTTCAACGGTTAAAGGCAAGAATACAACTTGAAATTGCCAGAATGAAAATATTACAGTGGTACTGAGAAAAAAGGTTGTTTTCATTAGGGGCAGTTGTCCCACTTGTTAAATAATCAAAGACAGCCAACAGAGCAATTTCTCAGTCACGGAAGTACACAACTTAGCCTTGAAGATTTTCCTGGAAAGGTTGATCCTTCAGTAGATGTGAATGTTGTTTACAAACAGGAATTGAGAAATGCGAATGAAAAGGTATATAATATGTTGTTATCCAACTGAATAGCTATTAGCCTATTGATTACTTCCTAAATCTATGGAGCAGATCAAATGCTTGGAACCTGCTTTAGCTTGCTCATTCAAAAGGGAAAGATGGTTCATACTGCTGTTAAGAAGTTGGAAGCGGAACTTGAGAGCAGGAGCACTCTGGTCTGAATTTTCATTGACACAACTTCTATTTCTTTTATTTAAAATTTAATAAAATAAGTGTCTTGCGTTACATCTTTTCAGGTTCAACATTTGGAGGATGAAGCTCATCATAGGCCAACAAAATTGTTGCTAAAAGAGGTAAAAATCATGGTATCGATATTGCTAAAACATGAGTTGACATATGCGGACAATTAATGTATGGCAATGAGGTTCTGGAGGCTGACCCTGTTGTTTATTCAAGGGAACTTGAAAATTTGAGGACACAACTTAGTTTCACTGTGTGTGGCATGTCTCTACATCATAATATGCATTATGGAATAAGAATGGTTTAAACACAAAAATAAAGTAGTTTTTGCACCTTGCTTTTTCCATGTCTAATTGCTTCTGTGTATTTTTCTGATCAGGTTATAGACTCTTCATTGAGGGATCTGGAAATGAAAGAAGCTGATACCATCTCCTTGGTGAGAAAAAAATATAAATATTTGTTATGTAGCTTATATGGAGTTGTGATTTAATTTAAATATTACATTGATCAGCATAAATTTATTCTTAGCTCTGTTCTTTCTATCTTCTGATGAGGTTCATGTAAAATTGGTTTACAACCATGGCAGATTTTTGGCTAATGTCCTGACGATATAGCTCTGTTCTTTGCAATAGTTTTACACGATATGTTGTATTCTAGCATAAAGATTAAACTTTACAAAACTTACAGTTGCTTTATTTCTTAACCAATATTTCACTACTTCATATTAAACATGTTTAATACTCTCAAATTGGTTTCATACAAAACATGAAATACTTAGGATATTTAATTAACATATTTAGTGTACAAAAAATGCATGCTTATTATTAACTACACATTACAGGAATAAAAATTTACGCAAAAACATATTCCTCCAAACACGAAATTTTATTTTACTACAAAGTGTAATTTTCTTCCAAAATAGATTATCACCAAAAAAAACCTTACATAATTACATATAACATTTGTATATGTAACAAAATATATATATATATCACATTACAAACAAAACAAAAAAAACCATATTACAAATTCTTTATTATATCGTGATACTACATACACGCAAATGGCCCGTGCGAAGCACGAGCTCCGATTACTAGTATATTTAAAAGTTGGCTTCCTAGCCAATAAATGTTACTCCTTTAATGCATGGAATGAAATGTGCTACTCTTTGGGCCGAAATGTTGGGTTCCTATAAATCGAAATGGCTTCACAGCCAGTAAACTCTTTGGCTCGAAATTTTGGCTTCCTAGAAATGGAAATGGCCCAGCTAATAAATGTTGGATTCTTAGGAAGAAAAATAACGTAATACAATATCCACCAGCCCTATTGGGCCGAAATGGCTTTCTGCCTCAAATTTGCTACACTTCAAATACATGTTGGACTTGGAGGGCTTGGTCCACTCCTGAAATGGCCCCATTCGGCCCCATTGGGCCGAAATGGCTTTCTGCCTCAAATTTGCTACACTCAATTTGCTATTACTCAATTCGATTGAAACTTCCTGCAAGAATAATTATTATAGCTCTTAATAAGCTGCCCTTTCATTTGCACATGGACAGTTTCTAAAAAATTAGGACTTTAAATATGGTTTCCAGCCTTTACCTCCTACAGTAAAACAACCTATTAATAAGCTGCCCTTTCATTTGCACATGGACAGTTTCTAAAAAATTAGGACTTTAAATATCGTTTCCAGCCTTTACCTCCTGTAGTAGAACGACCTCTTATTTCATGCACCATGTCTTCTTCAAAGGAAACCCAGAGCCATGATTCGTATGTGGTTGTTTCTGATGCATCGACGAAGGGGAAAGGGCCTGCCAGTATCACCGGTCCCTCAACCCCTCCCAACAAAAAAGGATCGGCTGCAGTGGTGGCGCGCTCGGCTGACTCCTGCGTAGCTCTTGGCGAGCTGACCTTTGGAACCGCCTGCACAATAAGAAAAGGCTGGAAATTGGGAAAACCTGGGGTTGTGACATTGAAGATAAGTTGCAACCAAATCGAAAAGCATTCAACAACAATCAATCAAAACCGACAGAAAACAAGGGAGATCGGCAACATAAAATAGGGGTTGGGGAATTATCTGTGGTGCGTAGGCGTCGAGGGGCTGGGAATTGGAATTTGAAGGCAAAATCGAAAGGGAGGGCGACCAACGGCAGTTGAAGAGCGGTCGAGAGTCGAAAATTGAGAGGGTTGAATTATTTAGGGGAGGTAGAGAGAGAGATTGTGCAAAGTGGGAACAGCCACCAACTGCTGAATCGCTTGCGAGTCCGTCGCCAAGACGGTGCTTCGGAGTGGTACAGGGGATCTGAGTACCCTTTTCTTTTTGTCAAATTTAAGCCCTTACATATACACTTACATGGTACGGCTTAAAATATATTCTTTTTCTAACATATTTAAAATATAGGTTTTCATTAATAAGTATTATTTATTTGCTTCATAAGCGATCGCCTTCTAATTTTAAAATTTAATTCTATTAACAATTTCTAATGGGATAATTGTTTCCTTGCCTATCACTGATGTTTAATATAGTACTTAATTGTATTTGTTAAAAATTGTTTATTTTTATATTCATAATTTCCTACTAATTTTACTACAGTTTATATGATTAACACTTTAAGTCCGGAGCAAAGATGGTATATAATAAATTCTTTTGTTACACAATAGCGAACGGTAAGAATTGAATTTTTAACGGTATCAAATTACAATACAAAAATATATATAGAGACTATAGTTTATTTTATGCCCATAGCTAAAATAGAATAAAAAATGATATACAATAATTTTAAGCTTTTATGAAAATAACATGCTCCCTATTAAATCTATACATTTATTAAAAAGAACTAACTTTAAATAAGCAAACCAAATCCTTTAAACTCTAGTTTGTACAACTTATACAATCCTTTTTGAAACACAATTTATAAAATATGGTATATTTTAATATACAAAATGACTATTTATTACATTTACATTTGTTTGATTTCTACATCTTTATTTAATTGCTTGATATTAAACATACTTAATACTTTCAAAATGATTTTATTGAAAAATTACATTTGAATGGTATTGAAAGAACACATTTAATGTACAACAATGTAAATTATTGATTATATACATATATATTTCTAAAAGACACACAAAACCTTACATAACAACGATCCATATATTACGAGCTCATTTCTATAACGTCACATAAGCGGTCCGTGCGAAGCACGGGCTCTGATTTCTAGTAAGATCTATAAGTAATATTCCAAAATCAATTATCGTATATGCTTATTCTAACTTATTCTTAATTATTTGAAAATTAAGTTTTAATATAATAATGTAATTATTATATTTCATTATTGAATCTTAATAAAGCGACACTAAATTCCTAAACAATTTCAAAGATTATGTATTATTAAACATTTCCACTCCTAAACATATAGAATTTTAAGTAATATTCTAAAATCAACTATCGTATATACTTATTCTAACTTATTCTTAATATTCTAACTTACTCGTACAATTCCTAAACGATACTAAATGCAGAATTAATGCATAATAAGTAGTTGACATACAATACTACGAAAATCTGAAAATTTAAACACTTGTAATTTCAATTTCATAATTATAATTATAAAGTCTAATTCCAATATACATACCTCAAGAGATTTTGGTATCCACTCGAGACCACCCCGCCTGATGCAAGGACCTTGACCTCTCCTAACACCACCGCCATCGGGCACAAGATCACATGCCGCTCGACCTCGGCCTCTTCTACCAGGACCGCCGACGGACACGTGATCGCCACAACCTCGACCCCTCTTGTCGCCCCGACCTCGACGCCGCCCACGCGCCGTCCACGCCTCATTTGCGTCAAAATCTCCATATCCACGGACCCCACACCAACAGGCCCACCGCAAGCGGCAGCGCCACCACTAGTGTCGTCGGGGACACCACCTAAATTCGTCGGATTGGCACCCAGAACGGTGTCGGCGCCACCACCATCACCGCCCATGGTCGTTCCCAGTGGATTGCCGCCCAAAACGGCGTCGACATGGCCTCCATCGCCACCTCCCTCGTCGGCCAGATTTGAGTTGGTCTCCAGATTTGCCATTTTCAGAGGGAAAGAGAACGAGGAGGAGGAGGAGGTTGGATGCGCCGGATTAGGGTTGCGGATTTTAGCGGTTGTGGCGGTCTGTAGAGAGAAGGATGAAGAAGAATAAAAAGAAAGAGTTGTTATGCATTAAATAGCATAAAAAAAACCACGGTCACGCATTCAGTACGCGTAACTTGTGTGCCTTTTTTTCACATAGTCAAGCTTGCATAAGGAATAATCATGACCCTTTATTTTCTTTTGAAGTATTAGCAAAAACTACCAGATTCTGAAACGCCGTTTGCAGAAATATCATATTTTAGAAAGTATTGCAAATATGCCATAAAGCTACAACACTTTTGAAAACCAAAAAGGTAAAATCAAAATAAGTAAAACGGCCTAAGATGCAGTTAAGTGTTAAACGGGTATATGAGTAAGCTTAATTATATACCTGTTCAACCGGTAGCACATCTCATCTTCCCCAATTAATGTTCTCCGCTGAACAACTTTTTTCCTTTCATCCCTGAACTCTTGAAGCGTATTCCTCACAGCAAATCCGAAATCCCCAAAGGCGAGAAGCCCTTTCTCCCTTTGTTCAGCCCTTTGTTAAGCCCTTTTTGAAGCCCTTTCTGAAGCCCTAGATCGACAATGGTGAGGACCAGAGGTTTGCAGTCTGCGAACGGCAGAGTGAAAAAGCAGAAGCCGAATGGTTCTACAGAGTCGAAGAGAAGTGTTGAGGAGAGCGCGAATGCGAAGGCGGCTCCAGTGGCGAGGGGCCGAAAGAAGAGAGCCTACAGTTCGTCAGAGGAAGAAGAATCACCAAGTCCAGTCGTTTCGATGCAGAAGAAGAAACCGAGAATGGCTGAAGAACCAAAAGCCAAGAGGTTGAGGAAGGAGCCATCGAAGTCGGTTGGCGGGGTTAGTGATCTTCTCTAACTCTTAATTTTCTTGAAAAAAAAAACAAATTTTGTCTGAATGTGATGCATGCTAAAATTAGGCTTATGTGAAAATGAGAACATGATTTGCTCTGTGATAAACAGAGCACGGAGAGATGTGCAAAATTTATAGTAGCCTAAACTATTACATCCTGTTACATCCATATGGCCTGACAAGCGAAATTATTGTCTGACGAAACGAATTATCTTACCTGACAAAGTAAGTTTTAGGGTTTATGTGAATATGAATGTCATGTATTTGTTCTGTGGTTAGAATGTTAGAATGTCATAGTATCCTGATTCATGTTGATACAAAGGTGTAAGTTATACTATAGGATAAAGACTTATCCTCAACAACTTCCATTTATCCTGGCAAACCGCAATGTAGTCTGACAAGTTATTTTGTATCCTGAAAACATATATCTTTACCTGATAAAGTAAGATGATGCCTCTCTTTTATGTGAATATGAAAGTCATTCTTACCTGTCATGTATATGTGAATGTAATTCATTACAGATAAGTTACAAGTGGCATTCTGAGGAGTTGTTTTTCGGTCGGATAAATCAGAACTCATGGCTTCAGTATCTTTCTCTTATCGAGAACACACTAACTCGAACAGACTGGCAGACAGTTATGCAGGGGCCCTTTGGCCCAATAATCAAAATAATGAAAAACATGAAACTGTCTGCACAACTGATTCACCATGTCTTGTTTAGGCAACTGGACACAAAAAAGCAGTTTGAGACATGGTATGATCTTGGTGGACAACCATGTAGGTTTTCAATAGAGGAGTTTAGGCTAATAACAGGACTGAATTGTGGGATGCCC
Organism: Rheum nobile; assembly: GCA_027886185.1. Lineage (NCBI taxonomy): Eukaryota > Viridiplantae > Streptophyta > Magnoliopsida > Caryophyllales > Polygonaceae > Rheum > Rheum nobile. The sequence goes on along the minus strand of WOAB01000685.1, from coordinate 1,060,361 downwards.
GATAAGGAGGACAGTATGCAGGATAAGAATGCAATGTTTGAATTTTTTGGGGTGAGGAGTATTACTATTGCTAACCTTTTAAACAAGTTCTTATCCTATTGGGAGGACAATGTATATAAGATAAAGATGGCCTTGTTGTTAATTCTTGAGGGTGTTGTACTTGGGGGTGATAAGAAGAGGAAGGTCAGACCCTTTCATGTCAAACTGACGAAAGACTTAGATCGTTTCAATAATTTCCCATGGGGTAGGAGTGCATATCTTGACCTCCATCAAAGTCTGGCTTCTGCTTTGGACACAAGAATGGAGACAGTTCAGGCTACACTTGCAGTTTCAGACAATGCCAGAGCAGGATACACCATACGGGGTTTCCCGATGGTGTTTCAGGTAATGTGTTAGTAGTTGAGTATGTAAAACTGAGAAAGGTTAATGCCTCTGTTCATAATTGTGGATTAATTCCAATTCTGTTTGTTTTAGATATGGTTGTATGAGGCAGTGCCCCATATTGGCAGAACATTTGCCCAAAAGCTTACTAAAGTTGTACAACCCCGAGGTGTGAGATGGCTTAAATCGAGTAGGCCAAGCTTGGATGCGATTTCTGATGCCCTAGAGGGGAATTTCCCTGCTAAACAGATCCTTGTTGAGGAGGACGGAGAGGACTTGGGAGAAAGCTGTTATTTCCCGGAGGAGGAAGGACACAAATCCTTGGATGAGATTGTTAAGCACTTGAAGGCCAGAAGGAAAAATGCTGGTAAAAAGGCCAAGGGAGTTGGTAAGGGAGGGCAAGTTGGAAACATTGAGGGTTTCGACCCAAGGCAAACTATGTGTTGTTTGAATGAATTGCATGAAATGATGCATGCTCTAAGGGATGAATTTATTGAGTTAAACAAGTTCATAAGAGCCAAAGCTCCTAGAACAGGGGCATCTTCATCCAATGATCAAGACATCAGTACATACCAGGAGCTCTCTGGGGAGGTTAACAGTGATAATGAACCCAACATCCCCCAACACCAGCAGAGCATGTGGGAGGCAAAGACGGAGTCTGAGGCAAATGATGAAGAGGAAAAGATGGAGTCTGAAGATGACGAAGACAATGACTCCAAAGAGGGAGAGTCCGAAGAGACTGAGACTGATGAGGTATGTATGCCCAAAACTTTCAGTTATTATATGTACAGTTCAGTCCAGATGTACATATTTTAGTCCATTTGTGCACATTTCAGACCATATATCATCGTTTCAGTAAAAAGTTCAGTCCATATATGTATTCAGTCCATATATGCACATTTCAGTCAATTTGAGCATAATTCGAAAAATATTTGCTTATTTCAGACCTTATATCATCGTTTCAGGAGACAATGGATGGAGAGCCAAATGTTGGTGAAATAGTTGTGTATGATGCAGGTAATGTAGGTGGTCAGAAAGAGGTGGGTGAAGATGTCGCAATAGTAGATGAGGAAGAAGAGCAAGGGGATGCAACAGATCCACTGTCAGTTCTTGTCCAAACTTGTACAATACTACATGCAGATGAGAAGCTGGTTAATGAGGCAACACCGCAAGATGTGGAGGGACTCATCAATGAGTTGGTTAATGACGAGTTGGTTAATGATGGGACTGTGGTGGCAACACAAGTTGAGGTGGCAACAAAAGCAGTGTCTGATGAGGGTGTGCATGACAGAGTTGTGGAGGAAGTAAATGAAGCTGTTGTGAAGGGAGGAAGCAAGGTTGATGACGGAGGTGTTGATGTTGAGGAGGTAGCAAAGGGAGCTGATGTGGAGGGAAGGACCAAGGTTGATGACCAAGTTGTGGAGGAACCGAAGGGAGATGTCGAGGGACAAAACACTGTTAATGAAGGAGTTATGGAGGAATCAACGGGAGATGTTGTGGAGCGAGGGACGACGCTTGATGAGCTAGGTGTTGAGGCGCGGACTGAAATACAAGGTGAGAAGGTATCACAGGCTGATTTTGATGACGTGGGGGGTGATGAAGGGGAGACCAAGGAGTCCAAAGTGCCGAGGAAGGGCAGACCAAGGAAGGGTAGCCAAGTTCCGAACAAGACATATCCAACTCGCACTCGCGAAGTTTCCGCCAAGGCAAAATCACCCTACCGCAATGTGGATGAGCAGAAATTGGCAAAAAAGATTACCAAAAATAGCAAGGTGGAAGGGATGACAGAGCTGGTAAAGTGGATGCAGAGTGAGAGGTTAGTGACTTATCCACTCTACTCAATAAGGAATTGATGAAATGAATGTCAAAAACTTTTCTGGCCTGACTTCTAGAATTCTGACCCGAAATTGATTCTTTGTGGACTGACTAACTTATATATAGCCTGTATATGTACTAATATATATATATATCCTTGTTTAATATTCAAATGAATATGTACCATCATGCAGTATTGAACCCCGAACTGGACCGGCCGGGCAATCATTGGACAAGGAGTTCTTTGAGATATTGTTTGCCCCAAAGAACTGGTTGGGTGGTTTGGTAATATTCCAATGCATTATTTGAAAATAGTATGCATGTGTAAAATAGTTTCGAGTTGATAGATTAACATTGTTGCACCATTACAGCATATGGAGCAAATGATGTTCCTTTATCGTCAAAGGATTTCAGAGGATCCACAGCGGTTTTCGAAGGTGGTTGTGCTTGACCCATATTGGCAGAACTATGTGCAACGGGAATTCGAGTGCTTCCAGATAAATTCTCCACGTAAGGGTAAGGATGAAATGTTGTCATACATGATGGGTTCATGTCCGGGAGAGTATGGGAAGAGATGGGATGATGCGGAACGCATATACGCGTGCTTCAATATCGAAAGGAAGCACTGGTTTGCCTTAGAAATTGATCTATGCGACTGGTGTGTGACGGTTTATGACTGCAATGTGGATCTGTACAATGACAAGGAAATTTTCAATATGATCCGCCCCATCGTTGAGACTGTTCCAAGATATGTCAAGATGTACGAGCCACTGGCAAAGAGATGTGAACCATTATTGGACAATCCAATGTCGGTGTCCCGTCGTCATAACCTTAAGCAGAACAAGCGCGGGTAAGTATACATGTATTTATGCCCAAATAAATCCTTATCAAACTGTAATTGATATACATTATAACGTGTTTTGTACATTGTGCAGAGGAGATTGTGGGGTCTACACTTGAAGTACATTGAGTTATTGATTCTCGACATGTCAAACTTGGATCTGTCGTCGGACAAATTCATAGATGCACATAGAAGTCAAATGGCTCATAGTATTTTTAGATGTTGTTGGGATGGTCTTTAAGGACTTTTGATGTAATGTGGTGATTGCATTGTGTTGTTGGGAAACATTTGGCTAGGAACACGACTTATAATTGTATTTGAATTTCAGAGATACTGTTTTCAGCATGTTTACATGCTTGTGATGGTGTTTATGTCAGCCAAGATATTGGTTTTACATCAAAAGGCACCCAGGTGGGGTTAGATTTCGAATGTTTTCAGCATGTTTTCATTTAAAATGGTGGGGTTAGATTTCGAATAAAACCAAAGAGGGGGGGAAATTGTGACTTAAGTCAGGCCAGATTACGGATTTACAATACATATTCACATTTGTCAGGTTGTTTTGATATATCTATTTCAAATTCATCCTTTCCAGTTATTGCAAATCATCGTACAAAAACTCCCACATTAAAACCTAATATTTCCTACATTTAAAGGGTTTGGAAATCAAAAAATAGCCTGTAAAAAGGGGGAGGGGGGGTAAAGTACACATTATAAATTTACAGTACATATTTAGCTTTGTCAGGTCATTTTTTAGAAATCTTATTCTAGGTCATCCCATGACTTATGGCGGCAACAATTTGACGCAGTCAAGCAGTATTAAAGTCGTACAAGACGTTTGCTGCTTTGTCAGGCCATAATAAGTACACAACATAGGCTTTTGAATAAATCTTCAACTGACGTCATCATTATCCTTTCCACTTAACTCTTCTAGGGTAAGTTTTCAGGTTGTCACTTAATGTTGTATTTGCAATGAGTTATTTTGAATAGGTAAAATAATATAACGGGGCCAATTTTATTTAATAGATTTTATTATCAGTAAAAATAATCAAGTTTTTTCAATGAAAATAATTAATATTATTGAATATAAATAATTAATATTAGTCAATTATTTAGTAATTATGAGGCGCATTAGCAATTTTTGATTAAGAGGAGCGATTATGAAAAAAATAAGTAGATCAATTTTGCTGGAATGGATGAAACGTTGGGTTTTAAGATGGAATGAAAATGTTCCTTCAGCTTGGAATGGCCCATTACACAAGGAGTGATTCTAGGGTTCTTATGAAGGTTCAAGATGACAAGTAAATCTTAAGCAAAATATTTAATTTATGTACTTTGTATATCATCCAAAAGGAAGCCCCCACAAAAAAGAGGTGTGGTTTACGCCTATATAGACTTAAACCATACATCTTTTCCATGAAACACCCAACAACAACATTTACTAGCATAAACACCCAAAAACAACAACATGGTGACAATTGTAAACCCAAAAAAAACTAACCCATTCTCTTCCTATGATTGTCCATCATCAGTCCTTCTCCTCCTACAGTACTGCTTGTTGTGGCCTTGGTTGCCGCAATACGAACACCGCCTCCTCCTAGTATAGTTCCCCTCCCACGTCGCCCTGTATCGGTTAATTCGTGGCCTTCCAGGAGGACGTTTTACATTTGGTGGACAGCATGGAATGGATGACACGGCTTCAGGAATTGACCATCGGCCTGTGGGAGGAACAAGATGCACAGTTTCCTTGTACACTTCTCTCACGCACTCGTTCTTGAACATGGGATGGACGAGATCAGTGAGTCGCACTCCCCTATCACTTGCAACCGCTATGGCATGAGCACAAGGAAATTTATCAATCTGGAACATGTTACAATCACATGTACGAGCATTAAGGTTCACCGAGTATCTACAAGTTCCTACCATGACCTCCGCTTCAAACTGGCTTAGTCTTGGAACACTCATCTTTGCTGCCCTTCTGTAGTTCACCTCTACCAGCGTGTACACAGAGGGTGACAAGTATTGGTCCCAGTTTGAGGCCGCTTCCCTTCTTTGACAAAACCATTTAGAAATGGTCTCAACAATCGCATCAAACAGAGCAAGAATAGGCCACTGACGCTGTGTTTTCCACAAGCCATTGAGACACTCGGCGTTGTTACTTGTCATGATGTTAAACCTGTTCCCATGAAAATGCGCTCTCGCCTAGTTTTCAACTCCATCTTCTTTTAGATATTGACCAATCTTTGGAGATGCAGCTGTTATTTGAGCAAACTGATGATTGTACTCAGCTACTGTGTAAGCATGAGCAGCTTTTTTGAATATGCCGAAGAGGTCTTGCCTACCAAACTTCCTCTTGAAGTTTTGGTATATGTGATATATGCAATATCCATGCTTGGCGAAACGATAGCTATTTCTCAGACCCTTCCCAATGCTAAGATGACGATCAGACACGAAATACAACTCGGGATGATCAGGAACAACAAGCCTCAATTCACTGAAGAAAAATGACCATGCATCATCGTTCTCACTATTAACAACGACAACAGCAAGGGGATATATTTGGCCGTTTCCATCTTGTGCCGTTGCCAACAGAAGTATCCCCTTGAACTTGGCTGAGAGGTGAGTGTCATCAATTGATATTACCTACACACGCAGAACTATTTTCTCAGATGTTGCCCTGACAACAGAGTTATAAGCTTTGAAACTGCGGTATATAGCCTGACAAAATGACAAATTGACTATTTCTCAGATGTTGCCCTGACACACGCAGAACTATTTTCTGTTTGTCACATATTCAGTCATATAGTAGATTTACCTGACAAAGTAACTATATCTCCTGACGTAACAACATCACAACTGAATACTGACCTTTTTCAGATGTGGCGCTGCCCTTATCCATGGACCTAAAGTCCAGAAGACGTACTTGAAGCGTTGCTCAGCATCTCTGACTATTCTCGTGTATGTTCCCGGATTAGATTTCTGTAACATGTGCATGTAAGAGTACATTGCCTTGTAGCTACCCGCAGCTGTACCATGTGCCATGACCTGGGCGAAGAGCCGCACTCGATTGGCTTTGTAGTAGCTTGTCCTTATCCCTTGCTGTAACATGAAATCCTAAATTTCTGAAGCAAGTAGGCCTTTACGGCCGTTTAAAAACCTGAGATGTAACGAAGTGAATCAATACATGCATTCATATTGGCCTTTGATCACAAAAATATATTCAAATGCAAGAAAACCATACTTGTGAAGTACTTTATCGGCAATCAGCCGAGAAGTTGCTCCTTTGTGGTGATTGTGGTTTACTCTCATGCCACAGGTATGATCCGCAACATATTGTCGCACCATAAACAACGACGTTTTTCGATACAATGAGCCACGACAAAAAAAACTTGCATTTGTCGTCAACGCACGCAACTTCATAATTGGACTTATCGGACCTCTTCACACGCATCTCATAGAAGTTTTCCATTGCCAGGGAGAAGAGTGCAACTTTGAACTCTTCCTTACAATTGAAGAGTTGACCAACCTTCATTGTTGGATATGAGGACTTGTTTGCACTTGTTTCCTCATCTTCAACTAACATTTCCATCTCCGCTGGATAGTACCTCTTTTGAAGCACTCTAAGCATGTCTTCATCAACATCAACCTCTTCTTCTTTATCATCCTCTATTTGCTCCTCATTCTGTGTTCCCTCAATGCCATTAATTTCTTCCCACACATCATCTAGACCAACTGTATTCACATCATCCTCTGAAGCATACCCTAACCCTTCCACACCATCAACACAATCATCATCACCTGATTCATAATAGCCCTCATAGTCAAAGCCATCTTCTATTTCATCCTCCAAAGAAACTCCACTGTTGGCATAATCAGTCATAGCATGCTTCCCTTTGTTTCTGGATGTAGCACCTTCAATGTCCTCATCATCGCTGCTCAATGATATAATGTCTTCCACTATCAGGGGACAATTTCTCTTGTATTTTCCCCTCACTTCATCCATTTTTAATCTCCTTAACTCTGCATCGTTGTCAGCTTCAATAATTTCATCAATCGACCTGACATCTGTGTGAGGTGCTCTGGCTTGTTTAAAAAATAACCTGAAAAAGTCTTTATTATCTTGGCTCTGGCTCTGAGTTCGTGGTGGAGCTGTTGAAGGAAGAGTACGATGTTCAGCCCTTTCACTTCGAATCTCTTCCTTCTTTAAAAGGTTGGTGTACAACGCAATATTCCACTTTGCTGAATTTTCTCCACATATGTTCAAGAACTTGAACGCAGCAAGATCGTCGTCATCATTTATAAAGATGGGTGTAAGTTCTGGTTTATTTTCATAAGCGTATTGCACAATCAATTTGTCTTCATCAAATGGGTTCTTCTCAGTCCATTTGTTGCGCAGTATAGCCAAGTCCATGTCAGGGGAAAGCAACATGGCTTTCACTATTCTATCACCCTCATACAACCACTTTTTCCCTTGTTCTTTCCATTCTCCACCACTGATGAACGTCACATACACTAGTTTCGAACCTACAAATAAATAAGGTTTTTGAACTTCACGTATACAGAATAGAGGGGGAAAATTGATTGTTTTTCAGGAGAATTTACTTACCCATTCAAGCTGTATTTGCAAGCGTCAGGTGTTAAATATCAGGTGCGAAATATCTCACGTGTAATAACTGGTCAGGCTGCTTTTAAGTTCTCCATGAATATTCAGGGATTTTTTTCAGGGGAGGTTAGCTGGAGGGATTAAAGGTTGAGGGAGGCCAGATTTTTTGGAGGGAAACTTGCCCGCCAATTCGAAGTCCACTTTGCTGAAATTTTTTCACACTGATGTGATGCCTCTGTCCCCCGGCGGCTTCAACCTCATTAAGAGAGATTAACCCTTTCTTTTATATTTTTTAGACATAATATTAGCCAGCTTTTACCCATTTTCTATTTAAAACAAAAGCTAAATTCCACACTCCACAATAGCAAGAATGCCAGAATCCGTACAGAATTCTGATACTTTTGCAATTCCGTTGAAAATCTTGGATTTCTGCAACTGGCAAAAGCAAATCTGGTATTTTTGCTAATACGCCTTTTCTTTTTTCATACTTAAGGCCACAATCATGCTATCTGTAGGCGTGACTTGTTTGCCCAATTTTTTAAAAAAAAAAATTGGCATGAGTAATAGCCAATAGAAGAAAAAACATTGATTTAGATTTTACATCACGTTGGGCCTCTGTCAAATATAATATGAAGTAATTCCAACTAAATCAATAATAGTACTAGTTAGTTGAGAAAAACAAAAGGGATTTGTCTACAACTAGCTTGAGAGATTCCTTCCTTATCCTGAATCATAAATGGAAGAATAAAAAGGATAAGGGTGAAATAAGAGAAGATAAGTTACAATAACCTTTTAATGTGAATTGCATTTAAAATTACAATTTGTAGACCAACCATAAATGTATGTTATTGATCATCAACAAAATGTAATACTCAAACCCGTACATGAACATGTTTAATGTGAATATTACATTCTCATTCGTAGTGTTACATTCATAATTATTACAACTAAAACCTTAACCCTCAACTATACAAGTGGTTTTGGTGTACAATCAGCTTGCACCCTAAACGTACACCACTATGGAATCCTCTCCTCATAGAAGTTGTCATAATCAACGACACGAGGGTCTTTGAATCTCACCTAAAAGGATGGAGGGGGCGGTAGTGGAGCAATATCACTGAGCCACAACTACAATAAGATAAACGTAATTATTACGTTTGGATAGTTTGTGATCTAAGTTAAACAATGTATTTATTAATATATGTACTAACCGGAATGAAGTGGTTCTCGAGTAAAGCTATAGACATGATCTTGGTTGGTAGTTTGTCGTTGTCACCAGAAGCCTTCATCGGTAAACATATGCATGGGTCACTCCATGAAAGAAACACAAGAGCCACCCGGAATCGAATTGCAAATGCTAAACCAATCACGAGCATCTCCATCATGTATTTCGATGGGCAAGGACTGGATAAGTAGTTGACATTCTGGACAAGGAAAACATGCTCGGTCTCCACGGGATCTATGCTCTTGTATACATCTTTGTTTTCCACCAGCTCTAACCCGATCTCCATGTGAACTCTATAGTAATCACTCTCAGGACATCCCAATAGTACAACTAGGCTCCGATAACCACAATGTCCGTCTGCTACCATGTTTTGCCATGATGAAGGAAAACATGAAGTAGTCCACATTCTCTGCTCCAAATATCACCCCTCAACACTACACGTCTATCATCAGGAGCTGTGGGACTTGGTTGGTGTTCTGAGGCTGATTCTCACTCTCGGTAGACACTCTATTACGTGTCTTGTTGCCTCGGGGCGTCCTCGTGAACCGTATGATGATCGCGTGGGCTTCTTGCTCTTATACCAATCTGAGTACTCATGTGTTCAACCAACATTGAATCCCTCTTTGTGGAGTATTTGGTGTCGGTGGAGCCCTTCGGTCTACCTTTTGAAACAACGTCCTTAGGCTTCTTCAACAAAGATTGATGCGGCCTTTTCAAGTCATTGTACAACGATGCGATCTAGTATACATCGTATTTACCCATTCACGAACTGAATAATCGTTTTTCATCGCCCTAAATGTCACATGATGAATCGATAGTGGTATTGTACGTGTCATCTCTCTCGATCATAGCGTCTGTAACCCCTTCACACGTCACTTGTTTCCAAAAGAGGTGTATCTCACTCGGCATGATCAGAGTTTCTGTATCATGGAAATTCCAATTTTGTGGATGCATGGAAGCCCAAAGCATGCTCTCCACCAATGACCAGTGCAAGATCTCGAAATCTTCCCATCCAGTATAGCATAATACGTATCCAAAAGCATCTTTATGCACTTCTCTATCACTTTGTAGAATAGAGGGGAAAATAAGGGGAATACTTGGTAAGCCAGGTCATGCACCTCCGTTAGAACTTTTATACGTGACATCTCCATGGTTTCCATAACCCTATCACACTGAATCTCCAAGACATAGTGGATCCTCTCAGCCAATGAGTTGAAACGGTACTAAGAAGATTCCAAAATATCTTTCAAGTTTTTGTGTTTACCCTCGATCTATACAAAAACAAAACGTTACAAAATAGCTTGTGCAATAATATTAAACATACATATTAAAGTATAAGGTTACCTATTTGTGGTTCGGTGAAGAAATGAAGATGAAAGTCGGTCCAAGCTCTGACTATATTCTCCTTGGAAGGATTGATCCACGTCCTCTCCATGTACCCAATGAGGCCACCGTGCCATGATCTTCTCAATTGTTAGAGTCTCATTTCGTAGGTTTCCTCTGTGCATGACAAAAACAACTCCCAACATTTATCCACAAAAACGTCGGCGCTTTCCTTGACCTTGATGATGCCGAGAGCATATGGTTTGATGTTGTGTTTAATGTGCACCCAACACAAAAGGTGTTTCATCGTATCTCCGTAAACTTGAACGATTGCATTGATGAGAGCAGTTTATCGGTTGGTCACTATGGCCGTTGGCTTTTCTCCCACATATGTATATAGTTTCCGCAGCCTTTCCATCATAAACAAGTAATGAGGTATGTCCCCCCTTACTAAATTCAAAGACAATGTTAAACGTCTTGCCGGTGGAGGAAAAAACAACAATCTCAACCAAAGTCATGACATTCCTGTACATATATCAAATCTTAATATGATAGCATAAATAACAACAATTTTGACATATTAAAATTCATTAAACATGCACCTATTAGTCTTGTATGTGTTGTCGATAACAGCGACGAGGGGAATAGCTTCAGCAAGTGCAATGACTTTGGGTTGGCAAAGAATAGGATATTCACTTCACCAATAGGATGCTCCCTCCTAGTATGCACTTTGAACCCCTCTTAATCATACACGGGTACACGTTGCATATGCATTCATGATGTACAGAATCCAATGATAAGAAAATATAACGTTCGATTAGTGAAAAAGGCCATGCGTACGCAACGCGTGACCATGACCTTTTTAACCAATCCAACGGTTCATTTTCCAAAAACCCTAAACGTGTTTCTAATTGTCACACATACATGATGTGTATACGCGACATTGTGTCATGCCCAGGCGTCATAAGCATGCCTATGAACGTAACTAGCATCACCCTAAATTAAAAAGTATGCAAAGCTCCAACTTTTGCAAGTACTACAAACTGATCATACTATCAAATTTGAGAAGGGACTCCAATAGTCCAATTTACCTTTTCTCTCCCTTCTCTAATTTCAAGGTTTGTGAAAAAGGACCGTTCATTTTTTATCCAAATCCGCGATCTATAAGCAAATCGTTATATGGATGCACTTGGCCACCACTGCTCTTAAGTCAATGCCATCCCCAAAAGACATTAGTTTTTATAACTAAGAGAGAAAATAATATGGTCAAAAGTATAAGGGAGAGTTTGAATTACTCAAGAAAAATGCATTATATTATAGGATCAAATACCTAAAATCACCCGCCGAATAGGCCATATTGCCGATAACCACCCGATCTTTGCATATTTACCGATAACCACCTCAATATACCCCTCTGTTAGTGAGATAGCACCTAGTTCCACTTGGTCGTTAAATTTCAGTTAAATTGGTGAAATTACCATTTTGCCCTTCATTATTTTAATAATTTATTGGGTTTTTTACCATTTGTTTAATCTGTGTATAGACCCGACCCATTTGCTCAATACCCGATTCCATTTTATTAAAATCTAAATACCCGGCTCATTTTACCCAAATCTACTTACCAATTCTCACTTTCACGATCCAAATCAGATAGAAATTGGAGGCGATAGAAATTAGAGGCGAAATTCTAGGGTTTACAAAGGCGAATCAAATTAGGCCAAATGTGAGGCTCGATTCAGTTGGGAATCTTTCCAAGAGAGCTTTCGAACTCGCACGAGGGGAGAATTCGATGCTCGAGTCGACGAATTGCCATCCACAACCGCAATAGAGGAGAAGCATCTATAAGTCTTTGATATAGTGTTGATTTTTTTGCGCATTAGTGTTAGTTTTGTCTCGAATTGGTAATATGAATTGATGTTGGGTGAAATTTAGGGTTTTGGAGAAATTTGCGAATAGGCATTTTGATTAAGGAATTGGGGATAAATTGAGGTTTAGGGGATAAATGTCAAGCTTCTGTGAGTTATTAGTTATGATAAATTTAGGTTTATGAATGTCAATTGGATGTTTTGACAAAATGTGGAAAAAAAAATTGAGCAGTATGATTTTAGTGATTTTTGCAAGTTACTTACCAATGTCAAGCTCAAATTGTACTTCCATTAATTCCCACAAAAGGGTATGTTATTGCAATTTTCTAGCGAAGGAATCTAATGCACGAACAGAGTTAAACTATGAGAGAAGGTTTTATGATTGTCGTCTGTAAAATTCACCTAGCAAATGTAACTACGCTGTGTGGAGGGATGAAGAATGTAGTGATAGAGCAGTTTATGTTATCAATAGATTGGTAAAGGAGAAAAAACATTTGGAAGTAGAGAATATGAGACTACAAGACTCAACAAAGGTGCATCGGATTGAGATGGAAAAGATGGCATGTGAACTAGCAACAAGGAAGTCTTTAGTAGGGTGCATCAAAATGAAAGATCAAGATCACCAATGTACTTGTCTGTTTTATGGTTGTTTTTATGCTGGTGAATGTTGCAATTGTTAAGTTGGCAAATTAAGGTAATATGTAACACCGTATCTGAATTTAGTGAGTTTGTGTTCTATATGTGTTCTTGTATTGGAATGGATAATGTGTTTGGTTTTGTGTTGTAATGGATTAGCTGCTATGAAATATGTAATAACATGCTATGTGTGCAATGGTTATTTGTTTTGTTCAGTTGGTTCATTTGCTATGTATTTGTTTCATTTGTTATGTGTTTGGTTCATTTGTAAGTATGCAAGAGGACCAATTGAATACAAGTTATCTAAGAATGTGTTGATATAGCAGCTGCCAACATATAAAAGAGAAGTCTGCATTTCCAACATGTGACCAAAGTAGTAAATTCCCATTACTAAACAAAAGTGACAAGTTATACAAGAGTAGTCTGCATTTCCAGCATCATATACATGTTCATAATCCAAAGTTAACCAAAGTTTGGCCAGAAGTTGCCAAAAGTAGTATGCTAAAACACAATTCCATAACACAATAGCTCACAACACCAAAGTCTGGCCAAAAGCATCTAAAATCATCCAAATAACCAAAGTCTTTAAACTAAGGATGTGAAGGACCCTTGTCTTTGGAATGCTTCATGGATGAGCGTCTGAGTACAACATCATTCTTTTTAGGTGATCGCCTTATGGTAGCAGCAAGAGCACCTTTTGCTGCAATCAGCTTTCTTCTGTTCTTTCGAACTGGAAAAAATTCCGTTCTTGTTCCTGATCCTTGGTTGTGAATACTTGATTGTGGTTGAGAAACCTACAAGAAATACTAACATTTGAGCAAAATAATGTCTGAGAAGTAAGCTTTCCAGGATTGCTTGATTATGCTTATAATTATTTACCTAAGCAGATTGACTTGGTGGAGCAGAAACATGGGGTCGGGTAACCTGATTCACTGAGCCTTGTGTTCCAATGTTGTGGTTGGGTTCCTCAAAGTTGTTCTACAAAAAAGGACCCTACAAGTGTAAGTACTAGCAAATATATGAGATCACTAACCACAACATTCATAGCTTCAGAATAACTCGTGTCTGGCTGTACTAAAGGCCATGTGGCATTGCTCCATTGCTGTGAGCCCTAACAATATTTTTACCATAAAAATGCATTAGTAAGTAATACAAATATAAATACATACATTACCATACAAATGCATTAGTAAGTAATACAAATATAAGTACATACTAACCATGTCATATGCAGCCTGGAAATTACCCATTTCTGGGGTTGTGAAAGGGTCGGCTCCATTGTGTTGCTGAGAGCCCTACCATTATTTAAACCAAACAAATAGGTTAGTAAGAACTACAACCTATGTCATTCCTTGATATGAAGTTACTTACCATGACATTTGCAGCTTCAAAATAACCCATGTCTGGCTGTGCTGGATGGCTTGTGGCATTGTTCCAATGCTGAGAGCCCTAACAATATTTAAACCATACAAATATAAGTACATACATTACCAAACATATGCATTAGGCCAGGAAGTAATACTAATCATGTCATATGCAACCTAGAAACTACCCATTTTTGGGGTTGTGGAATTAGGACTTGCTCCATTGTGTTGTTGAGAGGTTTATGGTACACAAGTAACCATTAGCATGTCTATGTAAGCATTAGGGGTAAAATTTAAATGCAGTTCAGTTTTACATTTTTCGTGTACTTCCTATTTTGAGACCCTACATGCACAATGTTTGGATTTCTTGGTCTTCCTCCAAGATTGTGTGGCTTTGGGGGCTCGGGTACTTTTGGGGGGATTTGAACACTTGTTCTTATAATGACCATGTGATAAGGATCGATCCCGATGAGGCTACGGTGCAAGGGAAGGCCGATGGTCGCCGTTGACACGTTTCTGAGCGATCTGGAAGATGGCGAATTTGCTCCGGGCAGTTGAGAGAATTCCGCGGCGATCCTATGCGGTTTAGTTAGATCACGAGTCCAACTTTGAGGAGGAAGAGGAATTAGGGCAATCGGAGTTGTGGTGAAGGAGAACGAAGGCCAGAAAGATCAACCGAGGTTGTTGGTATTTCCGGCGGGGATAGTATGAGACTTGGAGAACGATTTTCCCAGCAAAAGACACGAGCTCTTAGGGAGAGATTAACACAGTAATAAACGGGAAAAGTAAGCTAAATACTAGAAAAGGAACAAAGGTTTTCTCTTGATCAAGTCTGCCTTACAAGAAGAACCCAAGTTGGTACTTAAGCTTGGCCGAGGGACTCCAAGAGTCAACCGTTTTGCAAACGGTTTTGAGCATACCATCGGCCACTAATTTCCCGCGTTTCTTAGGTGGTAATTAGGCCTATTATGTTGGTAAAAACATATCAAAAATGGGCCGACAAATTATCAAAAATGCCGAGTGAAAATGGGCAGTTTCTATGCGGTCTCTCCCGGGCCGTTGCTAGTCGAGTGTGCGGCTTCTAGGCGGAGAATGGTGTCGTCGGCCTGGCCTATGGGTTCCTCACGAGTCATTAACCCTAAGAGCAAGTCTTCATGAAGGGCTTTGGCCATTGAGCGAGTCACACGCCTTGGAGAAGTGGCTTGCTCCTCGTCCTTGTCTTCATGAAGGGCTTTGGCCATTGAGCGAGTTACACGCCTTGGAGAAGTGGCTTGCTCCTCGTCCTTGTCTTCGGCGATTGCCTTGGCGTGCGTTGCCGGCTCTTCTCTTGGCTCCTTGGACTCTTGGCTTGGGAGTATCACATCATCATCCCCCCCTTGAAAAAGATTCATCCTCGAATCTGAGCCAGGGGAATCATCATCATCATCGACCACATAAGGAGCCAAGTCCGCCACATTGAAAACATCATGCACACCATAAGTAGGAGGGAGCTCAATCTTGTAGGCATTGTTGTTGATTCTCTCAAGGACTTGGAAAGGGCCATCCGCACGTGGCTTGAGCTTGGAATCCCGCCGAGAGGGAAACCTCTCCTTCCTCAAGTGCACCCACACAAGGTCACCGGGCTCAAAGATCACTTCACGCCGCTTCTTATTTACTTGCCTAGCATATTGCTCCGTGCGCCGCTCCAGCTGAACCTTGGTGTCCTCGTGCAGCCGTAGAATCCAAGATGCATGCTCCACGGCCTCCTTGTAAGGTGTACCTACAATGGCAAAGGGAACCAAGTCAAGTGGAGTGGTAGGATTGCGGCCATACACAATTTCAAAGGGAGTCTTTTGAGTGGCGGAATGGATTGCCCTATTATAGGCAAACTCAATGAATGGTAGGCAATCTTCCCACAGCCGCAAGTTAGTTTTGAGCATTGTCCTAAGTAGGGTGCCAAGGGTACGGTTCACTACTTCGGTTTGCCCATCCGTTTGAGGATGGCAAGTGGTAGAGAAGAGTAACTTAGTACCAAACTTAGACCATAGTGACTTCCAAAAATAGCTCAAAAACTTGACATCCCGATCAGAAACAATGGAGTGTGGTATGTCGTGGAGTTTAACAACATGCTCAAAGAATAGGCTTGCCACATTAGGAGCATCATCCATCTTGTGACAAACTATGAAGTGAGCCATCTTGCTAAAGCGATCCATAACCACAAAGATGGAGTCATGTCCGCGCTTGTTCCGGGGCAAACCAAGCACGAAGTCCATAGAGACATCTTCCCATGGCCTACTAGGGATTGGGAGTGGAGAGTAGAGTCCGTGCGAACTCAACTTGGACTTTGCTTGCTTGCACGTAGTACAAGCCGAACAAAGCCGTTCCACATCCTTGTGCATCTTAGGCCAATAAAAATGCTCTTTGAGGGCATGTAGGGTCTTAGTTACATCGAAGTGTCCCATGAGACCCCCACCATGCGACTCGTGGAGAAGAAGCTTACGGCAAGAGCCGCTAGGTACACACAACCTAGAGCCCTTGAAAAGGTATCCTTCATGCACATAAAATTGGTCCTTGCTTCCTAAAGACTTACATGCTAGATACAACTCGGAGAAGTCATGATCTGAAGCATACAAGTCTTTCATAAAAGCAAAACCAAGCATCCTAGCATCTAAGGAAGAGAGAAGATTATACCTTCTTGACAATGCATCGGCCACAACATTTTCCTTACCTTTTTTGTGCTTTATGACATAAGGAAAAGCTTCTATTGATTCTACCCACTTGGCATGCCTTTTGTTGAGTTTGCTTTGCCCTTTGAGGTACTTGAGAGCTTCGTGGTCGGAGTGGATGACAAACTCCCTCAGAAGGAGGTAGTGTTGCCATGTCTTGAGCACTCTCACCAATGCTAGGAGCTCCTTGTCGTATGTAGGATAATTTAGCTCCGCTCCATGAAGTTTCTCACTAAAGTAGGCTATTGGACGCCCCTCTTGCATAAGTACACCACCTAAGCCAATACCTGAAGCATCACACTCAATTTCGAAAGTCTTAGTAAAATCAGGTAAGGCCAAAAGAGGAGCATTAGTGAGCTTATGTTTAAGGTTAGAGAAAGCCTCTTCTTGGCGGTCACCCCAAGTAAATACCACATTCTTCTTGGTGAGCTCAGTGAGGGGCGCAGCCAAGGTACTAAAGTCCCGCACAAACTGGCGATAGAAGCCGGCCAATCCTAGGAAACTCCGGACTTGCGTCATGGTTGAAGGAGTAGGCCACCCCTTGATTGCTTTGATCTTCTCCTCGTCCACCCTTAAGCCATCCTTGCACACCACAAACCCTAAGAAGACAACATGGTCAGAGCAGAAATGACACTTCTTAAAGTTGGCATACAATTTTTCCTTGCTAAGCACTTCAAGAACAAGCCTAAGGTGATGCACATGTTCCTCCAAACTCCGACTATAGACTAGAATGTCATCAAAATAAACCACTACAAATTTGCCTAAGAAGGCCCTTAGTACGTGGTTCATTAGTCGCATGAAAGTGCTTGGAGCATTGGTCAAACCAAAAGGCATGGCCAACCACTCATACAAGCCATAGGTGGTTTTAAAAGCGATTTTCCACTCATCACCTTCTTTCATGCGGATTTGATGATATCCGCTCTTAAGATCAATTTTAGAAAACATGGATGAACCATAAAGCTCATCAAGCATATCATCTAGTCTAGGTATGGGATGCCTATACTTGATAGTGATATTGTTGATTGCTCTACAATCCATACACATTCTCCATGTCCCATCTTTCTTAGGGACCAAAATCATAGGAACCGAGCATGGACTTAGACTAGGTTGCACGTAGCCTTTGTCCAACAATTCTTGAACTTGTTTTTGCAGTTCCTTGGTCTCAGCAGGGTTGGCCCTATAGGCAGCCTTGTTCGGAAGGGAAGCGTCGGGCACGAAATCGATTTGGTGCTCGATGCCGCGGATGGGCGGAAACCCCGGCGGCACTTCCTCTTGGAATAGTCCTTCAAAGTCCTGCAAAAGAGAAGTCGTGATAGGGGGAAGAGAGGTTAGGTCCTCCTTGGACAACAAAATTTCTTTACAAACCACTAGAAAGCAAACTTCACTTCCCTTGATAACACTAAGGACTTCCTTGGGCTTGACAACTTGAAGGTGGGCTGCGGCGGCCTTGCTTCCTCCAATGGCCATCTTTGCTTGCTTCTTGGCCTCCTCACTTTGTTGCATCCGCCTTTGCTCGCGCGCCACATGATCGGCCATGATTTCGTGGGGCGCCATTGGATGGAGCGTGATGCGCTTGCCCTTGAGATGAAAGGAGTACTCATTAGAGACCCCTTGGTGGATGACTCCACGGTCATATTGCCACGGCCGACCCAAGAGGAGATGGCAAGCCGTCATGGGCAGAACATCACAAAGCACTTCATCTTGGTAGCTTCCAATAGAAAAGGCCACCTTAGCTTGCTCCGTCACCTTGATAGGAGTGTTAGCATTCAACCAACTTAGGGAATAAGGTTGTATGTGAGGAATGGTAGGGAGAGCAAACCGTTTTACTACCTCTTGGTCGATTATATTGCAACAAGACCCGCCGTCAACAATGACATTGCACAACTTACCTTGGATGAGGCACCGAGTGTGAAATATGGTCTCCCTTTGGTTCGGCGGGCTCGGCGCTTCATCAGACAATAGTGCGCGCTTGACCACAAAACACTCGCCATGGGTCTCGGGCATAATCTGGAGTTCTTCTTCTAGGTTGTCTCCGAGGGGTGGTGCCTCATCTTCGTCCTCCGAGGCATACTCTCCATAGGCGGTAAGTAGCACTTGCCGACGAGAAGGGCAATCCCTCGCCAGATGGCCCCGCCCAAGGCACTTATAGCACTTGATGTCACTCGTCTTGGTCTCTCCATCCCGCCGAGGTGGGGGTGGCCCCTTGGGTGGCTCATGCCTTGCGTGATTGGGGGCTTGGGACGGCGAGTATCCACCCTTGTACTTCGGGCGCCGAGAGGTGTTGTGAGGCGCCGGCGCTCCACTAGAGTGAGCATTGGGCCACGGCCGAGCTTGAGCCGATTCCCTCCTCCTTTGGGGCATAGACCTATATATTCGGTTAGTGTAGTGGAGGATTTCCTCAATACTAGTTCCCCTTACAAAATGTTGTTGGCTAACAAGTTGCCTAAGATCGGGGTTGAGGTTCTCAATAAATTTAGAGATTACATAACATTCGGGAAATTGAACCTCGGACCTAAAAATGAGCGTCTTCAACTCCTTTTAGTATTCATCGGGCGTTCGATGCCCTTGCTTGAGTTGTTGGAGCCGCTCGTGAACCCTCGCCGTGTAATCTTCCGGCACAAACCGATGCAAGAGCTCACTCTTTAAGTCTGCCCAAGTGGAGATGGGGTCTAAGCCGTTCCTCTCTCGGTAAGCCTTCTCTTCCATCCACCATTGGTCGGCGAAATCTTCAAAGCGAATGCTTGCTATCGCCACCCTTTGAGCATCGGTGAATTGTTGATAGTCAAATGTTTGCTCAGTTTTGGAGATCCATTGAAGGCAAGCTTCGGGCTCAACATCCTTGCCAAACTTATCCACATCAAGCTTGAAATTGGGCAGCCGCGCTTGCTCGTGGATGGGCTGACCTCGGAGAGGCTGACGGAGGCCGCCCCCGTGGTAGTCTTGGCATGGAAAGTCATGGTCTTGCAGTCCCAAACGCCGCCCTTGACCTTGGAGTTGCGCCGGTACAAAGGGACGTTGTGGCTCTAGAGCGGGCCTCACTTGATCTCGCGGAGGCTCATAGGGCGCTTGCCGGCCATCACAAGGAGTAGTACCCCTACCTGCATGGTTAGTCACAATAGGGGGCAGGATAAAAGGTATAGAATGAGTGAAAGGAGGAGCATAGGAGGACATACCTGAGGGTGCGGACGACAGATGCGCTGCAGACATTTGAGGCGATGTCATTCCTTGGATGACTAGATTGGCAAAGGCACTCACTAGAGGTAGTGTGGGAGACGGGCCCGTGGGTACATAGGACGTGACCACCAGGATGAGCGGAGACTGCGACATGCCGAGGGCTATGGCATTGGCGCCGGTGGCTACCCTTGAGGGAGGTGGGTAGTGTGAACTTGAGGGATCCGTCCTTGTGAAACTAGATTATTGCGCTTCTAGCCTAGCTTCAAAGAGCCGCATATGATCGCGTGCCTCTTGTGCTTCCTTGTCCATCCTCTCTAGCATGGCTAGGATGGTGGCCGTAGTGGAGCGGGTACGGGGTGAGGAATGGGTGCTCCCTTCTTTCTCCATGGCGACCAACCTGTGCTACACACTCAAACGGAGATCAAATAACCTCAAAGTGGTCCTTGCGCACGCAAGAGCCCACCAACAATCAGATAAACTCGAGATATCAACACAAGTCCAAGGACAACAAGGTTACGAGCTTGGAAAATTTTTAGGCAAGCGGCAAGTGCAACTTTCAAGTGTTCAAAGTAAATCACCCCACAAAGAAGAGTCAAGAGAGGTACTAAGCACCCCACCTAGAGTCCAACTTATATTGACCGAGACTTGAGGAGAAGGAAAGAAAGAAACCCTCAAATGGTCCACTTTTCCTAGAGTTGTCCCCTTTTTTTTTTTTTTTGCAACTCGGATTTTTCTGGATTCACACTGTTCCGAGGGGGATTCAAGAGATGGAAGGTGGGATTCAAGACCCAGATCTCTTCCAACCACTAACAACTAGGTCTTGGACCTGATTTCTTCCAATTACAACGCAGCACTTACGAAATATTGCTCACACAACAACTATTACCAATTTCTGATTTTGTATTCGATAGACTTTGGTCTTTGTTGGACCCTTTATGGTGGTATTCCTTTCCCGTACTCAAAACACACCTTATATGCTGTGATTAGAAAAGAACACTTCAAAATTGCACGAAAAATTGGGTCAAAAGGGCTGGTTTTGGTCGGGTTTAATATCGGGTCTCAAACAGGAACAAAACAGGACAGATTTGCGACAGAACTTTCAAAAATTCAGCAAAATTCAGCCAGTCAATGAAATCGCAAAATTCCTTCACCAATACGTTCGTAACTGATCAAACTTCAATTTTTATGAACCTACCCAACACAGAATACGGATACAAAGGCAAGAAAAACCCTACCAAACTCAGAAATACCAATCGGAGTTTGCCCAGAATTCGCTGTTAGCAAAACTGGTTTGATCGATTGGTTCCCCTGAACTTTAGTCGACTTTCTCAAGTTTATATGAAAGATTTAGGGCCTAACCTTGCGTGGCTCTGATACCACGTGATAAGGATCGATCCCGATGAGTCTACGGTGCAAGGGAAGGCCGATGGTCGCCGTTGACACGTTTCTGAGCGATCTGGAAGATGGCGAATTTGCTCCGGGCAGTTGAGAGAAATCCGCGGCGATCCTGTGCGGTTTAGTTAGATCACGAGTCCAACTTTGAGGAGGAAGAGGAATTAGGGAAATCGGAGTTGTGGTGAAGGAGAACGAAGGCCAGAAAGATCAACCGAGGTTGTTGGTATTTCCGGAGGGGATAGTATGAGACTTGGAGAACGATTTTCCCAGCAAAAGACACGAGCTCTTGGGGAGAGATTAACACAGTAATAAACGGGAAAAGTAAGTTAAATACTGGAAAAGGAACAAAGGTTTTCTCTTGATGAAGTCTGCCTTACAAGAAGAACCCAAGTTGGTACTTAAGCTTGGCCGAGGGACTCCAAGAGTCAACCGTTTTGCAAACGGTTTTGAGCATACCATCGGCCACTGATTTTCCTGCGTTTCTTAGGTGGTAATTAGGCCTATTATGTTGGTAAAAACATATCAAAAATGGGCCGACAAATTATCAAAAATGTCGAGTGAAAATGGGCAGTTTCTATGCGGTCTCTCCCGGGCCGTTGCTAGTCGAGTGTGCGGCTTCTAGGCGGAGAATGGTGTCGTTGGCCTGGCTTATGGGTGCCTCACGAGTCATTAACCCTAAGAGCAAGTCTTCATGAAGGGCTTTGGCCATTGAGCGAGTCACGTGCCTTGGAGAAGTGGCTTGCTCCTCGTCCTTGTCTTCATGAAGGGCTTTGGCCATTGAGCGAGTTACACGCCTTGGAGAAGTGGCTTGCTCCTCGTCCTTGTCTTCGGTGATTGCCTTGGCGTGCGTTGCCGGCTCTTCTCTTGGCTCCTTGGACTCTTGGCTTGGGAGTATCACATCACCATGTTGGCCACAGTGGGAGAACCTTGTCTTTCTTACAACTCTAATCTTTTTCACCTTACTAGGTATCTCATCTCCCACCTCTCTTCTTCTAGACTTCATTGGTCTTCTTGGTTGTACTATATAAGTAGGAGGTTTAGGATGTGATTGACTAGTCTTCTCCCATTGAATTTCTCTAGGCATTGGATTGATTATCAAGTTGTAAGCCCTTAGGTAAGCCTCCCTTGTATAATATAGATGCACATAGGTGTCCAACTTTTTTCTATCCTTGAATATGCAACACATTGCATGATAACATGAGATTCCAGTGAGATTCCATTTATTGCATTCACAACTTCTCTCACCTAAATCAACAACATATATCCTTCCTTGATGGTCCACTTCATACATATCTCCTCCACCCCAGAAGAGTGTACATGCCCTCAAAGCTTCTTTGCTTTGCAGCCTCTATCCTCTGTATTGCCTTTGGTGTAAATGGTGCCTCATATGTGCTCATGCCTTCACGCTTAGCCAAAAATCTCTTCATAAGATGTCTTCTCATCCACTCAAAGCTTGATAGTATAGGCATCTCTCCTACAGATAGTATCATAGCATTGAAACTTTCATAGACATTATTGAGGAGCATGTCAGACTTACAAATATGCTTGAAGGCACGTCTAGACCACGATATAGGGTTTGCATCCATCAAGTAGTTGTGAGTAACTACATCTAGCTTCATGATCTCTTCCATTGAAAATTCAAAGTCTACATTAGTGCATGCTCTTGCTGCTACCCAGACTGCATCCTTGTAAGTCTTACCTGGTCACTTAACTTTAAAGTTGTTGTAGAGATGCTTTACACACACCCTTGTATCAGCCATGGGACATACATTATTCAATGCCTCAATCAACCCTACAAATACATTATTCAATGTGTCAGAAACAACACAAAAATAAAACTTTAATAAACAATTGAATTGAGATCACTAACTTATTGCCTATTAGAGATGAAGGTGGGGTTGCTCTCTCCAATATCTCTCATAAGAATGTCTATGAACCAGCACTATGTATTCTTCATCTCATCCTCAACAACAACAAAGAAAATTGGAAAGATGTTTTCATTTCCATCTTTCTCAACTGCAACCAACACTTGACCACTATATGCACATTTCAAATGACACCCATCAAGCCCAACAATTGGTCTACACCCTAGTAAGAAACCCTTCTTACAAGCTTCAAAACACACATACAATCTATGGAACAATGGCTTCTTTGGATTCTTTGTACATACCTTCACAAAAGCAAAGGTTCTTGGATTTCATTTCTTAAAGGTAGCTGCATAATCCCATACCCTGAACGTACCATTCCAGGCTTGGTTGTATAAGACTGAGATATTATGCTCTCTTCTCACAACATTAATAAACCCAGTAAATTTGCAATTTGGATCATCCATGTAATGCTCAAGGTATCTCTCTGCAATCCAGACATAGGTAAGCTTTGTGTTGTGATGTTGACATCCACAATCATGCTTGGAAACAAAGGTTTTCAACTAAAAAAGTTCTACCTGACCCCATTTTTCTAGCACAAGCCTTAAAAACCACATAGAACTTTCTTACAAACACGTTTTTTCCTAGCATGCTTCATACCACAATCACACTTAAGTTTACAATATGCAAAAATCTTAGACTTATCATTGTGCAAATAGTAGTAATCACCACCATTCTCAATTGAATATTATCTCAAAGCTCTTCTAAATATGTCATTAGAGCAAAATATCATGCAAATTTTCAACTTGATTTTTTTCTTAAAGTCAACAAGAGGGTTAAATTCAAGATACCTTACACGTGGAGGATCGTCATACTCACTTAAACTCAGAAACGCATCAGAATCATCTATGGATTTCTCATCATCCACATAAGGCTCTGTACCAGTTGTTTCAAGCTCAACACTTGCTCCCCCAAACTCACCAACTTCAGCATTAACATTTTGCTGAAACAAATCACCATCTTCATCATCAGTCTCTACAAAATTGAAATCATCATCTGATGAAGGTTTAGTACCCAACACATCATCTTCATCACTTAAGCTGACTTCAGTATCACTAGATTCATGAAGATCATCAACATCATCAGAATCATCTAATGGATTAGGGGTTTTGGATACATGGATGGGAGGAGTGTTAAGGGTTTTTCTTGTTCTAACCCTATGTAATGAGGATTGGGAAGTGTAAGGTCGAGATGATGAAGATGGGCTTTGTACACTTTGGTTGCCATTTGTACATCCAGGAAATGGGCTGATTTGAGAAAGATGGGCTTTGGGGTCTCAACTATTTTGGACTAGGTTCATTACCTTTCACAAGATAAATATGGGCAACTCTATCATTGACATCACATGTAACCATTTCCATGACATCATTGTCTCCATTGATGTATTTAAGCCCTTGTTGAAGGGTTTTCCCTAGTTGTGAGAACCACATTTCCTCTACACGCATCACATCAACTTTTTCTTTTATCCTAGCTTCAATCACAACCTTAGACACTGAATCTCAATCCACATCTTTATACATATACACTTTCCCTTTTCTATAACATAAATCACCTAGCTTGGACATGTAAAAGTGTCCCTCATACATGAACCTAAGAGTAATATTCATCTGTGCAATTAAAAAAGTCAACTCAATTTTAGTACAAGGTGAAGCACTCAATTTTAGAATAAGGTTATCACATAATGACGCACAAGGTTATCACATAATTTTAGAATAACTCAACTTTTTCATTCACAATAATTAAACAACATAAGGGTCTCATAACACAATTCAATGCAACACACACATCACCATTAAAGTACTTTTCACCTCTACCAACACACACATGTCTTTACATACGCACGAAAGGCCACTTCTTTTTTGAACTATATATGTCAAGTGTCGTATATCAAAGCAAGGTATCCAAATTATGCAATAAATAATGTCCACGTGCATTCTGACTTCTACAGTTAAGCTTATTTAATGTTGTAGTTGACCACAACCCTAAACCAACCTTTTCAACAACTTACCAAAAAGATGAAGTGAACTCACCTTCGCAGAAGCCCTAAATCGAGCACCAAATTCGTCAACCAACTTCTCTAAAATCCTTCTCGACCAACTTCTCCAAAATCTTTCTCGACCAGCTTCTCCAAAATCCTCTCGACTTGAGCTTCTCCACTTTAGATGCGTATACTAGGTCATCGATTCGTCACTCGAGCACCAAATCCTACCCTCGCACAAACTCGAAACCTCTCTTGGGAAGATTCCAAACCAAATCGAGCACCAAATTCGTCGTCGATTTGCCTAATTCGATTCGAATTTCTCAATTCTCAGAAAACCCAAGAAATCGCCATAGGATTTGGGTCGTGAAGTGGGTAAAATGGAATTGGGTATGTAAAAGTGAATCGAGTCTATACACAAATTAAACAAATGGTAAAAAAAAACTTGTTAAATTAATGAAATAATGAAGGGCAAAATGTTCATTTCACCAATTTAACTAAGATTTAGCGGTCAAGTAGAGCTAGATGCTATTTCGTCATCTGAGGAGTATATTGAGGTGATTTCCGGTAAATATACAAAAGTCGGATGATTATCGACAATATGGCCTATTCAGCATGTGATTGTCAGTATTTGATACTATATTATATTGCATTACATATTAAGATTCAATATAAAATAATTACAACGGTTTTTTCGCCTGATAACCCTGAGATATTGTTTAATTCACACGGTACACTAAACTTTAGTATATTTCACACGATAACCCTGTGGTTTGTTTTATTTTCGCGAAATACCCAAATTTCAAATAGTTAACGGTTTCCGTTTAAAAAAACAAAAAAAAAACAAAAAAAAAAAAACAGACTTCATCGTCTGGACTCTGAACGAAGCCGACTCTCATCTTCTCGCCGAATACCCATCGTCCTCTTTGTCTCTCATCTTCTTCGACCCTCCTCTTCTTGGTTCGAGCACCGGCGACTCCCGAGTGGCGTACAAGGTGGCGGCGCCGACGAAGCCCCAAATTCTTCCTGGTTCGAGCGTTGGCGACTCCTTCGTCACTTTCTTCTGAACGAAGCCGAGATCTCCTTCATCATCCCAACGTCGGCCTTCCTCTCCAGGTATGTAGCTTCAATCCATTAAAGGGATTGAAGGGTGAATTTAGATTTTGGGGATTTAGGGTTTAGAGGATTTATGAATTTGGGGCTTTTTTGAATTTAGGGCTTTTAGTCTATTTCGGTGAAGATAATTACAGAGAGTTGTTGTATATCATAGACCTTCTTGCTTAAGCAAACTATTTGATCCACAAATGGTTTACAATGTCTTTCTTGTAAGTTTCAATATGCAGTAAAATTTGGCAAGAATCGAGATAATGCTGATTTAGATATTTTTAGACTTAGGACTTTTTCAAATTTAGGGTTTATGGATGAATGGTTTGGAGTTAGGGATTAGATTAGTTAGTGATTCATGTTGGTATCCAATACTCTTCATTTTTAAATAGCTAAAATTTTCCAATAGCTTAAATTTGTTCAAAGTGATGTAGGTAGCTTAAATCTGTTCAAAGTGATGTATGAAGAATTTGGCATAAACTTATGTGTAATTGAACTCCACATGCCAATGCTATTGCATTTAGACATACACTGGCTAAAGAAAAAGCTTCAGTGATATGGAACTAGTCTTCTTAGTAGGCAACCTAAACAAATTTAAGTTTATGCCAAATTAATTACTTTATGAAACTAGACTTATGGATTGTGATGTTGGTAGCTTAAACTTGTTTAATCCTCCTGGGTTTTCTTGAGGAGGCCACAAGAATATATCTTTGTACAGATGTCTTGAAGCATTCTTGAAAGAGAGCCCCTTTCTTTTGGTAAAATTGAAAGAACGCTAATAGGATTTGAAGATATGTGGTTAGTTGTATGGATTGTTTTGACTTGTAGCTGTTTTTTAATTGTTTTTTCCTATTGTGTTTTGCTCTGCATTTTATTGGAATTTTCTTGGCCCTTCAATGATCACCTTTATGTGTTGTGTAATTTCTGTCATTTTATTATCCGATGAAGATTTTGTTGAAAACTGAAATTATTTTCGTAGTGTAAGGAAGAATTTGTCTCATTCAATTTACAGATTTTTAGCAATTAAAGAAGCTTTATCTTGTTTCTAGCATGACGACATGGGCGTGTTTAGAAGTCAAAGAAGATGATTTCTAGCAGCCAAACATCTACTAGTAGTCTTTTAACAGTGACAAATAAAGGTAAGAAGCTGTTTTGGGTTGTTTGATTTCTATAATTACACTACAAAGCTTATTTGTCTTGTTTGGTCATAGGAATTTTTAGCCTATTAGCTCAGATGGGAGAGCTATGTGCTTTGTACACAAAGATGTGAGTTCGAATCCCACATAGACTAATTGAAATTATCTAACAGATAAATCAAGTGGATGTCCAAATTGAATTAACTAAGTTAAAAGCATTAGCTTGTAACATATTTAGCATGCATAAACAAAATTTGACCCAAAAGAAAGCATGCATAAACAAAAGCAAGATTTGGATATCCCATGTAAGATTTATAGCCTATATGGGATTCGAACCCACACCGATGTGTACAACACATTGCTCTACCATTTGAGCTAATAGGCTAAAATATAATCATTTAGGAGGTTTTTTTTAGGATAAAGATCGAAAACATACCTCAAATAACCGGTCATTTAGAAAAGTTCCTTTGAAACAATTCCGAGGACATCTTAGAGAGAGTTCCTCACTTATATAACTTGTTCCATCTGTATGGATCTGAAGTTTGCCATCATTATCATATACATGTTTTCCATTCACATCCTAACAAGAAGAAATATCAATGAATACCTAGAAAGAGTACAACTGAGACTATCCATCTATCTTATTTTGCTTGTAACTATTATAGAAATCCAGTTTATTTTAATTCTTTACTTGTTTGATTTATTTATTTTTGACATTCCAATCCATTCTCTTTACCTAAGAAAATGTGCACATAACCAGAACTTGCAAAGGAGAATGCATGTTAAGATGGTAGAGGAAGTTAATGAAAATACTGCATAGAGTTGTTTTACCTTGCAAGGTATGTCATCAATGACTTCTACATGGACACCAGGATCGGATCATCCAAGTTTACCTATAATGTAATTGTTTTTGACAGTATAAGTGAAAACCTGAATCATGTCAAAAGGGAGAAGAGCAAAACAGATACTTAAGCAAGAAATGTTCATATGAAAACCTGAGAAGAAGTTACAATTTCACCAACCTGGCCAACTAAGTCAAAAAGGGATCAAAGTGCAATCAATCAAACTCAAGAAAACATAGCATTTCTACCAACAAGGCAAAAAGGTATAAAAAAACGGAAAAGCTAAATGCACGCGAATATATGTCTAAATGGACGCTATTTTACACGCTTAAGGTAAGCGGTCATATTTACACGCTTAAGCTACGCGTGTAAGGGTATTGTGGTCATTTTGAAAATACATGAATGAATTACACGCTTAACTTAAGCGTGTAACTACACGCTTACGTTAAGCGTGTAGTACATGGGCTAGTTATTTGGGTCGGCCCAAATAACTAGCCCATGCCCCAGCCAAGCCAGGCGCCTGTTTTCGGCGTGTATAACTACACGCTTAACTTAGGCGCACCATTATTTTTTTTTATTTTTTTTTGCAAGTTTAAAAATCACAAGCTTAACTTAGGCGCACCATAATATTATTTTTTTTTCAAAATTGCACTTTTTTCTATAATCATGTAGAGAATTTCAATACGAGTCTGTACATATAAAATTCGTCCAAAACGGACATCGTTTGCCCCTCCAAAAGCCCACAAAACGAAGTCTTTTTACCCATTTTTTTTTACAATTTGGTGTCCAGCATATAGCGCATTGTAGTGAAATTTTTTGGTATTTTTTGCGTTTTTCTATTATAATTTTGTATAAAATTTTAATACAAGTCCGTACATATAAAATTCATCCAAAACGGATATCGTTTTCCCCTCCAAAAAGCCAAAAAACGAGAATAAAAACTTTAGAAACTATAGTATTTAAGTAAAATATTTTGTATAATGTGTATTATGAACTTAGGTATTATAGTTAAGTATTATGAACTTATATACTATAGTTAAGTATTAAGTAATAAGTACGAACTTATTACTTTTATGTATTACGAACTTATTACTTATATACTATAGTTAAACATTATGAACTTATTACTTATATACTATAGTTATGCATTGAAGTTAAGTATTACAAAATATATTAGTTATAAAGTATAGTTATGCATTATAATTAAGTATTACGTACTTATTACTTATATACTATAATTACACATTATGGTTAAGTATTACGAACTTATTACTTATATACTATAGTTAAGTATTATGAACTTATTACTTATATAATATAGTTACGTATTATAGTTAAGTATTATATAAAATATATTAGTTATAAAGTATAGTTATGCATTATAATTAAGTATTACGTACTTATTACTTATATACTATAATTACACATTATGGTTAAGTATTACGAACTTATTACTTATATACTATAGTTAAGTATTATGAACTTATTACTTATATAATATAGTTACGTATTATAGTTAAGTATTACAAAATATATTAGTTATAAAGTATAGTTATGCATTATAATTAAGTATTACGTACTTATTACTTATATAATATAGTTAAGTATTAAGTAATAAGTATGAACTTATTACTTATGTATTACGAACTTATTACTTATATACTATGGTTAAACATTATGAACTTATTACTTATATACTATAGTTATGCATTATAGTTAAGTATTACAAAATATATTAGCTATAGTATTTAAGTAAAATATTTTGTATAATGTGTATTATGAACTTAGGTATTATAGTTAAGTATTATGAACTTATATACTATAGTTAAGTATTAAGTAATAAGTACGAACTTATTACTTTTATGTATTACGAACTTATTACTTATATACTATAGTTAAACATTATGAACTGATTACTTATATACTATAGTTATGCATTGAAGTTAAGTATTACAAAATATATTAGTTATAAAGTATAGTTATGCATTATAATTAAGTATTATGTACTTATTACTTATATACTATAATTACACATTATGGTTAAGTATTACGAACTTATTACTTATATACTATAGTTAAGTATTATGAACTTATTACTTATATAATATAGTTACGTATTATAGTTAAGTATTATATAAAATATATTACGTATAAAGTATAGTTATGCATTATAATTAAGTATTACGTACTTATTACTTATATACTATAGTTACACATTATGGTTAAGTATTACGAACTTATTACTTATATACTATAGTTTAGTATTATGAACTTATTACTTATATACTATAGTTACGTATTATAGTTAAGTATTACAAAATATATTAGTTATAAAGTATAGTTATGCATTATAATTAAGTATTACATACTTATTACTTATATATTATAGTTACACATTATGGTTAAGTATTACGAACTTATTATTTATAAAGTATAGTTATGCATTATAGTTAAGTATTACGAACTTATTACTTATATACTATAGTTACATATTATGGTTAAGTATTATGAATTTATTACTTATATGATATAGTTGTGATAACCCTTATATTTCATAGGGGTAATGTGTTGGAATGCATGTCTGGTGAAAGCAAGTGTTAGAATTATTTTGAGGGTGAAGAGTCTTAATTATGGTTAATCTGACGTTAACTGTAATTTGAACCAACTTATGGATCTTAACCTAGAAATGCCTGAACCAATTTACAAAGTGTGAAGTGGGTTAGACATGGTTAATTTTATACGATTGGATAGCTTAGATTGAGGTTGCTTCTCTGAGCTGTTATCGGCCAAGTTTCGGGGTCGAAACTTCTTTTTAGGGGGAAGTGATGTAATAACCCTCATTTTTAGTAAGGGTATTTGGGTAATTTCCCAAACCCTCATCAATTATTCGGGATGCGTTAGACGAAGTTAGGAATTTCTGTATCATGTTTGATTTCTGTATTATTCCCAGAGCATTCGAAAATACATTCGACGTATTATCGAGGCTTAGAATATTTGTTTGGGTACAAATATTTAAGATTCGGGGTTTTAAACCCATGCCAAACCTTTTTCCCGTGCAAATAGACGCGAAAAGGGCAATTCCGCGACCGCGGAAGAATTTCCGCGACCGCAGAATAATAGCTCCCAGAGGAGCTGGGCTTGAATTTTCCGCGACTGCGGCAGAACCCACCGCGACCGCGGATATGTGTAGAGTGCACAGTCGGGCATGCGAGCCACGCGTTCGTCGTCGCCGTTAATCTTGTCGGGGCTGGCTCTCCTCCTTGGATATAAATAGAGGCCGAAATGGAGGGTTTTGAGCACCCAGATCTGAGATCGCCCCTCTCACTCTCGTTTCCATAGTCGCCGGAGCTTCGAGCTCTCGCCGGAATTCTTGAGGAGTCGCCGGAGCCCTCGACGGAGGTGGTGGTGGCCAAGGAGCAGTGCATTGGAGGCGCAAGGTGCCCAGGAGTGGAAGCTGCCGCGAATCGAGCCCTTCCGAGTTGTCGCCGGTGAGTTTTTATCATTTTGGGTCGCCGGAGTTCTTAGCCGCGATCGCGGCTATGAACTACCGCGACCGCGGCAGTGACAATGCCGGCCGCGTCCGCGGCCGCTGTCACCAGTGCCCGCGGACATTCGTCCCCGACGACCGCGACCGCGGTAGTGCCCGCCGCGACCGCAGATTGCTTTAGCAATCGCGATCGTGGCCTTGAGCGATCCGGTCTCGGTCGGGACTTCCATTCTTTATATTCCGTTCGTCATTCTTTAGATTTGTATAGTTTATTATCGAATCTAACATAGGGTTTCGTTATGGGTCGTTCCGTAGGAATTTGTAATCCGAGTTCTGTTCCCGTTCCGGACCCAGAAACCCGTCTTCGTCAATCGTTCGTCTAGTCTAAGGCAAGTGGCGGTTTGCTCTTGCTTATCATTCCATATTTCTATTAATTATCAATTGTTTTAATTGTTAATTAAATGGGATGAATATTGTTTTCGTTGGGAACAGTTTTGATAAACGTATTTGATACGATTAAAAGAGATATTATAATAGGTTGTATATACTGCTAGAAACAACGCTATTATAGATATATATATATATATATATATATATATATATATATATACTGTTGCCAGGATGGCATTGATGTGGATTTATGTGAACTTGGATTATAGTTGGAACGAGTATTCGTAGGAACGCTATGTACCTTGCGAGGTCTAGTCGTTTCTTTATAACTTGGTGCTTAGGAGGATTTTACCCTAACACCCTTTCCCTGGTCATGACCGGCCCCTATCCGAATATAGGGGTGGTGCACTAAGCTGGTGCCAACCAATCAGGATTTATTCCCAAGATATCTCTCGTATCGAGATGATATATTTATATGATAAAAGCTTATAACGTGAATATGCGTTCTGGAATTAAACAAGATAAGTGCGATTATGCACATAATTAATGAACCTTGGGCGAGAAGTACAACTTGGAACCTCGTCTGGACTTTGATTAGAGTAAGTCCTCCTTCCAGATCTGAATTCGCATTACGCGGTGAGGTTGGTCGTGGACCTAAATGGTCAAGTCTTTTTAAACGCTTGTGTGAAATTATTATTATGTTCCCAAACATTTGTCATACTTTCCCGTAAGACTCAATCTTTTGGAGTCTTCTCTTCATACGCTTTCCGTTAAGACTCAATCTCTTGGAGTCTTCTCTTTATACGTTCCCGATAAGACTCAATCTTTAGGAGTCTTCTCTTGATCATTCAACTTTAATCATTCCGTGAAAGTTCCGGGTTATATATCGTTCCTTCGGTTGTTATTCGAGGGACAATGATAGTAAACGGTTACGATCACTAGGACCATTCTGTTTTCACCCTTGCATAGTCTTTCATTAGACTAACCAACCGGGTTTTATTCCTTGAATGGTTGGCTGGTGTCATCTGTCCTATACGGCACATCAGTGGTTGGTTCCCGAAGACTCGAAGTAACCGTTGAAGAAGAGACTTGCAGTTGCAGATTTAAGTGCCGGTATTTCAAAGTTGTTAAGTATTACTTCAATATGTATTTTTATAACCTAGCCATGTACTAGGTTTATTCTTGAAGTCTTCCGCTGTGTAATTTATGAGTTTTCCGCTGTAATTTCACTCTGTTGTAAAAAACACTCCTCTCGTTTGATGAGAGATCTTTTAATATAAAAGGATTGAGTTTCATATTCAAATGTCTTCCGCTTTTTAACCGTCCGTTATTTAATTGTGTTTATTTAAGATTAATTGTTCTGATTAAAGCCTTGGGTGACTTTGGACGGTAACATCTGAGGTCACTGGCGTGTGGCACTACCGACAATAAGTCGGGGGTGTTCCAATAGTTATGTATTATAGTTAAATAATTCAAACTTATTACTTATATACTATAGTTACACATTATGGTTAAGTATTACAAACTTATTACTTATAAAGTATTACGAACTTATTACTTATAAAGTAGAGTTACACATTATGGTTAAGTATTACGAACTTATTACTTATATAATATAGTTAAACATTATGGTTAAGTATTATGAACTTATTACTTATATACTATAGTTATGCATTATAGTTAAGTATTACAAAATATATTAGTTATAAAGTATAGTTATGCATTATAATTAAGTATTACGTACTTATTACTTATATACTATAGTTACACATTATGGTTAAGTATTACGAACTTATTACTTATATACTATAGTTAAACAGTATGGTTAAGTATTATGAACTTATTACTTATATACTATAGTTATGCATTATAGTTAAGTATTACAAAATATATTAGTTATAAAATATAGTTATGCATTATAATTAAGTATTACGTACTTATTACTTATACTATAGTTACACATTATGGTTAAGTATTACGAACTTATTACTTATATACTATAGTTAAGTATTATGAACTTATTACTTATATACTATAGTTACGTATTATAGTTAAGTATTACAAAATATATTAGTTATAAAGTATAGTTATGCATTATAATTAAGTATTATGTACTTATTACTTATATACTATAGTTACACATTATGGTTAAGTATTACGAACTTATTACTTATATACTATAGTTAAACATTATGAACTTATTACTCATATACTATAGTTATGCATTATAGTTAAGTATTACAAAATATATTAGTTATAAAGTATAGTTATGCATTATAATTAAGTATTACGTACTTATTACTTATATACTATAGTTACACATTATGGTTAAGTATTACGAACTTATTACTTATATATTATAGTTAAACATTATGAACTTATTACTTATATACTATAGTTATGCATTATAGTTAAGTATTACAAAATATATTAGTTATAAAGTATAGTTATGCATTATAATTAAGTATTACGTTAGGGTTGTTCAAAAACAACCCGGACCGGAAAAATGGACCGGACCGGACCGGAAAAGACCGGACCGGACCGGTGAAATTACGGTCCGGTCTCCGGTCCATGTTTTTCCATTAATCTGGGTCCGGTCTGGTCCGGTTCAAACCCGGATTTTAACCGGTCCGGACCGGTGGACCGTATTTAAAAAAAAAAACAAAAAAAATTAAAAATAAATAAATTAGGAGTTTAATTATTATTTTTATAGATATTTTTCTTAATTTAATAAATTAGGAGTATAAATGTTTTTTATATATTTGTTTTAGATATTTTTTTAAGATATTAAATAAGAATTTAATTATTATTTTTTTAAAATAAGGACCGGTCTAAACCGGTCCGGTCCGACATTTTGAAAAAATCCGGTCCATCGGACCGGACCGGATGAACACCCCTATATTACGTACTTATTACTTATATACTATAGTTAAGTATTAAGTAATAAGTACGAACTTATTACTTATATACTATAGTTAAACATTATGAACTTATTACTTATATACTATAGTTACACATTATGGTTAAGTATTACGAACTTATTACTTATAAAGTATAGTTATGCATTATAGTTAAGTATTACGAACTTATTACTTATATACTATAGTTACATATTATGGTTAAGTATTATGAATTTATTACTTATATGATATAGTTATGTATTATAGTTAAATACTTCGAACTTATTACTTATATACTATAGTTACACATTATTGTTAAGTATTACAAACTTATTACTTATAAAGTATTACGAACTTATTACTTATAAAGTATAGTTACACATTATGGTTAAGTATTACGAACTTATTACTTATATACTATAGTTAAACATTATGGTTAAGTATTATGAACTTATTACTTATCAACTATAGTTATGTATTATAGTTAAGTATTACGAACTTATTACTTATATACTATAGTTACACATGATGGTTAAGTATTATTATGAACTTATTACTTATATACTATAGGTATGCATTATGGTTAAGTATTACATACTTACTAGTCCATAACCCGTGCCATGCACGGGATATTCTATTAAAGTGTTGTTTTAGTATAGCTTTAATATCATTTTTACGTATATATCTAATAAAATTATATTATATTAATATAAATCATACAATATTTTTATATTTTTTATTAAAAAATATTAATCATATACTCTACTCATAATATTAGTAAAAATGAAGAAATATTGAACAATATTGTTCACCTGTATCATAATAAATTTGTAGAAACTAAAAGAGAAATGATATGTTGAAGTGATATATTATCACACCAGCATATAATATTAGAAAATATATAATTGAACATACAAAAAAATTAAAAATATTTAGTGAAAAATATGGGTAAGATTTTTTTGGTAAGAATGATCTTTTTTATTAAAAAACGTGTTTTATCAATTCAATATAAACAATTATAAAATTTTATATAACATTTAATAATTAAACTTTTAATAAATGTAAATAATTCTAAAAATTATCAAATTTATCAATTTATTTCAATGTACATTTATATTAGCTTTGAGTGATCTTTGTTGAGCAATGAGCTTCTGAATATTAACGTTGGTTAAATTTGCTCAATGCTTAAAAAGAATTGTTGTTCATGGAAATGTAAGCAACTTAAGAACACGAAAAAAATAATTGATATCATGAATAATAAACACATTTCTCACATCAAGTAAATGATATTTAAATTTATAACTTTCGTTTGATGTTTATAATAAAAACAATACCCGAAACACTATAAAAATCTTATTAAGATTAATCTGTTGAAAATTTGCTAAAAAAAGTGACTAACGTATAAAGAATGAAGAAAAAACTACAATTTTACATGTCAAAAAAACTTATTATGATTAAGATGAATTGAGAAATGAATAATTTGATTGTGTTATGAAAATGAATTACAATATTAATCATAAGTTGTATATAGCTAAATTTGTGAGTGTATTTATATATACGGGATTTTGGATGCATGGTTTCCGACCCAACTCATTTGATTCACTTTCTCTTTCATCGTATGGAATTGATGAGATCGTGAAAACAAAAATGCATAATCAATTATAAATATAAAAAAGGTATTTGATGTGTTACATTATCAGTATAAGTTATTTGATAGTTAGCTTGGTTTAAATTTACTTGAACGTACAAAATTTAATTTCCATAACGTTAGTTGAAGCTCGACATATGACTTGATAAAGTTGGTCCAAAAGCATTCTGGTGATTCAAAAGAGGATGAATTTAATATGTATATAGATTATATTGATTTTGATGAGCCTCCTCATAGATTTCAAAGTATTCTAATATCCTTTTGGGATTTTTTTCTTAGTTCTTTAGTATTTACTTGAGTTTTTTATCCTCTTTTTGAATTTTTTTTTTATAAAAAAATCACAACTTTTTAAATTTGAATTAACATAGTTTTTTATCAACAATATTAAATTGAGAGATGTGATATAGTTGTAAATTATACTACAAATATTAATATCTTTTAAACAAATATATGCAATTTCTAAATTTGATTCCAAATATGTCCATCAATTATTGCTAATTAAGATCTTTGCTAACAAATATTGATATATTAAATATATGTAAAATGATTGCCTCAATATATACCTGTTTTTATTTGCTTAAAGATATGAAATATATGATAGCTTACGATGTAGTAAAAGATTAAGGTGATATTTATTGCATCAATTTTTGTAAAGGTTGGATGATGTGACAATTTTAGAGTCCGACGTATAGACAAATTCAATATGAGGTCGAAAGGTCAGCGAAATGTCTCTCCTTTAGGAGCTCTAAAATGAGTATTAATAAAAGTTCAAAAATAGATACAAAAGAAAAGAAATAATAGACAGTAAATTTCGAATTGAAAGTGCATAGAAAAAAATTTAGAGAAATTTTCAAATTACAATTTTTTTTTTTTTTTAATTTCTAAATGCTAGTATCATAAAATTTGAAAGGAGATATGAACTAATATATAAGAGTATAAGTTTTATTTTCAAAATAACTTTTAAAATACATAGATGAAGTACATTGTAACTTGTAAATAAATACAAAATAATTTTGATATGATTTTACTATATAATTATTTTCTTAAGTACCTCAATTTATATTCTATTTTATGACTAAAAATATAGATTGTTATTATAAATATGTTTTTAACTTTGCATTACAAAACTTAATTAATTTACTAATTTGTTTATATTATTCCATAAATTGGGCCCAGTTTCAAAATAATATTAGAGTTAATTCACTTCCGTATCTTATATATTTAAAATTGACTTATTGGTGTATTATGTTTGCTTCAAAATAAATTAATTATGTTTTTGAATAGTATTTTACTTCATGTCTATTATAGCTCATATTTTCTTATTAATTTAAAATATATATTTATGATTATAAGTATCAGTTAATTCAATCCACGAAATAATATTATTTATTTTTTAATTTTAAGTTGAGTTGAATTTTTGAAGATATTAAATTAATTTCAAAATTTGATAGATAAGTTAACAATTAAAAATTAATTGAAATATCTTAAATTTAATTGTGTGTGATAACAACTCCATAGATTTGTTAGCACAAGAATTCTAGAGAAGTAAAATTATAAGATGATGTTAGGAAGATCTCGTAGGATTTGATGAGGTCAGTAAATTAAGATTTTGAAACGTATTAGTTTAAACTAACACATCGACATTTATGAAGGATTTTGTATCAATAATGATAAAATAAGTATAAAAAAAAGTAAAATTTGCTAAGATTATCAAAATAATTCATATTAATAATTTGTGATTAAGAAATAACATAATCATAATAATTTATTAAAATTATCTTAGGTGTCACTGCTCTTGTAAAAAAAAACGTCTATTTTTATATTGACTATAAATACTATGTATGACCATGATATCAAGTTAAAATAATTATATATTATTACCTTCATGGTAGAAAATGAATGTGAAATTTAATATACAAACAAATATAAGGTTTAGATTAGTTCATACGTGTTTTTAAAAGAAATAAGCTAATTTATTTTAAAGAATAAAGTCAACTTGATGAGATTTGGTTAAGATTTTATAGAATTTTAGAGTTTAAATTTGATTAATTTTAAAAATAAAATAAAATTAATAAAGAGGATAATAATAAATGGAAAAATAAAAAAATCAAACTTCAACAACCTAAGCTTAAAAACGCTCTAGTAACTCAAAAAGAGTAAGGTTTAATATATAGTTATAGATGCTATAATGCTATGGTTCTTGAGCTGCAACATATTATTGAAAGAATTTTACATACATTCTTTCACTAAACACAAAAGATATTATTGATTAGTTGAAAACAAACCTAATAAATAAAAATTGAAAAATAAATAAAAAATACAAAATTAGATAACTAATCTTGTACATTTTCAATTTTGACTTTTTTAACAATTTCATGTAACCCATAAAATTTTTCTAGATAATTTTCATATGCTCATACTTGAAACTATATTAATTATCATATGATCATGAACAATCATTGAATGATAAAATTATAATTTGAAAATCTATGATTTTGGCTCAAGGTTAATATTAGAGATTTGTTACGAATATTATTGATCAGTTCCACAAAAATGTATATGATTATTTGGTTCGATTTGTTAGCGTTTTTAATATATATTAGAGTGTGATTTTAAAACATGATCAAACTTAATATTTTGTTACTCTCATAACTAAAAGTTAAAATTTGTTAAAATATAAATCAAATCAAATATTGAAGAACCAAAATTTTAATTAATTTCTTTTTATAAAGAACATAATAATTTATATTAAAAGAGTGGTGTTTTAACTGATTTGTAGCAATATTAATTTTTTAACAAATTAGATATTTAAAATATGTAATATGTTTACATGATTATAAATAAATAAATATATTTGTTATAATATATTTTTTTAATAAAAATGATAAATTTATAAGTTCGAACTATAAAGTTAAATAAGTCTTAACACTAATTTTGAAAACAAAATTTGGGAAAGTGTTAACAATAAGACAAAATTTGGGGAAAAAACGTACATATATATGTAGTATGCAACATTTGCATCCAAATCAAAAAAAAATTATATGCTAATTAATAATTACGTTAATTTGGAAATTTTGTTTTATTGAGATTTATTTTGTTAAGATTTGATATGGTTGTTTTAATATTAATATAAATAAATTAAAATATATTGTTAATAAATAAATTAGATTAACCACAAATTAACACCTAGGATTTGTGGGGCCAAAATAAATATGGTAGCTCTAAATTCCTTTGCTTTAATATATATATATAGATTACTTATAAAGTATAATTATGCATTATAGTTAAGTATTACGAACTTATTACTTATATACTATAGTTGCTAAAGTTTTTATTCTCGTTTTTTGGCTTTTTGGAGGGGAAAACAATATCCGTTTTGGATGAATTTTATATGTACGGACTCGTATTAAAATTTTATACAAAATTATAGTAGAAAAATGCAGAAAATACCAAAAATTTTCACTATAATGCGCTATATGTCGAGCACCAAATTGTAAAAAAAATGGATAGAAAGGCTTTGTTTTTTGGGCTTTTGGAGGGACAAACGATGTCCTTTTTGGACGAATTTTATATGTACGGACTCGTATTGAAATTTTCTACATGATTATTGGAAAAAAGTGCAATTTTGAAAAAAAATAATTTAGTATGGTACGCGTAAGTTAAGCGTGTGATTTTAAACTTGTAAAAAAATAAAAAAAAAATGGCACGCTTAAGTTAAGCGTGTAGGTACACGCTTAACTTAAGCGTATAGGCACACGCTTAACTTAGGCGTGTAAGAACCGTGAGCTGTATTTTCAAAATATCCACAATATCCCTGCGCTCCTACGTTAAGCGTGTAAAACCACACGCTTAAGATAAGCGTGTAAAATAGCGTCGATATAAACGCTATTTCGCGTGTATTTAGCCATTGTCAAAAAAAATATACACTCACAAAACAAGTTATTAGATTTCTAGGACTTTTAAATGAGAAAGAGGGGAGAAGCTAATAATCAAGATGTAAATGTTATAATCTATAGTTTGTATCTATGTAATTAAGCATATGGTAGATCGAGCAAATAGAGTTAGAGAACCGGATCGAACCGCTAGAGAACCGGGTCCGAGATAGGTGAACCGGGCATTATATTATAGGAGTCGAACCGGGTTTAACAAGCAACCCCGGCCCAAACGGTTGGATGGCTTGTTCCCGGCTTGGCTTCTGCAGATGTGTTACTGGGCCGATTTCAGAATAGGCCCATGAGCCTTGGGCTTGATCCAGTTGTTGTTGTTAAGTGGAACGCTGCGTTTCATCTTCAGCTCCTCCCTTGACCTAGCTATAAAAGCTCTCACCTGGCTCGATTGCTGCGAACCCTAGCTTGCAGCCTCACTTCCATTCACAGAGAGAAAAGAGAGAGAAGAGAAGAGAAGTGTTCGCCTTGCCCGCGGTGGTCTCCTCGGTGGTTGATCTTCCCGGCGGTGTTACTTGGCGTCTACAATGACGAGTTCTAAGAAGCTTCTATCTCGAAGCTTCTCAGCCTTGATTGGGGGCCGAAACCCTTTCACTCGTCTTCTTCCTTCGTCTTTGTTTCTTTGTCTCTAGTTTTCTGGTTCTCTGTGTGGTTTTCCGTTCTTGTCTCTTGGCTTGTAACCGTGCTTAAACTCTCTGGAAATTAGTGCATGCTTGGGGTGAGTCTCCCCGCTGAGACTCCGCAGAGTAGGCTTTGTCGAACTGCGTGAACATTTCTTTGTGTCCTTTATGCTTCTGCGATTCTTTAGCGTTGTTTTGCTTTGCGAATTGTGAGATTGTGTGTGGGATCGATCGAATCTGTTCTGTGAGATTTACAAAGTGCTATCAGAGCTTGTTCTCCTGTGTTTAACTTTGTTCCGCTGCGCTTTAGTTGTGTTTTGTGATTTCTTGTTACTTGATCTAGTTGGTTGAGCAAGATCTCATTTCTAGGGTTTACTGTTGGGTATCAAGTTTCTTGTTCACTATAAGCTTGATATATGTGGATTCTTGTAAACCTAGGTTGAAGTTCTGTGTCTTTTTGATATTAGAACTTGTTTTTGGTTTCTGTAAAACTCCTCCTCTGTCGATTACTAACAATTCTTGATTGTGATAATGGCAGAATACATGAGGTTGAAACCCTTTGATGGTAACAGTGACTTCGCCATGTGGAGGGTGAAGATGAAGGCGGTTCTTATCAAAGAAAAATGTTACAATGCTGTGGTTGATGAATGGGCTGCTGATGTCTCTGCTGATGACAAAAAGGAGTTGCAGGATCTGGCCCATTCTGAAATAATGATTAGACTAATTGACGACATAGCTCGTCAGGTGATGAGTTATGTTAAACCTAAACCATTATGGGATGCCCTTGAAACTATTTTCTTGAAAAAAATCTTTGCCTAGTCGCATATCATTGTTATGCAAACTGTTTACTTTCAAAATGGATGTGCATATGACTGTTCAAAAGAATTTTTGATATCTTTCTGAAAATGACACAAGACCTAAAAAGATGTGAGGATGAGATTAAGGAAACTCATCAAGCTGTGTTATTACTGAATTCTTTGACTGCTCAATTTGATACCCTGAAAGATGTGATTCAATATGGTCGTGATGAACTTACTATGACTAAAATCACTGAGTCTATCATTCAGAAAAATGAGTCTCTAAAAGTGTTCAAGATAAAAAATGGGTCTAAAACTGAGACTAAAAATGAAGTCATGATGACTAAGGGTAAATACAAAAATAAGAAGAAAGGGAAGATGTTCAAGAAAGATAACAACTCTGAGAAACAGCATGATAATGACACATCTAATGTGAAGTGCTTTTACTCTGGTAAAATGGGTCATTATGCTTCTGACTGTCATAAAAAGAAAAGAGATGAGAAGAACAAAGAGAAAAATAATAAAGATTCTCAGAGTAATTCTTCTAATGTGTGTGAAACTTGCCATCAGTATGATAATGAACTCCTTGTTGCTTGCTCTATGACTGACTGTGATTCCTGGATCCTGGATTCAGGATGCACTATGCATGCTATACCGAATAAGCACTTCTTTAAATCTCTGAATTTGCATGATGGGGGAAGGTCATGTTAGGTGATCATATCTCCCTGCCGATTAAGGGTGTAGGAAGTGTTCCTCTTAGGATGCATGATGGAAAAATTAGAGTTTTGCAGAATGTTAGGTGGATGCCTGATTTAAGGAGAAATTTATTGTCTGAATCTGCTTTTGATGATTTGGATTGTCATATTAACACTTTCAATGGAATAAGAGAAGTTATTAGAAATAATATTGTCCTTATTAAGAGCATTAAAAGGGGAGGACTTTACTATGCTATTGCTACTCCTGAATTGAATGTCTCTAATGAAACTGTTAATCGTGATAATTTGAGTTATACAAAGTCTTGGCATGCTAGATTAGGGCATATAGGGAATAAAGGCCTGCATCAATTATTTGTGAATGGCATGATTGATAAAAAATCTTGTGACTTAGACTTTTGTGAAAATTGCATTCTTGGCAAGAAACATGCTCATAGCTTCAATAAATCTGCTTATGTTGCTACTAAACCTCTTGAATATGTGCATTCAGACTTGTGGGGCCCAGCCCAGGTTGCCACTGTGGGAGGTAGACTCTACTTTCTCACTTATTAATCATTATTCTAGGAAGGTTTGGATATACTTAATGAAAGCTAAAAGTGATGCATTTGAAAATTTCAAGTCTTGAAAAAGCATGGTTGAGAGTCAGTCTGATCACAAATTGAAATGTTTAAAAACTGACAATGGCCTAGAATTCTGTAACAAGCCCTTTGATGAATACTGCAAATTAAATGGGATTA
The DNA here is from genome assembly GCA_027886185.1 of Rheum nobile. Classification (NCBI taxonomy): domain Eukaryota; kingdom Viridiplantae; phylum Streptophyta; class Magnoliopsida; order Caryophyllales; family Polygonaceae; genus Rheum; species Rheum nobile. The sequence goes on along the minus strand of WOAB01000685.1, from coordinate 1,016,816 downwards.
AAAGGCATCTTACTGTTCCTGGTATCCCTCGACAGAATGAGACTGCTGAGAGGATGAATAGAACCCTTCTAGAAAAAGCTAGATGCATGTTAATTAGCTCTGGCATAAAAAAATTTATGTGGGGAGAGGCAGTTACTACAACTGCCTACCTCATTAACAGATCCCCATCTTCTGTGATTGGGTTCAAAACCCCACAGGAGATGTGGACAGGCAAAAAGCCCTGCATTGCACACCTAAGGCCTTTTGATTGTACAGCCTATGCTCAAGTGGCACAAGGCAAGTTACAACCTAGAGCCTTGAAGTGTGTAATGTTGGGCTACCCAGAAGGGGTCAAAGGGTATAGATTGCTTTTAATACAACCTGGAGGTTACAAAGTCATAACCTCCAGATCAGTCACCTTCAATGAGAATGATTTTTATTTTAAAAATAGACTGACACCCCCAACTGAGAATGCAGGTACCCCATCACACACTTGGGACATCTCAAGGACAGTTCTTTGCAGAAGATGACCCACCCCGGAATGATGAAGAGGAATTCGACATTAGTCATTCCTACAACAGTCAGCCCCCTGTGGCAGACTCTCCTTCAAATGGAAATGAGCAATCCATAAAAGATGACAATCAGAATAACAACAGTGCAGCTCTGCACCCTCACCAATTAGGTGGGGAAGTAAGTAACTCTAACACAAATTCCATGGCTGAGTCTTCTGATACACTGTCTGAAAATGTGAATCCTGATATTCCTTTAAATGAAAATGTGCATGACTTAGCTGATTATCAACTTGCTAGGGATAGAGAACCAAGAATAAGAATCCCTAACAGAAAATTTAATATGAATTTGCTTGAGAGTTATGAGAAAATTGTTGAGTTTGCATTTCTGGTTACTGAAACTATGAAGTCTTACACCCCTGAAACCTATGATCAAGCTATTAAGTGTAGTCAGGCTAATGATTGGCTGAAAGCAATGCATGAGGAAATTCAATCCATGTATGTGAATAATACCTGAAAACTTGTTGCTAGACCCGCTAAGGCTGGAAACTTGAAACTATTCATATGAGCCAACCAAAAGGTTTTGTTGATAAAGATAAACCTAATCATGTGTGCTTGCTGAATAAGTCCATTTATGGTCTCAAACAATCACTTGGACAATGGAATAAGAAATTTGATTCTTGCATGCTTTCTCTGGGGTTCCATAGGAGCCAGTATGATACATGCTTGTATTTCAAAAATGTCAAGACTAAAACTGCCTTGTATGTTCTGTTATATGTTGATGACATTCTCCTGATCAGTAGCTCTAAAATTGTAATTTCTGGTGTTAAAGAGGATTTAAAAACCCACTTTGACATGAAAGACTTAGGTCCTGCCCAAAAAATACTTGGTGTTAAGATTGTAAGAGATAGAAAGAAAAAGACTATGTGCTTGTTTCAGTGTGATTACCTGCACAAGGTGCTTGATAGGTTTGCTATGACCAATGCCAAGCCTGCACCTATACCTTTAGGAGGGCACATTGATCTTTCTAAACAGTTTTGTCCTGTCTCTGAATCTGACAAGAAAAAGATGAAAAATGTTCCTTATGATGTTGCTGTGGGTTCTATTATGTATGCTATGCTTTATACTAGGCCTGATCTTGCTTTCTCCATTAGTGTGTTAAGTAGATACATGTCCAATCCTGGTGATAGACATTGACAAGCCATGAAATACTTGCTTAAATATGTATGTGGTACTGATAACATTGGACTTGTGTATTCTGAGCACAGTTCCAGGAATGAATTACTTGGATATGTTGACTCTGATTATGCAAGTAACAAAGACAACAGGAAATCCACTACTGCATTCTACTACACTTGGGCTGGGAACTGCATATCATGGAAGAGTCAACAACAATCCATTGTTGCTCTTTCATCTACAGAGGCTGAGTACATAGCAACAACTGAAGCTTCTAAGGAAGCAGTTTGGTTGCAAGGTATCTTGTATGAGGTTAAAGGTAAAAAGTATCTGTCTATTTTAAATATGGACAGTCAAAGTGCCTTATATATGTGTAAAGAGCATGTGTACCATGAAAGAACTAAGCACATAGATGTCAGGTTCCACTTTATAAGAGATATGGTGGATAAGCAGACTATTTCTGTGAAGAAAATAAAAGGTGATATTAACCCTGCTGATTTTGGTACCAAAATTGTACCAACTAACAAGTTTGTGTTCTGCATGAATGCACTCCACATCGATGATGTAACGTGAGATGTGGCCTTGAGTCCATGATGAAAGGGGTCACTCACCCAGAAGAGTATGCACGAAGTTTCCAGTGATGAAGATTAATCAAACTTAGATTAAGAGGACATTTGTAAATGTTATAATCTATAGTTTGTATCTATGTAATTAAGCATATGGTAGATCGAGCCAATAGAGTCAGAGAACCGGATCGAACCGCTAGAGAACCGGGTACGAGACAGGTGAACTGGGCATTATATTATAAGAGTCGAACCGGGTTTAACAAGCAACCCCGGCCCAACCGGTTGGATGGCTTGTTCCCGGCTTGGCTTCTGCAGATGTGTTACTGGGCCGATTTCATAATAGGCCCATGAGCCTTGGGCTTGATCCAGTTGTTGCTGTTAAGTGGAACGCTGCATTTCATCTTCAGCTCCTCCCTTGACCTAGCTATAAAAGCTCTCACCTAGCTCGATTGCTGCGAACCCTAGCTTGCAGCCTCGCTTCCATTCACAGAGAGAAAAGAGAGAGAAGAGAAGTGTTCGCCTTGCCCGCGGTGGTCTCCTCGGTGGTTGATCTTTTCGGCGGTGTTACTTGGCGTCTACAATGACGACTTCTAAGAAGCTTCTATCTCGAAGCTTCTCAGCCTTGATTGGGGGCCGAAACCCTTTCACTCGTCTTCTTCCTTCGTCTCTGTTTCTTTGTCTCTAGTTTTCTGGTTCTCTGTGTGGTTTTCCGTTCTTGTCTCTTGGCTTGTAACCGTGCTTAAACTCTCTGGAAATTAGTGCATGCTTGGCGTGAGTCTCCCCGCTAAGACTCCGCAGAATAGGCTTTGCCGAACTGCGTGAATATTTCTTTGTGTCCTTTATACTTCTGCGATTCTTTAGCGTTGTTTTGCTTTGCAAATTGTGAGATTGTGTCTGGGATCGATCGGATCTGTTCTGTGAGATTTACACAAGATAAATCTGAAGGCACTTCTACAGATATCTTCGACAACTACACCTGCAAAAATTCTGCCTTAGGCTGTTAGCTATAGCCCAAATAGCTGACAATAAAACCAAATACCAAGATTTACCCAATTTAGTATGCGAGAGAGATAGAGTTTTACTCAATTGACCATGAAAATCAAATCTACATAGCAATCAATACGCAATACAAATCCAGAACTGAATAGCAGAATGTGAATTGAATCATGAAAAAGGAAAAGAGCAGCAAATTTTCCACACATTAAAAACAATTGGCCATAAACAGACAGCCACATCCATCTACACACAATTAGTAAGAAGAGTGATGAAAGCCAATGGAATCATCCAAAATACTAAGAGAGTAAGAGTGAAAGTAGAAGGCGAAGAGAAACCTTGTAATGGAGAGGGAGACCAGAATTGGGACCAAATCCCCTTTTCGCCAGTACATAGAGCTCTGAAATTCTCGGCGGTCCTAGGAACGACGTCGTTGAAGAGCTAAACCACAATTCTACCTTCCAATTCGCCTCCAATGGTGATATCCAGAAAACACCTCGGACTCACCATATTCTGGCTCCGGAAAGGGAGTCAATGGAGGAAAGAGAAAAAGAAACCCTAGAAACTCAGCTGAAGAGAATCAAGGGAGGAGCCTTCGGCGCTGGAACAATATATGAAGGAGGAGTAGTCACGCTGCTCGTACAGAGGAGATCGACGAGGGAGAGCCACCGGCGCTGTTGCTCGAAGAAATAGTCTCGCACAGAGGAGAATGGAGAAAGGGGAAGGAGAGGCTGCGTGTTTTTTCACATATAAAATTACAAGATTTATTTTAAAAAAATAAACAATAAACAAACGGAGTCAGTCAGTTTTTAACGTGTGGGTATTTTGCGAAAAAAAAATAGAACCTCAAGATTACCTCGTGAAATATACTAAAATTTAGGATACCACATGAATTAAATAATATTTCAGGATTATCAGGCGAAAAAATCATAATTACAATATATTTTCATGGTAATCCAAACTCTTGAGGTATGTTTTGTAAGAGAAAGCACAAGTGCAAAGAAGGAGGAGAATTTAATGTGGCCGGAGAGCAACAATTATGGCCTTGTATGGCCATCTATCTATAATATCTTTATTTATAAAAAGTATTTTTTTATCTCTTTACACACTTTCTCATATCATTCAAATTTTAAATTTTAAAAACTACTTTTCCTAAATAAAATACTTTTTAATTAAAAAATCTTTATAAATATACTCACCAAAAAAACCCTATGTTTTTAATTTAGGAAATAAAGCTTAGAATTAAAAAGGTAAATCTTTTATGGTAATCTAGAGATTTTGGGTTAATAATACTAAATACAGTATAAAATAACATATATGGAAATTGGGAAAGAGTTTTAAATAGGCGCAATTGTAAGAATACTATATTTCCAATAGCAACTTGCAAAAAATCCATGTTTTAAAAAGTATTGCAAAAATATCAACTTTTTGTACTTTTTATGGTATTTTTGCTATTGTTGAGGGTTGAATTTAACTTTTCTTTTCAATGAAATATCCTTAAAAATTGACTAATATTTTCTCCAAAAAAGATAAAAGAAATCCCTAATCTCTCCTTAATCTTTCTCCCTCCCGGTGGCAGCCCCATCCCCTCAACCTGCTATGGCCTAAATCCCCATCCTAGAACTGTACCTTTATTAAAAATGACAGGCAAGTTTCCCTGCAAAAGAAAATTAATTATCTCCTTCAATCCCTTAATCCCTCCAGCGTAACTCACTCTCCCTGACAACAATCTCTGCATATTCCTGAAGAACTCCAAAGCGGCTTGACCCTAGCATTTACTCCACGAGAGATTTTTCGCACCTGACGTCCTCCATTAAAGCTTGAATGGATAAGTAAACTCTCTTGAAAAACATTCGAATTTCCTCCTCTGTATACGTGAAGTTCAAAAACCTTTTTTATTTGTAGGTACGAAAGTAGTGTATGTGAAGTTCATCAGTGGTGGACAATGGAAACAACAAGGGAAAAAGGTGGTTGTATGAGGGTGATAGAACAGTGAAAGCCATGTTGCTTTCCCCTGACATGGACTTGGCTACACTACGCAACAAATGGATTGAGAAGAATCCATTTGATGAAGAGAAGTTGTTTGTGCAGATGCAATACGTTTATCAAAATAAACCAGAACTTCCACCGATCGTTATAAATGATGACGACGATCTTGATGCGTTCAAGTTCTTGAACAACTGTGGAGAAAATGCATTAGAGTGGAATATTGAGTTGTACACCAACCTTTTAAAGAAGGAAGAGATTCAAAGTGAAAGGGTTGAACATCGTACTCTTCCTTCTCCAACAGCTCCACCACCAACTCAGAGCCAAGACAATAAAGACTTTTTTAGGTCATTTTTAAAAAAAGTCAGAGCACCCGACACTGATGTCAGGTCAGTCGATGAAATTATTGAAGCTGACAACGAAGCAGAGTTAAGGAGATTAAAAAGGGAAGAAGTGAGGGGGGGAAACAAGAGAAAGTGTCCCATGATACTGGAAGACATTATATCATTGAGCAGCGATGATGAGGACATTGAAGCTGCTACATCAAGAAACAAAGGAAATGAGAAAATGACTGATTATGCCAATTGTGGAGATTCTTCGAAGGATGAAATAGGAGATGGTTTTGATTACGAGGGTTGTTATCAATCAGGTGATGATGATCGTGTTGATGGTGGTGATGGTTTAGGGTATGCTTCAAGTGATGCTTCGGGTGATGATGTAAATACTGTTTATCTTGATGATGTGTGGGAGGAAATAAATGGCAAAGAGGGAACATACAACGAGGGACAAACAAAGAAGGACCAAGAAGAAGAGATTGATGTTGATGAAGACATGCTTAGAGAGCTTGAAAAGTGGTACTATCCAGCGGAGAGGGACATGCAACGCATGTTAGTTGAAGATGAGGAAACAAGTGAAAACAAGTGAAAACAAGTCCTCATATCCAACAATGAAGGTTGGTCAAATCTTCAATTCTAAGGAAGAGTTCAAAGCTGCACTCTTTTCCCTGGCAATGGAAAATTTCTATGAGATGCGTATGAAGAGGTCTGACAAGTCCAATTATGATGTTGAGTGTGTTGACAACAAATGAACCTTCATTTGCCATGGCTCATTGTATCGAAAAACGTCCTTGTTTAAGGTGTGACAATATATGGCGGATCATACCTGTGTCATGAGAGTAAATCAATCATCACAAAGGAGCAACTTCTCGGCTAATTGCCGAGAAAGTACTTTACAAGTATGTTTTTCTTGCCTTTGAACAGTTTTTCTTATCAAAGGCCAATATGAATGCATTTATAGATTCACTTCGTGATATCTCAGGTTTGTAAACGGCCGTAAAGGCCTTCATGCTTCAGAAATTCAGGATTTCATGTTAGAGCATGGGATAAGGACAAGCTACTACAAAGCCAATCGAGCGCGGCTTTTCGCCCAGGATATGGCACATGGTACAATTGAGGATAGCTATACGGCAATGTACTCTTACATGCACATGTTAGAGAAATCTAATCCGAGAACATACAAGAGAATAATCAGAGATGCTGACCAACGCTTCAAGTATGTCTTCTAGACTTTAGGTCCATGGATAAGGGCAGCGCCAAATCTAAAAAAGGTTAGTACAACAGCTTTAAATTCAGTCCCATTATCGTCAATGTCAGGACAACAAGTTTCACTGTCAGGTCAAAAGCCTATATGACTGCATATGTGACAAACAGAACAAGCATCATAAGTCAGGCCATATATGATTGTTTTCAAAGCATATCATCCCATTGTCAGGGCAAATATTGACAACATAGTTTTGCATATGTAGGTAATATCAGTTGACTGCACTCACGTGACAACCAAGTTCAAGGGGATACTTCTCCTGGCTACGACACAAGATGGAAACGGCCAAATATATCCACTTGTTGTTGTCGTTGTTAACAGTGAGAACGATGATGCATGGTCATTTTTCTTCAGTGAATTGAGGGTTGTTGTTCCTAATCATCCCGAGTTGTATTTCATGTCTGACTGTCATGTTAGCATTGGGAAGACTCTGAGAAATAGCTATCGTTTCGCCAAGCATGGATATTGCATATATCACATATACCAAAACTTCAAGAGGAAGTTTGGCAGGCAAGACCTCTTCGGCATATTCAAAAAAGCTGCTTAGGCTTACATAGTAGCTGAGTTCAATCACCAGTTTGCTCAAATAACAACTGCATCTCCAAAGATTTGTCAATATCTAAAAGAAGCGGGAGTTATAAACTGGGCTAGGGCGCATTTTCATGGTAACAGGTTTAACATCATGACAAGCAACAACGCCGAGTGTCTTAATGGCCTGTGGAAAACACAGCGTCAGTGGCCTATTCTTGCTCTGTTTGATGCGATTCTTGAGACCATTTCTAAATGGTTTTGTCAAAGAATGGAAATGGCTTCAAAATGGGACCAATATTTGTCACCCTCTGTGTACACGCTGGTAGAAGTGAACTACATGAGGTCAGCTAAGATGAGTGTTCGAAGACTTAGCTAGTTTGAAGCAGAGGTTATGCAAGGAACTATCAGATACTCTGTGAACCTTAATGCTCGTACATGTGATTGTAACATGTTCCAGATTGATAAAGTTCCATGTGCTCATGCCATAGCGGTTGCAAGTGATAGAGGAGTGTGACTCACTGATCTCGTCCATCCGATGTTCAAGAACGACTGCGTGAGAGAAGTGTACAAGGAAACTGTGCATCTTGTTCCTCCCACAAACCGATGGTCAGTTCCAGAAGCTGTGTCATCCAACAGATTCTATGCACCAAAGGTAAAACGTCCTCCTGGAAGGCCACGTATTAACCGATACAGGGCGACGTGGGAGACGAACTATTCTAGGAAGAGGCGGTGTTCTTATTGCGGCAACCTAGGACACAACAAGCAGTACTGTAGGAGGAGAAGGACTGACGAAGGATTATATGAAGAGAATGGGTTAGTTTTTTTTGTTTAGAATTGTCACCATGTTGGTGTTTTTTGGGCGTTTATGCTGGTAAACGTTGTCGCGTAAATATTGAGTCTGTTGTTGTTGGGTGCTTGAAAAGATGTATGGTTTAAGTCTCTATAGTCTTAAACCATACCTCTTTTTGTGGGGGTTCCCCTTTTGACTGGGATATAAATTTGATAAATTCAATCTTTGCTTAAGAGTTGCTCGTATTACTTCTAATTTTTGTAAAACTCACAAGAACAAACTGTACAACTCTAGGACGCCCTATAAAACTACGTATATGTCCTTACATGATCATCTGCGTGACGAAAAAATAACCCTAAACCCTAAAACACGACCTGTAAACCTTCAATACGTCCTGACAACCTACATCTACCATTTGATTTAATAGGATTTGAACCTTAGTCTATAAACTTAATACATAAACACAATCATCTGCTCTACCATTTGAGCTAATATGATTTGAACCTTAGTCTATAAACTTAATACATAAACAAAATCATCTGCGTAGTCTATTATTCTTCATATGAACCCTAGAATGTTTTGAATCATGTTTTTAAAACCAATTGACAATAGGAGGAGTATCTATTTTTGTAAAACTCACAAGAACAAACTGTAAAACTCTAGGACGCCCTGTAAAACTACGTATATGTCCTGACATGAACATATGCGTGACGAAAAAATAACCCTAAACCCTAAAACATGACCTGTAAACCTTCAATACGTCCTGACAACCTATATCTACCATTTGAGTTAATAGGATGTGAACCTTAGTGTAATAACCCTCAATTTTAGTAAGGGTATTTGGGTAATTTCCCAACCCTCGTTCTGTAAGTAAGACACGTTGAACATAATTGGAATCTCTGTGTGAACCCTTGGAACGTAATAATATACGTTAGCAAGGGTATAGGGGTCATAAGTTATTTGGGTGTATTAAGGGTATCAAATCCTAAGCATAAACCCGAGCAAGGACCGCGATCATCGATCCTATGGCGCGATCGCGGCATAACCGCGACCGCAAAACTATAGACCGCGACCACGGAATTTCCCAGAGGCAACCGCGGCGGAGAAACCGCACCCGCGGAAATGGGTTGCGTCTTCTTCCCCGAGCTTCCAGAAGCCTGACGCTTGGATTTTCCCCACGTTCTTCAACGCTTGCCATTTGAGGGGAGGTGGAGCGTTTGGGCTGCCGACGTTGGGGCGAACTTCCTCTCCTCCGAGCCTATAAAAGGGGGTTCGGTGTGGCCTTTCTTCTCATCCATCATCTGCTGTGATCCATCTCTCTCTCTCCCTCTCGTTTGTGTGTTCGTCGGAGCTTCGCCGGAGTCTTGCTCATCGCCGGAGTTGTGTTGTCGGAGGTCGTGGTGCCCAGTTGGAAGTTGAAGTAGCGGTGGTGGTGTGCGGTGTCGTAGGAGTGAAGAGCCGAGTCATCGCCGTCGGTAAGCCATCTTCATCTCCGAGCTTTTGTCGGGATGGGAATTCGCGACCGCGGTTCATACGCCGCAACCGCGGATTGCCCAGAAAACCGCAACCACAGTCATGTTGGCCACGATCGCGGCACCCTCTGGCACAACCGCGGTTGTGGCCTTTTTCCTTCGATTCGTTTTGTGTTTCGCTCGTTCCGTTTATTCGCTTCGTATCGAATCTAACTTAGGGTTCCGTCGTTGTTTCGTCATCGTGGTAGGAATCCGTATTCAGATTCCAGTTTCCAGATCCCGGAACCCGACATCGTCAATTCGTCTAATTAAGGCAAGTGGCGGTTCGCTCTTGCTTATCATTCCATGTTTCCGTTAATTATCAATTATTTTGATTGTTAATTAAATTGGAGTGAAACGTGGGTTTCGTTTGGGAACAGATTTAATAAAATGTTGTGATTAAAATATGATATTATAATAGGTTGTATATATTGCTAGAACAACGCTATTATACCTGTTATTACCGTGATGGCTTTGTTGTGGATTTTAAATATAAATTTAATGCTAGATTAGCACGAGTATTCGTAGGAACGCTAATTCCTGGTGAGGATTAGTCGTTTCTTTATAACTTAGTATTAGTCGGATTAATTCTCTAATACTTTTAAAGGTCATGACCATTGCTTCCTATCCACCCGTTAAGGTTAGGAGGTGTTAAGCACCTTGCTAGTGCAATTTGGGATGGACGTATTGTCACCCTGTGTTATTCTCGTTGTCACTCGAGAGCATATTAAAAGCTTAAAGTGAATATACGTTTTGGAATTTAATAAGATAAGTGTGGTTATGCACATAATTAATATACCCTCGGGCGAGGAGTACAACGTGGAAACCGTCCGGACTTCGGTTAGAGTAAGTCTTCTTTCCAATCTAGATTCGCATTGTGCGGTGAGGTTGGTCGTTGACCCAAATGATCAATTCGTTTTTAAACGCTTGTGTGAAAACTATAACGTTCCCAAACATTTGTCATTGGTTCCCCGTAAGACTCAATTCCTTTAGAGTCTTCTTTTCTATGCATGTCTAATTTTAATCATTTCGTGAAAGTTCCGGGTTATGTATCGTTCCTTCGGTTGTTATTCGAGGGACAATGATAGTAAACGGTTACGATCATTAGAACCATTCTGTTTTCACCCTTGCATAGTCTTTCATTAGACTAACCAACTGGGTTTTATTCCGTGCATGGTTGGCTGGTGTCATCCGTCCTATACGGCACATCAGTGGTTATTCCCTGAAGACTTGAAGTAATCAATCGAAGAAGAGGCTTGCAGTTGAGGATTTAAGAGACAGTGTTTTAAGGTTGTTAAGTATTACTTTAATATATATAATTTTATAACCTAGTCATGTAATAGGTTTATTCTTAAAGTCTTCCGCTGTATAATTTAAAAGTCTTCCGCTGTAATTTCACTCTGTTGTAAAATTGTCACTTCTCATTTTATGAGAAGTCTGTTAATAAAAGGTTGAGTTTTATTTAAATATGTCTTCCGCTGTTTAATCTTTTGTTATTTAATATACTTATTTAAGCTTAATTGTTCCGATTAAAGCCTAGGGTGACTTTGAACAGTAACGTCTGAGGTCACTGGCGTGTGACACGACCGACATAAGTCAGGGGTATTACACTTAGTCTATAAACTTAATACATAAGCAAAATCATCTGCTCTACCATTTGAGCTATAAACTTAATACATAAACACAATCATATGCGTAGTCTATTATTCTTTATATGAACCCTAGAATGTTTTGAATCATGTTTTTGAAACACAATCATCTACGATTTGTCCTGACATTGTGTTCATGTTCTTTGAAAATGTTATATTTGTCCTGAAAACGCATGCATATGGTCAAAAATCATAAATGCATCCCCACACATACTAAGAGATTACATTGTTATGAAAACATTATACAGCCATTACATTGTTCATTGCCAAAAAAAAGTGCCCTTGGCAAGGCATCCCCACACATACCAAAAAAAACTAGCACCGCAAATTTCATACAAAAGGAGGGAAGATTTAAAACGCACTCATCAAGCTAGATAGCGCACCATCAAATCTCCCTTCAAGAACTCAGCATGCTCCAACCCCTTTTTTATGTTGATGTCATTGAAGACGGAATCCCACTCAATCTGCCAAAAAAACAAAGCATCTTAGGCACGTCACTTGCACATAGGAAGAAAATATACAAGAAAACCCTTACGAGTCTAAATTTGAGCTTTATCCGGCTTAGCTCTTCATGGGTCTGAGCCCCTGCCGCATTCAGCGTCGCAAGCTCCCGTCTCAACCGGACCAAATCCTTCACCAGGCCATCCAACTCCAAATCCCTCGCGACAACGTCGCGAAAGTAGCAATGAAAGATTGCTTCGCTGATCTTCTTCCCTACAACAACCACAAAGTACGTCAAACACAGTACAAAAAAGGCTGCGAGATAACTCGATACCGACCACAAACAAATGACCCACCTCCAAGAGGATCGACAACATCCTTTGCAGCTTGAAGAATGTCATATGCCTCTGCGTACACGACAGTGACGAATTGATGCTCGGCGGCCATGGCTTCAGAATATTGAGTAGAGTATATTGAGTTTATAGAGAAGCAAGAGAGCGTGAGAGTATTTGAAGAACCTTGATAGAGAACTGATAGCTCCATGACCCCCTCAATGATGGCGAAGGACGAAGAGGACACAATGAAGGTGCGCTCGAATGATCCGATGACAAGAGCCCGTGCAAGAGCAATGGAACGAGCCACACATTTACGCAAGTGACGCGGGTTCAGCTAGTCCTAAATGGGTTCTCCTCGTGGCCTATGAAGGGTTAGGTGAGGTGTCGTCCTAACCGACCCGACCAAAAAGACGAAGACGACAAGTTCGCGGAAGCAGAGGGGCGGCGACCGCCGCCAACCTTACGGCGACCGCCATTTTTGAAGAGTCCGGGAATTTGCCTACGGCAAATGGCGGCGACCGCCGCCAACCTTACGGCGACCGCCGTTTTAGACTCCGTAGGGAAGTTGCTTACGGCAAATGGCAGCGACCGCCGTTTAATTACGGCGACCGCCGCTTTTCCCACTTTCGGTCCGCGTCAGCGATTTCTCTTTGCCGTTTGCTGAACAATTTTATTATTATTTTATATTATTTATTTTGACGCTATTTAAGACTTGAAACCCTAGTTTGTAATTTGGCACGTTGAATTTGAGTAGTAAAGTTGAGTACGCTCCTTCCCTTGCGTTCCAACGTCAACTCTTCGATCCCACGGATCGTCTATCCCATAGCTCGTCGCTTCGAGCAATTCATACATCGTCTCTTCGGTGTTTCAAGATCATCTCTTTGATCTCCCCGTCATCTCTTTGATGCGTTTGTGGGTTATCTCTTTAGCCCTAGGAAAGCCATCACTCTGGCTACGGAAGAGAAGGAATCGAATCCAAGCTTGAGGAATCGAAGATCCTGCATTGCAGACAACACTTCAGGGGTTGTTCGCATCAACTGGCATCAGAGCCTATCCAAGCTAAGTTTGTTTCTTCTCTCTTATTGTGATTCTTGAAATTTTCCGCTTGCAAACCCTAGAAATTTTTTTTCTCTCACCATCACCACTGCACCACCACCACCGTCCGCCACCACCACCGTCCACCGCCACCACCCTCTTCCGCCACCCTCTCTCTCATGGCTGAAACCCTAATTTCCCTTAGGTTTTGGTTACTTTTCCCACAGCCCTAAATCTATCCTCTAGCAAATCTTGTTTCCTTATTTGCATATTTTGATTTCCTTGCTTCTTGTTGATCAAGTCTTGCTTTATCTTTGGATTAATTGCTAGATTAGTTGTTAAATTTTATGCCCTCATAGTTGCTTTGTCTCTTCTTTCTTTTCCTGCACTTGCTTGTGTGGTTCTTTCTTGCTTGATTCTCCATCATATCAACACAAAAACAAAAACAAAGTGTGACCGTATAAACCAAAACAAACATACTATTCTCACCTTCCATCAAACAAAAACAGAAAGGTTTGGGAAGACAGAAGCCTCAAAAACAAAAGATACAAAGAATAGGCAAGAGAACGCACCATACGGTCATACTCTATCTTCTCTTCTTGTATGTCTTTATGCAACTCTTATTGAAAAGGACAAAGAGAAATTTTCAACTCTCTTGTGATTAATTCTGAGAAACTTGATTTGATTTGCTTGCACTTGGAAATTGGTGTGTTGTTTGGGACTTGAATTGCTACTTCTTGCCTTGTTACCTTCCGTTCAAGCCTCTCCCTCCTCACGAGCAACCCAAATTAGTACGCCCAGCGGAAAATTTCTTGGGTCACTTTTGAGACAAGGACTTGGCTTGGACTTGTTCTTTTGCTTGGTGCAACTTACTCCTTGTGTTATATGCTTCGTATAGGTACTATGGAGATTCCTACGACAAGCCACTCTCCTTCTACGGGCAACCGCAGCCCCGGACACATGGACTCCGCCTATGAACAGCTTGATCACCTTCATGCAGCGAATGACTCCCTTCATGCTGAGAATGACACCTTGCACGCTTTGAATGCTGAACAAGCCCGACAAATCGTCGCGAAAGATGCTGAGCTTGCTCACCTTCGTCGGGCCGTGAGTAACATGACGTTGCCCACAGTTGACCCCTTACTGAACCCTCCGGCCTCCACAAGCCAACCACTGGACCGCAAGGGTAAGGGCGTCTTTTCTACTCCACAGGATCGCCTTCGCTCTCAAATTGAAGGCTACCCTACTAAGCGTGGCGATTCCCGCATCCGATACAATCCCACCTTTGCTCCGAGAGTTGAGGATTACACTTTAGATCGCTCCCGTCGTAGTGTTCGCGCCTCCAAGGATCCCCTACCGTATGTCAACACCAAGGACCGTCGGGTATGAGGTCGATAACACATGCGGTATGACGATTCCGAGTCCGAGCATGCTGATGATGATGACCGTGCCTCGGACCACTCCCGAGAAGGATTTGATGACGAGGATGCATATGAGATGGAACGCCTCGAGGAGTTGCGCCCCACGCATCGCGGATACCGCCGACACTCGCGGGAATGGCGTCGCCCGAGCCCCGGGCTCCATGGACCACGTCGCCCCGACATTAAGGTAAAAATCCCAAACATTTTTGGTGAATTTGATCCCCTTAAGTTTCTTGATTGGCAGCAGTCCATGGAGTATGTGTTGAATCATTACCAATACCCGGAAGAAGAACGGGTTGCTACCACCGCTTTACACTTCGACGACACCGCCAAGGCTTGGTGGCATCGTTTCAGCGCTGACCGTGCATATCACCCCGAGCGTCCAGTCACTTCTTGGTGCCACCTTATGCGGATCATGCGAAAGAAGTATGTCCCCGAGGACTTTACTTCCGAAATGCGCCTCAAGATACAACTCGCGGCCCAAGGTAACCGTTCTCCTCTCGACTTCTATGTTGAACTTGAAGAATTGTCCCACAAGGCAGGTATCCATCACACTGACGAGGACTTCCGGAGTATGTTCCTACGTGGCCTGCATGAGCCCATTAGAAACCAACTTCGGGTGCTCAACATAAGAGACCTCCAAAAGTGCGCATATACGGCACAAGAGATATGGTCACAAGCTCAAGCGGCCAAACGAGCATCTTGGTCTCGCACTAACTCCAGGTATGTTCCTTCCCCTAATTCAGGTTCATTTCCTTCTAATGTGCGCACCTCTTCACAGTCCGCTCCCGCGACTACAACGCCGGCGCCGGCCACTCGGTCGAGAACCACTCTGGCGCGCGTCAACGAGCCACCACAGCGTCGTGCACCTCCTTCCGATGATAGGGCAAGGGACAAGATCTGTTTTAAGTGCCAAGGGCATGGCCACATACATCGGGACTGCCCCAACAACAAGTGAGTCCTCTTCTCACACCTCTCCGGATACGAGTCCTTTGACGAGGACACTCCGGACGGCGCACTAGTGTTTGATTCGTATGGGCACGACGAGGAGGAGGAGAAGTTGGATGGTTACGTCTGCAGTCCCATGGATGATCAAGGCAACGTGCCTCTTAGCTTGGTTACTCACCATGTTATTACCGCCAAAGAAGGTACCTTACTTGACCAACGTGAAAATTTATTTCATACTAAATGTGCGGTCCAGGGTGCTTCTTTGAGTGTCATTATAGATGGTGGAAGTTGTTGCAATATCATCAATGAAAAGGTGATCAAGCACTTCAAGTTCGACACAACTCCACACCCCCAACCCTACAGCCTACAATGGATTTCCGAGGGTGATGATTCCAATGTTGTGAAGCGACAATGCACCATCAATTTCAGCATTGGCCATTACAAGGATTCGTTCCTTTGCGACGTAGTACCCATGGATGCCACCCATCTTCTCTTGGGGCGACCTTGGCAATTTGACAAGCGAGCTCTTCATGATGGGTTTCTCAACAACTACGTCTTCATGCACACTGGCCGAAAGGTGACATTGCTTCATATGAGCCCTCAGGAGATTATGCAGGATCACGTGGAAAGGAACCGCGTCAAGGCTCTTGAACAAGCCAAGGCACAAGCATCTGGCCGTGAAATGCCACATAAGATGGCCCCCAAACAGCCCCCTAAGCCGTCCACAATAGGCATTCAAGGCTCGTGTGAGAACCGCCTTCTATTGGCTCGGTCTCGGGATGTCTCTCCAATCATTCAGGGACGACTTCCTTGCTTTTTACTTGTTCCTTTCGCGTGTCTTTTAAATGTTAAAGATCTTGTTGATTTACCCCCTGTAGTGTCTTCCCTTTTTTAGGAATTTGCGGATGTGATGCCCGAGGAGCTGCCCGAAGGATTACCACCTATTCGTGGAATTGAGCATCAAATCGACTTTGTCCCAGGCGCCTCTCTTCCTAACCGCGCTGCATACCGTGTGAGCCCGGAAGAAACCACGGAACTGCAGCGCCAAGTACAAGAGTTGATGGACAAGGGCCACGTCCGAGAGAGCTTAAGTCCCTGCGCCGTACCGGTCATTCTCGTGCCTAAGAAGGATGGTAGTTGGCGCATGTGTGTTGATTGTCGGGCGATCAACCAAATTACGGTGAAGTCTCGACACCCTATTCCTAGACTTGATGATATGCTTGATGAGTTGCATGGTGCTACCTTATTTTCAAAAATTGATCTTAAGAGTGGGTATCATCAAATTAGGATGCATGAGGGTGATGAGTGGAAAACTGCTTTTAAGACTAAGTATGGCCTTTATGAGTGGTTAGTTATGCCCTTTGGTCTGACCAATGCCCCTAGCACTTTTATGCGATTGATGAATCATGTTTTAAGGCTTACTTGGGAAAATTTATAGTTGTCTACTTCGATGATATCCTTGTTTACAACAGGTCTTTAGATGAGCATGTTGAGCATCTTAGGAAGGTATTGGAGTGTCTTAGACATGAGAAACTTTATGCTAACCTGGGTAAATGTTCTTTTTGCTCGGATTCCACTATTTTTCTTGGTTTTGTTGTGAGCAAGGATGGGCTGAAAGTTGACCAAGAGAAGGTTCGCGCCATCAAAGAATGGCCACGTCCCACATCACCAACCATGGTTCGGTCTTTCCTGGGCTTGGCTGGCTTCTACCGCCGCTTTGTGCGTGACTTCTCCACCATTGCAGCCCCGTTGCATGAGCTTACAAAGAAAGCTGCGTCTATTGAGTGGACGACCGCACATGAGACTGCCTTCATCACCTTGAAGGCCCGCTTGTGCAACGCTCCTTTGCTGAAATTACCGGACTTCTCCAAGACCTTTGAGGTGGAGTGTGACGCCTCTCATCATGGAATTGGAGGGGTTTTGCTGCAGGATAGGCGTCCCATCGCTTACTTTAGCGAAAAGCTCTTCGACGCCCAACTCAACTACCCCACGTATGACAAGGAGCTCTATGCTCTTATTTGGGTGTTGAAGACTTGGCAGCACTACCTCTGGCCTAAGGAGTTTGTCATTCACTTGGACCATGAGGCGTTGAAGTACTTGAAGAGCCAGTACAACCTCAACCGGCGCCACGCACGATGGGTAGAGTTCATGGAGACCTTCCCCTATGTGGTCAAATACAAGAAAGGTAAGGAGAATGTGGTTGCTGATGCACTTTCTCGCAGGTATGTCTTACTTACCCACCTTGATGCTTCTATCTTACGTTTCTCCTTGATTAAAGATGTGTATATGCATGATGATGATTTTGCTACCATTTTTACAACTTGCATGGAAAAAGGAGAGTCTAATGGATTCTATGTTGAGAATGGTTACCTATTTAAGGCCGAGAAACTTTGTATCCCAAAGACGTCTATACGTAGGTTGCTCATTCAGGAAGCTCATGAGGGTAGAGGTCATTTTGGTATTCCTAAGACGTTGGCTGCATTAAAGGAACATTTCTATTGGCCTAAAATGTTGCATCATGTTACACGTTTTTGCAAGGCTTGTGTTACTTGCGTGCATGCTAAGTCTAGATCGAGTCCCCAAGGATTATATACCCCTTTGCCTATCCCGGATGTTCCTTGGGAAGATATAAGTATGGATTTTATCACTGGTTTGCCCATGTCTAAGAAGGGGAGGGACTCGATATTTGTAGTGGTTGATAGGTTTTCTAAGATGGCTCACTTCATTGCATGCAAGACTACTAACAATGCTTCTGAGATCGCTTCCTTATTTTTTGAGCATGTTGTTAAGCTGCATGGTATCCCTCGAAGTATAGTGTCAGATCGTGATGCTAAATTTGTGAGTTATTTCTGGAAATCTTTGTGGGCCAAACTGGGGACTAAGTTGTTGTTCTCTACTAGCTATCACCCCCAGACTGATGGCCAAACGGAGGTTACTAATAGGACTTTGGGTGCTTTATTGCATACTATGTTAAAGTCTAACCTCCGCAAGTGGGAAGATTGCTTGCCATTTGTTGAATTTTCTTATAACAGGTCAATGCACTCGGCTACGCAGAAGACTCCCTTCCAGGTTGTCTATGGCCTCAACCCGCTCACCCCTCTGGATCTCGTTCCACGGCCAATGAAGGACAAGGAAAGCCTCAAGGGAGTGGAGTGTGCGGACCAGGTCAAGACTTTGCATGAGAGGACGAGGCAACAACTGGAGCGGAGGTCCGAGCAAGTGGCTCAGCGCAACAAAAACCGCCGCCCGGTTACATATGAACCCGGAGACTTGGTATGGCTGCACTTACGCAAGGAACGCTTTCTATTGAAGCGACGCCACAAGCTGGACGCGAGAGGTGATGGTCCTTTCCAGGTACTACAACGCCTTGGGGCCAACGCCTACCGCTTGGAGTTACCCGTTTGTAATTTGGCACGTTGAATTTGAGTAGTAAAGTTGAGTACGCTCCTTCCCTTGAGTTCCAACGTCAACTCTTCGATCCCACGGATCGTCTATCCCGTAGCTCGTCGCTTCGAGCAATTCATACATCGTCTCTTCGGTGTTTCAAGATCATCTCTTTGATCTCCCCGTCATCTCTTTGACGCGTTTGTGGGTTATCTCTTTAGCCCTAGGAAAGCCATCACTTTGGCTACGGAAGAGAAGGAATCAAATCCAAGCTTGAGGAATCAAAGATCATGCGTTGCAGACAACACTTCAGGGGTTGTTCGCATCAAGAACCTTGGTAGAGAGCCTGGGAGTATTTGAAGAACCTTGGTAGAGAAGATTTGGGAAAGTAAGGGTTAAGGGTCTTTCAGGGAAAATTAAGAGGGGTCAAATCGGATATGCATTGGAAAGGAGCTGACTTAATTCAATATGGCCTGACAAACTTGAATACTTATTGTAAGACTTAAATATGGCCTGAGAAACTTGAATAAGGAAAAAACTATATATGTTGTTATTGCTCTGAATTCAATTAACAGGGCGCGTGGGGGACAAACTATAAGCCTTGAAAAACTATATATCTTTGAACTTGCCTCCCTAAAAGAAGAAAACATGGTATGACATTTTTTAATGTGCATTTTTGGGTGAGATCATCTAAGGAAAAAAGTTATGTTATCATGGTGGTTGAGAGGATTTAAGTGTATGAAGTAATATGTATTTACAAATTCGATTTTGTTATGTTAGGGTGGTTTGTTCTACATATATGTTGTTATTGCTCTGATATATAACAACGTTTGTCCTGAAAACGTTACATTTGTCCTGAAAAAGCATGTTGACATATTCGATGTTGTTATTGCTCTGAAATATAAAAGCGTTTGTCCTGAAAATGTTACATTTGTCTTGAAAAAGCATGTTGACATATTCGATGTTGTTATTGCTCTGAAATATAACAACGTTTGCCCTGAAAATCAGTTCATGCATTATGAAAACGTTACATTTGTCCTGAACACGCATGAATATAGTCAAAACTCATAAACGCACGAATGAGGACAAATGATCATACTTTTTATCATTCCAAAACAACACATAACCTTACAAACTTCCCTTTCCATGACAAAGTTTCCATGGAAATTAATAAGTAGACACCCAAACACAAAAGAAACCACATTAAAACTACTAAGGAACACCACTAAAACTACATTAAAACAATCCTTTTCACGCCCACGCAAATCACGGCATCCCGACGGGCATCACTGGGGCAGCACGACATTGCTTTCATCACGAACCACGTGTAACACCCCCAAATTCTCCCTTGAAAGTATTACCGCCAGTGACCTCAGATTACACATCTGGGGTCACCCAAGGCTTAAACCATTTAATAATAACTATACAATAACGCAAACTTTATTAAATACCATAAAAATTACCAAATATCATTCAAACCAATGTCATGGTCTTACAACTGTTTGACAAACCAAATATAGAATTGTTTAATACAGCGGAAGTCTTTGAAAAATTTTAAACTCCATGAAGGGGTTTCGATCTGAGTGATCTCACACCTAGAATCTTCAACCTTGGAAAAACACTTAAACCGTTGATACACACGATTATGTTGTGTGTATATACGGAGTTTTACCATATGCTTAGTGGTGTTTAGGGGAGCATTGGAGTCTTTCTAGAGCTTTGGAGTGGAGAAACTGAAGACGTCACTTGGAGGCATTTTAGGACTTTTCTGGAGCTGAACCAAAGAAGATCTCAGCAAGTGTTCTGGCGGCGACCGCCGTCAGGCTTACGGCGACCGCCGCCACCGTCAGAAGTGAATCCGGGCTTTTATTTCCTTATTTCGTTATTTTCTTATTATTAAGTATTTTTATGTAATTTCGTTTTGGATTACTTTTAGAGACTTATTATCTTTAGTATTTAAGGTTAGAGGGAAGGCTTGTTTTCCTCTCGAACCCTACTTTCATCTTTTCATCTATTCTGCGTACTTTGCTATGAAGAACTAAGCCACTTTTGCTTAGTCAGACAATTGAAGCTTTCGTCTTGATTTAGTTGTGAGATTTTCGTTCCTTATCTATCGCATGGATTTTATCTATTCTCTTGTTTGAATTGCTTATGATTAATATTGACAGTTTCTAGCCTGCGCAACTAGGTATTGTCTTTATTGATTGATTGCTAGAATTAGATTGTTACTGGTTGAGCATATCTATTTCGTAGTAGCAACTGCATCATACTAGTATCTGGTTGTGCTAGTCTTATGTAGAAGAGAATTGATTTACATTCTAGGATAAAAGCTGGTTGTTTTATGCTAGATTGCATCCTAATTATATTCCTAGGCTTAATGCTGCTGTTAAACTGAATCTTGATGGTTTCATGGTTGTTTAACTAGTTAGTGCTATAAGTATCTGGTTGTGCTTGTAGTTACTTTAGAAAAGGAACAGGAATTTCCATTGCATGAGATATTGAATGATTATCTATGATCAACTTGTCATACGAATAGTGGATATTTTGTTTGGCTGAGCTATTTCCCCAATTACTGAATTCATAAACTTTAGTTTGTTTGCCTTTGCATGCTTAGATCTTCTTAAACACACAAAACCCCCCTTTGGTTACTTAAGATTGACATAGAAATTGCATATAAAGATAGAATCTGTCTCCCTGAGGACTCGACCCTTACTTGCCTAGGACTACGTATTAGGTTTGTTTGGT
Organism: Rheum nobile; assembly: GCA_027886185.1. Classification (NCBI taxonomy): domain Eukaryota; kingdom Viridiplantae; phylum Streptophyta; class Magnoliopsida; order Caryophyllales; family Polygonaceae; genus Rheum; species Rheum nobile. Next base: position 995,218 of record WOAB01000685.1, on the reverse strand, counting down.
TAACTTGCATAGCAGTAATTAGGCGACAAATTGCTGTTATCAAATTGGCGCCGTTGCCGGTGAAGCAATAATCTGTTTTGTGTGTGATTTGTGTGCCAATCTTGGTGTGAACCTATCTTATGGTTCACACCCGTGTTACTAACAATTCACCTGTTGTTTTTGATCCAGAGATCGAGAGAATTTTTCTTCAAACTCGCAGGGCTGTGCGGTTACTACTCCAGGAAGCTGAAGCAATGGCATTAGCACGTGTTACTCTTGAATCCTTGACAACTCCAAACCTGGAGCAACCAGTTAGGGCTGTACGATTTCCTCCCCTTGTTGATGGGGTAAAATTTGAGCTTAAGACATGAGTAATCCATTTACTTCCGAAATTCAATGGGATGCCAATGGAAGATCCTATCAAACACCTGAATGAATTTCATGAATTCTGCACCAGCATGTGCCCATCTGATATCACTGAAGAGCAGATGAAATTGAGAGCCTTTTCCTTCTCTCTGAAGGATACGGCTAAGGACTGGTACCACTCTCTACCGTCAGGCAGCATTACTACATGGGTGAACTTGAAGAAGGTGTTTCTTGATAAATACTTTCCAGCAATCAAATCCAACAATCTCAAGAAGAAAATCAGCAACATAGAACAACGTGCTAATGAATCTCTCTATGACTATTTTGAGCGATTCAAGAGTCTGGCGAATAGTTGCCCTTATCATGGTTATGCTGCTCATGATCTGATTCTCTATCTTCACGGAGGGCTCTGCGAAAAGGATCGTAGGATGGTAAATTCTACTTGTGGTGGGAACATCATGAAAAAAACTCTGAAGAGGCAATGGAGATTTTTGCTACACTAGCTGATGATTCTAGGCAATTCAGCGAAAGAGGTTCTCAAGGTCTGCTGGAAGTTGGTTATAAACCCCCTATTGATCAAGCTGATTTTGATGTGCTGAAAGAAGAAGTGAGGCGTCTAAAGCTGAAAGAACACCTCAGCAGGCTAAAGCCTGTGAGATTTGTCAAGATGACTTGCATCCTACTGATTCATGCCCTACACTCCAAGAGGAAGTGAATGCAGTAGGAGGATATCAGCAGAGGCCTAGGTATGATCCCTACTCCAATACATACAATCCAGGTTGGAGGGATCATCCCAACTTCAGGTGGAAAGACCCAGAACAGAATCAAGGTCAAGTGCAACAACAGGGTAATCCTCAACAATCTAGGCAGCCATTTGTGCTAAGACCTCAAGGGCAGAGCTCAAACCCATCACCTTCCATGGAAGATATGATGAAGATGCTGATGCAGAGCACATTGCAATTCCAAGAAACTACAAAAGCTAGCATGCAGAACTTAGAAAGACATGTGGGTCAGATCTCTCAAGCGGTGAGTAAACTTGAAGCGAAAGATTCTGGTAAACTTCCATCTCAAACGGAAGTGAATCCGAACATTCATAATGTCAGTGTTGTAACTCTGCGAAGTGGGAAGAGACTCGAAGAGGACAGTTCAGAGACCAACAAGGAAAAAAATCCGGAATTGGAGGCAGAGTCTGGCGGCGACCGCTGCCAAACTTACGGCGATCGCCGCCCAGAAAGCAGCGATCGCCGTGATGGTGAAATTTCCGAGAATTCTGACGATGTCAGCAGCGACCGCCGCCAGCCTTACGGCGACCGCCACCTCCCTGTAGCCGATGCAGAAGCTGAGAAGGAGTCCACGACTCCGATTTCTCCTGATTGGAAGCCTGTTCCACCATTCCCATCTGCATTGAAGCGTACCAAGCCACTTGTGCAGGACAAGGACATGTTTGAGATGTTCAGAAACGTTGAGGTAAACATTCCTCTCCTTAATTTGATCAAATCTGTTCCTCGTTATGCTAAGTTCTTGAAGCAGATGTGCACAACAAAGAGAAATCAGGATAGGAACAACAAGAAGAAGGTGAAGGTAAGCGAACATGTTTCAGCTGTGTTTCAGAAGCGCTTACCCAAGAAGTGTGGAGACCCATGTATGTTCACCATTCCAATTACTATTAGAGGTACCAAGTTCAATAAAGCTATGTTAGATTTGGGTGCCTCCATTAATGTTCTACCTTCATCCCTTTGTGAATCCTTACGATTAGGACCCATGCATGCGACTAATATTTCCATTCAGTTAGCTGATCGATCTAGTGTGCGTCCTATAGGGATAGTGGAGGATGTATTGGTTATGGTTGGTGATCTTACTTTTCTTGCTGACTTCTTTGTGCTTAATATGGAACATGATAAGCATGCAACCCCTATTCTGTTAGGGAGACCATTCCTGAAAACCGCCAATACAAAGATTAATGTGAGTACTGGTTCCTTGACTATGGAATTTGATGGCCAAACTATTAATTACAATATCTATGAAGCCATGAAATATCCTTCTGATGATCATTCTCTATGTGCAATTGATGTACTTGAGCCTGTGGTGCAAGATGTTTTTGATGTGGACTGCCTAGATGACACACAATCTATTATTGTTGATTCTAGTTTGGATTTCACTTTATCTACTGACATGCATGAAGTTGTCAATGAGTTGGATGCTTACTATAAGCTTCCTCTTGAGCTACCAGGTAAATCACCTATGCCACTAACCTTGCCTAGCGAGAAGCTTTTACCCTCTATTGTGCAGGCACCAGTGGTTGAGTTAAAGCAACTTCCCGATCACCTCAAGTATGTATTTCTTGGAGACAAGGAGACATTATCGGTGATCATCTCAAGGAAGCTCACCAAGGATTAGGAAGAGAGACTGGTGGTGGTTCTCAAAGAACATAAAACAACAATTGGATGGACCATTGCTGACATCAAGGGAATCAGCCCTACCACCTGCATGCACCGTATTCTGCTAGAAGGAGAGGACAATCCATCTAGGCAGCCACAGAGGCGTCTGAACCCACCTATGATGGAGTTTGTAAAGAAAGAAGTCCTGAAACTCCTACAAGCAGGTATGATCTTTCCTATCTCTGACAGTAAATGGGTTAGTCCTACATAGGTTGTCCCGAAGAAAGGAGGGATTACAGTTGTGGAAAACCAACAGGGAGAGCTAGTCCCTACAAGGCTGCAGACATGATATAGAGTTTGTATTGAATACCGTAAGCTGAATGCGATAACTAGAAAGGATCACTTCCCTCTTCCATTTATTGATCAGATGCTTGAAAGACTTATGGGTCTGGCTTTCTATTGATTTTTGGATGGGTATTCAGGGTATTTCCAGATAGCCATTGCGCCTGAGGATCAAGCAAAGACGATATTCACTTGTCCGTTTGGTACTTTTGCCTATTGCAGGATGCCATTTGGGTTGTGCAATGCCCCTGGAACTTTTCAGCGGTGTATGGTAAACATCTTCTCTGAGTACGTTGAGCATTTCATAGAGGTCTTTATGGATGATTTTACTGTACATGGAGATAATTTTGATGCATGCCTGAATCACCTATCACTTGTACTTGCTAGATGTGTTGACACTAATTTAGTGCTTAATTCTGAGAAGTGTCACTTCATGGTAGAGCAGGGTATTGTACTTGGTCATATTGTTTCGTCTAGAGGTATTGAGGTCGATAAGGCGAAGATTGAAGTAATTTAGTTTTTGCCCTATCCTATAATGTTCGCGAAGTTCGCTCTTTTCTAGGCCATGCAAGTTTTTATCGCAGGTTTATTAAAGACTTTTCAAAGATCTCATAACCTCTATGCGAACTGCTGAAGAAGGAAGTTGGTTTTGAGTTTACAGCAGAGTGTCAGGCTGCCTTTGATGACTTGAAGGCTCGCCTGACAAGTGCCCCGATAATCCAGGCTCCTGATTGGTCTAAGCCCTTTGAGATCATGTGCGATGCCAGTGACTATGCTGTGGGGGCTGTGTTAGGCCAAAAGGAAGCAAGAGCTTCTTATGTAATCCAGTATGCATCCATGACACTAAATGGTGCACAAAGAAATTACTCCACTACAGAGAAGGAGATGCTTGTTGTAGTGTTTGCTCTTGAGAAATTCAGGCAGTACCTCCTTGGTACAAAGGTCATTATCTATACAGATCATGCCGCTCTGCGCTACCTGCTGACAAAGAAAGAAGCTAAGCCGAGGCTGATTCGGTGGATTCTATTACTCATCGAGTTTGATGTAGAGATCAAGGATAAGAGGGGGGCTGAGAATCTTGTTGTTGACCATCTCAGAAGAATTGTCCATGAAGATGGCACCCCCACAGACTCAGATTCAGACAAGTTTTCCTGATGAGTCTCTATTCAGGCTAACTACTGTAGAGCCATGGTATGCTGATTTGGTGAATTTTCTCACCACGAGTGAATTTCCTCCACCTTTCAATAAGGCTCAGAGGGACAGGCTACGCAGTTCAGCCAGATTCTTTGTTTGGGATGACCCTTACCTATGGAAGCATTGCTCTAATCAGGTAATTCGTCGGTGCATCCCAGAAAATGAGGTAAATTTTCTCCTTACTTTTTGTCATTCAGAAGCATGTGGTGGGCATTTTGGGGTTCAGCGAACCGCAAGAAGGGTACTTGACGCATGATTTTGGTGGCCTTCCATCTTCAAGGATGCGCATAGCCATTGTAAATCTTGCGACAGGTGCCAAAGAGTTGGAAACATGTCTAGTAGGGATGAGATGCCACAAACTGGTTTGATTTTTTGTGAAATCTTCGATGTTTGGGGCATTGACTTCATGGGACCATTTCCATCCTCTTGCGGTAATATATATATTTTGCTTGCGGTGGACTACGTTTCCAAATGGGTGGAAGCGAAGGCCACCAGAACTGATGACTCTAAAGTGGTGGCAGATTTCTTGAAGTCAAATATATTTACCAGGTTTGGGATTCCAAAAGCTCTCATAAGTGATAGAGGAACTCACTTCTGCAATAGGACAATCACTGCGCTATTGAATAAATACCATGTCATGCAGAGAGTTTCTACTGCATATCATCCCTAAACAAATGGGCAAGCTGAAGTGTCAAATAGGGAGATAAAATCCATCTTGGAAAAGACAGTGTCTCCCAATAGAAAAGACTGGAGTTTAAAGCTTGATGATGCACTATGGGCATATAGGACAGCTTACAAAACACCGATTGGAATGTCACCCTTTAGGTTGGTGTTTGGTAAGGCTTGTCACCTTCCAGTTGAGCTAGAGCACAAGGCATATTGGGCTGTCAAGAATTGCAGCTTGAGACTTGATGAGGCTGGAGAGCTTCGTAAGCTGCAATTGCAAGAGTTGGATGAAGCAAGGATTGAGGCTTATGACAATGCCATTCACTATAAGGAAAGGACTAAGGCATGGCATGATAGAAACATATTGAGGAAGGACTTCAAGATTGGTGACAAAGTCCTCTTATTTCAGTCACGCCTTAGACTTTTCCCAGGCAAGCTGAGATCGCGTTGGGCAGGTCCTTACATAGTTGCCCAAGTATTCCCACATGGTGCCATAGATCTATATGATGATGCAACACATAGAGTGTTCAAGGTGAATGGGAAAAGAGTGAAGAAGTACCATGAGGGATTCACCAAGGACAACATTGAAGAGGCGTTTCTGAAGAAGCCTGAAGCTGAGACAGAATGAGCTAGCATGACGTCGAGCCACGACGGTAACCAAGGCGCTTCTCGGGAGGCAACCCGATGTTAGGTAGTTTAATTCTATTCCCTTAGTTAATTTCAATTGATTTTATTTTAGTTTTTGCAGTTCTGTGTCGAACTAACCTGCAGGAAGTGTGAAAAGGATGAACACAAGGGCGGCACCCGCCGCTGTTCTTACGGCGACCGCCGTTTTAGCAAGCTGGCTTCGAAGAGCCCAAAGTAAATGGCGGCGACCGCCGTTTAAATACGGCGATCACTGCCTTTTTCAGAAGAATTTTCGGAAAACATCATGGCGGCGACCGTCGCCACAAAACGGCGCCCGCCGTTTTGGCCCCACCAGCTTCGTAAAGTTCACACAAATGGCAGCGATCGCCGCCATTTTTCAGGTATAAATCGACTTCCCTAAAAAAAAAAATCTACCAAGGCCAGCTGTCCAGAGTTCCCCACGGAGATGGTGTGCATCATGTTGTCATGGAGGAGACGTTAGACCTACACTTTTAATTGACAACGATGATGACCCTATAATTGGCAGCTGAGGAGGAGGAACACTAGGGCCCATACCACGATTACATCTGGGCCCCATTTTTGTGTTCGTTGAAGGCCATGCAACCCCGCCATACTTGTTATACCACTATTCACCAGAGTGGTTCCTTTTGGTTGCATGGTAGGAGTTGATGGCGTTGAAGGCCGTGCAGCCCTGATTTCCTTAATGACCACCACACCTTACAGTGGTTCCCTATGGTTGCTCAGTAGAATTGAGATGAAGACACACGCCCAACACTAGAGACCTGGGCATTTATTGTGAAGACCGCCAGCGACACCTTCAGTGTCCAAGCAGCTTGGCGACGTTTGTGAGTCCATTCTTTGTCTTCCCTGTGCTTTATTCTTTTTGTCTTTCATTACATTGAGGACAATTCAATGTTTAAGCATGAGGGAGGATTCTATACTTGCTGCGTCGTTGAGGAAAAGAAAAAAATGAAAAAGAGCCATTTTTTTTGAAAAAAGGCTAAAATTGAAATCCTGGGATAGGTCGAAAACCTGAAAAGGAGGCATAGGTAATAAGCAGGTGGCTTGGACCAAAATTAGGCTGGGGTAATAATTGGTCAAGAGTTTTGTGAGCATATTGTGAGCCCATCTATTGAAAAATGAAATGAGTGGCTTGGTAAAAACCCAAAAGGGCGCCTTGGCAAAATGAGTGAAAAGAAGAAGAGCGATTTTTAGGATTCCTCATTTTACCTGACGTGGCGACATAAGAAAAGGAGATATAAGGAGGATTCGGGTAGGTCACTCTAGAGCGATAAGAAGTTAGATGGGAGATAGGATTAGATTTGATTCACTCTATGGTGTTTGGGATAAGCTTGGGGGAAGTACTTTGCTTTCCTTTTTGCTTGCTTGTGTGTGGTGTTGATTGTGAGATTGTGTGTTGCTGTGTTGTTTTTGTGTTGTGTTTTGGTTGGTTTGATGTTGATTGGTATGGAGCTTTATGTTGATGATTAGTTTGGATGTTGAGCTTTCATGTTAGGTACTATTTCTCTTAGTTGTGAGCTTTTGTGCATTTTGATGATCTAGGATTTTAGGGATGATGGGTGGTAGTTTTCTATCCACTCGAGACGAGTAGAGATTCAAGTGTGGGGGAGTTTGATACACACGATTATGTTGTGTGTATATACGGAGTTTTAGCATATGCTTAGTGGTGTTTAGGGGAGCATTGGAGTCTTTCTGGAGCTTTGGAGTGGAGACACTGAAGACGTCACTTGGAGGCATTTTAGGACTTTTCTGGAGCTGAACCAAAGAAGATCTCAGCAAGTGTTCTGGCGGCGACTGCCGCCAGGCTTACGGCGACCGCCGCCACCGTCGGAAGTGAATCCGGGCTTTTATTTCCTTATTTCCTTATTTCGTTATTTTCTTATTATTAAGTATTTTTATGTAATTTCGTTTTGGATTATTTTTAGAGACTTATTATCTTTAGTACTTAAGGTTAGAGGGAAGGCTTGTTTTCCTCTCGAACCCTACTTTCATCTTTTCATCTATTCTGCGTATTTTGCTATGAAGAACTAAGCCACTTTTGCTTAGTCAGACAATTGAAGCTTTCGTCTTGATTTAGTTGTGAGATTTTCGTTCCTTATCTATCGCATGGATTTTATCTATTCTCTTGTTTGAATTGCTTATGATTAATATTGACAGTTTCTAGCCTGCGCAACTAGGTATTGTCTATATTGATTGATTGCTAGAATTAGATTGTTACTGGTTGAGCATATATATTTCATAGTAGCAACTGCATCGTACTAGTATCTGGTTGTGCTAGTCTTATATAGAAGAGAATTGATTTACATTCTAGGATAAAAGCTGGTTGTTTTATGCTAGATTGCATCCTAATTATATTCCTAGGCTTAATGCTGTTGTTAAACTGAATCTTGATGGTTTCATGGTTGTTTAACTAGTTAGTGCTATAAGTATCTGGTTGTGCTTGTAGTTACTTTAGAAAAGGAATAGGAATTTCCATTGCATGAGATATTGAATGATTATCTATGATCAACTTGTCATACGAATAGTGGATATTTTGTTTGGCTGAGCTATTTCCCCAATTACTGAATTCATAAACTTTAGTTTGTTTGCCTTTGCATGCTTAGATCTTCTTAAACACACAAAACCCCCCTCTGGTTACTTAAGATTGACATAGAAATTGCATATAAAGATAGAATCTGTCTCCCTGAGGACTCGACCCTTACTTGCCTAGGATTACGTATTAGGTTTGTTTGGATAACTTGCATAGCAGTAATTAGGCGACAAATTGCTGTTATCAACCGTCATCTGCCTTCATCATCGTATTTTGGCCTTCACGGAAAGGGAAGTTTACCTGATGTGCTGTATGAGACGGATGACACCAGCCAACCATGCAAAGGAAAATAACCGGTTGGTTAGTCTAATGAAAGACTATGCAAGGGTGCAAATAAAAAGGTTCTAAGTAGTCATGTTAGGTTACACCCCTCGCTTCTCGAATAATAGAAGATGACGATAGTGAACCTCAACACTTCTATAGAAACGAAAGAAGAGGTATGAACAAGAGAAGACTCCAAAGAAGTTGAGTCTTTCGGAACGTATGACAAGTGTTTGGGAACGTTTATAGTTTCACACAAGCTTTTAAAAAGGACTTGATCATTTGGGTCAATGATCAACCTCACCGTACAATGCGAATCCACCGAAGTCCGGGCGGGTTCCAAGTTGTACTTCTCGCCCGAAGGTTCATTAATTATGTGCATAACCGCACTTATCTTATTTAATTACAAAACGTATATTCACGTTAAAGCTTTTAAGGTATATCATCTCGACACGAGAGATATCTTGGGAATTAATCCCGATTGTTGGTACCAACTGTGTGCACCTACCCTGAGTAAGGGTACAGTCATGACCAAATAGTACTAGGGCAAAATCCTCCTAATACCAGTTATAAAGAAACGACTAGACCTCGCAATGTACATAACATTCCTATGAATACTCGTTCTAACTACACATTAAGTTCACACATAAATCCACACCAATACCATCGCGGTAATTAACATGCATAATAGCGTTGTTTCTAGCAATATATACAACCTATTATAGAATCATATTTTATCACATCATTTTATAAAATCTGTTCCCAAATGAAAACAACACTTCACTCCATTTTAATTAACAATCAAGTAATTGATAATTAAAGGAAATATGGAATGATAAGCAAGAGAGAACCGCCGCTTGTCTTAATCTAGACGAATTGAAGATGTCGGGTTACGGGATCTGGAAACTGGAATCTGAATACGGATTCCTACGACGACGTCGAGACAAAAGACGAAACCCTAAGTTAGATTCAATACGAACGGAACGAGGGTAAATAATCGATACGAACAAAAGGAAACAAGCCTAAGCCGTGGCCATGGTTTTCCAAGCCACGATCACGCTTGCTAGGGCAAGCCGCGGTCGCGGTTTGTACATCCGCGGTCGCGGAATTCTGGGCAGAGCCGCGGTCGCGAAATTCATCCCCGCGGTTGCGGATCTCCCTTCCGACGCGGCTCTAACTCGGCTTCGAGGCTTACCGACGACGAAGACGACAACTTCTTGGCTCAAACGAAGGCTCACTACGACCACCACCACTCCAAGCTTCCAAGGACTCCCGGCGACCTCCAACAATTCCGGCGATGCTCCGACGCACACAAGAACTCTGGCGAAGGCACAAAACGAGAGAAAGAGAGGGATTTGAGGGCTGTGGATGAAGAATCAAGCTGCCCTCGACCTCCTTTTATAGGGGAAAGAGAGCTTCAACGCCGGGCAAGCCAAACGCTCAAGCTTCTTCTCCGGCGAAACGTGCGAAATTCGAACCGGCGAAACGCGGAAAGAATTGAAGACGATGGTGCACAGTGTTTCCGCGGTCATGGAAACACTTCCGCGGTCGCGGAACTGCCGCGATCGCGTCTTTTGGCCTCTGGTCACGGATCTCGTTCAAGGGCATGCTAAATCTTTTTTTTAGCACTTCTAAAAATATTCTAAGACCCAATACACTGACCCAATACACTTTAAACGTATATTATTATGTTTAAATAATCTTACTGCGATTACAGAAATTGCCCATTATGTCCTTTTTACAAAATGACAGTTCGGGACTTTTAGTGGTTATTACATTACCTCCCCCTTAAAAAAAAGTTTTGACCCCGAAACTAAGCCGAAAATAGCTCAGAAAAACGACTAAGCATATCAGCCTTAGTCTCCCAGGTTTCCCAAGTTACCTCCTCAGATCCCAACTTGGACCAGAGGATCCGCACTAATGGTACCACCTTGTTTCTCAAGTGCTTCTTACAGCGTTCGAGGATACGCACAAGTCTTTCCTCGTAGGTACCATTTTCCTGGATCTCGATGTCCTCATAACTCAGCACATGAGACACATCTGACACGTATTTTCTTAGCAAGGACACGTGGAACACGTTATGCACTGGATGCGCCGACGGCGGCAATGTTAAACGGTATGCTAGAGACCCCACTGTGTCAAGGATCTCAAACGGTCCCATGTAGCGAGGGTTGAGCTTCCCACGCTAGCCGAACCTGAACACGCCCTTGGATGGCGACACCCTGACAAACACCTTGTCACCAACCTCAAACTCGACATTCCTGCGCTTCAGATCTGCATAAGACTTTTGTCGACTCTGAGCTATCAGCACCCTCTGTCTGATCAAGGCAATGTCCGAGGAAGTCCTTTCGACTAACTCCGGTCCGAGCAGAATCTTGTCGGCATTCTCATCCCAACAAATTTGAGATCTGCACTTTCGACCGTACAAAGCCTCGAATGGAGCCATCTTGATGGTAGAATGCCAGCTATTGTTGTACGTGAATTCAATCAGACTTAAGCTGTTCTCCCAGCTAGTCAGACGATCTAGTACGCAAGCTCTCAGCATATCTTCCAGTGTCTAGATGGTCCTCTCAGACTGTCCATCCGTCTGAGGATGAAACGCAGTACTGAACCTCAACTCAGTTCCCATGGCCTTGTGGAGTTCCTTCCAGAATCTTGACATAAATCGGCCATCACGATCCGATACAATGGTTTTTGGCGTACCATGCAAACGGACAATCTCATGTAGGAAAACTTCTGATAGCCTCTGGGTTCCCCAAGTTGACTTGATGACCACGAAATGAGCACTCTTCGTGAGCCGGTCAATGATCACCCATATGGCATCCTTTTGATTCTGAGTCTTCGGCAACCCCGTGACGAAGTCCATAGCAATATCCTCCCACTTCCATTCTGGCACTCGGAGAGATTGCAATTCACCACCTGGTCTGCGGTGTTCTATCTTGACCTTTTGACGCATCAAGCATTTCGCCACAAATTCTGCTACGTCCCACTTCATGTTGGGCCACCAGAATTTCTTTTTGAGGTCTGTGTACATCTTACTGGATCCTAGATGTACAGAATAAGCTGACGAATGTGCCTCCTTCATCACCAACTGGCGAAGGCCATCTACGTCAGGCACACAAATCCGATCCTGAAACCAGAGTGATCCATCATCTTGAATCATGAATTCGGGAGCTTTCCCGTCCAACACTTCACTGCTTAACTTTACTAAGATCACATCATCAATCTGCTTGTCCTTGATCTGATCTAGTAGTGTAGCCTGAATCTCCAACATACTCAGGAATCCTCGACGTTGATCGTACAAGACATCAATTTCGCACAATCCTTGGTGCAGTTTGGTCTGAGCAGTAAGCAGAGCTACTATAGTCTCGTGCGGCGTCTTCCGGCTCAATGCATCGGCTACCACGTTAGCCTTGCCCAGATGATACAACAACTCGATGTCGTAGTCTTTGAGTAGCTCCAACCAGCGATGTTGTCTCATATTCATCTCCTTCTGAATGAACACATACTTGAGACTCTTGTGGTGGGTAAAGACTTGGCACCTAACACCATAGAGATAGTGCCTCCAAATCTTCAACGCGAATACCACAGCCGCTAACTCCAGATCATGCGTCGAATAGTTTGCTTCATAGGTATTCAACTGCCGAGATGCGTATGCAATAACCTTTCCATTTTGCATCAATACACATCCCAAACCATGCTTTGAAGCGTCACTATAGACCACATAACCATCCATTCCTTCCGGTAGTGCCAAAACTGGTGCGGACGTCAGGCACTTCTTCAACTTCTGAAAACTTGCCTCGCACTTATTGTCCCATATGAACTTCTTATGGACCTTACGGAGCAACCCGGTCATGGATAGAGCGATCTTTGAAAATCCCTCCACGAACCGTCTGTAATATCCTGCAAGTCCCAAGAAACCGCGCACCTCCTTCATGTTCTGAGGTCGCTTCCAGTTGGCTACCGCTTCGATCTTCTGAGGGTCGACCATTACCCCATCCTAATTGATCACATGGCCTAAGAAAGACACTTCTTTGATCCAGAAGTCACATTTATACAACTTTGCATACAGTTGATTTTATCTAAGGACTGACAAGGTAATTCGAAGATGCTCCTCGTGAGCCTCTTCGCTCGGAGAATAGATCAGAATATCGTCGATGAAGACCACCACGAACTTATCCAGGTACTCGTGGAAACATCTATGCATCAAATCCATGAAAACTGCCAGAGCATTAGTGAGCCCAAATGGCATGACTACGAACTCGTAGTGCCCATACCTCATCCGGAATGCAGTCCTCGGAATATCTTCCTCACGAATCCTAAGCTGATGGTAACCAGATCTCATATCGATCTTGGAAAAGACTTTTGCTCCCTGCAGTTGATCCAACAGATCATCTATCCTAGGCAACGGATGCTTATTCTTGATAGTGACCTTGTTAAACTCTCGGTAGTCGATACAAAGTCGGAACAAACCATCCTTCTTCTTGACAAACAAGACCGGAGCGCCCTAAGGCGATGCACTCGGCCTTATGTACCCTTTCTCAAGTAGCTCCTCGAGTTGCTTCTTCAACTCTTGCATCTCTGCTGGAGCCATCCGATAAGGTGCTTTAGAAATCGGCGCGGTCCAGGCTCAAGATCAATGGTGAACTCCACGTCACGATTCGGGGGTAAACCGGAAATCTCATCAGGAAAAACATCCAGATACTCGCATATGACAGGAACATCAAGAACTGAAGTCTCATCCTTCTTGGGCTTATCCAGATAGCACAAGTACCCGACACAACCTTTGTAACACCCCCAAATATTTCCTTGAAAGTATTACCGCCAGTGACCTCAGACTTCACATCCGAAGCCACCCAAGGCTTAACCATTCATTCAAAACATAAAATACACTGATAATACGAGATATCATAATCTTTATTTAAACCAAAGTCTCGGAATTACATCCGTAAATCCAAAATTCAACAGAAATACAGAATATGTTTAATACAGCGGAAGTCTTTTAAATAAATAACATAAGGGTCTTGATCGAAGTGATCACCTGCCTAGGATCTTCAACCTGGATAAAACTCTTAAAAACTTCATCTGCCTTCATTGTCGGTTCTAGCCTTCACGGAACGGAAGTCTACCTGATGTGCCGTATGAGACGGATGACACCAGCCAACCATGCAAGGGAAAAATAACCGGTTGGTTAGTCTAATGAAAGACTATGCAAGGGTAAAACAAAAAGGTTCTAAGTAGTCGTATTAGGCTAGACCCATCGCTTCTCGAATAAAAGCCGATGACGATAGTAAACCTCAATACTTCTACGGAAGGATACAAAACAAAATGATCAAGAGAAGACTCCTAAAGATCGAGTCTTATCGGAAACGTATGAATAGAAGACTCCAAGAGATTGAGTCTTAACGGAAAGTATGACAAGTGTTCGGGAACATTATAATTTCACACAAGAGTTTTAAAAATGACTTGACTATTTGGGTCCACGACCAACCTCACCGCTCAATGTGAATTCAGATTGGAAAGAGGACTTACTCTAACCGAAGTCCCGGGCGAGGTTTCAAGTTGTACTTCTCGCCCTAAGGTTCATTAATTATGTGCATAACGGCACATATCTTATTTAGTGACAAAACGTACAATTACGTTATAAGCTTTTATCATATAAATATATCATCTCGATACGAGAGATATCTTGGGAGTGTATCGCCAAAGAATTGGCACCAGCTGTGTGCACCTCCCCTATACTCGGATAGGGGATAGTCATGACCAGGGAAATGGTGTTAGGGCTTGGTCATCCTATCCACCATGGTTATAAAGAAACGGCTAGACCTCGCAAGGTACATAGCGTTCCTACGAATACTCGTTCTAACTAAACAGTTAAAATCACACAATAGTCCACATCAATGCCATTCTGGCAATATATATATATATAATAGCGATGTTTCTAGCAGTATATACAACCTATTATAATATCACTTTTTAATTGTATCATTTATAAAATCTGTTCCCAACGAAAACAGTAGTTCATCCCAATTTTATTAACAATTAAACAATTGATAATTAATGGAAACACAGAATGATAAGCAAGAGCGAACCGCCACTTGCCTTAGTCTAGACGAACGATTGAGCAACGACGGGTTTCTGGGTCCGAAACAGGGACGGAAATCGGATTACAGATTCCTACGACGACGACCCACAACGAAACCCTAGGTTAGATTCGACAATAAAATAGTATGAATCTAAGGAAGAACGAACGAAATCGAAAGAACGAAAGTCCCGCCCGAGACCGACAATGCCCAAGGCCACGATCGCGGTTGCCTAGGCTATCCGTGGTCGCGGTGGCACTGCCGCGGTTGCGGGCGTCGAGAACGAATGTCCGCGAGTGTCAAAGGCAGCGGCCGCGGACGTGGCCGGCCTTGTCACTGCCGCGGTCGTGGCAGTTCTTGTCCGCGGTCACGGACATGAACTCCGATGACCCAAAATGGCGAGGAACTCACCGGCGACGACTCCTTGGGGTTCGATACGAGGAGGCTTCCCTTCCGGCCTTCTTTGCGCCTCCAATGCAACACACTAAGGCCACCACGAGAGCTCCGACGATGCTTCGAGGATTCCGGCGAGAGCTCAAACTCCGGCGACAAGAAAATCGAGAGGGAGAGAGTGAGGAGAGATCTGATTTCGGTGTGTCACAACTCTCCCAATCTCACCTCTATTTATAGCCAAGGAAGGAGGCCAGCCTCGACAAGATCGACGGCCGATCAGAAAATCGACGGTGACATGGGCAACGAGGTTCGGCGAAGACGAAGAGTCGCGCATGTGCTCTTTCCGCGGTCGCGGAATATTCAAATTCCCTGCTCGCTGTGCTTGATTATTCCGCGGTCGCGGTGGCTCTGCCACGGTCGCGGAATTCCCCTTTTCGCGCCTAATTGCCCGGGAAGAGGTTGGGCATGGGTTTTCAAACCCCGGGTTAAATATATTTGTACCCGAACAATTATTCTAGGCTCCGAAATTACGTCGAATGTATTTTATTTCACTCGGGGAAATATTACAGAGATCAAACACGATACAGAAATTCAGAACTTCTCTGAAAACGACACGATAATAGAACGAGGGTTGGGTAAATTACCCAAATACCCTTTCTAAAAATGAGGGGTATTACATCACCTCTCCCTTAAAAGAAGTTTCGACCCCGAAACTTGGCCGAACAACCCAAAAAAAAATGAGGCGTTACATCACCACCCCCTTAAAAAGGTTTCGACCCCGAAACTAGGCCGAAAATAGCTCGGGAAAGCAACTACGCATATCAGCCTCAGTCTCCCAGGTTTCCCAAGTAACCTCTTCAGATCCAGCTTTGGACCAAAGAATTCGTACCAATGGTACTACCTTGTTTCGCAACTACTTCTCACGGCGTTCGAGAATACGCACCGATATCTCTTCGCATGTACCATTTGCCTGAATCTCAATGTCTTCATAGCTCAGCACATGAGATGCATCTGACACGTACTTTCTCAGCAAGGATACGTGGAACACGTTATGCACTAGATGCGCCGACGGCGGCAATGCCAAACGATACGCTAGAGACCCTATCCTGTCAAGGATCTCAAACGGTCCCACGTAGCGAGGGTTAAGCTTTCCACGCTTGCCGAACCTGAACACACCCTTGGATGGTGACACCCTGACAAACACCTTGTCACCAACCTCAAACTCGACATTCCTGCGCTTCAGATCTGCGTAGGACTTTTGTCGACTCTGAGCTGTCAACATCCTTTGTCTAATCAACGCAATGTCCGAGGCAGTCCTTTCGACTAACTCCGGCCCGAGCAGAACCTTGTTGGCATTCTCATCCCAACAAATCGGAGATCTGTACCTTCGACCGTACAAAGTCTCGAATGGAGCCATCTTAATGGTAGCATGCCAACTGCTGTTGTATGTGAACTCAATCAGACTCAAGCTGTTCTTCCAGCTAGTCGGACGATCGAGTACACAAGCTCTCAGCATATCTTCCAAGTTCTGGATGGTCCTCTCAGACTGTCCATCCGTCTGAGGATGAAATGCAGTACTGAACCTCAACTCGGTTACCATGGCCTTGTGGAGTTCCTTCCAGAATCTCGACATGAATCGACCATCACGATCCGATACAATGGTCTTTGGTGTACCATGAAAATGGACAATCTCGTGTAGGAACACTTCCGATAGCTTCTGGGTTCCCCATGTTGACTTGATAGCCACGAAGTGAGCACTCTTCGTGAGCCTGTCAATGATTACCCATATCGCATCCTTTTGACTCTGAGTCTTTGGCAACCCTATGACGACATCCATAACGATATCCTCCCATTTCCACTCTGGAACTGGAAGAGGTAGCAATTCACCACCTGGTCTACGGTGTTCTATCTGACTTTCTGTCAAGTCAAGCATTTCTCCACAAATTCCGCTACATCCCACTTCATGTTGGGCCACCAGAATTTCTTTTTGAGGTCTTTGTACATCTTGCTAGAGCCTGGATGTACAGAATATGCTGACGAATGGGCCTCCTTCATCACCAACTGGCGGTGGCCATCAACGTCAAGCACACAAATCCGGTCCTGAAACCAGAGTGATCCATCCTCCTGAATCACGAATCCGAGAGCTTTCCCGTCCATCACTTCACTGCTTAACTTTACCAAGACCACATCATCAACCTGCTTCTCCCTGATTTGATCAAGTAGCGTAGCCTGAATCTCTAGCATACTCTGGTATCCTCGACGTTGATCGTACAAGACTTCGACCTCGCATAATCCTTGGTTCAACTTGGTCTGAGCAGTAAGTAGAGCCACTACAGTCTCGTGCGGTGTCTTCCGGCTCAATGCATCAGCTACAACATTAGCCTTGCCCGGATGATACAACAACTCGATGTCGTAGTCTTTGAGTAGCTCTAACCAGCGACGTTGTCTCAGATTCAGCTCCTTCTGAGTGAACACGTACTTGAGACTCTTATGATCGGTGAAGACTTTGCACCTTACACCATAGAGATAGTGCCTCCAAATCTTCAACGCAAATACTACAGCTGCTAACTCCAGATCATGCGTCGGATAGTTTGCCTCATAGGTTTTCAGCTGCCGGGATGCGTATGCAATAACTTTCCCTCTCTGCATCAATACACACCCTAACCCATTCTTCGAAGCATCACTATAGACCACATAACCATCATTCCCCTCCGGTAGCGCTAACACTGGTGTGGAGGTCAGACACTCCTTCAACTTTTGAAAACTGGCCTCGCACTTGTGGACCTTGCGGAGCAAACCGGTCATAGGTAGGGCGATTTTAGAAAATCCCTCCACGAACCGTCTATAATATCCAGCGAGTCCTAAGAAACTGCGCACCTCCTTCACATTTTGAGGCCGCTTCCAGTCGGCTACCGCTTCAAGCTTCTGGGGATCGACCATAACCCCATTCTCATTGATCACATGGCCTAAGAAAGCCACTTCTTTGATCCAGAAGTCACACTTAGACAACTTTGCGTACATCTCATTTTGTCTAAGGACTGACAAGGTGATCCGAAGATGTTCCTCGTGAGCCTCCTCACTCATGGATTAGATCAAAATATCGTCAATGAAGACCACCACGAACTTATCCAGGTATTGGTGGAAACATCGACGCATCAAATCCATGAAGACCGCCAGAGCATTGGTAAGGCCAAATGGCATGACTACGAACTCATAGTGGTCATACCTCGTCTGAAAAGCAGTCCTCGGAATGTCTTCCTCACGAATCCTGAGCTGATGGTAACCAGATCTCAGACCGATCTTGGAAAAGACTTTTGCTCCTTGCAATTGATCCAACAGATCATCAATCCTTGGCAACGGATACTTGTTCTTGATCGTGACTTTATTCAACTCTCGATAGTCGATACAAAGTCGGAACGATCCATCCTTTTTTTTGACGAACAAAACCGGAGCGCCCCAAGGTGATGCGCTCGGCCTTATATATCCTTTCTCAAGAAGGTCCTCGAGTTGTTTCTTCAACTCTTGCATCTCATCTGGAGCCATCCGGTACTGTGCCTTGGAGATTAGCGCGGTACCAGGCTCGAGATCAATTGTAAACTCCACGTCACGACTCGGGGGTAAACCTGGAATCTCTTCCGGAAAGACATCTGGGAACTCACGAATGATCGGGATATCAAGAACTGAAGGCTCATCTCTCTTGGGTTTATCCAGATAGCATAAGTACCCGACAAAACCTTGTCGAAGTAGCTTACACGCGGCCATCGCATTTATGAGCTTGCCGTTATCAGCGTCATTACGACCCTTGAACTTGCATACAAATTGGCCCCCAGATGACACTGTCACAGTCCTTGAACTGAAATCGATCACCGCCTCATGACGCGTCAGCCAATCCATACCGAGAATAATGTCGTATGGAGCCATGGCTATACATATCAAATCTGCTTCGAACTTCTTACCCTGGATGGTAATAGGAAATTCTGACAGACGCTTGGTTCCAACCAAATGTTCACCATTGGGAAGATTCACAACGAAAGGCTCACAAGCCTCGTTGCATACTAATCCTAGCTTACTTACGCAACTTTCCGAGATGAAAGAATGGGTAGCACCCGAATCAAAAAACATACACACATAAGTAGAATGGAGGTATAGAGTACCTTGAGCAGTAGGAGCATTTGGTCCATCAGCCTCATGCATCTCGTAGAGTCGCTGACCTTGACCTTCTCAAGCAGTTGGGGCTTTTCCCTTGTTATGCGCAGTTGTCTGTATCGAAGGGCTAGGAGCCTCCACTGGTCTGAATCTGGGTCGGTTGTTATGACTAACAGACCCTTGCTGTGACTTAGCTCCTTTCTGTCTCCTCTGCGGACAAAATGTCTGCAAGTGCCCCTCCTTTCCACAGCCAAAACACGTCTTCTTCTCCTTCGGACACTCATTGCTCTTGTGCCCGGGTGTGCCACAGTTGTAGCACTGGATCGGATTCCTGCCCTGACATGAACGTTGCGTAGACCCTCCATGAGTCATTTCCGTTCTTACCTGGCCAGATCTGGCAAAGTTAGACGGTGGCACGGGACGCTTGAACCCACTCGCCTGAGGCTGGCTCTATACCGGTCTCTGGCGATTACGCTTCTTAGCCGACTCCTCCAGAGTCACCTCCAATTTGTAGGCAACATCCACGTACTGCTCTAGAGTAGAGCACCCGTGGCGTACCATCAGTGGCTTGATGTCTGGATTCATCCACTCGTGGAAGTGCCAGATTTTCTGCTCTTCACTGGACACCTCCGGCCCAGCGTACTGTAACAGGTGATTGAACTTGGCCGCAAGCTCAGTCACTTTTAATCCATCCGTCTTCGGATAGAGGAACTCCTTGTGCTTCTCTTCCCTCATAGCTCGGGAAAAGAATCGGTCAGTCATCTTCTCCTTAAATATTCCCCAGTTCAGTCCGGGGTGATCAGCTAGACCGGTGCTTTCCCACCATTCACTAGCCACCTCCTTCAGTTGAAGGGAAGCAATGTGCACCTTCTCAGCTTCCGTGCACTCGACGTTTCTGAACAATCGCTCCATGTGCGAGAACCAATATGTCACTCTGACTGGCTCTCCTTTCCCATCATAGCTGTCAGGCCTCATAGAGCTTATGTCCTTCAGTGCTCGGCCATAATTGCCTCTGTTTATGACAGCTTCCTCATGAGGTACATGGGCATCGGGCTCCTCGAACCTAGGAACCATAGGAGGAATTGGCACACCTTGTTCCTGAGGCGCGATTGGTCGCATAATATCGGTGACTGCTTGCATCACAATCCCCCGAATAGCCTCAATTGCCGCAGCATCGAACACCACTGGAGCGTGGACCGAAACTTGGTCACTGCCCACAGGATTGTTGTGAGAAACAGACTCGTTCTCATCCAATGGGTTCACGACATTCCTCAAATTATGTCTGGGGTCGTTGCTTGGCCCAGCACCAGCACGAATGGTATTCCTTGTGTTCACCATCTGTTTACCTATCAGATCCCAAGTATTTTGCAACATTAATATCATCTCAACATGCATAATGTATAAAATCATCTTAGAATAGACCAAACTTGGTAAACTTTCATTGATGAACTGAAACTGAGTTGAAAGGGACTACATAGAAAATTTCTCCCCAGCGACAAGGCAAAATTGCTCGGAGACTACAATTCTATCTAAACGAAACAACCGAAATACTAGAAAGGAAACTGCTAAACTTAACATTGGCCCCCATCATGGTGCCCTGAAAAGCTTCAAATAATCGGGAACTCTCATACACTGCTTCTTCGCACGGGGTCTATCATCGGGATCTGGTGTCGGACTTCTTGACCTACTTGGCCCTGGAGCACACGGCTCATCTCTCGGCCTCGGTGCCCTCGGCCTTTCTCTAGGCACGGGAACACTTGGTCTAGTCCCATTAGATCCCGGTGAATAGCCAAACTCCTCCAGAACTCCTGGTTGGAAGTCTGCCCGGTCCACCACATACTGCGGATCAAGTAGCAACCTTGCTTGGCGGATATACTCCTGGAGTTCGTGGACGTTTCCACGCATCCGAGAGAGACCGAGTTCTGTCTCGTATGTCCTCTCCTCAATGTCATACAGGGTGTTAGACCAACCCTCCAGAAGTTCCTCCAGCCTTTGGGGCCTTGACATGGCCTGCTGAGTCGGGACCACCCTCGGTGTACCCATTGACTCCCCCGGCCTTGCCCTCCTACAAGCATGCTCAACCGCCTCATCCACCAGACAACGGGCCTCAGCGGAAGTCATCTGACTCTGGCGGAACGCCTGTCGCGAGTTAGGACTCGACATCAGCCTCCACTGGGTGAGAGTAGATTGTGAGTCCTCTGATGTATCACGTGGCCCACTCCTTCTTCTGGTGATACCTACTTCGCAAAGCACCTCCCAAGCGGCAGGAGACAATGGTGAATACTCCCGCTCAGGTGGCAACTCTGTACTCGAGAAGATGAACTGTATCCCCGTGTCCTCACAATCTACCAGCAAGTGATCTAAGCCATCGGACTCATAGCCTTGCTCCTCGAGGTCCTCCTCAGGGTCCTCCTCCTCCGGATCCTCTTTCGGGTCCTCTTCAGGATCCTCCTCCGGATCTTCTTCCGGGTCTTCTTTAGGATCCTCCTCAATTTCGAAGTCGTCGTCGTAGTACCCTTCAAGGTACTGCGACGGCTCCTCCTCTTCCTCTGTGTCTTCCCTTGGGTTCGCTTCAGGCTCCACCTCGGGAACCTCGGCCCTAATGGACACTAACACCACCGACTCCTCGAGTACGGTCTTCACCTCCTCGGGTGGACTACTGGGCTCCCCGACCTCAAAGCACGGCGGGGAAACCGGAAACTCAAGCCTAACTGGAGATGGCGGGGCCACCTCGGCTTCCTTCTGGATCCTTTGATGAGAGATAAATGCGCCCATAACCTGCGGGGCGATGAGAAGAGAGTTAGTCTTTTTAAATATAGAAGCGAACTTACTATATCAGACTAGAGAGAACGCACGACTAGAACGGCAGAGATTTCAAAACAATACATTTTGTCAAGTAATGTTTATTCAGAAATTCAAAACTTTCGAATAAAAAAAATATTCTTAGTTCAAAACGAGTAAACGGTTTATAAAATTTTCGTTTTTAATAAAATGTTTTAAAAAAAACCCAACCCGTTAAAAAAAACGGCTCTGATACCATAACTGTAACACCCCTAAATATTTCCTTGAAAGTATTACCGCCAGTGATCTCAGACTTCACATCCGAAGCCACCCAAGGCTTAACCATTCATTCAAAACATAAAACACACTGATAATACGAGATATAATAATCTTTATTTAAACCAAAGTCTCGGAATTACATCCGTAAATCCCAAATTCAATAGAAATACAGAATATGTTTAATACAGCGGAAGTCTTTTAAATATATAACATAAGGGTCTTGATCGAAGCGATCACCTGCCTAGGATCTTCAACCTGGATTAAAAACTTCATCTGCCTTCATCGTCGGTTCTAGCCTTCACGGAACGGAAGTCTACCTGATGTGCCGTATGAGACGGATGACACCAGCCAACCATGCAAGGGAAAAATAACCGGTTGGTTAGTCTAATGAAAGACTATGCAAGGGTATAACAGAAAGGTTCTAAGTAGTCGTATTAGGCTAGACCCATCGCTTCTCGAATAAAAGCCGATGACAATAGTAAACCTCAATACTTCTACGGAAGGATACAAAATAGAATGATCAGGAGAAGACTCCTAAAGATCGAGTCTTATCGGAAACGTATGAAGAGAAGACTCCAAGAGATTGAGTCTTAACGGAAAGTATGACAAGTGTTCGGGAACATTATAATTTCACACAAGAGTTTTAAAAATGACTTGACTATTTGGGTTCACGACCAACCTCACCGCTCAGTGCGAATTCAAATTGGAAAGAGGACTTACTCTAACCGAAGTCCCGGGCGAGGTTCCAAGGTGTACTTCTCGCCCTAAGGTTCATTAATTATGTGCATAACGGCACTCATCTTATTTAGTGACAAAACGTACAATTACGTTATAAGCTTTTATCATATAAATATATCATCTCGATACGAGAGATATCTTGGGAGTGTATCCCGAAAGAATTGGCACCAGCTGTGTGCACCTCCCCTATACTCGGATTGGGGATAGTCATGACCAGGGAAATGGTGTTAGGGCTTGGTCATCCTATCCACCATGGTTATAAAGAAACGGCTAGACCTCTCAAGGTACATAGCGTTCCTACGAATACTCGTTCTAACTAAACAATTAAAATCACACAATAGTCCACATCAATGCCATTCTGGCAATATATATATATATAATAGCGTTGTTTCTAGCAGTATATACAACCTATTATAATATCACTTTTTAATTGTATCATTTATAAAATATGTTCCCAACGAAAACAGTAGTTCATCCCAATTTAATTAACAATTAAACAATTGATAATTAATGGAAACACGGAATGATAAGCAAGAGCGAACCGCCACTTGCCTTAGTCTAGACAAACGATTGAGCAACGACGGGTTTCTGGGTCCGGAACGGGGACGGAAATCGGATTACAGATTCCTACGATGATGACCCACAACGAAACCCTAGGTTAGATTCGACAATAAAATAGTACGAATCTAAGGAAGAACGAACGGAATTGAAAGAACAAAAGTCCCGCCCGAGACCGGCAATCCCAAGGCCACGATCGCGGTTGCCCAGGCAATCCTCGGTCGCGGTGGCACTGCTGCGGTCGCGGGCGTCGAGAACGAATGTCCGCGAGTGTCAAAGGCAACGGCCGCGGACGTGGCCGGCCTTGTCACTTCCGCGGTCGCAGCAGTTCATGTCCGCGGTCGCGGACATGAACTCCGGCGACCCAAAATGACGAGGAACTCATCGGCGACGACTCCTTGGGGTTCGATACGAGGGGGCTTCGCTTCCGGCCTTCTTTGCTCATCCAATGCAACACACAAAGGCCACCACGAGAGCTTCGGCGATGCTTCGAGGATTCCGGCGAGAGCTCGAACTCCGGCTACAAGAAAATCGAGAGGGAGAGAGTGAGGAGAGATCTGATTTCGGTGTGCCACAACTCTCCCAAGCTCACCTCTATTTATAGCCCAAGGAAGGAGGCCAGCCCCGACAAGATCGACGGCCGATCAGAAAATCGACGGTGACACGGGCGACGAGGTTCGGCGAAGACGAAGAGTCGCGCCTGTGCTCTTTCCGCGGTCGCGGGCGCAGAATATTCAAATTCCATGCTCGTTATGCACGATTATTCCACGGTCGCGGAATTCCCCTTTTCGCGCCTAATTGCCCGGGAAGAGGTTGGGCATGGGTTTTCAAACCCCGGGTTAAATATATTTGTACCCGAACATATATTCTAGGCTCCAAAAATACGTCGATTGTATTTTATTTCACTCGGGGAAATATTACAGAGATCAAACACGATACAGAAATTCAGAACTTCTCTGAAAATGACACGATAACAGAACGAGGGTTGGGTAAATTACCCAAATACCCTTTCTAAAAATGAGGGGTATTACATCACCTCCCCCTTAAAAGAAGTTTCGACCCCGAAACTTGGTCGAACAACCCAAAAAAAACAAGGCGTTACAACCTTGTCGAAGTAGCTTACACGTAGCCATCGCATTGATGAGCTTTCCGTTATCATCGTCATTACGACCCTTGAACTTGCATACAAACTGGCCCTCAGATGAAAATGTCACTGTCCTTCAGCTAAAATCGATTACCGCCCCATGACGCGTCAGCCAGTCCATCCCGAGAATAATGTCGTATGGAGCCATGGCTATACAGATCAAGTCCGCTTCGAACTTCCGACCTTGAATAGTAATCGGAAATTCCGACAGACGCTTGGTTCCTACCAACTGTTCACTATTTGGAAGATTCACCACAAAAGGCTCGCAAGTCTCATTGCACACTAAGCCTAGCTTACTCACATAGTTCTCCGAAATGAAAGAATGAGTGGCACCCGAATCAAACAATATATACACAGAAGTAGAATGGAGGTATAGAGTACCTTGAGCAATTGGAGCATTTGGTCCGTCAGCCTCACGCATCTCATATAGCCGTTGACCTTGACCTCCCGAAGCAGCTGGGGCTTTCCCCTTATTCTGAGCAGTCGTCTGAGTTGAAGGACTAGGAGTCTCTACAGGCCTGAATCGGGGCCGGTTATTATGGCTAACTGACCCTTGCTGCGACTCGGCCCCCTTCTACCGCTTTTGAGGACAAAACGTCTACAAGTGCACCTCCTTTCCACAGGCAAAACACGTCCTCTTGTCCTTCGGACACTCGTTGCTCTTATGCCCCAGCGTTCCACAGTTGTAGCACTAAATCGGTTTCTTGCCCTGGCCTGAGCGTTGAGTAGGTCCCGACTACGTCACCTCAGTTCTAGCCTGGTCAGACTTGGCAAAATGCGACGGTGGCGCGGGTCGTTTAAACCCACTAGAGTGAGGCTGGCTTTGCGTCGGTCTCTGGCGATTGTGCTTCTTCACCGACTCCTCCAGAGTCACTTCAAGCTTGTAAGCGGCGTCCACATACTGCTCCAAAGTAGACCATCCGTGGCGCACCATCAACGGCTTGATGTTTGGGTTCATCCACTCGTGGAAATGCCAGATCTTTTGCTCCTCACTGGACACTTCTGGACCAGCATATTGCAATAGGTGATTAAACTTAGCTGCAAGCTCAGTCACCTTCAACAAATCCGTCTTAGGGTAAAGGAACTCCTTATGCTTCTCCTCCCTCATAGCACGGGAAAAGAAGCGGTTGGTCAACTTGGTTTTAAACATACCCCAGTTCAACCCGGGATGATCGGCTAGACCAGTGCTCTCCCACCATTCTTTAGCCACATCCTTCAGTTGAAGGGAAGCAATGTGCACTTTCTCAGCCTCAGTGCAATCGACATTCCTAAACAACCGCTCCATGTACGAGAACCAATACGCCACTCTGACTGGTTCTCCTGTACCGTCATAGCTGTCAGGCCTCATTGAGCTAATGGCCTTCAAAGCTCGACCATAGTTTCCTATGTTCTTGACGGCGTCACCCTGAGGTACATGAACAGTTGGCTCCACAAATTTAGGAATAACCTGAGGAACCGAAACACCCTGTGCTTGTGGTGCAACTGGCCGCATTATATCGGTGACCGCTTGCATAACGATCACCCGAATAGCCTCTATGGCCGCAGTGTCAAATACCACTTGAGGATTAGTCTGCACTTGACCATTGTCCACGGGGTTATTGTAAGAGACAAACTCGCTCTCTTCCCCTTGATTTGCAGCGTTTCTCAGATTCCTCATGGGGTTGTTACTTGGCCCAGCACCAGCACGAATTGTGTTTCTTGTGTTCACTATCTGTTTACCGATCAATTTTCCAAGTATTTCACAACATTAATGCTACACTTTTTAACACGCACAACACATGAAATTGATTCGGAATAGATCAAACTGATAAACTTTATTGATAAAATGAACTGAAACCATGTTTGATAAGTTCTACAAAAGCCTTCCTAAATGTAAAGACAAAATTGCTAGGAGGCTAAGGCTCTAAAACAACAGGACAGAACAACTAGAAACGAAAATCACTACGACATGCTACTGTCCTTCCCTCAAGGTGCCTTGAAGAAATTCTTGTACACGTCAGACCTTTGACACCTTCTCTTTGGGAGTGGTCCGTTCTCGGGTTCCGGCATCGGCCTCCTCGAGTTACTAGGACCCGGAACACACGGCTCCTCCCTAGGTATCGACATACTTGGCCCTGCTCTGGGCACATGAACACTCGGCCCTTCCCCGGGTATAGGTGGGTAGCAAAACTCCTCAAGGAACCCTGGGCGAAAATCCGCCCTATTCACCTCGTAGTGAGGGTTGAGTAGCAGCTTGGCCTGCCTGATGTACTCCTAGAGTTCACGGACGTCACCCAGCATACGAGAGAGACCAAGCTCATTCTCGTAGGTCCGCTCCTCCATATCGTACAATGCTTTCGTCCACTCCTCCATGCGCTCTACTAGCACTCGGGGCCTAGGCCTGGCCTGTTGGGTCGGAATCTCCCTCGGAGCATCCATCGATTCCCACGGCCTTGCCCGCATACAAGCTCGTTCAGTCATCACCTCCACATGGTGACGAGCCTCGGCGGAGATAGGTTGCGGGTCCACCGGTGCATCCAGCGGCTCATACTCCACCCAGTTGGCCCTGGATACTCCAAGCGCCTCCCATGCAGCAGGGGACAACGGTGCGTACTCCTGAAATGGTGGATTCCCCGGACTCGGGAAAATGAACTGCATCCCTGGGTCTTCACCATCAATAAGCAGGTGCTCCAGACCATCCGAGTCATAATAGTACTCCTCGAGGTCTTCCTCTGGATCCTCCTCGGGATCCTCCTTCGGATCTTCTTCCGGATCCTCCTCGGGATCCTCCTCCTCGTCCTCCTCTAGATCCTCCTCGGGATCCTCCTCCAGGTCTTCTTCTGGATCCTCCTCGAGATCCTCCACCCGGTCGGACACCAGTATAACCGACTCCACGAGGACGGTCTTCTCCTCCTCAGGTGGGCTACTCGGCTCCTCTACTGGTGTACAGCTCGAAGGAACGGGGAAAACGAGCTCGGCCTGAGGTGGCGAAGCTATCTCGACGTCCTTCTTACCCCTAAGCTGAGACACATAAGAGCCCATATCCTGCGAGGCGACGAGAAAGGATTAGTCTTTCTAAATATAGAAGCAACTTTCTATATCAGATCGGAAAAGAAGGCACGATTTGAATGGCAGAGGTTTCAAAAAGATCACATTTTATTCAAAGTATAATTTTGTTCAAAATCTTTGAATTTTGGAATTAACCAGCAATTTTCTTAACACGAACGGGGAACGGTTTATAAAAATTTTGTTTTAGGTAAAATGATTTGAAAACCCAGACCCGTTTAAAACTTTTAGCTCTGATACCAAATTTGTAACACCCCCAAATTCTTCCTTGAAAGTATTACCGCCAATGACCTCAGATTACACATCTGGGGTCACCCAAGCCTTAAACCATTTAATAATAACTATACAATAACGCAAACTTTATTAAATATCATAAACATTACCAAATATCATTCAAACTAATGTCATGGTCTTACAACTGTTTGACAAACCAAATACAGAATTGTTTAATATAGCGGAAGTCTTTGAAAATTATTAAACTCCATGAAGGGGTTTCGATCTGAGCGATCTCACGCCTATGATCTTCAACCTTGGAAAAATAATTAAACCATCATCTGCCTTCATCATCGTATTCTGGCCTTCACGGAAAGGGAAGTTTACCTGATGTGCCGTATGAGACGGATGACACCAGCCAACCATGCAAAGGAAAATAACCGGTTGGTTAGTCTAATGAAAGACTATGCAAGGGTTCAAATAAAAAGGTTCTAAGTAGTCATGTTAGGTTACACCCCTCGCTTCTCGAATAATAGCCAATGACGACAGTGAACCTCAACACTTCTACAGAAATGAAAGAAGAGGTATGAACAAGAGAAGACTCCAAAGAAGTTGAGTCTTTTGGAACGTATGACAAGTGTTTGAGAACGTTTATAGTTTCACACAAGCTTTTAAAAACGACTTGATCATTTGGGTCAACGACCAACCTCACCGCACAATGCAAATCCAGATTGGAAAGAAGACTTACTCTAACCGAAGTCCGGGCGGGTTCCAAGTTGTACTTCTCGCCCAAGGTTCATTAATTATGTACATAACCGCACTTATCTTATTTAATTACAAAACGTATATTCACGTTAAAGCTTTTAAGGTATATCATCTCGACATGAGAGATATCTTGGGAATTAATCCCGATTGTTGGCACCAGATGTGTACACCTATCCTGAGTAAGGGTACAGTCATGACCAAATAGTACTAGGGAAAAATCCTCCTAATACCAGTTATAAAGAAATGACTAGACCTCGCAAGGTACATAGCGTTCCTACGAATACTCGTTCTAACTACACATTAAGTTCACACATAAATCCACACCAATACCATCACGGTAATTAACATGCATAATAGCGTTGTTTCTAGCAATATATACAACCTATTATAGAATCATATTTTATCACATCATTTTAAAAAATCTATTCCCAAACGAAAACAACACTTCACTCCATTTTAATTAACAATCAAGTAATTGATAATTAAAGGAAATATGGAATGATAAGCAAGAGCGAACCGTCACTTGCCTTAATCTAGACGAATTGAAGATGTCGGGTTCCGAGATCTGGAATCTGAATACGGATTCCTACGACGGCGTCGAGACAAAAGACGGAACCCTAAGTTAGATTCGATACGAACGGAACGAGGGTAAATAATCGATACGAACGAAAGGAAACAAGCCTAAGCTGTGTCCGTGGTTGTCCAAGCCACGATCGCGCTTGATAGGGCAAGCCACGGTCGCGGTTTGTACATCCGCGGTCGCGGAACTCTGGGCAGAGCCGCGGTCACGGAATTCGTCCTCGCGGTCGCGGATCTCCCTTCCGACGCAGCTCCAACTCGGCTTCGAGGCTTACCGATGATGAAGATGACAACTTCTTGGCTCGGACGAAGGCTCACTACGACCACCACCACTCCAAGTTTCCAACGACTCCCGGCGACCTCCAACAATTCCGGAGACGCTCCGACGCACACAAGAACTCCGGCGAAGGCACAAAACGAGAGAAAGAGAGGGATTTGAGGGCTGTGGATGAAGAATCAAGCTGCCCCGACCTCCTTTTAGAGGGGAAGGAGAGCTTTAACCCCAGGCAAGCCAAACGCTCAAACTTCTTCACCGGCGAAACGTGCGAAATTTGAACCGGCGAAATGCGGAAAGAACTGAAGACGACAGTGCACAATGTTACCGCGGTCGCGGAAACACTTCCGCGGTCGCGGAACTGCCGCGATCGCGTCTTTTGGCCTCTGGTCGTGGATCTCGTTCAAGGGCATGCTAAATCTTTATTTTTTTAGCAATTCTAAAAATATTCTAAGACCCAATACACTGACCCAATACACTTTAAACGTATATTATTATGTTCAAATAATCTTACTGTGATTATAGAAATTGCCATTATGTCCTTTTTACAAAATGACAGTTCGGGACTTTTAGGGGTTATTACACCACGTAGACTTTGACTCCGGCTACCTTCTCGTCGAGGCGGACGAGATCTGCAACGTCATCGTCTGTCTGCAGTGGTTAAAGGTATCGCTGCCCGAAGTCTGGGACCTGTTAAAAAAAAACTGACTTACTACCTGCATACCTGGACATGTTGTTGATCATCCCATGTAAGGACCAAATCTCCATCTTGTTTTTGGGCACCTTGATGAGTCTAGTGCTCCCCCCCCGTGTAGACGTGAGTCGTTAACAAGGCCATATCGCCCGTGGTGGGGGATAATTCCCCATCCCAGTATACTTGTAGGTAGACCTTAATGAATGAGTCCGACATTTTGCAAAAGAGTTTTAGGAGTTTGAGAGAGGAGTTTTAGAGAGATTTGAGACTTTGAGAGTAAGGGAAGATTTGTGAGGGATTTGCACAAGGCAGGCACGATATTTATACATAAAGATGAGTGGAGAGTAGAGTTAATGACGGGTAGTTGAGGAAGTAAGGGTTAAGGGTCTTTCATTGAAAATTAAGAGGGGTCAAATCGGATATGCATTGGAAGGGATCACTTTGGAGAAGATTTTTTCAAAAGCTTAGGTTTATGTACTTAAAATGACCTGACAAATCTGAATATTTATTGTAAGACTTCAATATGGCCTGACTTAATTCAAAATTTTGCAAATATTTGGTTTTATTCGAGAACTAACCACGCCATTTTAAATGGTTTTAGGCACTTTTTAAACCGTTTTAAAGGCTATTTTTCGGTTTAAAAACCGTTTAAATGTAGGAAGTATTAGGTTAATGTGGAAGTTTTTAAACCGTTTTTTAACCATTTTAAAAACGGTTCAAAAAAGTCTGATGTTTGTTTCAATTCCGCCCTAACTCCTAATCCTTCTATGGTGTATCCTGCTCTGGCTATGCAAAAGTAAAGTTGGAGAATATTGACTCAAATCTGCATGTAAGAAAAGGATTGCTTGAAAAAGCTTTTGTTTATGTACAAAAAACTGATAAAGATGATGACCTGACACACATCACATCAGCATTGAAATTTCATTTCATTTCTTTAATAAAACAAGAAAAAACAAGTAAAAATTCATATTTGCACAGAAGAAAGAACATCGAAGAAGAGAAAGAGGTATAACACCCTCTTCGAAAAGAGAGGAATCGAGAGTAACATCTTATAGGAAACGAGAGGAAATTATACGATGACAAAAGGCTGGACACAAGGAAGCTCATCTGCCAATTCAAATTTGTGGAGGAGAGGGCACGCAACCGGTGAATCATCAACTCGAAGATGTTTCCATGGCCTCCCTGCAACAATACAAATTTGCAAATACACTCAAAATTTGGGAAAACAGTTCTATGGGTATCCATTATGGAAGGTAATATTGAATTTGAATTTTAGGGTTTTGATTTAGGATTTTGGTTATAGATTTAGGGTTCTGATTTGAGGCTTTTTCAATTAGGGTATAATTGGGGTTTTTGAATTTGGTGCAAAATTTAGACTAACAATGTATTATTGTGACAGATGATTTAGACTTTCAATTGGTAAATCAATTGGGATTCAACCATAGGCAGGTCAGGATTGCAAATACTTCAAATGGGTGAATGGTCAAGCTTATGATTTTAGAGCCAATGAGACTATTGAAAGCGTAAGAGTTGTTGAAGATCACGGGACAACCTCTATGCTTATTTACCTGCATCATTCGACTTCAAGCAATGATATTATGAATATCAAAACAGAAAATTTAGTGTTGAAAGTTGTACTTGGTGTGGTGGTACTTGTGGTGTTAGTTGTTGTGCTGGTTGTCCAATTTGTAACCTTGTTGGTTAAAATATGATAATTAGTCATAAGCTTATGTTTAGCAAGACAATGTATTTTGTAGGGTCTGTCATAAGGCTATGTACTTGGTGTGGTGGTACTGTCCTCCTTATGGTGTATCCAGCTCTTGACTGGAATGTGCATACCTGCAAATTGCTTGAAATGCTTAGGTTTATGAACTGAAACTGACCTGACAAACCGGGTTCCTTGCTTGTAAAACGAGAATATGTCTTGACTGAAGCACCATGTTGTTTGAAATACTTAGGTTTACGTACTGAAAATTACCTAACAAACTGGGTTTTTTTGCATGTAAAACGAGAATATGTCATGACTTAAGCACCATATTGCTTGAAAACATCCTGGAAATTGTCATCACAAGTTTGTAAACATCCTGAAAACAGGAGCTTCCAAATTCAAATACAATTACCACATGTCTTCCTTGCCGAATGGTTCCCAACAAACTTAATGTCTTTACACAAATGTCTATAACACCATCCCAACGACATCTAAACACCATCCCAACGACATCTAAAAATACTATGAGCCATTTGATTTCTGTGTCCATCTATGAATTTGTCGGACGCAAGATCCATGTTTGTCATGCCAAGCATCAACAACTCAATGTGCTTCAAGGTGTAGACCCCACAATCTCTTCTGCAAGATATACAAAAGCAGTTAGAATGTACATCAATTGTAGTTTGATAAGGATTAATCATTGCATTAATACACATATACTTACCCGCGCTTGTTCTGCTTAATGTTATCACGACGAGACACCGACATTGGCTTGTCCAATAATGGTTCACATCTCTTTGCCAGTGGCTCGTACATCTTGACATATCTTTGAACAGTTTGAATGACGGGCTGGATCATCTCAAAAATTTCCTTGTCTAAGTACAGATCCACATTGCAGTCATACACTGTCACACCCAGTCTCATAGTTCAATTTCTAAGGCAAATCAGTGGGACTCTGTGATGTTGAAGGGCACATATATGCGTTCCGCATCATCCCATCTCTTGCCATAATCAGCCGGACATGCACCCATCATGTATTTAATCACTGCATCCTCACCTTTACATGGAAAGTCCTTCTGAAAGCGATTGAACTCAGAGGT
Source organism: Rheum nobile (assembly GCA_027886185.1). Classification (NCBI taxonomy): domain Eukaryota; kingdom Viridiplantae; phylum Streptophyta; class Magnoliopsida; order Caryophyllales; family Polygonaceae; genus Rheum; species Rheum nobile. Next base: position 962,273 of record WOAB01000685.1, on the reverse strand, counting down.
GGCCAAGGTTTGCCAAAATGTGTCAAGCACAACCACCTTCGAAAACCGCTCCGGATCCTCTGAAATCCTTTGACGATAAAGGAACACCATTTTCTCTAGATGCTGTAATGGTACAACAATGTTAATGTATCCACTGAAAACGATGTTACAAATGCATAATATTTTGAAAGGATGCATTGGAATATTACCTCACTGACCAACCAATCCTTTGGGGCAAACAATTTCTCAAAGAACTTCTTATCCAATGCTTGCCCACTCGGTCCAATTCGGGGTTCAATACTGCATGATGGTACATATTCATTTGAATAATAAACAAGGCAATATATCAGTTTGTCAGTCCATAAGGAATCATTTTAGTACATATACAGGCAATATATAAGTTTGTCAGTCCATAAGGAATCATTTTCCGGTCATATTACTAACAGTCAGGCCATATAACATTTTGATATTCAATTCATTATTAAGTTGAGTAGAATGGTTAAGTCACTAACCTCTCACTTTGCATCCACTTTACCAGGTTTGTCATCCCTTTCACCTTGCTATTTTTGGTAATCTTTTTCGCCAATTTCTGCTCATTCATATTGCAGAAGGGTGATTTTGCCACCGCAGCAAGCTCGCGAGTGCGACTTGGATATGTCTTTTTCTGCACTTGGCGACCCTTCCTTGGTCTCCCCTTCCTCGACACTTTGGACTCCTTGGTCTCCCCTTCATCATCCCCCACGTCATCACAATCAGCATGTGATACCTTCTCACCTTGTAATTCAGTCCCAGCCTCAACACCTCGCTCATCAGCCTTGGTACCTCCCTCCACAACATCTCCCTTTGATTCCTCCATAACTCCTTCATCAACCTTTTTGATTCCCTCCACATCTCCTTTTGGTTCCTCCACAACTTGGTCATCAACCTTGGTCCCTCCCTCCACATCATCTCCCTTTGCTACCTCCTCAGCATCCACACCTCCGTCATCAATCTTGCTTCCTCCCTCCACAATATCTTCCTTTGGTTCCTCCAGAATTCCGTCCTCAACCTTGCTGAGTCCCTCCACAACTCCGTCATGCACACCCTCATCAGACACTACTTTTGTTGCCACCTCATCTTGTGTTGCCACCACAGTCCCATCATTAACCAACTCCTCATTAACCAACTCCTTGCTGAGCCCCTCCTCATCTTGTGGTGTTGCCTCATTAACCAACTCCTCATTTGCCTCATTTACCCCCTCATCAGTTGTTATCCCACGTAGTATTGTAGTCGTCCGGATAAGAACTGACAGTGAATCTGTTGCATCCCCTTAAACTTCTTGCTCATTTACCATTGCAACATTTTTACCCGCCTCTTCCTGACAACCTACATTATCTGCAGCATAAGCATATGGGGGCGATCCAACCTTCTTTACCTCCCATTGTCCACTAGTTAACACAATTGCACCATCATCTTGCTATCCATCCATTGTCTCATGAAACGATGATATATGGTCTGAAATACGCAAATATTTTTTGAAATGTGCACACATGGACTGAAATGTGCATATAAGGACTGAACTGTGCATATATGGACTGAATTGTCTCTTGAAACGATGATATATGATCTGAAATAAGCAAATATTTTTTGAAATGTGCACAAATGGACTGAAATGTGCATATATGGACTGAACTATGCATATATAAATTGAAAAAGTTGGGCATACCTCATCAGACTCTCCCTCTTTGGACTCATTCCCTTCGGACTCATTCTCTTCGTCATTTTCAGACTTTGACTTTTCCTCTTCTTCATCTTCATGCTCTAACTCATCACTCTGATCTGTTGACTTCACCTCCCTCATGCTCTTCTGGTGTTGTGTAATGTTGGGTTCATCATCACTTTTAACCTCCCTAGACTCTGGCTCCTGGTGTTCTCTAATGTCTTGATCACTTTCATCATTGGATGAAGAGGCCACTGTTCTAGGAGCTTTGCCTTTTATGAACTTCTATAACTCAAGGACTTCCTCCCTTAACAGATCATGCTTTTCATTCAGAGTATGCATTATTTCAAACAATTCACTCAAACAACACATCAATTGCCTTTGGTCCAAACCCTCAATGTTTCCAGCTTGCCCTCCCTTACCAACTCCCTTTGTCCTTTTTACCAGCCCTTTTTCTGTTTGGCTTCAACTGCTTAACAATCTGATCCAAGGATTTGTGTCCTTCCTCCTCCGGGAAGTAATAGCTTTCTCCCAAGTCCTCTCCGTCCTCCTCAACAAGGATCTGTTTAGCAGCGAAAGTCCCCTCTAGGGCATCAAAAATCAAATCCAAGTTTGGCCTACTCGTTTTAAGCCACCTCATACCTCGGGGCTGCACAACTTTATTCAGCTTTTGGGTAAACATCCTGCCAATATGGGGCACTGCCTCATACAACCATATCTGAAACAAACAGAATTCGAATTAAACCACAATTATGACCAGAGGCATTAACCTTTCTCAGTTTTACATATTCAACTACTAACACATTACCTGAAACACCATCGGGAAACCCCTTATGGTGTATCCTGCTCTGGCATTGTCTGAACGTGCAAGTGCAGCCTTAACTGATTCCATTCTTGTGTCCAAAGTAGAAGCCAGACTTTGATGGAGGTTAATATATGCACTCCTACCCCATGGGAAATTATTGAAACGATCCAAGTCTTGGGTCAATTTCACATGTAGGGGTCTGACCTTCCTCTTCTTATCACCCCCCAGTACAACACCCCCAAGAATTAACAACAAGGTCATCTTCAACTTGAATACATTTTCCTCCCGATACGATAAGAACTTGGTTAAAAGGTTAGCAATGGTAATACTCCTCACACCAAAAAAATCAAAGATTGCCTTCTTATCCTCCACAGTGTCCTCCTCATCGGGCATCCCACAATTCAGTCTTGTTATTTGCCTAAACTCCTCTATTGAAAACCTACATGGTTGTCCACCAAGATCATACCATGTCTCAAACTGCTTTTTTGTGTCCAATTGCCTAAACAATACATGGTGAATCAACTGTGCATACAATTTCAAATTTTTCATAATTTTTATAATTGGGCCAAAGGGGCCCTGCAGAACTGTCTGCCAGTCTGTTCGAGTTAGGGTGTTCTCAATACAATTCAGATATTGAAGCCTTGAGTTCTGATTTATCCGACCATAAAACAACTCTTCAGAATGCCACTTGTACATTATCTGTAAAGAATGACATTCACAAATACATGACAGGTAAGAATGACTTTCATATTCACATAAAAGAAAGAAAGGTACCATCTTACTTTGTCACGTAAAGATATATGTTTTTCAAGATAAAAAGTATTTTGTCAGACTACATTTTGGTTTGTCATGCCAAATGGAAGTTGTTCAGGACAAGTCTTTACCCTAGACTATAACTTACAATTTTGTATCAACATGAATCAGGCTACTATGACATTCTAACATTCTAACCACACAACAAATACATGACATTCATATTCATATAAACCCAAAAACTTACTTTGTCAAGTAATATAATTGGTTTTGTCAGAACACATTTTGGTTTGTCAGGCCATATGGATGTCAAGAGTTTAGGCTACTATGACTTTGCCATACCTCTCTATGCTCTATTTTTTACAAACTAAATCATGCTCTGTTTTTTACATAATTTTAGCATGAAGTTTATCCAGACCCTAAACCTAGCATGCATCACAAATTTCAGACAAAATATTGCTTTTTTCAGGTAGGTCAAGAGTTAGAGAAGACCACTAACCCCGCCAACCAACTTCGATGGCTCCTTCCTCGACCTCTTGGATTTTGGTTCTTCAACCTCCGAGATTCTCAGTTTCTTCTTCTGCACCAAAACGACTGGACTCGGTGATTCTTCTTCCTCCGACGAGCTGTAGGCTCTCTTCATTCGGCCACTCGACACAGTAGCCGCCTTCGCATTCGCCGGATGTTCTTCGCTTTCCTCAACCCTCTTTCTCCTCGAAAGTGTAGAAGCCTTTGCCTTCGCCTTCTCGACTCTGGCTTTCGCAGACTGCAAACCTCTTGTCTTCACCATTCTCGATCTGGGGATTTAGTAAGGGCTTTAGAAATGGCTTCACAAAGGGCTTCAGAAAGGGCTTCAGCAACTGTTGCCACTGTTTCCTTGCTAAGCTGATCAAAACAGTCGGCGACAATCAGAATGGGATAGTTGTTCCGAACGGTCACCTTATTGAGTGCTCGGTAGTCTACGCACATTCGAAGAGAGCCTTCTTGCTTCTTCTGAAAAAGAAGAGGTGCGCCATACGGTGACTTAGTTGGCTGAAGCAAACCCGCATCCAACAGCTCTTTCAACTGTTTCCTGAGTTCTTCCAACTCAGGTTGGTTGTGACATGTGATAGGGTGGGCGGGTTGGTGGCTTTGTGACCAGCACAAGGTCAATCTGATGATCAACTTCCCTTCGAGGCGGTAACTTATTATGGAGCTCATCAGGCATGACATCCTAAAAATCTCCCAAGACATGCTTCACGGGCTTCGGTAAGGTCCCTGATGACTCTTCAATCTCCTGTCCTGCCAGTTCATCTAGGTACGTAGTTTCCCTACGTTTCAGCCCTTTCTTCACCTATAGGGCTGAGAGACTCTTCTCCCCAACTCTGGCAGAAAGAACTGGGATCATGCACGGCTTGGCTTGTTCCCAAGCATCGCAAGAGTGCGAGTACTCGACATCACACTGGTCTTGGTTTCCCGAAAGAATTCTAACCCAAGAATCACTTTGAAGTCATCCATCACTACAATAGAAAAGCCCTTCAACAAAAATGAAAGCCTAAAGTTGATTCAATCTCGTAGCAGCTGCTGGTTTTGATTGTCTTGTAGCTGATGAAGCTTGAATTGAAAGCCTAGAGCTGTGGAGTGGTGTGTGGGACTCATGTAGTAGTAGCTAGACTCTGCGTGCCTCGCTCCTCCCTCATGTGTAAACCAATATCCCGTGGTAGACTTAAGCTCATCTAGGTCTCTTGCTTTCATTTTCTTAAAAAGTTTGGTAGGGGTTGCATATCTGAATAGGCCCTAAGGGTTAACAGAGTTGCTTAGGAGTCCAGTCAAGTTCTGAGGACGTCTACAGCACATCCGCAAAAAGGGCTTCGCCTTCTCGACTTTGGGGATTTAGGATTTGGTTTCACGAATACGATTCGGGGATGAAAGGAAAAAGCGAGAGCCGAAAAGTTTTTGGGGAAGAAACGGATGAAAATAATGAACTGCTACCGGTTGAACAGATACTTGATTAAACTACTGATACAATCGTTTAAAACTAACTGCTTTTTTAAACCTTTCCAAAACACTTTTATGTTTTTTTAAAAAAAATTATTCATAATTCATTATACCTTTTTTAGTTTTGAAATTTTTTACAGTTTTTTTATACTTTTACAATACTTTTTAAAAGTTGATATTTTTTATACTTTTACAATACTTTTTAAAAGTTGATATTTTTACAAAGAGCTATGCAAAAGTTGTATTTTTTGCAATTTCGTCTTTTAAATATTCTTTCTGCAACAATTCACACACTTGGACGCAAAAAAATAATAATAGGATCCTACATATGGTGAAGAGTAATGTCAATTTTATTGTCTAACACATACAAATTACTTCGATGAAAGCTTAAACATGTTCAATGCCACTCGGCCTCCTTGGTCCCAAGCCCGCCTTCTGGACCCCCCTCCCGCATAGGCCCTAGGAGGTCGCCCCTCCAAACAACCCTTTGGGCCGAGTCTGTCACAATTTTACAGAGTTCTATGGCGTGACACTACAATCTTAAAACAGCGAGAAACGAAGGCAATCCACATAGAACTTTCTAACTAATCACGAATAGATGCACGAGGTGCAGCAGATAAACCCAGTTCGTCGTCAGCCTGTCAAAATAAGGAAGGAATAAAATTCTTCGTATCAGCATAGGTTATAGCGCATTCACCTTAAAACCTACTACAGAATTGTAAACTGGAGGCATAGGCAATCATTCTATGTAATAAACATGAAATGGTATCACTGTTTTGGGGGCAATTGGCCTACAACGTTCAACTCAAAATTTTAACCTATTCCAAACTAAGCAAACTCTTTGTGCAGACTACATAGTGCATATATGATCCAACATTGTTGAGTACCAACTACCAACCCTATAAGACTATTCATCTTACTCCTCTCCTATGCTTCTGTGCTAAGGAGAGCCAGAATAAAACTAATAGTACATGTAGTGAATGTTTGCAGAAAAGCAATTTAAAATGTCGATTAAGAACGTACAGTATTACACAAGCATACAAAGTAAATTATATATGCCCCTCCTACAGGAAGAAACACATCAAAGGTCTCAAATGGGAAGGAAGACCGCTGAATCGTACCTGTGCATTGTTTCTTCCAGCTGCAACTGCTGCAGGTCCATTTGGTGCTGAAGGAAAGTTGAGCTCTGACTCCGAATCAGGCTCTTTGTCAGGTTGCAGATACGACGGAACCCCCTCCTGGCTTTCAGATTCCATATCCAATTCCAAAGCATCAAGCTCTGGTAGTAACAGCATTTTATAAATGAGAACCAAATCAAAACATACTAAACAAAAGGGAGAACAAAATCCAAATAAGGCATACAACAAATGGAGAAGAAACATAAATCAATTGAAGCCAAAAAAGAGGTAGATGTGCATATTGGCTTACCGCCCAGAAGCTCGTCCTCATCAATATCATCAGGCACGTTATAGCTTCTGCCAAGCGTCTCTTGAATTTCATTGCTCGTATCCATCAGGTCCATCATTTCATCTTGCAAGTTCTTCAAGCCATGCATCAAGAACCAGGGAAAAAAGTATATTTTAGACAGCACGAAACCATAAATACAAAAAAAAAGGAATGTCAAACAAATTACATCTATCTCGTTAATTTTAACCGTCTTCATCATCCCTTTCAGGTCCGTGTTCGCAGCCTTCAATGCTGACATCTAAGGAAGAAAAGAGGCAAAAAGGGAACAAGATGGAGAAGAATCAATATCAGCAAAACCTTGTCTATAGTGAAAATTAAAGTAACTCCAAACTTGTTACTGCCATAAAAGAGCAATAAAAACAATTTATATACAGCAAGAAACCACACATTTATTACAAAAGAACAGCTATACTACTGATCATTAATCTTACTACTTTTCAGGAGGTAGGCAGAGCGTTCCAAATAGTGTACGATAAAGGCTTGGCTTCAACTGACTTGGACCAGGCTTTGATTTCTATGAAGATAAGAGACAAATTTTCCAATGTGAATTACTCCCCAGCTTAATGATACCAAACACGGAACCCTAAATTACTTTCACCATATAGTGAAGCCATAGTGACTAGACCACCTATAGCTGAAGAAGAGGGTAACCCCAAACCATATTTTGAAATTTAAATCAGTAAAATTTATATTGCATGTTATCAAGTTAGTGTAGGTCAGTTAAGAAATATAATATATTCCGTGACATATTTCCAATAAAAGGTTGAAGGAACAGAAAATGTATCCAAAAGTAAATAACAAAATTGACGAACATGAAAGCCTTCTGGATATTCGCATATATATTATACAATGAATAACCAGACATTCATTATTCCAAATCTGCATAGCAGTATATACAATCATGATCCATGAATAAATGTGTCATGGTCCTTTCAATGGTCGTAGCAAAATAAGAATCCACAAAATGCAGACAACAGTAAAAATAATATCAACACTGAACAAGTGATCAGTTCATAGAACATACAGTTTGTTGAGCATCCTTAATGCCCTCAGCAGCAAATGAAACTTGATCAAGGTTGAAAGTCTGGTTGTATAGCATATCTCTCTGCCCCTCGTACCTATACAAAGTAGGAAGGAGCAAAACCAAGTTAATGAAGTTTAGACTTCATTGGATGTGCTGCCCCTTCTTATCAATTCAATGAAAAACATCAACCCCTATTATAATAACCATAAATCACTTACTTAAACTTTATTTACCTATCCGGTTACAGCATAACAAACCATCCCTTATGAGACATTGAGACTTACAAAGTAAAAAACAGATAATGTAGGGGAAAAGAGTATGTGATCATCTTTTTAAGGTCTGACAAATGCAATATTGGAATCACACGAACAATGCGACATGCCAGTATATCAGAGAGTAGGACCCCGGGGCGCTGGCCCAGGCCAGCACCCGCCTAGCCTGAGGCGAGCCCTGAGTGGCTGGGCGCCCTAGGCACCACCTAGGCGCAAAGGCGCACCCCTTCAACAGATTGTGATATATTTTTGAATTTGTTTTAAAAAGATTATATCTTAAAATACAAGATTTATCTTCCTTAATTACTCTCAAAGACACCAAACATTTTTTCCTTTTCCTATGTGACGTTCAATCAATGATTTGCCATCTTCTCTCTTCTCTCTTCCTCTATACATTCCTAAAACACGTCCAAAATAAAACACAAATCATTCTTCTCTTCCTCCTCTGTTCGTGTGTTCTGGTACTGGTGTTCCTCTCCGGCTCTTTCTCTGTGGCAGAGTCTTTGTTTGGGTGTTCCTCTTAGACTTGATTTTATAAACAGGTTTTATTTGATGTTATAACATTCTGCTCATAGATTATACACTGTTATGCATTCTTGTGGCTAGGCGCGCCTAGGCTTCAAGGACCCCAGCGCCTAGGTGCGCCTAGAGCCTTTTTATTCACTGGGACTGATCAAAGTAAAATTGATTATAAATTCTTAGTGCTTCTAATTTGATGAATGTATACACTCCAGGAGCTTGAAGGTGAAATATAAAGCAAGCATATACAGCTAGCCAATGTCCAAACCTTAGTTCCCACTTTCATTCAACTACCTTCTCTGAGCATCATGCTCTATAAGCAGCAAAAGAGAATTCAACTCCGATGAATACCCATAATTAACTACAGTCAAAAGGTATTAGAAAAAACAAGGCCTTACATCCGCTTTTGCTTAAGGAGTCTCATTGCTCGAGCCTTCACAGCTTCCTGAGCAGGGCCAGGGCGCGTTCTCTTGATCTGTTCTCTGTATCGTGCAAGTTCAGCATCAAGCTTCTTTATCTTCTCATCCGCATTATCCCCTCTTTTACTAATCTGATAGAGCAAAAGCCAAAAATAAATACACACATTAGGAAAGATAGACAACATGGAAAAACAAAGAAATCCAAAAAGCAATAATCAATTCGCTGTGGCTCCAGAGAAATTCCAACTCCTAGTCAAAACAATATTCCCGAAAATTTCAACCCCTAAAGCAACCCGCTATAAAATAATACCTAGCAGATCTCATCAAACAAATAATTATAACTTCTTTGAATTAAAATCTTCAGCATACAACAGAGAGATAGAGAGAGATACTCGATCAGTTGCATCCTGAATCGAAGGAGGGGGTTCCTTCTGCTTCTTAACGCCGAAGATTCTATGCATGTTTGGCAAATTTGTTCCTCTGCTGCTTCTTCTTCGAGCTCCTACAAAAAATCGGTCCCGGTCTTGGAATTTGATTTAAGAAGTAAAACAATTGGAGCAATGCAGAATTTCGAGTTGAAACAAGCGTGATAATGAAATTGATCTTATTGCCGAGCTGGTGGTGGGAAAGGAGAAACTAGTGTGGAAAGAGAGACAATTACCTTTTCAGTGGGCACTGTGTAGAGTATAGACGCTCGTACTCCCAAGTCCCAACAATCCAACGGACCGTATTACAACTTGTGGTTGGCATTTTTTGCTATACATCAGCTGTGTCCATTTCCCGATTTCATTGGACTCACTCTTTCTACTACTATGGGCTTCGGCCCAATGACACTCACATGAACAATCACAATGACAGCCTTATGACCATTACTAAGAAAATTACATCCCATTTTATGCATTTTTTTTTTATCTGAAAAAAATTGGACCATTTCTCAATTTGTGTGTGTCATCCTTGTGCAAGAGTCATGCTAATCTTCTCTGTATCGTTCCAATTTTTTCAGATGTTTATGAAGAGACCATTTTGATCTACAGACTATTTCGCCTCATTACATTATCTGTCCACCACACAAACATAATTATATTGTCCAAAATTATGATAGGTGTCCACCCCTAAGTAATTTCATAACATACCCTCATCGTCACGATATTGAGCTCTTTCATATTATAAATGTTTATACTAATATCAATTTTATTCTAAGTACCAATCAAATTTATCAAATGAAATATATATCCACATCTTCTATGTCTAAAACATTATTTTTTATATTTCCAAATCATATACTATGAAGATTGGATACTGAAATTCTAGGGGGATTCGCCGTCCCCATTTCTGGACTGAAATTGCATTTCTAAGACGTCATAACCAACATGACATGTTTTGCCTCGCAGAAACAAAAACTAATGACATTCTTAGCTCGACCTTTATGCATAAAATTGGCTTTCGATCTATTATTCTGTCATCAGCTGAAGGCTCCCGTGGTGGACTTTGGCTTCTATTAAATGACTCACCTATATTAAAGACCATTACTGTTTTGTTTAATGACTCAAATATTATATTATTACAAACACAACATAAGAATATAAATTTTCTCATTTTCTTCTTGTATGCTCCTAGTTGTGAGGAACTAAAAACTAACTACTAGAATAAAATTGGCAATATGATTATGATGACATCCATTTTATACATATTTAGGACATGCATTTAGGCTATAGGTTAGGCATTTCCACGTTTATTATCTTGTATTTTTTAGCTAGTTGTATCAATTTCTTTAGTTTAGAGGTCTACACAAGTCTTTGCATGTTTTCAGGTATTTTAGCGGGCATAAGAGGTGCATTACGAGGCATGGACGTCAGAGGAGATGCGCACGGTCGAATAAAAAGATGAACGACGACAAAGAACTCGCCTTGGCGCGCAAGAGATCTCTGTTTTTTGTCCCGTCTTTGGAGAAGTATAACTTTTTCAACGTAACTCCTAATTGAGTGATTCCAACGCAGGATTAAAGATCTTGATGTCAACTATAACACATCCAAATTTCAGCGCGTTTGGACCAGTGAATCAAAGGTTATGACGATTACAAAATTGTGTCGCAGTTCAGCGCAGTTTGCTACAAACCGTGCCAATCTGTCCTAAACCGTGCGCCCTCGTAGAACACTGGAAAAGAGCCTCTGTAAAGTGGCACGGTTTGTGCCAAACCGTGCCATAAACTGTGCCACTCCCCCTGCACACGCTGTAAAGAAGCATGGTTTGTGACAAACTGTGCGGTTGGCACGCGGAGTCGGATTCTTATTTTTTCGCCCCCTTTTATTTTAGGACGGTATAAATATTTTTTTTAGGGTTTTCTTTGGCACCTCTTACGTTATTTTTCTACCTCTTTTTGCCACTCTCTCTAGCCCTAGTTGTTTTGGGAGTTCCTTTTGAAGATTTCTGAATATTGAAGATTGTTTCCCTGGATTTGATCAAGTATTTCTCTTCTTCTAATCTAGTTGAATGATTTCTATTGTTCAGATGATGTTTTTGATTGTTTCTCCAAACATGTCTGGCTAATTCTCTTAATTCTAGGGTTAGGGTGATCCCAACAATAGATTGGTGGACTTGTGTATGATATTTGACTGAATTGAAATCTGGAACCTTGTCTGATTCAATCCTAGAGTTCTTAATGCAATTGATAAATGTTGATTAGGTTTCTATTAGGTTTGAGTCTGAAAGGAGATAACCTTAATAAATAACTTAGATAGGGTATGAGTCTGAAAGGAGATTACTTTATCAGATTACTAGGTATTGAACTTGAGTGTTATTTGTGCGACAACAACCTAACTACTCTTGTGCAATCCTAAGCTATCATAGAAACCCTAGGTTTGCCTGGACTTAGCGGAGCGCAACAACGAATGTTAACCCAGTTTGATCCTAGATTCTAAGTGCCCAAAGGGTCTAAATTTGATTAGCTCTGCACGACAACGATTGTTAGTTATACATTAGGCACATCTATTATCGTCTAAAAGAAGTTAATAGAGACTTCAGATAGCTTACCTTCAGACAAGTTCAGACTAATTTCAGGCAGATATCTGTAAGTTTACCAAGACATTGTTGTGGGGATCCCTGGTCCTAGGATCTTCTCCTTAATCGTTTACAACCATCTTTTGCAATTCTGTTTCTTGTTTTCTTATTTCCTTAGTTATTAGACAAACGAATCTTCCTTTCTTACGGCTTAGCTTACAGTTTAAGTTTATAAAAGATACTACATAGTCCTCGTTGGGAACGACACTTGAAAAGCTACAACTGAACCCATACGCTTGTGGGTAGGTTTTTTATCTTATCAAGTTTTTGGCGCCGTTGTCGGGGACTATTGCTAGTATCAGTTGTTTTCCTACAACTGGTTCGACTAAGTCTTTGTTTTATTTTTTATCTTGTTTTTTGTTGCTTTGTTTTCAGGCCTGTTTTCTTTCAGATGCGAAGAGTCCTGAGCGCTAGTAATCTCAACGACTACGATCCCGAACCTGAGTGTACTTTTCGTGTTAGAAGAAGACAACAACTCGAAGCCAGAGAACAAGCGATGGGTGACAATAGAGTGGGAAACGATCCTCCTCTGGAAGTTCAAGGGCAACGTATGATGCTTGGTGATTATGTGATACCAAATCACCTTGGTCCTATTTCTGGTGTGGTCTGACCTCCTGTTCAAGCTCGTAACTTTGAGCTAAAACCTTCCGTGATCAACATGGTTCAGCAGAATCAGTTTGGAGGTCTACCTTTTGAGAACCCACACCAATATCTGGCTACATTTGTCGAGCTAATGGACACTGTGAAAATCCATGAGGTATCCCAAGATGCACTTTTCCTACAAGCCTTCTCATTCTCTCTGTGAGACAGGGTCAAAGCTTGGTTCAAGGCCCTACCTCTTGGCTCAATAACGACTTAAGATGAGTTAACAAAGGCATTCCTCAACAAATACTTTCCACCAAAGAAGACTGCTGAGATGAGGAATCAGATTCTTGCATTCAAGATGAAGGATGAAGAGTCTTTGTATGAGGGGTGAGAAAGATTCAAGGAATTGCTGATGTTGTGCCCCCATCATGGGTAACAAAAATGGACTTTGCTGCATGTCTTCTACAACGCTATTGACAGTTCTACCAGGCTAATCATTAATGCTTCAGCGGGTGGTAGAATCATGAGTATGGAAGTTGATGATGCTTGGGACTTGATTGAGAGTATTGCTCAACACTCTCATTATTACAGTGATCCTCGCTCTGCTTCAAGTTCCAAGAAACCTGCAGGGATGTTTGAGGTTAGCTTTGAGATGCACCAACATGCTCAAATAGATGCTATGGCACAAGAGATCAAGAGGCTGAATCTGTTAGTGCAAAAGTCTTAGGCACAAGGTGCATGATAATCCACACAGGTTGTTTCTAGTGTAGCCTGTCAGTTTTGTGGAGAGGGTGACCATACTATATCATCTTGTCAACTCTTCTCTTCCCAGAACGAGTCTCAAGGAGAAGTAAACTACATGAATAACTTCAATAGAGGTCCTAGGAATGATTCGTATTCCAATACCTATAATCATGGGTGGAGGAATCATCCAAACTTCTCCTACAAGAATGACGATGCTCAGCAAAAATCACCTCCTGGGTTCCAGCTGAGAGTCTCTCAACCACCTCCTGTGTTGAGGGAAATGGCTATAATTTAGGGAACCATGGCTTCTCAGTTGGAAGCCTTATCTAAGAAGGTTGACAACTTCGAGAGCTTGCCTAAAAGGATGGACCAATTGGAGAGTCAGTTGGCCCAAATTGCTATGAATGTTCCTAGGCCTACTGGTCAACTTGAAGTCAACCATATGGAGCATTGCAGGGTTGTCTCTCTGAGTGAAGAAAAACAGTTAGAGGAGAACAATCCAAGAGAAACAGAAGCGACAAAGGAGCATGTGGAGAAGCCACAAGAAGAAGAACCCAAGTATGTTGCTCCCCCGCCATACAAGCCACCTCTGCCTTTTTCCTCAAAGAAGGATTCAGATACAACTAGAGTACCAATTTGTGAAGTTTAAGGAGATGATGAAGAAGTTGTATGTTGATTTACCTTTCACATATGTCCTCACTCAAATGCTTGCATATGCTAAGTTCCTGAAAGAGATTCTGATCAAGAAGAGAAGGTTGGAGGACTATGAGACTGTGGCCCTGACAATGGATTGTGCTGAGAAGATGCCAAAGAAACTACAAGATCCGGGTGAATTATTTATCCCTGCATATTTTGGCAATCTAAATTATAATTGTCTTTGTGATCTCGGGTCTAGTGTCAATGTTATGCCTTTGTCAATCTGTAAAGAACTGAAATTGGGTAAGCATGTTCCATCCAAGATGCGTCTCCTTATGGCTGATAGGTCTGTTACTCATCATGTGGGCATAAAAGAAAATGTTTCTGTGAAAGTGGAAAAGTTTTTCATAATAAAAGAATTTGTGATAATTGACATAGAGGTTGGTGATAAGACTCTCATCATCCTTGGGAGACCATTTTTAGCCACTGTTGAGGCTAATATTGATGTCAAGAATGGGAAGCTTTCATTCACAATAGGGGAAGAGAAGATCCTATCACAGGTACATGCTGTAAGATTTAGGTTGATCCCGGGCAAGATGAGATCATATCCGACATTGCTCATCTGCTGGATATGTCTTTGGGAGATCCAGACCTAGATGATGGTGAGAATGCTAAGGCAATGAAAAGGCAAATTCCAAAGAAAAGGAAGAAGGCCAAAATAAAGGTTGAGTTCAAGAGTGGAAATATGGTGTTGTTATCCCATGAAAAATCTAACATGTTTCCAGGTCCTAAGGGGACGAGATGGTCAGGACCATATAGGGTGACTCGAGTTCTGAAAGGTGGGACAATTGAGTTATGGCATAAGAACTCTGGAAAGTTCAAGGTGTAGAGTCATCGATTGAAGCCTGTTGTCACACCTGATCCGATCAAGCAGGGTACCACCGACCCTCCCGATACAAGTACTTGAAAGTGGTGGGAGGTCAAGCTAATGACCCAAAAGAAGCGATGCTTGGGAGGCAACCCCAAGACTCTATATGTGAGTTTCATCTTCTTTTGTTATTTTTCTACATTGGCACAATGTCGGGTTTAGCATAGGGGAGCAATTCACATGTAGACTTGCATGTTCATCTAGTTGCATGTTCATCTTTGGTTTAGTTGCATTTGCTTGGTTTATTTTTGCAGTTTTTCGTTTATTTTTTATGAACTTGGTTTCATGCATTGCATTATGGATGTTTGATTTGACCCTTATTACTTAATTTCCTCTGGTTGTCTTGCTTGTAATGCATGATTTATGAATCCCCTCAATACGGTTTGGTTGTTGATACTGCAATTGCATGTTGTGCATGATTATGAGGGTTTACACTTTAGACAATTGGCTTGAGCATATGACCTTTGATTGGGATGTGTTAGGACCGATACTCTAGGCAAAAAGGCGGTGAGGTTTTGGCCATTTAGGACTATTTCTATGCAAGTCCTCTCTTTTTCTCTATGTGTGTGAATCTCTCTTTGATTGCTAACTCTAGAACTTGCATTAATACCTTTTTCAAGGCTACATCTATGATTTATGTACATGACATTAACATGATTGAGGCATTGTTTCATTTACACCCTTTATCCTTGGCCACCCTATATATGTTTTCCTCTGCTTGAAGCCCCTTTGTGCCTTGATTGCCTTTTCTTTGGAAGATCCACAAAAGCATACTGAGCCACCCATTCGGGGATTAGGATAATTTATTTGTCTTACTAGTGTGGACTTGAGCCAAGCTTGGGGGAGGTTGCATATGTTAGTGGTTGGATATGATTGAGCCTTGTAATGTTCTCCTCTCTTTTTCCTTTTTGTCTTTCTTCCTTGCAAAAAAAAAGATATAAAAACCGAAATAAAAAGAGATAAATGAAAGAAAGGAAGAATAAGCAAAGAAAGGAGACAATTTATCATCAAGAGGGTTTTGTTGTATGGGTTTGAAGAATACAACTGGATTCGTGGGATCGTTTCAAGCTTGGTGTCATCCTGGTAATCCTCTTCCCCGGATTTAGCACCACATGGCCTAAATTTATCCTTACCTAAATCCTATACCATGGCCTCATTACAACACTGGAAAGTACTCATGATTTTTGTTGTGTAGATGGTCTTCCATAGTGGAGATTTAAGACACTGTTGCAAGCGTATGGTAGTTTAGCATTCAAAGTGGAGAACTGAGTGAAACAAAACCCTAGACACATGAGTAGAGTGACTTCATTTCTTTATCCTTGTGAGGTCAAGAGTTAAAGAACTAACTACATTGATATCATTGGTTGCAAAGCATGCTATGATTGCGCTTGTCTCATTGTTTGGACCTTCATGGTCATTGCTCACTTGTCTCTTGGGTAGAAACAACCTTGACATAATTTGTGGATTTATAGACTGTGTACTTGCTTGAGGACAAGCAAGGGTTAAGCTTGAGAGAATTTTATGACATCCATTTTATACATATTTAGGACATGTATTTAGGCTATACTTTAGGCATCTCCACGTTTATTATCTTGTATTTTTTTAGCTAGTTGCACCAATTTCTTTAGTTTAGAGGTCTACACGAGTCTTTGCATGTTTTCAGGTATTTTAGCGGGCATAGGAGGTGCACTAGAAGGCATGGACGTCATAGTAGATGCGCACGGTCGAATAAAAAGATGAACGACGACAAAGAACTCGCCATGGCACGCCAGAGATCTCTGTTTTCTGTCCCGTTTTTGGAGATGTATAACTTTTTCTAAGTAACTCCGAATTGAGTGATTCCAATTCCATCTTAAATATCACGATGTCACCTATAACTCCTCCAAATGTCAGAGCGTTTGGACCAGTGAATCAAAATCTATGACGATTACAAAATTGTGTCGCAGTTCGGCACGATTTGCTACAAACCGTGCAAATCTGTCCTAAACCGTGCGCCCTCGCAGAACACTGGAAAAGAGCCTCTGTAAAGTGGCACGGTTTGTGACAAATCATGCCACTCCCCCTGCACATGCAGTAAAAAAGCACGATTTGTGACAAACCGTGCGAGTTTTGTCACAAACCGTGCGGTTGGCGCGCGGACCCGAATTCTTATTTTTTCGCCCCCTTTTATTTTAGGACGGTATAAATACTTTTTCTGCCTCTTTTTGCCACTCTCTCTAGCCCTAGTTGTTTTGGGAGTTCCTTTGAAGACTTCTGAAGATTGGAGATTGTTTCCCTGGATTTGATCAAGTATTTCTCTTCTTCTAATCTAGTTGAATGATTTCTATTGTTCAGATGATGTTTTTGATTGTTTCTCCAAGCATGTCTGGCTAATTCTCTTAATTATAGGGTTAGGGTGATCCCAACAATGGATTGGTGGACTTGTGTATGATATTTCCCTAAACTGAAATCTGGAACCTTGTCTGATTCAATCCTAGAGTTCTTAATGCAATTGATGAATGTTGATTAGGTTTCTATTAGGTTTGAGTCTGAAAGGAGATAACCTTAATAGATAACTTAGATAGGGTATGAGTCTGAAAGGAGATTACTTTATCAGATTACTAGGTATTGAACTTGAGTGTTATTTGTGCGACAACAACCTAACTACTCTTGTGGAATCCTAAGCTATCATAGAAACCCTAGGTTTGCCTGGACTTAGCGGAGCGCAACAGCGAATGTTAACCCAGTTTGATCCTAGATTCTAAGTGCCCAAAGGGTCTAAATTTGATTAGCTCTGCGCGACAGCGATTGTTAGTTATAATTTAGGCACATCTATTATCATCTAAAAGGAGTTAATAGAGACTTTAGATAGCTTACCTTCAGACAAGTTCAGACTAATTTCAGGCATATATCTGTAAGTTTACCAAGACATTATTGTTGGGATCCCTGGTCCTAGGATCTTCTCCTTAATCGTTTACAACCATCTTTTGCAATTCTGTTTCTTGTTTTCTTATTTCCTTAGTTATTAGACAAACGAATTGATGAGAATCAAACCCCCAAGAGGAGGCTTTACTTCCCAATGGGCTAGATCGTGTCCAAGCTAGGGCTTCTTCTCCTTCCTTGAGCTTGAATGGTCTCCAATAGCCTTTGGAAGGGGCTCTCGGCCGTGGGGGAGAGGAGTCACCAATGGGAGGCGCCGAGAGGAGGTGTGGACGGTGGAAGTGCCAAGGGAACCTCTCTTGGAGGTTCCTTGGCCGAGCTTGCCTTGTTCGAATGAAAGCTTGTGAGCTTGAGAGATCCACAATGAGTTTGATGAGAGAAAGAGAGATTGGAATGTTGAAAGCTTGAGTTGAAAGAAGGTAGTGGCTGCCTAGAGGGAGATAAACTCAACCTTAGGCTATGCCACTCTTTAATTCTTCAACTAGTTAGAAAGTGAAGGCTTTAAAAGCCTTAAGTAGTCTAGGTCTCAAAGTGGACTAGGAGCCATTCCACAAATGGGTCCACACGTCCATAAAAGGAAATACAACTTAAATAAATAACAAAGGGGATAAAAGCCATGGGCTTGGTGGATGGCACGCGCTTTGATGCCTTGGAGTCGAAGCCACGGGGCTTTATTGTCGTGGCATGGAGGCGTCGGCGCCATGACTAGTCTGAGGTGAGGCACGATAGTGTTCTTGGCCCAAGGCCGGAATGCTCACCTTGGCTCGGACTTGTGATGGCTCGGTGGACTAGGCCATTGATAGCTTGGGCCATAGCTCGGGCTCGGGCCCTAGTCACCGGGCCTTGAATGCCCTTGTCGATGGGTGTGTGGCACTCATCACTCTCCCCTTCTTGATGGAGAATTATCTTCAATTCTTCATCATACTCCGGTGGCACATATGGGGACAAATCAGCCACGTTGAAGGTGGGGTGGGCACCGTACTTCTCGGGAAGGTCAACTTCATAAGCATTGTCTCCGAAGCGACGAAGGATGCGGAAAAGGACCATCTCCCTGGGGGTTGAGCTTGGATTGGCGGTGAGCTTTGAACCTTTCCTTGCGCAAATGGACCCACATGAGGTCGCCCGGGGCAAAGACAACACGACGCCGGCCTTTGTTGTTGTGGGCCTCGTATTGGGCTGCGCGGCGTTCGAGTTGAACCCGGGTCCGCTCGTGGAGCTCGTGGATGAAGTCGGCGCGCTTGGCTCCTTGTGGGTGCTCGGCAATGCCCAACGGATGGGGCACTATGTGCAGCGGTGTGATGGGGTTCCGGCCATAGACTACTTCAAATGGTGTGAGCCTGGTCGCCGTATGCATGGACCTATTATACACAAACTCAACATACGAAAGTAAGTCCTCCCACTTACGTGGGTTGGCCCTAAGGACAGATCTAAGCAAGGACCCCAATGTTCGGTTAGTGACCTCAGTTTTCCCATCCGTTTGGGGGTGACAACTAGTAGAGAATAAGAGGTTGGTGCCTAGTTTTCCCCACAATGTCCTCCAAAAGTGTCCCACAAACTTAGGGTCCCGATCCGACACTATGGTTCTAGGGATTCCATGCAATTTAACCACATGATCAAATAAGAGTGAAGCAATTTCCGAAGCATTGTTGGTGGTCTTGCAAGAGATAAAGTGAGCCATCTTAGAGAACCTATCAACCACCACAAATATGGAATCCCTCCCCTTCTTAGAAGTTGGCAACCCGATTATGAAATCCATGGAAATATCCTCCCAAGGGGCCGATGGAATGGGTAATGGGGTGTAAAGGCCATAGGGTTGGGTCCTAGAGTTGGCATGATGGCAAGTAATGCAAGCCTTGCAAAACATGGACACAGGATGGGCCATTTTGGGCCAAAAGAAGTGCTCCCTAAGGGCTGTGAGTGTCTTGGCCACACCAAAGTGACCACGACCCTCGTGGGCTTCCTTAATCAAAAGGTGCCTAATTGAAGAACTAGGGATGCACAACTTGCCCGCTCGGTATAGGTAGCCCTCATCCAAGAAATAACTCTCAAACTCTCCCCGATGGGAACATTCCTCAACAATGTGGCTAAAGAAAGGGTCATAAGCATATAATGATTTAAGCATAGAAAAACCCAAAACTTTAGCATCAAGATGAGCAAGAAGAATGTACCTTCGGGATAGAGCATCGGCCACCACATTGTCTTGGCCCTTCTTGTGCTTCACCACATAGGGAAAAGTCTCAATGAACTCCACCCATCTAGCATGCCTCCGACCAAGGTGAGCTTGGCTCTTCAAGTAAGCAAGAGCCTCGTGATCCGAGTGGATGATGAATTCCTTTGGCCATAAATAATGTTTCCAAGTCTTGAGCACCCGGATCAAGGCGTAGAGCTCCTTGTCGTAGGTGGGGTAGTTGAGGGCCGCCCCCGAAAGTTTCTCACTAAAGTAGGCTATGGGGCGGTGGTCTTGGAGAAGCACCCCGCCTATGCCAATGTTGGAGGCATCACATTCAACCTCAAAGACTTTGGAGAAGTCGGGAAGTTGGAGAAGCGGAGCATGGCACAATCGATCCTTGAGCAAGTTGAAAGCGGCCTCATGCTTGTCTTGCCAATCAACCTCGGCACCCTTCTTGGTAAACTCATGCAATGGGGCTGCGATGGTACTAAAGTCACGAATAAAATGTCTATAGAACTCGGCAAGACCAAGGAATGATCTCACCATGGTTGCCGTTGTGGGGCGTGGCCATTCCATGATCGCCCGGACCTTCCCCTCATCAACATGCAGCCCTTCCTTGCCCACCACATAGCCGAGGAAGGTGGTCAAAGGGGAACAAAAGGTGCACTTTTCAAGGTTAGCGTAGAGCTTTTCCTTGCGGAGGCACTCAAAAATAGCCCGCAAATGCATCGTGTGATCTTCCAAGGACTTGCTATAGATGAGGATGTCTTCAAAACAGACCACCATGAACTTGCCCAAGTAGGCCCTCAAGACATGGTTCATGAGGCGCATGAAGGTGCTAGGGGCGTTGGAGAGCCCAAATGGCATGACAAGCCATTCATATAAGCCATACTTGGTCTTGAAAGCGGTCTTCCACTCATCGCCTTCTCTCATGCGGATTTGATGATATCCACTTTTGAGATCCACCTTTGAGAAGAAGATGGCACCATGAAGTTCATCAAGCATATCATCCAACCTTAGAATGGGGTGCCGGTACTTGATGGTGATTTGGTTGATAGCCCGACAATCCACACACATTCGCCATGAACCATCCTTCTTGGGTACAAGTAGCATCGAGACCGCGCATGGACTAAGGCTCTCTCGGACATGGCCCTTGTCCATGAGCGCTTGGAGTTGCTTTTGGAGCTCGGCGGTCTCCTCGGGGTTAGCTCGTTAAGCCGCTCGGTTGGGAAGGGAAGCGCCTGGCACGAAATCAATTTGGTTTTCAATGCCGCGCACCGGGGGCAACCCATCCGGGATCTCATCCGGCGTGACATCGGCAAACTCTTTCAATAAGGCCGAGATGCAAGGCGGCAAAGCGGCGGCTGCGGTCGGAGTGGCAAGGCAATGGTGGGGCACAAGAAGAAAGCATGGGCGGCGGCCTTGGAGCACCGGAGCTAGGTGGCGGTGTTGAGCCAAAAGGAGACGTTGCTCACACTGCCCTTGGAGGATGGCCGGGCTGCCGAGCTTGGCTGAGGGTTGTGCCACCGACACGGGCACCGCATTGGGGGTGGTGAGGGCCGTGCCGGTGATGAGCGCGCCGGCGGCGGGACGCTCACCCTTGCCCGGGCGTTGAGGCACCGGGGCGGAAGAAGCTAGAGCCTAGAGGGGCCAGCTGCCTTGGCGCCGCACTTGTGGAGGCGCGGCCACAGGCAACGGGCACGGCCGGCGGTGTCAGGATTGCGCTCGACTTGGTCTTCTAGGATCTCCCGGGGGGTCATGGGCAAGAGGGTGATTCGCTTCCCGCCATGGACAAACACAAAGGTGTTGAGGAAGCCATCATGGATCACCCGTCGGTCAAATTGCCAAGGCCTACCTAGCAAAAGGTGAGTGGCATCCATAGAAATAACATCACAAAGAATTTTATCAACATAATGCCCAATAGAGAAAGTGATGTGGCATTGCCTTGATACCATATCACCTTTACCTTCGGAAAGCCATTGAAGGCTATATGGTTGAGGGTGGGGAGTGGTGTTGAGGTTGAAGTCCTCGACCACCCACTCGTTGACAATGTTGGCGCAAGAACCTCCATCAATGATCACGCTCAAGGAAGCGGAGCCCATGAGACACCTCGTATGGAAGAGGTTCTCCCTTTTGATCGCGAATGTCATCCTTCCTTGCCGAAAGAACTCGGCGGGCCACGAGGCCAAGGGGGTCCCTGCACCATGCTCCAAAGGTGCACAATCAAACTCTTCGTAGGGAGCCTCCTCGGTGGCCACAACGTCGTCCTCCTCCGGGCCCTCATCATCATCCTGGAAGGACTCGTATCCACCTTGAAAAGTGAACAAGATGCTCTTGTTGTTCGGGCAATCTCGTTGAAGATGGCCACGGCCACCGCACTTGAAACATGCCCGATCACTTGAGCACTCGGTGGAGGGGACTTGGGGGGGGCGCGACTGCATGGGGGCCACGAGGTGGGGCTGCTAAGCGCGCGACGCCGGCAAGGGCGACAGTGGCCGCAGCGGGGTTGGCACGGGGCGGCGCAATTGGACGGGCGGCCGGAGGGGGGCCGCTTGAGGGGCTAGGAGAGAATGGGGTCCTAGGCACTTGGGTGCGTGCCCAAGCGGCTTGCCTCTTCCTTTGGAGTTAGGCATGGATCTCCATGGCGGTATGGGTAAGAGTGTTGATGTCTCGGATGGGGAGCAAGATCAAGGGCTCCCGGATCTCAATATCAAGGCCGCAGAGGAACATGGCCCGGAGAGAAGCGGGGGTGGTAGACATGCCGGCCTTGTGGATGAGCTCTTCAAGCTCGGCAAAGAACTCAAGGGGTGTGCGGGAGCCTTGGCAGGCAAGTGCAATTTGAAGGCGCATGTGCTCAAGGTAATCCTCCGAGACATACCGCTTGGTCATGACATGAACAAGTTGATTCCAAGACTCAAGTGGAGGCAAGCCGCGCCTCTCCCTTTCGGTGGTGAACCGAAACCACCATGCACGGGCAAGGCCGGTGAATTGCATAGTGGCGATCTCAACCCTCTCATAGTCCTCATAATGGCAATGGTTGAGGGCATACTCTGTGGTTTGCTTCCAATCAAGGAATTTGGCTGCATCATATTCACCTGAAGGGCTCGATCTTGACCTTGATCTCCCGGCGTTGGCCATAGTATTGTGGAGCCTCCATGGGGTCACGCCGCTCAAAATGTGGGCGAGCGGGGTGACCACGGCCGTGACGTGCCGGCCGCGGTGGGGGCAACCAATGGGGATCTCGCCGATCAAGGGGGCGGCCACGGCGTCCTCAGGCACGGGCCGGCGCCAGCTCATGAAAATCAGCCAAGGGGTCCTCCTCCACATGTTCATGGAAGAGCTCATCAAGATCATCAAACTCCTCACGACCTCCATAGGCGTCGTCATCCTCATCAAAAGTCTCAAGGCTACCATAGCCATAGCGAGCGTTCGGAGCCTCATCGCCGGTGACGGTGGCCCGGACGGTACGCGAGGAGGCGGCACCGGCCACGTGGGCAGTGGGGCGGTGGCGATGCCGGCCCGGCAGCGGCCAAGCATCATGTTAGCCATCGGCTTCATGGGCCACCGGAGGGTGATCATAGTAGGAGGGCTCCCGGGGCGGACCCAAACGTGCAGCCAAGGCGCGAACCTCGAATGTCGGGGATGGGTACATGGGTTCCTTGCCTCGGTCACCGGTTGAGGGCTCACGGTGCCCTTCCACAGGGTTGTGGGAGGATGCGCCGAGGAGGATTGGTGTGGGCAGCGGCGGGGCGCTAGGTGGTGCGGCCGGGGCGGAGGCCGTGGAGAGGCTGGCCATTTTCTGAACGGCGGTGGCATTGGCGGCGGAGAGGTGCTCAATGTCTTGGCGAGCGCGGGCCAACTCGGCTAAGAGGGCATGGTAGGCGGCGTCGCTATTTTAGGCACGCCGGGCGGCAGCGTCCGCCAAGAGCCTCTCTTCGGCTAGCCGGGCCTCAAAAGAGCCGAGGAAAATGGTGGGGGAAGAGCTTCGAGGGTGCCAGGTGTCGGCCTCCAATTGGTCTTCCATAGGTGTGCACCTACAAGGAAACAAGGCAAATCCGAGTAACAAGTTCCCACGCACTAAACAAAGAAAACAAGTAATCAAGGCAAACAAGTAAGGGCAACAAGTAAGGAAGACTAGGACTAAGGCCAAGGCACAGAAGTAGCATAAAGTAGGCTCAAGCATTGACAATGGGCTGCTAGGGCCGTATGACTTGAGTACAAGGGCGGACCAACACACATCCAAGCAAGGACTAATGGAATGACTTAGGCTAGCTTTAATGAATGCTGAAAATGCTATGGGTGACAAGTGTGAGGAAGAGCCCAATCGGCCACCCTATGGGCTCAAGGAGAGGTGGGAAATAGGGACAAGACACCTAGAAGAAAATGGAGAGATATGCTTAGTGGCCCATGGTGCCTAGTGAGGGTGAGAGAGCCCACCAAAGAGAGTGGCCCAACCGAGCAAGGGAATGTGGGAGTGGACATTGTCTTAAAAAAATATTGATTTTGAGAACCGACTTTCTGTTTTTTTTTTGTAGTATGGGCCTTTGCCTTTTCTTGGCCTCTTGTTTTGAATGGGCTTTTTCTAAACAATGAAGATCAAGGTCCACTAGAAGGCATGTGAGTAGATAAAGAGTGGGGCCACACGAAT
This sequence comes from Rheum nobile, assembly GCA_027886185.1. NCBI lineage: Eukaryota > Viridiplantae > Streptophyta > Magnoliopsida > Caryophyllales > Polygonaceae > Rheum > Rheum nobile. The sequence continues at coordinate 937,672 of WOAB01000685.1, read as the reverse complement.
TGCATTTGAAGAGCCACTAGGGCCGGCACCAAGGGGAGTGGAAGACAATGTCCCTTTTTGGGTGGTGGGACAATTAGGAGAAGAGGGGAAAGGAGTTTGGAGGCTTGACACTAATATCCCCCCCCCCCCTTTTGAATCCCACAAAGATGTAGCTTTCAAACACTCTAACCCACACAAGTCAGCCAATAGTCAATTTTGGCACTTACTTAAACTACCTAAGACAACCAAAAGACTTAGAATGAAAGCAAGCTTGTCCTTTACCTAAAATACTCAAATCACATGCACATGCTAAGGGGTTCAAATTAAACAAGCAAGGGCAAGGGTTAGGGCCGGCAGTGGAGGGGGGCATGGTGGTGGGCTGGGTGGTGCTTGGTGGTAGGACGGCGGAAGACACGGTGGTCCGGTCGCCGGAGGTGGGGGAAGTTGCCGGAAGTGATTTTTTTTGCGTTTTTGAGGGTGGGTTTGGGAGGGACAAGCTAGGCAAGCAAAATAACTACGAAACTATCAAACTATCAAGCAAAATAAGCATGGAACCAAGAACTGAACATGAACAACTCATACAAGACATGAAGAACAAGAAAAAGAAAAAATTTCAAGCTAACAAGAGAGAGTCTAGGCCTAGAACATGCTCATCATGAAAACAACAAGGAATCTCATGTAAGCTATGAAATTAAGGATGAAAAAAACTGAACTTGAAAAAGGAGAAAGGGAACTTAGCTTGGGCTTTGGCTCTTGATACCAATTGATGAGAATCAAACCCCCAAGAGGAGGCTTTACTTCCCAATGGGCTAGATCGTGTCCAAGCTAGGGCTTCTTCTCCTTCCTTGAGCTTGAATGGTCTCCACTAGCCTTTGGAAGGGGCTCTCGGCCGTAGGGGAGAGGAGTCACCAATGGGAGGCGCCGAGAGGAGGTGTGGACGGTGGAAGTGCCAAGGGAACCTCTCTTGGAGGTTCCTTGGCCGAGCTTGCCTTGTTCGAATGAAAGCTTGTGAGCTTGAGAGATCCACAATGAGTTTGATGAGAGAAAGAGAGATTGGAATGTTGAAAGCTTGAGTTGAAAGAAGGTAGTGGCTGCCTAGAGGGAGATAAACTCAACCTTAGGCTATGCCACTCTTTAATTCTTCAACTAGTTAGAAAGTGAAGGCTTTACAAGCCTTAAATAGTCTAGGTCTCAAAGTGGACTAGGAGCCATTCCACAAATGGGTCCACACGTCCATAAAAGGAAATACAACTTAAATAATTAACAAAGGGGATAAAAGCCATAGGCTTGGTGGATGGCGCGCGCCTTGATGCCTTGGAGTCGAAGCCACGGGGCTTGATTGTCGTGGCAAGGAGGCGTCGGTGCCATGACTAGTCCGAGGTGAGGCACGATAATGATCTTGGCCCAAGGCCGGAATGCTCGCCTTGGCTCGGACTTGTGATGGCTCGGTGGACTAGGCCATTTGATAGCTTGGGCCATAGCTCGGGCTCGGGCCCTAGTCACCGGGCCTTGAATGCCTATTGATCAGCTCTACTTTGTAGTGCTTATCTAGGAGTTGTTACCGGTGTTTAGGGTGCCATTCGTAGGGATTTAGAGCACAACTGTGGAGTATGGAGTTGGAGAGAAGAAGTGTGGATATGGTGGTTTGGAGAAGCTAATTGAAGACATCCAGAAGAACAGAAGAAGAGCCACACAAATGAGCCAAGAAGAGGCTGCCGCGGGCCACCGTGACCAAGGGCAATGTCACGAAGCAGCCGCAGCGAGAGGCGAAGCGCGGAGCAGCGAAGGTCACGGCCGCGACCATGGAATTTCCACCGCGCCCGCGGAATATTCAGAGTTGTGCAAAGTCGAGAGCAAACCTCTATTTTCTGCGACCGTGGAATTGGTGCCGCGACCGCGGAATGACACGGGAGCGAGCATGTTGAGATTTCCGAAGTTTTTGTTATTTTTCCTTTTTCGATTATTTTCGTTTATTTTATTTTGAACTTTATACTATTATTTCCTTTTAGATGAGATTTGTGATCTTGGGCTTTAGGTTAAGTCTATTTAACCTAAATTCCATAGCCTCCATTCATTGATCATCAACGTATCACATTCATTATCGTTGTTTCCATTGAGTATTGTTTTTCCTTTGAAGTATGAAGAACTAAGCACTTTTGCTTAGTCCGACAATTGAAGCCTTCGTTTGAATAATGGTTGTCAGATTCTAATTCTATTTCTTTTTCTTTTGAATGTATTGATTCTCTTGTTCTTCATCCCATTGATTATTATTGATTTCACTTGTTGGACGCAACTAGTTGTTATTGGTAATTGTCTATTGCTAGGGTTTGGTAATTACTGTTTGAGTTACCTAATTCATGTGTAGCAACTGCAATATTCTAAGAACTGTTTGGGACTAGTTTATTGTAGGGAGAATTAATTACATTCAATAGCATGACTGTTTGCTACTCTTGCATGTATCTATCGAAATTCCTGTGCTCATTGCTGCTATTGAATTGACACGTGAGATTTTCATAGTTATTTAGTAGTTAGTATTCTCAGGGTCTGTTTGTCCTGTTTATAACTTATGAAAAGGAATAGGAACTTTCATAGGAAGGAATTAGAGAGAATCTAGGATCAACCAATCAAATGAATGGTGGATTTTTGTTTGGCTAAGTGTTTTTCCCTTAATTGATTGAAACCCTTTGCTTTTGTTTATTTGTTTACTTCTTTGCCAGCAATCAACCAAAACCCCCCCTTTGTTACTATTGCATGCAATCTTACATAAAGAAAGACAACTCATCCATGTGGATTCGACACTTGCTTGCCTTTACTACTAGTTTAGGTTTGTTTAGGATTATTTAGATCAGGCGATACGACTAAAACCTGTCATCAAATTGGCGCCGTTGCCGGGGAGGCAAGTTTTGATTTTTCTTTGTGTGTATTTGTGTGCTTGTTACTTTTGTGTGGACCTATCTTACGGTCCACACCCATGCTACTGATTTTCTTCCCTTTTTGATTTTTGATTCAGAGATTGAGAGATTTCCCCAAGTCCCGCAGGAGCCGTGATACGACCCATACCCCTACGCATTTGCTCCAGAGAGGGGGTATTACCCAACTTCAAGTGCAGCAAGGCCAGTTAAGCCCTGTAGAATCTATCATGATCTGCTGCACCCCACTGACGAGTGCCCAAGACTCCCTAAATATGCAGCTGTAGTAAACGCTGCAAGAGATTTTGATCCGCCAAGGCCGAGATATGCCCCACACTCAAACACCTACAACCCAGGGTAGAGGGATCACCCCGATTCAAGTTATGGGGACCATCAATACCCTCTATATGGCCATGACTACCAGGAGTCTTACTCAGGGCCACATGATTTCTATCAACAGGGCACCCCACAACAGTGCTATCCAACCTATGAGCATAGCCCGCCGGTGTCCAATCCAAGTTATGAGGATTGGTTACGATCTCTCACTCAGAGCGTTATAAAGATAGTCCAACAATCTCAAGACACGAATTTTCTCATCCAGAACCTGAGGAATCTGAGGGAGCAAACGAGCAAAATAGAGACCGAGAAGTCAGCGAAACTACTCTCTCACCCAGTAGTGCACCAGGAGGAGAATGTCTTTTCAATGACCCTGCGAAGTACGGAGCAACAGCTTGTCGCCCCCTTAGCTGAAGGGGAACAACAAATTTGTGAGACGGGAGCAGAATACAGTGAGATGTCTGCAGAAAAGAACCCAAGACCACGGGAGGTGTACCTCGACCGCGGTTCACTCAAGAAGTTGGGCCTTCCAGACGATATTTTGGACCGCGAGGTGTTGTTTGAAGAAGAGTATTTTTTGGGATTGGAGGAATTCAACGACCACGAGGAGGAGAGCCGCGACCGCGGCGTGACTTCTGAGGAGAACGACAAAATCGGCGAAAATCCGCGACCGTGGCAGGACATCCGCGACCGCGGAAAAATCACGGAGGAACAAGAGCACCAGGTCGAGAACAATCCGTGACCGCGGAAAAAAAGTCATAGACAACGACCAAGTCGATGATATTCCGCGACCGCGGCCACCAATCCGCGACCGCGGAATTACCCCAATGGCGCCTTTTCGTCTCGACGACACCTATGAGGACTACGTTCGCCCCAATTTCCCTCCGCTCAACACATTAAAGCCTCCCGCACCCTTTCCCGAGGCTCTGAAGGACACCGGAAAGGTGGAGAACGACAAGGATCTATTTGACACCTTCAGTAACTGCGAGGCAAACATTCCTTTATTCAAACTGGAAAATAGCATCCCTCGCTGCAAGGAATTTTTAAAGGCGTTGTGCAAGATCAAGAAGAAACAGAAGGGGAAGCACAAGAAGGAAGCTGGGATTCAACACGCAAATTTCCCTACGCTGGATACGGGGCAGGATAAGCATGCAACCCCTGAGATGTTGGGTAGGCCGTTTCTAAAGATGGCAAGTGCAATCATGGGTGAAAACATCGGTCCATCCACCATGAAGTGCATGGGACTGGGGGTAAAGCTCAACATAGAGCATACAAAGAGGCACCCCCCTGATCTAGACCCTAGGAGTTCAGTTGCTGTGAGCAACCCGAGTTGATGTGGGTAGCAGTATGTCGAGTCACGATGTTAAATAAGGCGCTACTCGAGAGGCAACCCGAGATATGTATTTCTTTCCAGCTTTTCATTTCCTTGTTCGTTTTATTTATTAGTGTGTTATTTTGTTTTGTTTTGTTTTTGTTTTTGCGTTTAGGCTAACCTGCAGGGAGGAGACCCGCACCAATTTGAAGACGGTGTTAACCACCAATGTAAGTCTCCCTATACCCTGCTCGTAAAAAAAAATCAAAAAAAAAAAATCAAAAAAAAAATCAAAAAAAAAAAGTTCTACCGAGGCCAACTATCCGAGTTCCCATGGAGAGAAGGTGCGCATCATGTTGCCAAGGAGGAGACATTATCCCACATTTTTATTTGGCAACGATGATGGCCCTACAATTGACAGCTGAGAAGGAGGAACACTAGAGCCCACACCACGATCATACCTGGGCTCCACTATGTGTTCGTTGAAGGCCGTGTAACCCCGTTTACTTGATATACCACTACTCACCATAGTGGATCTATTTGGTTGCATGGTAGGAGTTGAATTTGAAGACGCCGCAACACTAGAGACGTGTGCTTTATTGTTACACCGCCAGCAACAACGTTCTTGTCCAAGCCAACTCGGCGATGGTTGTGAGTTCATTCTTTACCTTCCCTGTGCTTTATTCTTTTTGTCTTTCATTACATTGAGGACAATGCAATGTTTAAGCATGGTGGAGGATTCTATACTTGCTATGTCGTTGAGGAGAAAAATAAAGAAAATGAAAAAAGCCAAAAAATTAATAAAAGGCAAAAATAGAAATCCTGGGATACGTAAAAAACCCGAGAGGGCGGCTTAGGTAATAAGTAGGTGGCTTGGATCAGCATTAGGCTGGGGTAATATGAAGTCAAGAGTGATGTGAGTTTTATGTGAGTCCATCTATTGAAAAAATTAAATGAGTGGCTTGGTGAAAACCCGAAATGGCACCTTGGCAAAATGAGTGAAAAGAAGAAGAGTGATTATTAGGATTCCTCATTTTACCTGGCGTGGTGACATAAGAAGAGGTGATATAAGGAGGATTCGGGTAGGTCACTCTGGGAGGCATAAGAAGATAGATGGAGGTTAGGATTAGATTTTTATTCACTCTATGGTGTTCGGGATAAGCTTGGGGGAAGTACTCTGCTTTCCTTTTTGCTTGGTTGGTGTTATGTGTTGTGTTGTGTGTTGAGCGTATTGTGTTGGTGCCTTGGAGATTCATGTTAGGTGCAATTCTTAGTAGAGATGGTTTTTCTATGCTTCCTGAGACTTTGGGGATTTGATTGGAGGAGTAGGTTTCTTTTAGCTTACTCGAGGACGAGCAAGGTTTAAGCATGGGGGAGTTTGATCAGCTCTACTTTATAGTGCTTATCTAGGAGTTGTTACCGGTGTTTAGGGTTCCATTTGTAGGAATTTAGAGCACAACTGTGGAGTATGGAGTTGGAGAGAAGAAGTGTGGATATGGTGGTTTGGAGAAGCTAATTGAAGACATCTAGAAGAACAGAAGAAGAGCCACACAAATGAGCCAAGAAGAGGCTTCCGCGGGCCACCGCGACCAAGGGCAATGTCACGAAGCAGCCGCGGCGAGAGGCGAAGCACGGAGCAGCGAAGGTCACGGCCGCGACCGCGGAATTTCCACCGCGTCCGTGGAATATTCGGAGTTGTGCAAAGTCGAGAGCAAACCTCTATTTTCCGCGACCGCGGAATGACACCGGAGCGAGCCCGCTGAGATTTCCGAAGTTTTTGTTATTTTTCCTTTTTCGATTATTTTCGTTTATTTTATTTCGAACTTTATACTATTATTTCCTTTTAGATGAGGTTTGTGATCTTGGGCTTTAGGTTAAGTCTATTTAACCTAAATTCCATAGCCTCCATTCATTGATCATCGACGTATCACATTCATTATCGTTGTTTCCATTGAGTATTGTTTTTCCTTTGAACTATGAAGAACTAAGCACTTTTGCTTAGTCCGACAATTGAATCCTTCGTTTGAATAATGGTTGTCAGATTCTAATTCTATTTCTTTTTCTTTTGAATGTATTGATTCTCTTGTTCTTCATCCTATTGATTATTATTGATTTTACTTGTTGGACGCAACTAGTTGTTATTGGTAATTGTCTATTGCTAGGGTTTGGTAATTACTGTTTGAGTTACCTAATTCATGTGTAGCAACTGCAATATTCTAATAACTGTTTGGGACTAGTTTATTGTAGGGAGAATTAATTGCATGCAATAGTATGACTGTTTGCTACTCTTGTATGTATCTATCGAAATTCATGTGCTCATTGCTGCTATTGAATTGACGCGTGAGGTTTTCATAGTTATTTATTAGTTACTATTCTCAGGGTCTGTTTGCTTGTTTATAACTTATGAAAAGGAATAGGAACATTCATAGGAAGGAATTAGAGAGAATCTAGGATCAACCAATCAAATAAATGGTGGATATTTGTTTGGCTAAGTGTTTTTCCCTTAATTGATTGAAACCCTTTGCTTTTGTTTATTTGTTTACTTCTTTGCCAGCAATCAACAACCCCCCCCCCCCCCCTTTGTTACTATTGCATGCAATCTTACATAAAGAAAGACAACTCCTCCCTGTGGATTCGACACTTGCTTGCCTTTACTACTAGTTTAGGTTTGTTTAGGATTATTTTGATCAGGCGATACGACTAAAACCTGTCATTACCTATGTCGATGGGTGTGTGGCACTCATCACGAATCTTCCTTTCTTACGGCTTAGCTTACAGTTTAAGTTTACAAAAGATACTACATAGTCCTCGTTGGGAACGACACTTGAAAAGTTTACAAAAGATACTACATAGTCCTCGTGTACTTTTCGTGTTAGAAGAAGACAACAACTCAAAGCCAGAGAACAAGCGATGGGTGACAATAGAGTGGGAAATGATCCTCCTCTGGAAGTTCAAGGGCAACGTATGACGCTTGGTGATTATGTGATACCAAATCACCTTGGTCCTATTTCTGGTGTGGTCTGACCTCCTGTTCAAGCTCGTAACTTTGAGCTAAAACCTTCCGTGATCAACATGGTTCAGCAGAATCAGTTTGGAGGTCTACCTTTTGAGAACCCACACCAATATCTGGCTACATTTGTCGAGCTAATGGACACTGTGAAAATCCATGAGGTATCCCAAGATGCACTTTTCCTACAAGCCTTCTCATTCTCTCTGCGAGACAGGGCCAAAGCTTGGTTCAAGGCCCTACCTCTTGGCTCAATAACGACTTAAGATGAGTTAACAAAGGCATTCCTCAACAAATACTTTCCACCAAAGAAGACTGCTGAGATGAGAAATCAGATTCTTGCATTCAATATGAAGGATGAAGAGTCTTTGTATGAGGGGTGAGAAAGATTCAAGGAATTGCTGATGTTGTGCCCCCATCATGGGCAACAAAAATGGACTTTGCTGCATGTCTTCTACAACGCTATTGACAGTTCTACCAGGCTCATCATTAATGCTTCAGCGGGTGGTAGAATCATGAGTATGGAAGTTGATGATGCTTGGGACTTGATTGAGAGTACTGCTCAACACTCTCATTATTACAGTGATCCTCGCTCTGCTTCAAGTTCCAAGAAACCTGCAGGGATGTTTGAGGTTAGCTTTGAGATGCACCAACATGCTCAAATAGATGCTATGGCACAAGAGATCAAGAGGCTGAATCTGTTAGTGCAAAAGTCTCAGGCGCAAGGTGCATGATAATCCACACAGGTTGTTTCTAGTGTAGCCTGTCAGTTTTGTGGAGAGGGTGACCATACTATATCATCTTGTCAACTCTTCTCTTCCCAGAACGAGTCTCAAGGAGAAGTGAACTACATGAACAACTTCAACAAAGGTCTTAGGAATGATTCGTATTCCAATACCTATAATCATGGGTGGATGAATCATCCAAACTTCTCCTAGAAGAATGACGATGCTTAGCAAAGACCACCTCTTCGGTTCCAGCCGAGAGTCTCTCAATCGCAAAATCAAGCACCCGTCCAGACTTCTGATAACTCCGCACTTGAATCTGTGTTGAGGGAAATGGATAAAATTTAGGGAACCATGGCTTCTCAGTTGGAAGCCTTATCTAAGAAGGCTGACAACTTCGAGAGCTTGCCTAAGAGGATGGACCAATTGGAGAGTCAGTTGGCCTAAATTGCTATGAATGTTCCTAGGCCTATTGGTCAACTTCCTTGTCAACCTGAAGTCAACCCTATGGAGCATCGCAGGGTTGTCTCTCTGAGTGAAGAAAAAAAGTTAGAGGAGAACAATCCAAGAGAAACAGAAGCGACAAAGGAGCATGTGGAGAAGCCATAAGAAGAAGAATTCAAGTATGTTGCTCCCCCGCCATACAAGCCACCTCTGCCTTTTTCCTCAGAGAAGGATTCAGATACAACTAGAGCACCAATTTGTGAAGTTTAAGGAGATGATGAAGAAGCTGTATGTTGACATACCTTTCACAAATGTCCTCACTCAAATGCCTGCATATGCTAAGTTCCTGAAATAGATTCTGATCAAGAAGAGAAGGTTGGAGGACTATGAGACTGTGGCCCTGACAATGGATTGTGCTGAGAAGATGCCAAAGAAACTACAAGATCCGGGTGAATTATTTATCCCTGCATATTTTGGCAATCTGACTTATAATTGTCTTTGTGATCTCGGGTCTAGTTTCAATGTTATGCCTTTGTCAATCTGCAAAGAACTAAAATTGGGTGAGCATGTTCCATCCAAGATGCGTCTCCTTATGGCTGATAGGTCTGTTACTCATCATGTGGGCATAAAAGAAAATGTTTATGTGAAAGTGTAAAAGTGTAAAAGTTTTTCATAACAAAAGAATTTGTGATAATTGACATGGAGGTTAGTGATAAGACTCCCATCATCCTTGGGAGACCATTTTTAGCCACTGCTGAGGCTAATATTGATGTCAAGAATGGGAATCTTTCATTCACAATAGGGGAAGAGAAGATTGAGTATAAATATTTCAAGGATTACTTCCTTGATATATACAAAGACACTCCACCAACTCCTATCACAAGTACCTGTTGTAAGATTTAGGTTGATCCCGGGCAAGATGAGATCATATCTGACATTGCTCGTCTGCTGGATATGTCTTTGGTAGATCCAGACCTAGATGATGGTGAGAATGCTAAGGCAATGAAGAGGCAAACTCCAAAGAAAAGGAAGAAGGCCAAAACAAAGGTTGAGTTCAAGAGTGGAAATATGGTGTTGTTATCTGATGTGACCCTGCCTCCCATGACGGTCCAAGACGAGGAAGAAGCCATCAGCCTTCGCTCAGAGGGCCCAGTGACAAGGTCCAGGTCCAAAGCCATCGCGGACGTCGTCGCGTCACTTGTCGCACGCGTCATCGCTGGCCAAGGAAGCCCAGACGCCAACCCAAGACTCGTCGTCCTCGCCACCATCGGCATCAAAACATCACGATCATCCCAGCCGGCATCGCGTGCACCCACTCGCGAGGCCATCGACCCTTCGTCGTCATTCCTCACGGTGTTTGCATCCATGCCTTCGCCGCGTTCTTTTTGAGACGTTTTCTATAATTGTTATTATTGCTTTTTAGATAGTTTCCTTTTATAGTCATTTCTATTTTAGGGTTTGTGCCTTTTGCATGCTTGCATGGGCTAGCCCACTAGGCTCGACTCGGCCTATCCGATGTCTCGCCCTAGTATTTAAGTCAAACTATGTTATTAGTTTTAGCAAGTTCAATTTTAATCAAGGTTTCAAGTAGAGTGTTTATCCTCCTTCCCTTGATCCGACGTCACCCTCTATCTTCGCATCCCCATTCCCTCCGCCACCGACGCTACGGCAATTGCTTGAACCTTCAAGCCAAGTCTTCCTTCGCATCTCCCTTCCTCCGCAGTCGACGCTACGACACCAAAGACTTGTCTTTTCAAGTCATCTATCCCTCATCAAATCGCTTCCGCCATCGCTATCCATTCGCCCCATCCATCGCTTCCATCGCGTCCATCATCGCCACCAATTCCATCGTGTTCGGCATCGCCTTCTCCATCGACGTCATCTTCGCTGTTGTGACACTCAACGTGACACTCAGCCTCGCCGACACCGCGACCTCCACCGGGTTCGTTTCGCAGTACCACCGTGTCCATCGTGTCAACCTTTCATGCAAGACAACGTGACTTCTCGCCCAAGACTAGATCCAAAGGTGTCGCCTTTGACAATTGGCTTGTCATCGGAGGCAAGAACACATCAACTGGCATCAGAGCCCAGCAGTCTTGTAAGTCACGAACTCAAGTTTACATCTTGTTGACACTTTTTTTTCTTGACCCCCATCGTTTGTTTTCGTAAGATCTTGAGAAAAAACAAAGTTTCCATATTTGCATTACCTACTCGGTTTCTACAAGATAATATCTTGGCCGAAAATATTTCCTTGTTCCCTAAGTTTTGGTGTGTTAGGTAATTTGTTATCTTGCATGCTAGAATATTTTGTTTCCTTGTTTCACGCGTGGATAGAGTTTCCTTGTTTGCTAGATTTTGCTTTTTAGTTAAGTTAGCCGAATTTCCTTATAAGATATCATATCAAATCTTATTTTCTCTCTCCTATCTCTAAAATATCACACTTGTGATATTCTTGTTACTTAGACCAATTTTTCTTTTGTTTCCTTTTGCAAATCCGAAAAGATCAAAAGATAAGATCTCGGATATGAAAAAAAAAAGATATCCAAAAGATATTCAAAAAAAAAAAAGTTTCCAAAGTTAGGTGAAGCCAAAATAAGGCAACCCTAACCCACTCAACTCGGTCTAAGCTCATCTTCTCAACCCCTCCGCCGTCTAGGTCAAGCTTCCTAGAAGGTGATTTCTTGCTAATTAGGTTACTTTGTTTGCGTTTGTTTTAGGGTTTCAATTTGTCCTTGTTTGTTTGATTGCAACTTGCTTGATACACCATCACTTGTGCAAGCCAAGCCGCCCTCACGGCAAGCCAAACTAGCCCTACCTACGTGAACTTTGTGACTTGACTAGTGATTTTCTTGGTTGTTGTTCTTTGTTGTCTTTTGGTTCATTTTTACTCCCATGTCTGGCCATATTGTTATAGGTAGCATGCCGGTTGGACACAGTGAAGACCAACTTGGAGTCGACAACACCAACCCAAATCCACTGCCGTTGGGTCTACCCTAAGACCAACCACCGATTGACCCCCCACAACAAGACCCCCTCATAGAGTTGTCCGAGGAGCAACGAGAGATCCAAGCTCTTTGTCAACGCGTTGCTCAATTTGAAGCCAGAGAACGCGCGGCATAACTCGTGCCTACTCCAACTCCATTAAGTGCTATGGACGTGCCGACTAAACCACGAGCCACCGACGCCGGTCCATCGAAGACAAGAGTAGACAAAGGCAAATGAATCATGCCTTCTACATCTCATCATCAACCACAACTCAATCGTATGCAAAGTGTCATCGAGAGTCGCCAAGGCTTCGTTTCGCACACGGACCGCTACGTGCCCAGAGCCACATCCGTTGGCTTCGACACCGGCTCCGACAACGACCGCGACGCCGAAGACACTCAAGGTGAGTTTTCTGAACCATACAACTTTGATGATCGCTATGCCTCTAGGAGAACCCAGAGATGAGAACCGGGCTCAGCGCCACGTGAAGGCCGCCCTCGTCGAGCCGAGCAAGCCGACGCGATGCCAAGGAGACCTAGTCACCGACCAAGTGGGCATACGCGATGCAATGATCAATTGAGGACCCCAACTACCCAGCCACGGAGCCATGATGTACGCGATCATCTTCGACACCAAAGTGTTCGGACGCCGCGTTACGGATCCGATGGCTACGCGTCGATCGCACCCAATGTCCACGATGACTTCGACGAGTATGACGACGATGAGATCGAGGACTCAGGTATGGTCAATCCTAATTTTTTTCACCCCCCTCTTGGAGATCCACTTAAATTGCAGGATCACCCTTCGGATTGGATACCTCCACCGCGTCTCCAACCCCAAGGAGAACGCATTAGTGACATTGGCGGTGAGCACCGTGATGTCATGCCAAGGGACATTCGCCACGCCGACTACGACGCCCAGCCGCGAAGACGCCGACGCGACGACGCCTATGCGCCAAGGGATGAGTTTGCTCGCGGAGAAGATCACCGAGACCGCGATAGACGCCAGGTTGGACAGGATAGACCCCATGGTGTGCGCACCTCCGAGAATCCTCTCTACGCCGCCGCGCCAAACAACGCGTTCAACCAAGCACCCGCCCAACCTCGATACCAACGACACAAAGTCAATGTAAAGATCGAGCATTTTTTTGGTGAATACAATCCATCTGTTTTTCTTGAATGGGTGCAGGCTACGGAATACACCCTACGCTATTGCCGCGTTCCTCCTGAGGAGCATGTTTACGCTGTGACACTTCACTTCCGAGGAGCCGCCCGCGTGTGGTGGCATAGATTCGAAGATGACTGTGTGCGTTGCCACAAGACCAGAGTCACAGAATGGCATCAACTCGTCTACGTGATGACCAATAAATACGTGCCTCCAGACTATAGGAATCAAATGAGAATGGAGATAGCCATGGCTCGCCAAGGGTCAATGACTCCACTCGAGTTATTTTCCAAGCTTGAAGACAGGTATTACAAAGCCAACATCTCCGTTGCACCATCGACTTTGAGGACAAAATTCTTGAGTGGCTTGAACATCAACATCCGTGATCAACTCGAGATTTTGCCCATCAAAGATTTGAACACCTCACCCATACGACGATGAAAATTCATGCACAAATCTCTCACCGAAAGTCTTACACTTTTCCAAGTGGCCAACAGAGGTATTCTTCTAACCCTAGTGGATTGCCTTATACTCATGTTCGCCCTAGTGTATCTACCACAGCCGCGTCGAGCCAAGCCCCCAAAGCGAAGCCGTCGACGCCAAACACCGCGCCGCGCCAGAACGCGCCCAGACAAGCTCCAGTGGGCACAGATCACGCGTGCGACCTTGAGTGTTACAAGTGTGGTGGAAGAGGCCACTATAAGAAGGATTGCCCAAATGCTCGAAAGGTTTTGTTCTCCACGACCGCCGCCGGCTACGAGTCTTGTGACGATGAGGACCAAACCCTAGAGGCCATCGATGAAGGCATCGAAGAGGAGGAAGACGCCTATGACTGTGAACCCGCTTCTCTGCATGCGGGTACACCATTGAGCTTGGTGACACGTCGTCTCCTCACAGTCAAGGAAGCGAGCCTACGCGACCAACGCGAGAACTTGGTCCACACAAGGGCTCTTGTCCAAATGGCTTCCTTGAGTGTAATTGTTGATGGAGGATCATGTGCTAATATTGTGAATGAGAAGGTCGTATCACACTTCAAGCTGCCTACGACGCCTCATCCCCAACCTTATGCCCTCCAATGGATTTCTTCAAGTCTAGGTAACACGGTATCTCGCCAATGTTTAATTTCCTTTTCCATAAGGCAATACTGTGATTCCATTTTATGTGATGTCATTGCAATGGACGCCACCCATATTTTGCTTGGGCGCCCATGGCAATTCGACAGGCGCGTGCTCCATGATGGCTATTTGAACACTTATGTGTTCAATTACCACGGGAAGTGCATCACCTTGCATCCAATGTCTCCCCATGAGATCTTGCAGGACCAGGTTGAGCGTGATTGCCAGAAGGCCATTGAGACCGCGTCTCATAGGTCAAACAAGTGCCCAGAGGCACTCCAAGGGCAAAACTCCTCCAATTCTGGCAACATTTCGTCTCCACTGGGCACTGACAAGAAGAGGACCAACGCGACAGGGGGGTCACCAAATGCCCATCTGGATCGTCATGGCGCCGCTGTTGGTGCCGCTGGGAAGGCCAAGAAAAGCACTCCAGAGGCTTGGCCAGGTTTTTCCAATTCTGGCGCGAGCACTGGTCCAAATATGCCCAGTTCCCAACAAAACTCGACCAGCGCCTCGCCATCGACAAAGTTGGCCGCGCCGTTGCCGTAGACGTCTCCGTTGCAAGGCAAATGTGAGCGTCGCTTGCTTTTGGCAAGGCCCAGTGACCTCACTGCGTGTTTGTCTGGCAAAGCACCCTACTTTCTACTTGTGCCAACTCCGTGCATCCCAGAGTCATCGCGCACCGCGCCAGTGCCGCCTGCCATCGTTGCCTTGCTCGTCGCGTTCGACGACGTCTTCCCCGATGAGTTTCCATAAGGATTACCTCCACTGAGAGGCATTGAGCACCAGATTGACCTTGTGCCCGGTGCTTCCTTGCCCAATCGTGCTACATATAGAGCTGGCCCAGAGGAGACCAAAGAGCTCCAGCGCCAAGTACAAGAGTTGTTGGATCGCGGCTACGTAAGGGAATCTCTCTCCCCTTGCGTTGTGCATGTGATCCTTGTGCCCAAGAAGGATGGCACATGGAGAATGTGTGTTGATTGCCGTACGATAAACCAGATCACCGTCAAGTATAGGCATCCTATTCCACGCCTCGACGATATGCTTGATGAACTTCATGGCGCCACACTTTTCTCCAAGATAGATTTGAAGAGTGGTTATCACCAAATCAGGATGAAAGAAGGTGATGAGTGGAAGACCGCGTTCAAGACGAAGTATGGGCTCTATGAGTGGCTTGTCATGCCATTTGGGCTCACGAACGCGCCAAGCACCTTCATGCGCGTGATGAACCACGTCTTGAGAAACTTCCTTGGCAAGTTTGTTGTCGTTTATTTCGATGACATCCTTGTGTATTCATGGAGCCTGGAGGAGCATGTCGATCACCTTCGCCAAGTGCTCGAGTGCCTTCGATGCGAGAGCATATTCGCCAATCTGGCCAAGTGCTCATTTTGCTCCGCGTCCACCAATTTTTCGGGCTATGTCGTGAGCAGTGATGGACTGCGCGTCGACGGAGAAAAGATCGCGGCCATCAAAGAGTGGCCGACACCAACGACACCGACACAGGTACAAAGCTTTCTCGGCCTCGCAGGATTTTATAGGCGCTTTGTTCGAGACTTCTCCTCCATTGCCGCGCCTTTGCATGAATTGACGAAGAAGGGAAGCACTGTCTTGTGGCTTGAGTCCAACGAAGAAGCCTTCTCGGCTTTGAAGCGGGCCTTGTGCCAAGCACCTTTGCTCCAGCTTCCCGACTTCGACATGCACTTCGAGGTGGAATGTGATGCCTCAGACATAGGCATTGGTGGTGTGATGTACCAAGAGAAGAGGCCCATTGCATATTTCAGTGAGAAGCTCACGGGGGCCACACTCAATTACCCCACTTATGACAAAGAATTATATGCCTTAATACGCATGCTAAAGATGTGGCAACATTACCTTTGGCCGCGTGAATTTGTCATCCACAGCGACCACGCAGCCTTGAGCTATTTGAAGAGCCAAGCCCACCTCAATCGACGCCATGCTCGTTGGGTGGAATTTCTTGAGACATTTCTTTATGTTGTGGTCCACAAGAAGGGAAAGGAGAACATTGTCGCCGATGCGTTGTCTCGCAGGTATGTTCTCTTGACTCATGTGCAAACTAAAGTTTTGGGTTTTGCTTTGATTAATGAATTGTATACTAGCGATCCTTTCTTTGCCCCTATAGTCGAGCATTGCCTAAGATTTCGAGAGTTTGAGTCATATTTCCTTTCTGAGGGTTATTTATACAAGGCTATTCGCATTTGCATCCCTAGGTCTTCCATTAGGCTCCTTTTGATTCAGGAAGCACACGAAAGTCGTGGACACTTTGGGATTAGTAAGACCTTGGCCGCCCTAAGAGAACATTTCTGTTGGCCTAAAATGACCCACCAAGTGACTAGGTTTTGTAGAAGTTGTGTGACATGCCAAAGAGCCAAAGCTAGGTCCAGCCCACACGGCCTCTACACACCTTTGCCCATTCCTAGTGCCCCCTGGGAAGATTTGTCTATGGATTTCATCACGGGTTTGCCCCTCTCTAGACAAGGTAAAGACTCTATTTTTATGGTCATAGATAGATTTTCAAAGATGGCACATTTTATAGCTTGTAAGACAACCCATAGTGCTAGTGAGATTGTCGGTCTATTCTTTGAGCATGTGGTACGTCTTCATGGAGTCCCACATACTATAGTGAGTGATAGGGATTCTAAGTTCATTGGTCATTTTTGGAGAACTCTTTGGGGAAAGATAGGAACCAAACTCCTATTTTCCACTAGCTACCACCCCCAGACCGATGGCCAAACGGAGGTCACGAATAGAACCCTAGGAGCCCTCCTTCGCACGATGCTAAAAGCCAACCCTAGGCGTTGGGAGGACTTACTTTCACTTGTAGAGTTTTGTTACAATAGATGCAGGCACACGGCGACCAAGTTGACACCTTTCGAAGTGGTGTATGGCATGAACCCATTGACGCCGCTTGATTTGTCGCCGCGACCACTGCGAGACCCAGTGCATGTCTCTGCCGCCAATCGCGCCGAGCAAGTACAAGAGCTCCATCGATGGACCAGGGACCAATTGGAGAGAAGGGCCGCACAATATGCCTCCCAGAAGAACACTGGCAGACGCCGCGTCGTTTTTGCACTCGGGGATCTCGTCTGGGTGCACTTGCAAAAAGAAAGGTTCCCCTCGCGGCGCAAGCACAAATTGGCACCACATGGTGATGGTCCATTCCGCGTGATAAAGGCCATTGGGGACAATGCCTATCAACTCGAGCTTCCCCCAGATTTTGGAGACCACGCGTCCTTCAACGTTGCGGACTTGACACCATATGTTGAGCCTGAGTTTGATGATGGTGAAGCGGGGACGCTTCACAGCCAAGTGGGGGAGGATGATGTGACCTTGCCTCCCATGATGGCCCAAGACGAGGAAGAAGCCACGAGCCTTCGCTCAGAGGGCCCAGTGACAAGGTCCAGGTCCAAAGCCATCGCGGACGCCGTCGCGTCACTTGTCGCACGCGTCATCGCTGGCCAAGGAAGCCCAAACGCCAACCCAAGACTCGTCGTCCTCTAGGCTCGACTTGCATGGGCTAGCCCACTAGGCTCGACTCGGCCCATTCGATGTCTCGCCCTAGTATTTAAGTCAAACTATGTTATTAGTTTTAGCACGTTCAATTTTAATCAAGGTTTCAAGTAGAGTGTTTATCCTCCTTCCCTTGATTGGACGTCACCCTCTATCTTGGCATCCACATTCCCTCCACCGCCGACGCTACGGCAATTGATTGAACCTTTAAGCCAAGTCTTCCTTCGCATCTCCCTTCCTCCGCAGTCGACGCTACGACACCAAAGACTTGTCTTTTCAAGTCATTTATCCCTCATCAAATCGCTTCTGCCATCGCTATCCATTTGCCCCATCCATCGCTTCCATCGCGTCCATCATCGCCACCAATTCCATCGCGTTCGCCATCACCTTCGCCATCGACGTCGTCTTCGCTGTTGTGACACTCGACACTCAGCCTCGCCGACACCGCGATCTTCCAGATCACCTCCACCGGGTTCACTTCGCAGCACCACCGTGTCCATCGTGTCAACCTTTCGTGCAAGACAACGTGACTTCTCGCCCAAAACTAGATCCAAAGGTGTCGCCTTTGACAATTGGCTTGTCATCGGAGGCAAGAACACATCATTATCCCATGAAAAATCTAACATGTTTCCAGGTCCTAAGGGGACGAGATGGTCAGGACCATATAGGGTGACTCGAGTTCTGAAAGGTGGGATAGTTGAGTTATGGCATAAGAACTCTAGAAAGTTCAAGGTGCAGAGTCATCGATTAACGCCTGTTGTCACACCTGATCCGATCAAGCAGGGTACCACCGACCCTCCCGATCCAAGTACTTGAAAGTGGTGGGAGGTCAAGCTAATGACCCAAAAGAGGCGCTGCTTGGGAGGCAACCCAAGACTCTAGATGTGAGTTTCATCTTCTTTTGTTATTTTTCTACATTGGGACAATGTCGGGTTTAGCATGGGGGGAGCAATTCACATGTAGACTTGCATGTTCATCTAGTTACATGTTCATCTTTGGTTTAGTTGCATTTGCTTGGTTTATTTTTTTAGTTTTTCGTTTGTTTTTTATGAACTTGGTTTCATGCATTGCATTATGGATGTTTGATTTGACCCTTATTACTTAATTTCCTCTAGTTGTCTTTCTTGTAATGCATGATTTATGAATCCCCTCAATACGGTTTGGGTGTTGATACTGCAATTGCATGTTGTGCATGATTATGAGGGTTTACACTTTAGACAATTGGCTTGAGCATGTGACCTTTGATTGGCATGTGTTAGGACTGATACTCTAGGCAAAAAGCCGGTGAGGTTTTGGCCATTTAGGACTATTTCTATGCAAGTCCTCTCTTTTTCTCTATGTGTGTGAATCTCTCTTTGATTGCTAACTCTAGAACTTGCATTAATACCTTTTTCAAGGCTATATCTATGATTTATGTACATGACATTAACATGATTGAGGCATTGTTTCATTTACACCATTTATCCTTGGCCACCGTATATATGTTTTCCTCTACTTGAAGCCCCTTTGTGCCTTGATTGCCTTTTCTTTGGAAGATCCATAAAAGCATACTGAGCCACCCATTCGGGGATTAGGATACTTTATTTGTCTTACTAGTGTGGACTTGAGCCAAGCTTGGGGAAGGTTGCATATGTTAGTGGTTGGATATGATTGAGCCTTGTAATGTTCTCCTCTCTTTTTCCTTTTTGTCTTTATTCCTTGCAAAAAAAAAAAGATATAAAAAATGAAAAAAAAGAGATAAATGAAAGCAAGGAAGAATAAGCAAAGAAATGAGACAATTTATCATCAAGAGGGTTTTGCTGTATGGGTTTGAAGAATACAATTGGATTTGTGGGATCGTTTCAAGCTTGCTGTCGTCCTGGTAATCCTCTTCCCCGGATTTAGCACCACATGGCCTAAATTTATCCTTACCTAAATCCTATACCCTGGCCTCATTACAACCCTGGAAAGTACTCATGATTTTTATTGTGTACATAGTCTTCCGTAGTGGAGATTTAAGACATTGTTGCAAGCCTATGGTAGTTTCGCATTCAAAGTGGAGAACTGAGCGAAACAAAACCCTAGACACATGAGTAGAGTGACTTCATTTCTTTATCCTTGTGAGGTCAAGAGTTGAAGAACTAACTACATTGATATCATTGGTTGCAAAGCATGCTATGATTGCGCTTGTCTCATTGTTTGGACCTTCATGGTCATTTCTCACTTGTCTCTTGAGTAGAAACAACCTTGACATATTTTGTGGATTTATAGACTGTGTACTTGCTTGAGGACAAACAAGGGTTAAGCTTGGGGGAATTTTATGACATCCATTTTATACATATTTAGGACATGCATTTAGGCTATAGTTTAGGCATTTCCACGTTTATTATCTTACATTTTTTTAGCTAGTTGCATCAATTTCTTTAGTTTAGAGGTCTACACGAGTCTTTGCATGTTTTTAGGTATTTTAGCAGGCACAGGAGGTGCATTACAAGGCATGGACGTCATAGGAGATGAGCACGGTCGTATAAAAAGATGAACGACAACAAAGAACTCGCCTTGGCGCGCAAGAGATCTCTATTTTCTGTCCCGTCTTTGGAGATATATAACTTGTGCTACCTAACTCCGAATTGAGTGATTCCAATGCCAGATTAAATATCACGATGTCAACTATAACTCCTCCAAATGTCAGTGCGTTTGGACCAGTGAATCAAATGATATGACGATTACAAAATCGTGTCGCAGTTCGGCACAATTTGCTACAAACCGTGCAAATCTGTCCTAAACCGTGCGCCCTCGCAGAACACTGGAAAAGAGCCTCTGTAAAGTGGCATGGTTTATGACAAATCGTGCCACTCCCCCTGCACACGCAGTAAAGAAGCACGGTTTGTGACAAACCGTGCGGGTTTTGTCACAAACCGTGCGGTTGGCGCGCGGACCCGAATATTATTTTTTCGCCCCCTTTTATTAGGACGGTATAAATACTTTTTCTACCTCTTTTTGCCACTCTCTCTAGCCCTAGTTGTTTTGGGAGTTCCTTTGAAGATTTCTGAAGATTGGAGATTGTTTCCCTGGACTTGATCAAGTATTTCTCTTTTTCTAATCTAGTTGAATGATTTCTATTGTTCAGATGATGTTTTTGATTGTTTCTCCAAGCATGTCTGGCTAATTCTCTTAATTCTAGGGTTAGGGTGATTCCAACAATGGATTGGTGGACTTGTGAACTAAAATCTGGAACCTTGTCTGATACAATCCTAGAGTTCTTAATGCAATTGATGAATGTTGATTAGGTTTCTATTAGGTTTGAGTCTGAAAGGAGATCACCTTAATAGATAACTTAGATAGGGTATGAGTCTGAAAGGAGATTACTTTATCAGATTACTAGGTATTAAACCCTAGGTTTGCTTGGACTTAGCGGAGCGCGACAACGAATGTTAACCCAGTTTGATCCTAGATTCTAAGTGCCCAAAGGGTCTAAATTTGATTAGCTCTGCGCGACAGCGATTGTTAGTTATAATTTAGGCACATCTATTATCATCTAAAAGGAGTTAGTATAGACTTTAGATAGCTTACCTTCAAACAGGTTTAGACTAATTTCAGGCAAATATCTGTAAGTTTACCAAGACATTGTTGTGGGGATCCCTGGTCCTAGGATCTTCTCCTTAATCGTTTACAACCATCTTTTGCAATTATGTTTCTGCTTTTCTTATTTCCTTAGTTATTAGACAAACGAATCTTCCTTTCTTACGGCTTAGCTTACAGTTTAAGTTTACAAAAGATACTACATAGTCCTCGTTGGGAACGACACTTGAAAAGCTACAACTGAACCCATACGCTTGTGGGTAGGTTTTTGTCCTATGACGATTACTCATTACAACCTTTCAGTCATTATTATGGGCGCTCTTAATGATATTTTGCTTCCTTCTTATAAACTTGGTGGTTGTATCCCAGGTCCTTCAAGATTTTGTAGACTAAATACGAATTTCTCAAGTTTCCCTTTTACTTGGAAAAAATATGCTTCAACTACCGACACAATTTATTTACGACTGGCCCGTGTTCTTATTCACCCAATTTTTACAGCTACCTACTCTCCAATCAATGTCCAACACCACCCTTTTACTCTGAGGTGAGCAAAAATATCCGATCCGGCCGACCCGATCCGATAACCCGCTAATCCGAACCCTAAAAGTCCATATCCGAAAACATCCGTTTAATTTTTATCCGAATCCGATCTGATCCGGATGATTTTTTCGGATACTTGGACCGAATACGGATCGAGATATTTTGCTTACCGGATATCCGAGAATCCGATACTATTAATATATAATATATATGTTTTTATAACTAGTATACAATGTTTAATTACTTTAGATGATCTCAAAATGGTGCTTGTACATTTTTAAGTAATTAAACCAATTTCAATTCTCCAATACAACATGCTTTATTTTATTCCTTTTATTAAAATAACAGCCTTGACTATTATTCTTATAAAATTAAAACCCTAAATCAATAATTCATATACTGATGTACTAATTGTCGCCTCACTAAACAGAGCAAATATGTTTTTTTTTTCAAGACTGAGTGTTCATCATTGAATTGAATTTTGATTATATAAGTTAAAGTTACAACTTTATATATACTTGTCAATTCCTCTTGTTATATAATATATATGTTTATGGTTCTCAATTTGAAAAGGTTGACAAGTTTAATTGTTTGAAAAAATTACTAGGACTTGCAAATGGTGTTGATGTTTGACATTTAGTTTGCACTTTGCGGATTGTTAGTTTTGATTGAATTAGAAAAAGTAACATTTTGATTTAGTTTTTAATAGGTTTTCTAGTAGCCGGATAATTTGGATATCCGAGTCGAATATACGATTTGATCCGGATAATATTTAACGGATATCCGGTCCGAAACGGACCGGATACAGATAGGAGTTTTGTGAATATTTTTTACCGGATATCCGACATACCGAACCGGACCGGATCGGATATATCTGTTTGCTCACCCCTACTTTTACTACATCAGACCATTGTCTTATCACTTTTTCTCTGGATCATTCTCAACCTGTTCGTAAATACTCTTTTCGATTTGAAAATGCCTGGCTCTTTGACCCTAGCTATAGATCTCTTGTTCTTAAAGTTTGGAAGTATAAATATAATGGTTCATACATGTTTAAATTCTTTATGAAACAAAAACTTTTAAAACTATACTCTAAATCTTGGTCTAAATCCAAATATAAAAACAATTTTGAACAACTAAAAATAACAGAGGCTAAACTACAGGAATTACAAATTGTGACCATACATCTAATCACTCACCTTCTATAAATGCCCGATATAAACGTCATTTACTTAAATACAATAAACTCTTGGAATTTCAACATTTGTTCTGGAAACAATGTGCCAAATTGATTCATCTCCATAATGTTGATAAAAATACGAGATACTTTCAATCATTAACAAAAATTCGAATGTTCAGACAAAACATTTCTTCCTTTCAAACCCACGATGGCTGTATTTATCAAGACCACCACCATATCCAACAAATGATCTTCGCTTAATTACAATCACGATTTACTCCTGCCACCAATCAATCTATCTTGGAGGATGATCTAAATATTATTCCCATCCTAATTACACACCAAGACAATATACAACTTCTGACATTGCTAACTCATGCAGAAAGTAAACAAGTTGTGTTTGACATGCTTGCCAATAAAACACCTGGTCCTAATGGTTATCCAACATAATTTTATCAAACTTATTGGCTTATTGTTGGTAAATTCTTGACTTTAGCTATCCAAGCTTTCTTCCACTCAGGATTGCTTCTTAAAGAATGTGCACACTCCTTTATTGCCCTTATTCCTAAAAAATATAATCCAATCACCATTAACCACTATCGACCAATTAGTTTATGTAACACGGATTATAAAATTATTACCAAGATTATGGCCAACAGATTAAAATTGGTTCTCCCTTAATTGATTAGTGCTTATCAAGGAGCTTTTGTTGAAGGACGTTCTATCCAAGATAATATTCTAATTGCCCATGAAATTTTCACTCCTTTCACACCAAAAAGAAACGTCGGAAAGGTTGGATGGACCTTAAACTTGATATGGAAAAAGCCTTGATAAATTCAATTGGGACTTCATTCAAAGTATACTCATAAAATTTTGGTTTCTCTGACCTTTGGGTTAAAAAACTTATGACATGTATTACATCTACTTTGTTTTCTGTACTGGTTAATAATGAACTAGGTCCATTGTTTAAACCTTTTTGTTGCTTACGACAAGGCGACCCAATTGCCCCTTTCATATTCATTATCGCAATGGATTCTCTTTCTAGAACTCTAGCCAGAGAATCTCAACAACACAATCAGAAAGTTGGTATCCAAATTTCCCGAAATGGTACTTGTATTCCATTTCTTACCTTTGCAGATGATACCCTAATCTTTGTTAACGCAACGCAAACCAATATGTGTTATATTCAAGACCTTTTACAAAACTTCAGTCGTATATATGGACTATCCATTAGTTTTCTAAAAAGCTCTATACAAACCTCCTCAAATGTTAGTACTTTACACACATTATGTATTGCATCAATTCTTAACATCCAAGTAACGAAATCTATGGAAAAATATATTGGCATCCCTATAGTTAGAGGACGTGTCAAAAAAGAAATCTTTGATGACTACATTCATACCCTTAAAAAACAATTATCCAAATGGAAGGCTAACTCTCTATCTCAGGTTGGGCATCTCGTTCTTATCCAATCAAACCTATATTCTAAACTTTGTTACTTAATGCAGAGCTTCTTATAACCAGTCTCCGTTTGTAATGAAATGGATAAAGTTATGAAGGATTTTTCTGGAATAAAAATAACCCCATATTTCGCCCCTTGATTAGCTGGAATTATATATGTCAACCTAGATCTCTTGGTGGATTGCGACTTCACACAGCTACTGATATGAATAAATCTTTTCAGATGAAATTACTATAGAAAATATTGACGGAACCAAATAATCTTTGGGTTTGAATCATTATTGAAAAATATCTTTATTCCGTTAATCTTTTTTCATATCACAGGAAACCCAAACAATCTTGGCAATTTTCAGACTTCTACACATCCGAGATGAATTCTGGAAAGGTCTAAGTTGGGAAATTGGTAACGGCAAATCGATCAAATTTTGGTCGGACGCATGGGTTCCTAATTGCCACCTTTTTCCTTATTTCAACAACAGTACTGATCCTTGTATTACTGTCTCCTCCTTTATTACACAAACTAACCAATGGAACGTACTTTATCTTAAAACACTCTTACCTGAACATATTGTCACACAAGTAACTAGTATACACATCCCTGCCACACCAATGGAAGATCGCCTTATATGGAATCTCAATTCTGATGGCAAATTCACGGTCCGATCTATACATGCACTGAATCACTCATCTATCACCAATCCGCAAGTACACTCATACTCCTGGATTTGGAAATTGAAGATACCCCCAAAAATTCAAAACTTCCTTTGGAAAGATTTGGTGGACGCTATCCCAACCACAGAACGACTTACCTGAACATATTGTCACACAAGTTACTAGTATCCACATGCACTCTATGTAATGCTCATGAAGAAATTCTCAATCATTTGTTCTTTGAATGCCCATTTACGAAATCCATGATTTCTAAATTGGAATCTAAACTAAATATTTCGCTCTCTTCAATTCTCTACAGATTTGCACTACAACTTTCAATATTTCAAACAATCTAACCCTGAGCTTATCCCATTACTTTTTCTTTGGTGAACAATTTGGACTCATAGAAATTCCCTCATTTTTAGCCAACCTAATAACAACGTACGAATTTGCCCCTCAGACCTAGCCTATCGACACTTCCAAGACTGGATGGATTCACCAGCGTTAACTAAAATGGTATCAATTAGATGGAATCGTACACTCCACACTAACCGCACTTGGAAGAAACCACTTTTTAATTGGATTAAATTAAATTTGGATGGTTCCCGCAAATCTGATGACATCTCACATCTTGGTTATATCTTAAGAGATAATAATGAAAACCTATTTCCTTTCATCGTGAACATATTCCTTCTACCTATGTACTTCGTAGTGAAGCATTGGCTGCACTTTTTGGGATCCAAGCAGCTATTAGACTAAATATTAAACAACTTATTATTGAAGGAGATAATCTAGTAGTTATTAATTCCATCCAAGGAATTTGGAAAATTCCTTGGGAAATTCACTCTATTATTATGGATATTACTTCTATGCTTTTGTCTTTTGATTCTTTTCAGGTTTTCCACTGTTTTCGTGAGGCAAACCGTGCGGCTGACTTCCTGGCCACCCACTCCATTCCGAACTCAGCTCTTCAACGATTCCAGCATTTTATCTCCCCATCTACTGATGATTGTTCCAATAGTGCTTTACTGGATACCAGATATAAGTTCATACATCTGAACTCTACCTATGATTGTTTTGGTACTAAATTTATAAAGATCATCCGTTGGGATGATTTAGGGCAGCCATCTTCTTAAGATGGGTCCTAAATCCTAATGTTTGCCTTCACACAAAAAAATTACTTTTGTTTTTCATATGTTTTAGAATCCGTTTGATTTGATATTAATATCATATATATGAGTTATTCTCATATTTATGTTTGATGTATGATATTGATATTAAACTCATATCTGCTATTTAGTATTGGTTATTTGTATCAAGATATTGGTATGGGTAATATCAAGTAATATTATAGTGTTATTTTAATATCTTCATGGTGATATCTAAAAAAATCACTCAAATCTATTACCCACACTTGATACCTTGATATCACTCGGTTCGTTTGGTATCAATATCAAAGATATGAGATGTCGGGTATGAGTATCAATATGGATATTAAGGATATGGGTTTGAGTAATATCGATCAAGATATCAGGTATAGATATAGATATGAGTGATTTTTTATATACTCATTTCATGGGAGATATCAAAATAACACTTTGATATCACTCATACCCTTATCTTGATGCTCATACCTGATACCAAACAACAAATATCATATTGATATCGATATCAGGATTATACCAAACACATATACGGGTATTGTTAAAAGTGTGTTAAATGAAAACAACAATGCACAAACACATCTTATTTGAGTTTTTAAGTTCGACCCTTATTTGTATATCCTTACAATTCCAATAATATAGACGTTGGAGACTTTTAGGTTTATTTTATGATTTGAGTTGTACTCGAATTATTACGGGTTGCCTACGTACCTTCTTAGGAATGATCAAGCTTTACGTAGTTCAGAGGTTTAAATTTGGATTTGATTTTGAAAATATGGGTTTGGTTTACACGCAATAGAGGACAAAGTCTAAACGCACTTGCTAGGAAGGGTTGCATAAACTTTGAACCAACTATCATATGCATGTGTTTATAAGATTTTCATGCATCACCGAAATAACTTAAACCCACCTTCTAGGAAGGGTTGCTCAAATCACTTCGAGTATCATTTGCATGTAAGATATTTCTACCTTGATTTTTATTTTATTTTTGAGATTGTGATTAAACTCGATGAATGTTTGCTTTACATCGAGCTTCCTATGTACCCTTTAAAAAGGGACCAAAGTTCTTAAAAAGAACAAGCATAGTTTTGGCTTTTAATTTTGGTGTGACCGAGTTCTATACATTTTATGTTTTGTAAAGAGCTTCCGACGTATTCATATATATGGTGGAATCAAGTCATTGTAGTTTAAAATAAAACATTATTTCAAATTTTGATATAAATATTAATTGTGTCTGAATCCGATATACTTTTGAGTTTGATATCGAATTTTCTACGTATCCGTTTAGTACGGAATCAAGTATATGTAGTTCTATGACATTTGAAACGACCCACTAAACAACAACTAGCTGATGGATTTATTTGTTTATTTATGTAACCAAGTTCAATTTATTAAAGTTGCTAGTTGTTATATTTTCATTTTTAGGGTCATTATTATATAATTTGGAAGATGTCATAGTTTTGAACAAGTCATAGATCACTTTTGTATGTATATGTCGAGAGCTTGCAAATTAGATTGTGAGCCATCAATGTTAATCATTTGAAATTTTGTATCCTTGTTACCCATATATTTTTTTATTAGCTTATTTCAATACAAAAAGATTTAGGTCCTTGTAAAGAGATAGGCTTTGTTTGACTTGTTATGTTTATTATTTATAAACATTTTATAAAAAAAAAACTACATTTATATATTTTGGTAAACGTGTAATATAATATTTTTTTCAATACTCACACTTTTCTAATAAAATACACACATACCCATAAAAACCACATTTTTACCAAACATATTTTTTTATACAACCCTATTTATCAACTACTTATAAACAAAAACTCTTTATAATCTTCCTAACCTAACAAACCGATAATTGATAATAATCCCTATACAAGAAAGTTGTAGGGTTGAAATAATTATGAATGCTTTCACTTATATAATTTCCTCCTATTTCAAGAAATGAATTGATTTTTGGTGAGACATATTCATGTGTATACTTTCACCGATCAAAATGAAATATTTTAATTTGAACCTTTTAATGTTAATTAATCACTTTCTTTTGGTCCCAAAAAACCTAGCACTTTAATTGTGGCCTCTTAATCATATGATACCACATAGGAGAATGCCAAACCCATTTTTAATCTTTTTTTTTCATTTGTCTTTCTTTTATAGAGAAGAACTAAGTGGTTAATAAAAATTGACCAGCTCACTAGTTTTTTTTCTTTGATTAGGAAAGGAATTATGGGGCTTCTCTATCTCGAGGTAGGTTGCCCTAAAGCATCCTTGCGGATGAGATCGTAAAGATCTGGAATGGCTGCACTGTTTGGTGAAATTGATATGTGGTAAAGTTTTGCTATAAAATCAGCCACAATATTAATTTCCCGGAAGATGTGAGAAATGCGACAGGCTGAGAATTGTCGCAAGTCGAGTAGTATATCTGAAATCACAAGCTCGATTTCCCATGGGTAGTCCCATTTGTCGTTTAAGGCATTGATTAGGCAGAGGTTATCGCCTTCAATCTCGATATGGAGATCCCTAGCTAAATTGCGTCTCGAATGCCATGACACATAGAGATCGCTTCAGCTATGATAGGGGAGATATTCCCTAGGGCACCATTGGCCATAGAAATTGGTTGGCCTTTATTGTCCCGAAAAATGTAGCCGTATGTAGCAGGTCCTTGGGTATTTTTGGATGCATCTGAGTTTAGTTTGTATACGTTAATGGGTGGTTTTGCCCATTTAATGTTCTTTCGTTTTCTTCTAGTTACTAGCCCTGCAGTTTTTTGTTTTTCCATGATGTCTTTTTTCCATTTTTGCCTTTTTACAGTCTTGTTGTTTCTGGATGAACTTTGTAAGATTCGGTATCGTATTCTTGTTTTGGTCTTCGAATATTTTTATGTTTCTATGGTACCAAATGCACCACCAACATATTGATAGGGTATCCATTACTTTCAAAATGGATTTGTCTATGATTTCGTTTAGTAATTGTGTTGGGTTTTTGTTGTCTGTATCCATGTTGCTAATTAGTTGTTCAATATGTAGGGTACTTTGTAGTATTTGTTTGGTGTGGGGGCATATAAACAGAATGTGTATTAAGTTCTCCACTATATAGTTGCACATGATGCACTCTAATGGGAGTAGTGAGACATGAACATGCCTTTCATATAGTTTTTCTTTGGTTGGTATCCCATTTTTGCTCACTTTCCATATGAAGTGTTTAACTTTGGGGGGTAAATCGAGTTGCTAGATCCAATTTACATTGGTTCCAGATAGTCCTTTGTTTTCATAAATCATGTTTATTGCACTCTTGGTAGAAAACCAGTCATTTCGGTTGTGTTTCTAGTAAAGTTTGTCTTCAAATTCATTATTAGGCAGTGCTTTATTTGCAATGGCTGCGGTAGTATCATTGTCAAAGTGTTTTTCCAATTCTTCTATTTTCAAGGATTTATCATGGTTTATATATTGCTCTACTGTTTCTAATTTATTTATAAGAGTAGTATCTTTTGCCAGGTTGGCTAGTTTTCCTATTGGGAGCCAGTTATCCTGCCAGAGTTTAATAGATCTTCCATTTTCTACCCATTGGAGGCCATTTTTGAATTCTGGTATGAGTTTTGTAAGATTACTCCATTACCAGGAACAATTTGTGTCTTTTTCCTTTCGTATTCTAGTATTGGTTTTGTTTTTATGTATTTTTCCTAGATGATCTTAACCCATATGTTAGTAGGCTCGGCGAGTAGTTTTCAGATTAATTTCATTTGAAGTGCTTTATTCATGTCTTCACTTTTTCTGATTCCTAGTCATCCCTTGCTAGCTGGCTTGCAGATTTCATTCCATCCTATGAGAGGTTTGTGGTTATTTTCCTTATTCTAAAAGATCTATCGGTTGATTGTATCTAGTTTTTTTGTGGGTGTCGACTGGTAGCATAAAATTTTGCATAATATAGCTTGGTTGGGCTGACAAAGTTGTTTTAATCAGAACTTTCCTTCCTTCTTGTGACAGTGTGCTAACCTTCCATTTAGTAAGTTGATTTGTTGTTTTATCGATAAGGGGTTGGAAAGTGAAGCTTATTACCCTTTCATTAATGATAGGGCAACCAAGGTACTTACCGAGGCGGTTGGTAGGTACTACATTAAAGATTTGTTGAATTTGCAATATAGTCGTCTGGTTTATGTATTTTATTACTTGAAATGTTAATTTATGGAAGTTGACGAGTTGTCTTGATACTTTGCAGTAATCATCAATAATTTTCTTTATTTTAGTACAAACTGCTTGTTTAGTGGATGAGAAGATGATAATGTAATCATCAAATGCTAGGAATGGGATTTTTGTACCATGTCTGTTAATTTTGATCCCTAAAGGGTTAGTTATTTCTGTCGCTACTTTTTGTAGTTGACGCGAGAGGATTTTAGCTCCTAGAATGAATATGAAAGGGGATAGGGGGTCGCCTTGTCTCAGACCCCTCTTGGGGAAGAATTCACGTCGTCGTCGTCAACAATTTATTGTGGTGCAAATTTATGCTACCACAATTGGCGCTGTCTGTGGGAAGCGAAAACGATGACGGAATTCTGACGCCGGTGAACAACAAAGTGGAAAGATGTGAAGGACGACATCACGTGAGATCTTCCATTGTGGTTGCATGACTGTGTAGGAGTATATGAAGAAGGAAAACAAAATCAAAAGCAAAGATGTGTATCTCAGTGTTCGAAGTTGCTCCACTTTATCAACTACCGGATGCGCGTCACCATCCAAGACGGTCACCATCTCGTCTGCAAATTCATGGCTTTTGACCGCCACATGAATCTCGTCCTCAACAACTGCAAGGAGTTCCGCAAGCTCCCCCACGCAAGGGCAAGAAGTCGACCGAAGACCGCTGCACTCTCGGCCTTGTCCTCGTCCTCCTCCGTGGCGAAGAAGTCGTCTCCATGACTGTCGAGGGGCTTCCTCCTCCTGACGAGTACCATACCAAGTCTGCTTCCGCCGCCGCCGATCAAGGAATCGGCCGCGCCGTTGGCCATGGAGTCCCCACCGCGCCTCTTGTCCAAATTCAGGCTGGCTTGGTTGGTCCCACTTCCGGCGTCGGTGGCCTTGCGCCTGGGATGATGCAGCCGCAAATCTCTCATCTGTCGGTGTCGTATCCTAACCCATAGATGATGTGACCTGTGGACCCGCTTGGTCCATGGATGTTTCTGCCCGGTAGTGTTCCACCGCAGATACAACCGGGGGATACGCCTCCTAGGTTACGGGTTGCCAGTTTATTACAATTACCATTGAAGGATATCACTGATGGTGGGGACCACAAGGTAAAGTAGGCATAAGTTTTTGAGAAAATTTGGCGCGAAGGGTCTCTTAAGGAAAAAAATAGCAAGTTTAGACCCAATTTTTCCAAAATTGCAAGTATGACCCCCTATTACTACACATATGGCACAAAGGGGGTAGAAGTGTTTTTTTAGGGTTTAGGGGTTAGGATTTAGGGTTTAGGGTGTAGGATTTAGGGTTTAGGGGTTTTTAAAGGCTTAGGGGGCAATGCGTCCCTACCTCCAAAGGCCGGCACGAAGGTCGTGATGGCGAGGGTCTCGATCTTGTATTGGGTCGCTGGGCACGAATGACTTCGGGGCAGCGGAATGAATAGTATTTTGTGAGGTTATCGGACACGGTGAGTGTCCGAGAGCAGCGGCGAGGATAGTGACACTATCGAAGACGTTGGCGGCAACGAGGGTGGGGACTCTCGATGCCGATGGCGACGGTGAGAGTGACACTGGATGGGGGTCGATGGCGTCGACGACAACGATGGCACTTGACATCGTTGGCGGCGGCGAGGCGGGATCCGATGGCAGTGGAGTGGGTTCGCTAGCGTGGCGAGGGCAAGAATGCTCTCGCTGGCGTTGGCGAAGAGGAAGGCGGTGGTGACCTTGGTGATGATGGGCTCAAATTGGGTTCGAGCAAGGGCCGAAGAGATGGCGGTGAAGCATATAATCGGAGGAACTCCGATTTGGTTTCCGTAGCGTCGGCTCGGGGAAGGAGGTGAGAAGTAGAGTGTTTTGGGTGACGCAGATCTAAGTGTTGGAGGCAATAAGGCTCTCGACAAAGACTTAGATTCAAAGGTTGCGTAACCTAGTTACAAAGGCCGAGATGGCCTTATATAGGCATTCGGCTTGGATGGGCCGAGACAAACAAATGGGCTAGCCCACTATGCAATAGTGGGCACACACCCGAAAGGGAAACTTACTAAAAATAGAAAGTACTAATAATGGGAAAATGCCGAATATGGGAACTTACTAAACATGGTAAGTTCCATAAATAGCAATGCTAAAAATAGAAAGATGCAAAAATGGAAAGTGTTCAAAATAGCATAAAAATACATGACATAAACCTCTAAACCCTAAAATGGCCAATGCCAACACTTGTTCCTTTGCAATGCTTCAGAGGTGGCGACGATGGCGACGTCGAAGGCCCGGGGGCGGTGCGCTTGGGCATAAGTGTGGCGCTGATGTGGCTTAGGCTTCTAGAGGCTCCCCAAGTGCAGTGCTCGAGCCAGGTATGGAAGTGCCCGGCTGGATGTCATCTGGGCCGCCAATGGTGAGAAGTAACCTTAGGGCCGACGCGGCTTCGGGGGCGCCTTGGCTGGCCACTAGGCGCGTGACTAGGGATTGGGTAGCCCTTGCAATGGCTTTGGCACGAGTCCTAGTCACGGGTCCATCACTGCGTAAGGACATGGCCTCCTCCTCCTCGGTGGTACTTATGGCGGGTAGGGTCGCATCACCCTCCCCCACTTGGGGGTGAAGCGTCCCCGCTTCACTGTCATCAAACTCGGGGGCCACATAGGGAAACAAGTCAGCCACGTTGAAAGTGTTGTGTACACCAAAATCGGGTGGCAACTCGACCTCATAGGCGTTGTCGCCGAAAGCCTTGACAACCCGGAATGGGCCATCTCCACGTGGCGACAACTTGGTCTTGCGGCGGCTGGGGAAGCGCTCCTTGCGTAGGTGCACCCACACTAAGTCTCCAGAGGTGTAGGTGACCTTGTGCCGGCCTTTGTTGTGTTGGGCCTCATATTGTTTGGAGCGTCTCTCCAATTGCTCTCTCGTGCGCCGATGAAGTTCCTGGACTTGGCTCGCTCTATTGGCCGCAGTCATATGCTCTTGCTCCTTTAGCGGCCGCGGCAACATGTCCATAGGTGTCAAAGGATTCCTCCCATACACCACTTCGAATGGTGTAAGCCTTATAGCGCTGTGCCTGGACCTGTTATATGCAAACTCAACAAAAGGAATCAAATCTTCCCAACACCTGGGATTGGCCTTGAGCATGGTTCGGAGAGGCCTCCTAGGGTCCTATTGGTGACCTCAGTCTGGCCATCAGTTTGGGGGTGATAGCTCGTGGAAAATAGAAGCTTTGTCCCTAGCTTCCCCCAAAGTGTCCTCCAAAAATGCCCTACAAACTTAGAGTCTCTATCACTCACAATTGTCCTGGGCACACCATGAAGTCGAACCACAAACTCAAAGAATAACTCGGCGATCTCACTCGCACTATGTGTGGTCCTACAAGGAATAAAGTGGGCCATCTTGGAAAACCTATTCACAACCACAAATATGGAATCACGGCCTTTCCTAGACTTAGGCAAACCGGTAATGAAATCCATGGACAAGTCTTCCCAAGGGCCGTGGGGAATGGGTAGGGGTGTGTACAAACCTTAGGGACTCGATCTAGCCTTCCCCCGTTGACAACTCACACAACTCCTACAATATCTAGTAACATGTGTAGCCATGTGTGGCCAAAAGAAATGCTCCCTCAATGCAGCTAGGGTCCTAGCAATCCCCAAAGTGGCCGCGGCCATCATGTGCCTCTTGAATGAGGAGGTGCCTAATGGAAGAACTAGGGATACACAATCTCCATGCCTTATACAAATACCCCTCATCCACAAAGTAAGACTCAAAATCACGACCCTCAAGGCATCTCTCATAGATAGGCTTGAAGAAAACATCAATCAAATACAAGTCTTTAATCAATGAAAATCCAAGTACCTTAGTTTGCAAATGAGTCAAAAGAGAGTACCTACGAGAGAGAGCGTCGGCCACAACGTTCTCTTTGCCCTTCTTGTGCACCACCACATATGGAAAGGTCTCCATAAACTCCACCCATCTAGCATGATGCCGGTTGAGTGTCGTTTGGCCCTTGAGGAAGCTAAGTACCGAGTGATCCGAGTGAATCACAAACTCCCGTGGCCAAAGGTAGTGTTGCCACGTCTTGAGTACCCTAATCAAATCATATAATTCCTTATCGTAAGTAGGGTAGTTTAGAGTAGCAACTGTGAGCTTTTCACTAAAGAAAGTTATCGGCCTCTTCTCCTAGTGAAGGACACCGCCAATGCCAACATCGGAAGCATCACATTCAATCTCGAAGTGCTTGGAGAAGTCTGGTAGCTGCAGCAGGGGTGCACGGCATAAAGCATCCTTCAATGCCTCTAAAGCTGCCTCATGCTTGGGAAGCCAAACCACCACGGCTCCCTTCTTGGTCAACTCATGTAGAGGCGCGGCAATCGAAGATGAATCCCTATAAAAAAAGGCGATAGAAGCCGGCCAACCCCAAAAAAGATCTCACCATGGTAGGGGTGCTCGGCGTTGGCCACTTCGTGATGGCCTTGATCTTCTCGACATCCACACGTAGTCCTTCTTTGGACACGACAAACCCTAAAAAATTGGTCGAGTCCGAGACAAAACTACACTTCTTGAGGTTGCCATAAAGCTGCTCCTTTCGAAGTGTCTGGAACACCTTTCGAAGATGCTCCACATGATCCTGCAAGCTACGTGAGTACACAAGAATATCATCAAAATAAACAACAACAAACTCACCTAGAAACTCCCTCAAGACGTGGTTCATCAACCGCATGAATGTGCTCGGAGCGTTGGTGAGGCCGAATGGCATAACAAGCCACTCGTATAGACCATACTTGGTCTTGAATGCCGTCTTCCACTCATCCCCTTCTTTCATCCATATTTGGTGATAGCCACTGCACAAGTCAATCTTTGAGAACAACGAGGCATCGTGGAGCTCATCCAACATGTCATCGAGGCGGGGGATTGGGTGGCGATACTTCACCGTGATCTGGTTGATGGCGCGGCAGTCCACACACATCCTCCATGAGCCATCCTTCTTTGGCACAAGGATCACGGGCACAACACAAGGGCTTAAGCTCTCTCGGACATAGCCTTTCTCAAGCAACTCCTGGACCTGGCGTTGGAGCTCCTTTGTTTCCTCAGGGCCAGCTTTGTAGGCGGCTCTATTGGGCAAAGATGCTCCAGGACCAAGTCAATCTGGTGCTCTATCCCCCGGACAGGCGGTAAGCCTTGGGGCAAGTCCTCGGGTAAGACGTCGGTGAACTCAAGCAGCAGCGCGGCCACAGGCGGGGGCAAGGGCTTCTCCTCGGCGCTCTCTGGTCTGGAGGTAGGCACAAGCAGAAAGCAAGGCCTTTGACCCTTGAGCGTCGGAGTCAAGTCGATGGGCCTCGCCAGAAGCAGCCTTTGCTCGCAGCGGCCTTGCAATCCGGGCGTTGTTGGCGATCTTGCGGCCATCGGCGACTTTGCTCAGACACTGAGCCCTGGGTGGTCTCCATTGGTGTGATAAGGGCCAGTGCTCGAGCCAGATTTGGATTCGCCCCGCCAGGTCTCCTTGGGCCTCTGTTTGCCCTTCTTCGCAGCAGCGTGCTCGGCACTAGGGGCTGGCAGGGAGGCACTGGGTGCAGCAGTGGTGGCACTCGACTTTTTGGAGCTAGTGCCCGACCCAAAAGTAGTATGGCCAGGATTGGGGTCGAGACGCTTCGGCGGGCCAATCGAGGGTGCATTAGGGCTAGCCGTAGTGGCTTCGATGGCCTTTTGTCGATCCCTTTCAACCTGATCCTGCAATATCTCATGGGGAGACATAGGTAAGAGGGTCACGCGCTTCCCATGGTAGGTAAACACATAGGTGTTTAGATACCCGTCGTGAAGCACGCGACGATCGAATTGCCATGGGCGCCCAAGCAAGAGATGAGTGGCGTCCATAGCAATTACATCACACAAGATGGTGTCACTGTATTGACCAATGGAAAAGGGTATGAGGCACTGTCGTGAGACATTGTTACCTGAAGTGGAGGAAATCCATTGAAGGCCGTAGGGCTGCGGATGTGTAGTCGTCTCTAAATTGAAGTGTTTGACGACCTTGTCATTGATTATATTGCAGCAGCTACCACCATCAATAATCACGCTAAGAGTGGCTGTCTTGACGATGCACCGGGTGTGAAAAATATTTTCACGTTGGTCGACAAGAGAAGCCTCCTTCACCGTGAGGATTCGGCGTGTCACAAGGCTTAGCGGCGTCCCGGCGTGAAGCGCGGCAGCCTCGCAAGTGTACTCCTCCTCCTCATCTTCCAAGCCCTCCTCAATGGCCTCCAAGGAGGGCTCGTCATCATCCTCCATGGACTCGTACCCGGCCGTTGCATTGGAGAAAAGCACACGCTTGGTATTGGGGCAATCTCGCTTGTAATGGCCCCGGCCACCACATTTGTAGCACTCCAATTGACTAGTGCGTTCTGGGGCCAATGATTGTGTCTTCGGCGCCGCGGCGCGGTTGGAGCTAGCTGTGGGCGCCGTGGGCTTGGCACTACGGCCTTGTGCTGACGGCGTTGAACCTGAAGCACCTGAACGCACATTATTCGAAGGGAATTGACTAGAGTTAGGAACATACCTTTGGGAGCCATAGGAAGGATAAGGGCCTTGACGCTTGCGCATTTGTTTCTTGTGAAGTTGCATAGCCGCATGCGTGAGAGCGTTTAGGTCCTTGATGGGTAGCACCTCCAATTGATCCCGAATATTGGTGTTGAGGCCAGTGAGGAATTTGGTCCTCAATGTGTAAGGCGCAACACTAATCGACGCCTTGTGGTACATGTCTTCAAGGCGGGAAATGAACTCCAAAGGATTTTCCGTGCCTTGCCGAGCCATAGCGATGTCGAGGCGCATTTGATTCCTATAATCCGTGGGCACATATTTCTGTGTCATTATGTACTTGAGTTGGTGCCACTCGTTGATAGGCAAGAAATTGCGCCGAATGCGGTCCTCCACGAGGCGGTGCCACCATGTCCTCGCGGCGCCGTGGAAGTTGATGGTGGCAGCGGCCACATGCTCGATCTCCGGTATTTGGCATGATCTCAAAGTGTATTCCGTCGCCTGCAACCACTCAAGAAAAATAGCCGGATTGTATTCACCATAAAAAATTCAATTTTTACCTTAAACTCATGGCGAAAGGTCCTTAGGGGCATTGCCGGCTGGGCTGGTTGAGCGCGCGGCGGAGGGACATAATAAGGGCCATATCGAAAGCCTTGGGCTTGGTAAGGCGCCTGGTATCCGAGTTGGTGTCTTCGGCCGTCATCATGGCCACGGTAGCCGCCTACCGGGGCCATAGGCTCCAAAACTGGGGGGCGCTGCCGGCGCTGTTGACCATGGTTTGGCACGGCTTGGCGGACATCATATGGCATGTCATGCCGCCGAAAGCCATCATCGCGCCTGGTGTTGGCCATTGTTGCCGGATATGCGCCTTGGGGAAGCAATGGCGCCGAGATCCAGCCTTCGGGGTGATCTTGCAATTCTGCTGGATCTCCAAGGGGAGGATGGAAATTCCCGGGATTGAGCATCCTCGAGTCTTCCATCTCCTCATCATCAAATTCTTCAAAGGCTTCATGGTGGAGGGGCGTTGTAGAGTAGTAGCCCTCCAAGCCATATCTTGGCGTTCTTGCACTTTGATGCACCAAGTGATCCTCCACGTGAAAGGGCACAAGTGTGGGGTTGACAGGCTTGTTGGCGCCGGCATTGCCCTTGTGGCGCCTGTGTTCGCAGCGTTGGCGGCGAGAGTCATGCGCTGCGGTGTGGCCTTGGCTATCTCGAAGCGCTGAGGCTGATTGGCGGCGGCGATCCTTCTTAGCTGCGGCATACCTGTCATCAAATTGATAGGGTGCAGAATACTCACCGGGATAATTGCGAGCCTCATCGTCGTCGGAGGAGTAGTCGAGCGACGACGTTGTGGGCGCTTGGTGGGCTTGCGGTGAAGCTTGCCCTTGTCGGCTCTCAATGACCGACTGGATGCGATTGAGGCGCGGTTGGGGCTGAGATGTCGAGGGCATAATCCCTTTGCCCTTGTCAAGACGGGCGTTGCTTGGCCCGGCCACGGTGGTGTGGTGCAGCGGCGGGTTAGCCATGCCAAGGTTGGGAGTGGGGTCGGTGGTCTTTTCACTTCGTAGTTGGGCCACCAGTTGTCGAAGCTCTTGGATCTCCCTTTGCTCAGCCGAGAGCTCCAATATGGGGTCTTGTTGTTGTTGAAGTCCGGTGTCAACCACCGTGTTGGACGGGTGTTCTTGGTAGCCATCTTCGTTGCCATTGCCACCGGTGGGAACCGAGAAGCTACCTATCACAATAGGACCAGACATCGAAGTAACAACGCACAACAACAACACAACCAAAGATAAAGCAAGCACTCATAAGTCACAAAAGTTCACGAAGGGAAGGCAAGGTCTTTAGCCGTGAGGGCGGCTTAAGGCAAGCGAAATAATTGAGATAAGCAAGCAAGAAATCAATGAAATAACTTGACAAATTTCTTAATTACTTACGCAACTAATCACTCAACATACAAGACAAACCTTCAAGCATGAACCTAGACAATGGAGAGGTAGAGAAATGAGCCTAGCCGAATAGGGGAAGAAGTTTACCTTATTTTGGCTATGCTTTTTTTTTTTTTTTGAAAGTCGATTGTCTTTTTTTTTTTGAATTAATTCGACTTTGACTTTTTTGAATTTGGAATTTTGAAATCCGAAATCTTTTTGATTTGATTCGGATATGATTGACAATTAAATGTAAACAAAATCGGCTAAGTGACTTAATTTGGAAAGAAATCACTAAAATTTCGTGATAGGAGAGAGAGAGTGTTGATTGAGATTCGGTGGTTAATGACAATCAATTTGGCCAGATATGGTAAGCAACAAATCACGTAATTAACTAGCAAATCAATCAAGCAAATCTCAGCAAATCTCATGCATGCAAATCCCTAAAATTTCGCTAGGGTTATCAATGAAGATCGGCCAAGAGAATCTCTTGTGGAACCGATTTGGACAAGCAATTTTCGGCAAGATAAAATTTTGTAACAATGGCGGAAGCTTTGGATAATGGTGGAGAAAAAATTTTCGTGAACAAAAGCAACTAGAAGCGACTTACAAGACCTTTGGCTTTGATCCAGTTGATGCGTCCCTACCTCCGAAGGCCGGCACGAAGGTCGTGATGGCGAGGGTCTAGATCTTGTATTGGGTCGCTGGGCACGAATGACTTCGGGGCAGCGGAATGAATAGTACTTTGTGAGGTTATCGGACACGGTGAGTGTCCGAGATCAGCGGCGAGGACAGTGACACTACCGAAGACGTTGGCGGCAACGAGGGTGGGGACTCTCGATGCCGATGGCGACGGCGAGGGTGACACTGGATGGGGTCGATGGCGTCGAATACAACGATGGCACTTGACAGCGTTGGCGAAGGCGAGGCGGGATCCGATGGCAGCGGAGTGGGTTCGCTAGCGATGGCGAGGGCAAGAATGCTCTCGATGGCGTTGGCGAAGAGGAAGGCGGTGGTGACCTTGGTGACGATGGACTCGAATTGGGTTCGATCAAGGGCCGAAGAGACGGCGGTGAAGGATATAATCGAAGGAACTCCGATTTGGTTGCCGTAGCGTCGGCGCGGGGAAGGAGGTGAGAAGTAGAGTGTTTTGGGTGACGCAGATCTAAGTGTTAGAGGCAATAAGGCTCTCGACAAAGACTTAGATTCAAAGGTTGCGTAACCTAGTTACAAAGGCCGAGAGGGCCTTATATAGGCATTCGGCTTGGATGGGCCGAGACAAACAAATGGGCTAGCCCACTATGCAATAGTGGACACACACCCGAAAGGGAAACTTACTAAAAATAGAAAGTACTAATAATGGGAAATGCCGAATATGGGAACTTACTAAACATGGTACGTTCCATAAATAGCAATGCTAAAAATAGAAAGATGCAAAAATGGAAAGTGTTCAAAATAGCATAAAAATACATGACATAAACCTCTAAACCCTAAAATGGCCAATGAGAACACTTGTGCCTTTGCAATGCTTCGGAGGCGACGACGATGGCGACGTCGATGGCCCGGGGGCGGTGCGCTTGGGCATAAGTGTGGCGCTGACGTGGCTTAGGCTTCTAGAGGCTCCTCAAGTGCAGTGCTCGAGCCAGGTATGGAAGTGCCCGGCTGGATGTCATCTGGGCCGCCAATGGTGAGAAGTAGCCTTAGGGCCGGCGCGGCTTCGGGGGCGCCTTGGCTGGCCACTAGGCGTGTGACTAGGGATTGGGTAGCCCTTGCAATTGCTTTGGCACGAGTCCTAGTCACGGGCCCATCACTGCGTAAGGACATGGCCTCCTCCTCCTCGGTGGCACTCATGGCAGGTAGGGTCGCATCAGGGGGTCAAGGAGCTAGTTTATTTAATTAGGAGTCCAAACTTGCTATTTGACCCCCCTTAAGGGGTCAAAAATCCTAAGGATCGTAATTTTTTTTGTTGATTTGGATGGGCCTTATTTGTTGATGGGCCAAGATTGATGGAAGAGGTGTGTTTTTTCGTTTGGGTCGTAAGGAGAGGCTCGAATTCAACCCACGGTAAATTTCGATATCGAATATGTTCCGTCTAAATTGAATTAAATTCATTTCTTTTTTGCAAATAATATATGTAAAATAACTTTATATAATTATTATATATTTATGCCATGTCGGTACAAACGTTGGAGCAAACCACTAATTAAAGTGAGGCATGATGTCCATCGGAAAAGATGATCAATTCCTTAGAAGGAGCATTTGAGCGCTAACTATGAAAGACCGAGAAGTGCAACGTTGAAAGTAAGGTCCGGGGCAACTGAAGTTCTCACTAGATGGTTTGAGAACGACAATGTCCAACAAAAGAGAACTCGTCAGCTAAGTTTTCAGCTCTTTTTCTTAAATTCATTGATAAAGCATCATATTATCTGAAACATATCACAAATTGTTCGAAACAACAAGCCTTTCGGGCCGCAGAGGCACGGGTTGTCGTCTTATTCTATTATCCTACGAGCCGTAGGGGCACGAGCTGACATCAGTCTTGTTTCTATTAGCCTACGGGCTGCATGTGCACGAGCTGCCATCTTATTCTATTAGCCTACGGGTCGTAGGGGCACGAGCTTCCATCCTATTCTATTAGCCTATGGGCTACAGGGGCACGAGCTGCCATCCTATTCTATTAGCCTACGGGCTGCAGGGGCATGAGTTGATGTCCTATTCTATTAGCCTACGGGCTACAAGGGCACGAGCTGTCATCTTATTCTATTAGCCTACGGGCAGTAAGGGCACGAACGCCACCAATCTTTATTTCATTAGCCTTGGCCCACAAGGTATGGTTACACAAGACCAGCTTAGAAACAAAAATTGTACTAGCTTCCACGATGGATGCAACGCTACAAAACGCACAAGTTGTTGATTTCTATACAAACCAGAACGAGCCAAGAAAGCATAGAGCATGCAAGTCGTTATACAAAGTAATGATATGCTACATCTAAATCTAATCCAAACGATAAGTTCATCAACCTAACTCCACATAGTCGTATTAAAACCGACACCACGTTGTTGTGCCAAACCGACTCCATAAAGTCGCACTAAAATCGACACCACGTTGTCATGTCAAGCCGACTCCACAAAGTCGCACTAAAACCGACACCACATTGTGGTGCCAAGTTGACTCCACGAAGTCGCACTATAACCGACACCACGTTGTCGTACCAAGCCGACTCCATGAAGTCACATCAAAACCGACACCATGTTGTCGTGCCAAGCCGACTCCACGAAGTCGCACTAAAACGGACACAATCAAATTGTGGAGATAAAAATTATTCAATCAAATTTATATTTAATTGTTGATATCATTTAAAGTGTTGGGCCAAAAGGGAAAAGCCCATTAGGGCAAAAAGCCCATCGAGATGTTTTCAAGTATAAAAGAGGTAGAAGAGGTAACCAAACACCCTGACCTCTACTAATCTCTTTCATTCAATTCTCCTACTTTGAAACCCTAGCCCTCATCTCTACGAGCAGAGATCTGACTTGAGCATCGGAGGTGAAACGGGGGACAAAGCCCTGCCTTTGGCTTTTCTCTATGTTCGCAAGGCACTAGAAAGATGATCGAAAGGAATCCAGGATCGTCGGAGTCACGGATT
This sequence comes from Rheum nobile, assembly GCA_027886185.1. NCBI lineage: Eukaryota > Viridiplantae > Streptophyta > Magnoliopsida > Caryophyllales > Polygonaceae > Rheum > Rheum nobile. Next base: position 895,359 of record WOAB01000685.1, on the reverse strand, counting down.
CACGTCGTCGTCATCAACAATTTATTGTGGTGCAAATTTATGCTACCACAATTATCATCCTTCATGTAGAAGATTTTGTTCCACATAGAGTCAGTGGAGATAATGATGAAGTACTTGGTGTAGAGGATTTGAATACTCATGATGATACGATGAGAGATGACATGGTACCTTTAATACATGAGGCAATGAATTTAAGAATTCCTTCAAACATAGAGAGTCAAAATTTTGATGTGGGTGTTGAACAAAATGAGGAATCAAATGAAATGCCTAAAAGTTTTGTAAGATTGTTGAGAAGTGTTGAGGAATATTTGTATCCAAGATGTAATACATTTTCAAAGTTAGAGTTTATGATAACCTTACTCCACTTGAAAGTGAGCCACAAATGGAGTGATAAATCATTTTCCATGCTCTTAAGTGCTATACATAGGGCCTTCGGGTTTGATGGAACCTTCCCAAAAAACTCATATGAGGCAAAGAAGTATACCAAAGATTTAGGTTTGAATTACATTAAGAATGATGCATGTAAAAATCATTGCATTTGATTCCGGAAAGAGTATGCAGATTGCGATGTTTGCCCTATCTGTGGGTGCTCTAGATGGAAAGATGTCACCCATGATAAAGATGAGAGCGACAATGATGGTGAATTGTCGCATAAGGGAAATAAGGTTCCTCAACTAGTCCTTCATCATTTTCCAATAACTTCTAGGTTTCAAAGAATGTATATGTCTCAAAGTTGGATGGACAAATGCGTTGGAGCAAAGAAAGCCGCCCTGATTATGGGATTTTAAGGCATCATGCATATTCTAAGGCATAGAAGTTTATCGATGAATGTTTTCCTGACTTTGCTATTGATCCACGAAATGTTAGATTGGCACTAGCAAGTGATGGGTTTAATCATGGAGCTCGAGTTACTAGCAAGTATAGCATATGGCCGGTGTTTCTTGTTCCCTACAACTTGCCTACGTGGATGTGTATGAAGAGTGAAAATATCATATTGTCTTTGTTAATTTCCATGCCTAAATTTCTTGAAAATGACATAGATTTGTTCCTCCAACCATTGATTGATAGGCTAAAAGAGTTGTGGGAAGTTCGGGTCAAAACTTATAATATGCATGCATTATTAATGTGAACAATTAACGATTTTCTAGCTAATCTATCCAGTTAGAGTACTAAAGGCGCCCTTGCTTGTCCTCATTGTCATAATCAAACCAAATCCCGATGGTTAAAGCATGGCCACATATTTTGCTATATGACTAGTCACACATTCATTCACCAGGACACAAATGGAGAATGACAGCAAACAGTTTGGCAGTGTCAAGAAGGACAAAACTCCAACATTGCTAAAAAGAGATGGGATTATGGAGGCTTTGAGTGCATTCAAAAATGTTAATTTTGGCAAGAAAGATGAGAAAAGAAAAAGAGGTTACAGAGGAGTATGCATCCTTTTTTTAGATTTTTTTGTTTCCTTTTTTTAATAAACTCAACGTTTTAGAAATAAAGATAACCTTTTGGTATTATGCGAAAAAATTCAAACTTCGGGGAGAATGACGGTCGCCGGCAACTTTGCTCGCACGAAGGGAGAATAAGACTTGTTTAGAGGAGTATGCGTCCTTTTTTTAGATTTTTTGTTTCCCTTTTTTTTTTAATAAACTTAACATTTTAAGGTTAAAGATAATCTTTTGGTATTTCGCAAAAAAAATCAAACTTCAGGGTTATGCCAAACTTTAATGTAACACGCAAATATTTCAGGGTTATCATGCTAAAAAACAGAAGAAAAAAACATTGATTTAACATCCGCGTAAAAACATTTATGAGGTTTCTACAGAAAAAAGCATTTTCAAAGAATCTTGCCTTACCACCGTCCGATTGAGAAAAAAAATCTATGGGCTATACCTAGAGGTGTCAAACGGGTCGATTTCGGGTCAAAATTTACGGGTCGATTGTGGGTCAGGTCGTTACGGGTCAGGTACGGGTTCGAGTCGACTCAACTGGTCGAGAGTGCAATGTCAAAATTTTATAAAATGAATATTTAAATTAAAACAAAAAATAATAAATCAAAAAATATTATTATTATTATTATATAATATTTTAATAATACAATATATTATAATATTTAATATATAAAATATAAATACTTTATAACGAGTAAATGACCCAAATCAGAAATTTTCTAAAAAAAAAAAACCATGGCGTAAAGTTTGGAACCCACATGACTTTGAGTGGGATGAAATCACGGGACTCGTACCAGGATCCGACACTGCTACAAAGAAATTTGGAGTAAACACGAGGGACGAAAAGGCTTCCGAGCATCTCGACCATGGCGGATGTGATCGACGGCATGAAGTTCGAGCAGAGACACGGCAAGGAGAGGGTGAGGGTTGGCAGAGTTTGGCGAAATGACGACGGATCTCACTCCTTTGTCGAGTGGAACGTCTCCATCACCCTCTTCTCCGATTGCGTTGCATCCTATGTTCGTGATGACAACTCTGACATCGTCGCCACCGATACCATGAAAAACACCGTGATTCCCTTTCTCCCGTCATATTTTTTAGTAGGATTAGACAGTTTGAAGATGTGGATTTGTTGCTTTAGTGATCTGTGATGCTATCCCCGGAGTTAAGCGGGAAATCGTGCCTGGCTTTTGCTAGTTTGGGGCTTTTGTTTCGCTATTGGATACGGAATTTTATGTTGCAATTTTTTTGAGATTTTGATTGGTGTTTAATTTTGGGGATCGTGAGTTTTAACTTTTAACCCCCAAAATTCTAAGGGACCAGCTAGTAATCGAGAATGAATCATTATAAGAGATAGTTCCTAATTGATTAATGAATCATGATCACCAGCTTAGAAAATGTGTTAACTGATTTATGAAGTACCTGCAGCCTGCGATACTTCTATTATCCCAAGTCCCAACCAAAAGCTACTTAGCTTGATAAGTTGATGTGATTAGCATGTTGAACTTTGAGCTCAAATTCTAGATGTTGTGTTTGTGCAAGGTGCCAAGCGGAGTAACACTAATTGAAGAGAATAAAAACATTGTGTGCACTGTCCTTCAGGAATGCAAGCCTGTTTCAGTCATTCACATTTATTATGTATAAATAGTTTAAAACAGTTTCATGTCAATTTATCAAGTAATGGCTGTCTATCCTCTGAGTGTATGCTAAGTGGTTATATACCTACAAGCAACAAGCATGCTTATCTGATAAAAATTGCTTGAAAGTTGCAGGACAGTGAGGCTAGCTATGATTTGAATAACAATTTATTAAACAAAATAAACCTTGTAATCTAACTTGAGCTCTCTACTTATTCATCTCTTGAGTTTTAAATGTATGAAGATTTGATCAAATTACAGGTTTATGTAAAAGCAAAGGAATGTAAGCAGCAACTCTCTCCTGAAGATTTTGCTATCGTCCTTGCAAAGCACTTCACATCATTTTATCAGCAGGTATTTGCAACACTGAGGTCTCATAATCTTTGTTCAATATGTTGTCTGTGCTCTTGCATGTAGTCTGTGTTGCTTTTTTGTTAAGCCTTTGTGCTCTTACTGTTTGCTTAATGTGGTATTTTTTCAGAATACATGTTCATATGTCTTGCCAAGTAATTGATATGAACTTCTGATGTTAACCAGAGGGTCTGACTTGGTATTTAACTTTCTTGATGGCCAAAAGGTTTCGGATCTTACCAAATATTACCAAGCTTCCTGCTCACCCCTTTTTCTCTTCTTATCTTTCCCTTTGACCTCCCATGTAGTGGCAACTTTTCTATTCATTTCATCTTATGCGTTCCTGGAAGTCCGGAGCACCACTATCTTCAAATTACACATTAAAACTTACTATCATGTATATGATAGAAGACAAATATTCTTATAAACTGCAATTCTTTTATTCTTCAAGACAAATATCAAGTGGGGATAAAATGCGTGTGTTGGAGGATCAATAAAAGGTGGTAAGTACTAAGTAATGTTGCTCACGTGATGACTCATTGACACTACAACCCCTTGTGTTTTTCATTTTGCAGGTTACAGCTGCTATTGTAAACATAGTTGAGAAGCCATGGAAGCGTGTTTATATAAATGGTCAACCTCATAACCACGGTACGTCTCTATTATTTGTGTCAGAAAGAAGTAGAAGAAGAAAATGAGTAGAGGCAGATGTTATGGTTTTTGGATATCCTCTGCAATCCATGCATTTTCTCAATACGCAGACATGTCAACAGTATAGTGTTTGTTTTTTCTTTGTCTAATGTTATTATGACAGGAAACCTGCTCATGGATCTTGTTACTAAAGGTTCATTATGATTTTGTATTCTTTGAGGCTGGATTAGTTATATACATAAAGTACCATGAGGTTACTGCTACAACAATGTGCAGCATACTAGCAGTAAATGACATATCAGTCCTTACTCCTAAGGTTTAATTCAATATTTTGTATTATATGCTGTTCCATGTTCCCCTTAATTTAGAGTTGAACATTTGTTTTGTTGTGCATTCGAGGTTTCCACATATTGCCATATAATATGTCCTTGTATTAGTCATTTTGTTGCAGATACTCTTGTATTTCCCTTTTTCCCTGCTTTATCCGTGAAGTAAACCAAATATATAATATATTTGTTAGTATTTCCAGTAACTAATAAAATATTCTTATGGATCCTGTGTATTTGAAATAATATGAATTTCCCATCAAGTTAATAAGGGTTTATTTCATTTTCCTAGGATTTGAACTTGGATCTGAAAAGCACATGACAGAAGTGGTGCTGAAGAAGTCTGGTGATTTGAAGATAACTTCAGGTGTTCAAGGATTATCCGTCCTAAAGACTACACAGGTATTCGTTTTCGTTCCATTTTCAGTCAAATGACTTGCTTGCCTTTTAAAAAGAAAGGTTTTAGTTTCTCATAAGGTCAGATACCGTTTAACTTTAGAACTTTTGGTTCATCCCAATCCAAGCATTGCATATGCACATATCTACTCTGCTGGAAATTTTCCAAATTGGTAGATTCTTTGTTTAACAACAATGTGATCTAGTTAATATCTACACAAGGGATTTCACTTGCCCTAAAACAGAGGATGTGGGTGCAAACAGGATAACATTTACGGAGCATATAAGGTGAATTACGGATGGATTATCAAAACAAATTTTTACCCTTATAAGGTGAACTAGGACTACGACCAAATTGTTCTGGCGTGCTACATTGCTATGTATTTGTGCATTGCACGAGTTCTTATTCTTTCTATGTCAATGTATGAACTTCTGGAGGAGATCACAAACAATGGTATTACATCTTAGATTCAATAATCATGCTTCAAGTCTGTAGGAAGTTTTCATCCAATTAAGAGTCTTTTGCATAATGTATTTCAAATAATAATTGCGAAGAAATTTTCAAAGTAAACATAATCCAGAAGAAGGTTACCTGTTTCACAATCAACGTTTATTGACTTCAACAGTCAGGTTTTGAAAGTTTCATTAGGGACAAGTACACAATTTTGCCAGACACACGAGAAAGAATGCTGGCAACTGAAGTTACTGCAACTTGGAGGTATGTTTCTCCGAATAAAAACTGATGTTGATTGAAATCTAAATAGTGAGAAAAAGTTTGCCTTGAAGATTATATATGTCTTGTATTGGAACAACTGTTCTCTTGCTTAGTTTGCAGAATATAAATTTTCTGATCAGGTGGATGTCATGCATGCAGGTACCCTTTCCAATCTCTAGGTAGTGTTCCCTCAAAACCAGGCTACTTCAACGAGAGATATGATGCTGTGAAGAGAGTATTGCTCGAGGTCTTCTTCGGTCCTCCCAAAGAAGGAGTGTACAGCCCATCTGTTCAGAGCACTCTCTACCAAATGGCAAAAGTCATTCTTGCCAGGTGAGTTCCTAACGTCTTTTACCCTCTTTGGAGATGCAGACCATTGTAAAGAGTAACTCCCACTGCAGAAGCAACTGATAAATGGTTGCCAAATTTTCAGGTTCCAAGATATAGAATCGATAGAGCTGAAAATGCCGAATATTCACTTCATCCCTGTCAATCTGTCAAGCAAAGAGAATCCTGCAATGGTCAAGGTACAGCTTCGCTCTCAAATAGATACGCCCCCATATCAAATGAAGATTCTATGACGTTGGGTATTCTCATATGAATCTACTTTTGCAGTTTGCCGATGATGTCTACCTACCAACAGACGAGCCACATGGATCGATCCAAGCAAGCTTAACCCGCCTCTGGTCCAGATTGTAGCAAGCATCTATACACAAACCGTCCTTGTAATCCAACAATGTTTACCTTCATTACAATGTTATCTGTTAACATAAGCAATATTATCCGGACCGGATACAATGTTCTCATCTTCTGGATAGCCAAGTAATAAATATGTGACTTGCACACTCTTCATTTTCTCTCAGAACAGTGAACAAACGTGTATTCTACACTCTCAGTATGTTTTGTTGGTGTGCAAGCTGATGAGACCAAAATTGACATGCTATGAATTTCTTCCTGGTTACCAATCACCGTACCTACTTCAGAGAACTTTCCACGCAGCTGCAAGAACCAAAATAGAAGGGGGGAGAAACTTGATTTCATCACTGAACTTTTCCACCTAGTCTACACAAAATTACTGAAAATAGGCAAGTTTAACATAACTACCATGCAAAGAGAAATTACAGAAAACTACTACCCATTTTCATTTTGGGTTCGGTCATGTTAGGAGGTGTAACAGGATCAGGATGGACTGTTTGGGTTCCTACTGATTTCCACGTGTCTAGTTTCATCCAAAGCGGTGTCGACAAGTCGAAAGTTTGATGTGCGGTTGTTTGATCCTGATAAGTACAGTCCTCTGGATGTTGATTCACTGGGGAAACTAGTCCAGGGGAATCCTGCAAAGTCGGGTTTGGAGTACGAGTTTGTGTTCTGAAGGAACTCAGCAGTGCTGATGATGTGTCTGCTTACGAACCCATATCACACGCTAGGCGATTTCGACAGCAAGATTGTGAGGTTTGTGGAGGATTCTGACATGGAAAGGCCAGGTGGAGGCTGGGCTAGGATCTCTGTGATCGACAGCCAGGCTGATCTGCCGAGGGTGTACAAGTCAGCGCACGCGTTTGTGTGGGGCCGGCCTATTGGCCATGGCATTGCCTGTGATAGCTACAAACGGAATTCCTAACTGAAGCGGAGAGGATGAGTCAGCTGCAAATCTTGATGAGACGCGTCAAGAACAATCCCCAGGAGGCTAAGGAGAAAGGCGGCCGCGCCAGGGAGGATATGATAAGGAGATTCTCTCCTGAGGTTGTTGCCCAAATTGTTAGCAATCATATACCCCCTAAAACTATGTGGATGTTTTATTTATATGCTTGTTTATGTTGTGGTTCACGAATCAGTAAAATTTTAGGAGCACAGTTTGATTTTATCCAAATCTTCTTCCACTGCAGCTGCTCTTTCTGCATTTGCCTTCCATTTCTTTCTGATGGGAATGCAAGAAAACAAAACAATGTCTCTATATTATGTGTAGAACAGAATTGCTTATGGAAATTTGGGCTGAAATACAAATCTCCCATCTTCCATATAATGCCAAGGTAACCATTTGTGACCAAGTGTGTTTATCTGGTGCAAGGAAGTCAAAGTAAGTCCATGGCATGGAGGCAGGTTGTAAACAAGTTGCGAGCATTGCTTGGACTCAAGGTGGGAATATCTATCAAATCCACACTATAAAACTGTTCCACTGAAAGCATTCATTCGAAAAGGACAATGGGCAAAAGTAACATTATTACATCCCTTCATCATCTTTCCACAGAGCTCATGGGAGAGCTACATGGGGATGAAGCCATCAGTTTTGATACAATGCAGTCTGTGTTTGAAGCAACAGACGGATTCGAGATATAAGACCAAGACCAACTGTTATAACGAAAAGGAGAATTTCGATGTTCTTACTGGAGATGGGGGGCAAAGACTGTCAAGACTTGTTTGTAAACTGGCCTTTTGAAGTCCACTGCCTGTAAAGTAAGAAGACAAAAATGACAAGGAATATTGGCAGAAATAATGTTCGAATAGAAGAATAAGCGCAGCTCACAAGCTCAACCACTCTTTCTGGAGGCATCCATGACCACTGGCCAAACTCCGGCTTCTCTTTTCCATCTCCCTTAAGATTGATCTCATTGTCGTCACCCGTGAGTTTGAGAAGAAACCTGCGCTTGTCATATAGTCAAATTATGGAGTTACAACAAAATGCTATTCAGAAATATGAGAATCTGGTAAGTTGATTACAAGTTAGAACATAAACATAGCACAATACTGAAGCCCTACAGACTAGCAAAAAAATGCCAAAATTTACACACTATCCTTCCCTTTACTATATTTCCAAATCACCCTTATAAAACTTGTTTAGGACAAGGGAGATGTTTTTTTCTTTCAAAATCATAACTTATGCAAAGATTAACTGTATTTCCCTTCCCTTTATGTTTTAACATGCATGTTAAACAAACAATGAAATACACTCTTTCCTATTTACTTCCTCTAGAAGCTTGACAACCAAGATTGAAGTTATCCAAATACATAGGTCCCAAATCCTATAGCGTTGCAACATGGCAACATTTATCCCATATATTAAAGAAATCTAAGCATGAAGTCATTACATATTACAATACACTATAACCATTTTCTCAATCTATCCATTCTAACAGATGCCTAGTAAATTGCACACTTTTTCAATGTGCAAGGGTACTTTATAAATAGGCTGATTGCTCACCACTTCTGGGTTTGGCCTAACCAGTCAGATCCCCATTGACCTCTCAGCTTTTCTCTCACATCTGGTGGGAAGTCATAAGTCAACCAGTAAGGTACCTATGCAGATAAATGGTGGTTTCAGTAACATATACAAGTCTAGAGGTTAGAAAGGACAACGATACTCCATAGGTTATATATCTTTTTGTTTGAAGTTGCCCCAATTAGAAACGTAGCAGCAACACCAAATATCTAAATGAATTACAAACAAATTTCAATTTTTATGTTAATGAAGTTTATAAGCATCTTCCTCAAATCCTAACTCAACCCCTAAACTTCAAACAAACTTGTGCGTTTATGGGTAAGACTGTTAGATTGTAGGATGAAAAAACACTCAAACACACAACACACCACAATCACTGGGGATTCAAGCTGAATTCCCTAGAGCAAACTATAGCATAAATCTGGAAAACAGTAAGATAATCCCAAAAGAAGAACACTCTCTCCTAATGAGCCAAGAATCAGAGGAGAACCACTCTCCAATGCCCTTATTATAAGATTTCCTATGCTCAGGTCACCGCAAGGTGACAGTAGCAAGCCCCCCTCACAGCCTAACCATAAGTTTCCAGCTCTTTCTAGCTTGTTAGGCGCTTCACAAGATATTTTAATTATTTTCCTAACAAAGACACTCAACTCAGCTTCAAAACTAAAGTAACAAGCCAGCTCGTCTAAGCATCTTCTATGCATGAGGTCTGTTCATTACTTCCACCTTTTATCTTTCTCATCAGATTCGGATACCAGCCAAGCTGCCTCATCTGACATTTCATGCTATATTGCTACACTGATTTATGTATTCAGGGGGGGGGGGGGGGGGAGAACAAAAAGAACAATGCCACAAAAAAAGACAATTCAGAGAAGCCGAACCTCAGCAACGACTTCAACCGATGAGACCCCGGTCTCTTCTCTCAGTTCCCTGATAGCTGCAGTTTTGGGATCTTCACCTTCATCTATGCCCCCCTGTTTTGACAATTGGCAAAGTGCTTCTTATTGCACTAGTAACACTTGGACCAGGATGACATAAACAATCAAGAAAGAAATGTATGTTACTATAAGAGAATGCATGTGGATGTCCAATTAATTGGCTATATTCCATTTTCTATTTTGCTACACCTCTCCTCCGAAATAGAATAGCAACACCCTAATTCTCATTAATCAACTTGTCAAGGGAGGGGAAAACAACTCAAATCATACTGTCAAGTGTCAACTGGGAAATGAACAAGACATTTAGGATGAGAAATAGCTTTTCACTATAAAAACATATCTATCCTAGTCCAGAGCTTCTACTTATACTAGAAAATGACACTTTTCGCAGATATCAGGTCCACAGGAAGCAATCAAATGACCTGTTCAAACTTAACCTATAGTTTCGCCATGTAGAAAAAGTAAAATTAATTGCTAACTATATTCAAAATTCCCCAATCATGCAGACATTATGAACATCCAATCGTCTTGATGAACAACTCACAGACCCAACCATAAACAAGTACAAGCACTTGAAGTCCAAATCCAGGCCATGATTCAGTGCTTTGTATGTACGTAATCTCACAACATGAAATATGACATATTAAAAATTAGATATAATTGTTCATCCATATCATTAAATTAGACAAAAAATTATAGACCATCAAAGTCTGGAGCTTTCACTAATGATCCATAGGCCTAAAGAATTAACATGCTCAAGCTGAACTTTCCAATCATACAGCCAAATCTGCATATTCAAGCTTCAATTTTTAGGCTGAATAAGACTAATTACAGTATGCAGTCAGTTATGGGAGCATTTGCATATTTCAGTCACAAAGGAAATCAAGCACGCAAAATTTGATGGAAGATAAATTGGGCCAAAATTACCTGGGGCATTTGCCAAGCATCAGGAATATCAAGCCTGGAAGCAGCAAAAACCTAAACAAGAAATTCATTTCAAACGTGCAAAACACAGTTTCTGAAGATTATAGATCAAATTAGAGGAGAGGGCCCACTTGTTTGAAAGAATTGATAAGACAGATGCCCACGTTTCTCCGATAACCCTCCGGTGGAGACTCCATGGATTGTTGCAGAGAAGAAGACGGGGAAAAACTGAACGCACTGAAATTTCTGGTTGTTGTTCTTCTTCTTGCAATGAGAGTGAGGAGGTTAAGCGGCCTGTGCAGGAAGAGGAGTGGCAGGTGCGTAACTTTGGTGGAACGGGAAGGGTAGAAATGGGAAGAGGGTAAAGAAGACCTCACAAGAACCTGCAATGGATGGTGACGATGTAATGCTGGAGCGTTGTGTAGACCGAATCGGCTCAAACCCATTATTCCGTTGATTCTCTCTAGGCCTTCTTCATCCTCTCACGTTTTAAAACAAAAAACATTGAAAATTTTGCGATGCGTTTTTGTAATAAATCACCTGTTATAATCGAAATTATTTTAAATATTTTTTATCTCGTATTCCATTAGCAAATCATCATCCATGGCCTTGTATCGTCCAATTCTCCGTCAAAATGGGGTGAAATGACTCTTTTGCCCCCTTTTTTCCTTCCAAAATTACCGATTTAATCCAATTTTTTTTAACATATTCCAAACCCGATCGAACCCAACTATAATAAAACCAAACCCGATTAAAAAAACCCAAACCCAAACCCAAATCCCAAATTCTCATTACTGATTTCTCTCTCGCTCGATTTGGGGGTTTTCAAAGGTGGTGGAGATTGGCGTGCATAATCCATGAAATTGGGGTCTTCTGGGTTATTGGGGAGCATTCCACGAGTGTGTTACACTTGCAGCAAAGTTCGCGATCTACTCTTTTTCGATTTGGGGGAGAATTGTGAAGACGAGCTCTGGGCGATTAGGCAGGCGATTTGCGACTCTTGGCTTCAACAACGCTAACGAAGGCTTCACTGGAGGTAGACAACCACAAATCAACAACCGGTGGAGGAAAATTGAGGTGTTTCGAGGTAAACCCTGAATTTCTTCAATTTGCGCATCTAGGGTTTAATAAGGTAGATTCACATTTGTCTTGATAGAGAGTGATTTGTGTCTGAAATTGATTAAGTATGGCTTATTTATGTTATTTGACAGTGATTTATGTCATGAATTTTTTATGTTATTGTGGTCCTAGTGGTTGATAAAATATCATTCTTGATGGAATATTTCTCTGAGTTTTGTCGGGTTGCTTTGGTGTGTAAATTGATGCAAACTTGATTTGCTATCATTTTTTGGGGCTTTTCATGATATTGATTTTTTGTTACTTGTATATGTATGCTTGAACAGTTGTGAATGTGCATTGTGCTTTGGTTGTGTATATTGTTTGACATATGAGTGTGATTATCCGAAATCTGTATGGTGGATATTTCTACAAGGGTCTTGAAGACCATGTTAGCTATAGGAAAAATTTAGTGTATCTTAAGAAAGATGTGGACCCTGATCTTTTGTCTAGGATGGAACTGGAGCTATTTCTAAAGGAGGTGGGTGTTGCAAATGTGAAAGAGCTTTGGTACTCAAAGCCTGAAGTTACTTTACATTAGGGACTAAAAGAAATCATTGGTGATAATGAAATCAGAGAACTGTGTAGTTATGCTGGTAATGACAATACCCTGCATGTGCATGTGGTCCAAGTGAATGAAGAAAGTCCAACTAGTGTTAGGAAAGCCATAATGGATAAAAAAAAATTAGAGTCCAAGCTGGAGGCCCATGTACTGAACCCAACACTGTATCCCAATCAACCCCACCTATCACAATAAATGTTAGTGGACAAAGACCAAGCTAGAAGGATGTGATTGATGAAGTTTATATGAAACAACCTAAAGGGTTTGTTACCGAGCATAATGTGTGCAAATTGATCAAGTCCTTGTATGGGATGCAACAATCACCGAAGAAATGGCATCAAAAGTTTGATGAGGTTTTGTTGTCTAATGATTTGAACTGAAACCAACTAGACAAGTGCATGTATAACAAATTTGATAATTCTGGAAATGGAGTTATAATTTTCTTATACGTGGATGACATGTTGATCTTTGGTACATATCAAGGGAAAGTAGACCTTGCAAAGGAATTTTCGTCATCATAACTCTAAATGAAGGACATGGGGGAGACTGATGTTATCCTTAGGATCATGATAAAAAGGGAAGAGGGAGGCTTGGCATTAACATAATCTCACTATACTGAGAGAGTGTTAAAGAAGTTCAATTATGATGAGTGGTATCCGGTTAGCACTCCATTTGATCCTTTTGTGAGACTCTTCCCTTTCAAGGGAACGTCTGTGTCACAACTTGAGTACTCAAGGGTAATTGGGTGCTTGATGTATGCCATGACAAGTACAAGACCTGACATTGCACTTGCAATGGGGAAACTTAGTCAATACACTAGTAATTTTGTTGTGATTCACTGACAAGCGGTCTGTAGAGTACTTCAGTACCTCAAGGGGACTATGAACTTTGTCTTACATATGTTGGTTCCCCCTCGATGTTAGAGGGGTATTCAGATGCAAGTTGGATTACGAATGAAGAGGGTCATTCTTCTACTAGTGGATGGGTGTTTCTTCTTGATGGTGATGCCATTTCATGGGCTTCCATAAAAAAACTTACATCACAAGTTTTACGATGGAATTAGAGTTTGATGCCTTAGAAAATGTTGGGAAAGAAGCATAATGGCTAAGTAATTTGGTTTATGAAATTCCATTGTGGGAAAAACTAATTTCACCTATATCAATTCATTGTGATAGCATTGCAATGTTGGCTAAAGCATATATTCATGTATACAATGGCAAAATCATGCCACTTAGGTGTGAGGCCTAATGTAGTAAGAGAGCTCATTACGCATGGGGTGATTCCGGTGGATTTTTTTAGATCTCAACAAAATTTGGTCGGCCACTTGGCAAAGGGGTTAACGAGAAACTTTGTCTCCAAGTCGGCTAAAGGGATGAGATTAAGACCCATATAGATTTCTAGTGGTGGGATACCTAGTTGATGTGACCTCGGACAGCGACATTCGCGACGGCTTGCTTCCACACGAGCCCCCGGACTGTGACATTAGCGAAACATCCCCGTTTCGCAGTCAAGTGGGGGAGGATGATGTGACCCTGGTCACAACATTACTTGGCATTACGAGTGCCATCTGAGTTATTTGAGACATTTTGAGACATTTACTATTTTTAGCAGTTTTTCGGTATTTTGCAGTTTCCTTTATTAGTAGTTTCCATTCTTAGAATATTTCTAAGTTTGAAAACTTATCGTTTTTAGTATTTACTATTTTTAGATGTTTCTGTTTTTAGATAGTTTCTATTTTTGGATGTCGGACCTCTCTTGTGCCAAGAGGGCCGATCCATTTATGTTTTAGGCCCATTAGGGCAAGACCTTTGTTTGGCTGCTATATAAGCCAGCCTTAAACCTAATTAATAACAAGTTGATTTGTGAGTAAAAACCTAGCGTCGCCGTTGAGCCAAGCTCCCGCCCCCAAGGTCTAGCTCCTTCAACTAAGCCTTCACCGAACCTTCCTAACCAACTCCCAAACCCACGATCGAACCATCATCGAACCCAATCACTGAATACGAACCCCTTCGAACCAACGTGGCTCTCGGCCCAAGCCGAGATCCTCTCCTCGAACCACGATCGAATCGCGCAAACGCGGCAACAGAACCCAAAACCACGATCGCGGTACTGTTCCCGCGATCGCGGTACTGTTCCCGCGACCGCGGTTCTTCCTGCGATAGATCCAGAACTTCATTTTTCGTTCGATTCCTTCCGCGACCAAGATTGTTCGTCCGCCTTCTACCTAGATCCGCTCTGACTTGTGTTTTGGGAGACCGGAACACATCAACTGGTATCAGAGCTCATGGGTACAAGGTTGGTCTTTTCTTTCTCGCTTTGTTCTCACGTTCAAAATTCAGTCTTTTCCTGGCTTCCACTTTCGTTTGTGTGGCTTGTTGCCATTATTTGCTTCGTTTGATTTCAGTTTTGTTGTTGTTGTTGGTTGCCCCCAACAATCCCCTACCCTAGGTTGAATTTGTGGCTTCCTACGTCCTTGTTCAAGACCGAGAGATTATATAAAAATAAAATAAAATTGTGAGAAACCCTAACCCTAGTTGTGGACTTTGCTTGCCTTAGATCATATTCATCTTGCATATTTGGTTTGCTAAAGTTCTTGATTATTGTTAGAATTTTCTCTCTTGTTATTTCCTAGTTTTCATACAACAATTCCTTCTTTCTAGTCTCTGCATCAATTGCTCTTTGTCTAAACTAAACACTTGTGTCAATAAAAAAAAAAAAGTCATTCGGTTAATTAAAAAAAAAAACAGCCAATCGAATTTGCAAAATCACAAGCCTCAGGCGATCTCGGCGAAGCCGATTTACTATTGACACAGGTCCATTAAGCGTATCTCCTCGTATTCTTTCTCTGTGGATTCTAGGATTTGCATGCTGGAATACTTGTTGCGTAGTCACTATATTTTGGCTTCTGAATTGTGAGGTTTATGTGGCTTTTGTGTTGGTTTAGTCCACGCTGAGTTAGCCTAGCCACTCTGCCCTCACGGCTTTACCCAGATTAGTGACCTACGTGAGACCTTGTGGGATTGATTTGATCTCGTTTTTCCTTTGTATTTTTGTTCCCTTTTGTGTTTGTTTATGCTCTTCCTGCGCTTGTCATGGTGTCTACAGGGACAGACATGGACAACACACTTGCCCCTCGCCAGGCCGCTGACGATGCTTACGGTCGGGCGCTGGACACGATCCTTGCAAAGCTAACTAAATTACAGTCCGACAGAGCCGCGTTCATAGCTAAACTCACAGCGTACGCAGACAGACAAACCGCGACCGCAGTCCAACCCGCAATCGCGGTCCAGCACACCGCGCCTGCGGTTCTTCCAATACCTGCCGATACCGCCCCAATTGATCCCTTATATAACTATGTGGAGAGGAACCGCGCGAAGACAAAAGACGAGCAGCGTCTCGACCTTGTGCAGACTGAAACCGCAGACGCAGCAACCGCGACCGCGGTAGCTTCCACCACGCCTGCGGCAACCCAAGCCGTGACCGTGATTTCTCTACTGACGAGCCTCACTTATGCATCAACAACTGCGACCGTGACACTCCTACCCGCGATCGCGGCACATTCCATCGCATTTGCGGCAACCGAAGCCGCGCCCGCGAGTTCGCTCCTGACGACCCCAGCTACTGCGACCAATTCCGCGACTGCGGAAACCCATTCCGCGCCCGCGGAATATTCTCTGTATGACACCGCTTCAGCATCACATTCCGCGACCGCGGACACCAACTCCGCGCCCGCGCTCGTTCCACTGCTCGCTTCGACATCTGCACACGATACCGCGACCCTCCTTACCGCGACCACGGATTTTTCTCTGTGCGTTAATTCCCACGCGAGCTCCCTCTTGCCATCGTTCCCGACCCACATGATGCACCACTCTTTGCTACCTCAACCACGCGCGTCTACTCCTTTTTCTCAGGGACGTTTTCTAATTACTACTCTTGCGTGTCTTTCTTTATTAGAGGACCCCTATGATTTACCCCCGTATGTACACCCTCTATTGCAGGTATTTGATGATGTACCCCCGGATGAGCCTCCACCCGCTTCCAGCATTGACCAAGCATTGGACTTGCACCCGAATATGAAGCGGATACACGGACATGCAGGCCGTGTTGAACCTGGAAGGAGCATAGCAGCACTGGATGGGTACACGAAGACTACACCACAGCTGACCACAGACTGCCCTCGCTTCACTATCGACCACAACGGCTTGCGGCCTCATAAGCCCCCGGACAGCGACATTCGCGAAACGGGGACATTTCGCAGCCAAGTGCGGGAGAGTGATGTGACCCCGAACATCGACATTCGCGATGGCTTGCTTCCACACGAGCCCCCGGACCGCAACATTAGTGAAACATCCCCGTTTCGCAGTCAAGTGGGGGAGGATGATGTGACCCTGGTCACAACATTACTCGGCATTACGAGTGTCATCTGAGTTATTTGAGACATTTACTATTTTTAGCAGTTTTTCGGTATTTCGCAGTTTCCTTTATTAGCAGTTTCCATTCTTAGAATGTTTCTAAGTTTGGAAACTTATCGTTTTTAGTATTTACTATTTTTAGATGTTTCCGTTTTTAGATAGTTTCTATTTTTGGATGTCGGGCCTCTCTTGTACCAAGAGGGCCGATCCATTTATGTTTCAGGCCCATTAGGGCAAGACCTTTGTTTGGCTGCTATATAAGTCAGCCTTAAACCTAATTAATAACAAGTTGATTTGTGAGTAAAAACCTAGCGTCACCGTTGAGCCAAGCTCTCGCCCCCTAGGTCTAGCTCCTTCAACTAAGCATTCACCGAACCTTCCTAACCAACTCCCGAACCCACGATCGAACAATCACTGAATACGAACCCCTTCGAACCAACGTGGCTCTCGGGCCGAGCCGAGATCCTCTCCTCGAACCACGATCGAATCGCGCAAACGCGGCAATAAAACCCAAAACCGCGACCGCAGTACTGTTCCCGTGACCGCGGTTCTTCCTGTGACAGATCCAGAACTTCAGTTTTCGTTCGATTCCTTCCACGAGCAAGATTGTTCGTCCGCCTTCTACCTAGATCCGCTCTGACTTGTGTTTTGGGAGACCGGAACACATCATTAGTTCCTACCTAACTAGCGTTAAAGATGAATTCAATGCAAAAAGCCCACACCTAGAAGTTGAAGAGCACAAAAGAACAGTTCCCAGGTGTGTGCTCAATTCCTACAAAATGGAGATTGAAGAAATATTCTTCTTAATAGTTCCTTTGAAAAAGTGCAAAGTGTAGATGCATGATTGGGTAACGTTACCCTTAGAGGATCTACCTATATGGGAGTGAGCTTTGACCGCTTCATGAAGTTTCGGGTTGGCTTTAGATACGCTTATGAATGGATAAGGACTCAGCGCCGTAAAAGAGTCAAGTTAACTTTAGAGTTGTTAAGTAACACATGTGTGTGCTATCTTCAAGCACCCAAAAGGGGTTGATTGGTTCAATCCTTTGGACACCATGATTCCCGAGTATTTGGAATGTGTAATTACACTAAGAGGAAATTCAATCCTTGTGATATTTTTGTTTATGCATGAGTTGGGATAAAAGCTTACTTATATTGTGAATAAAGGTTTACACTAAAATAGGGGAGGATTATTTGTGATCTTAGTGTCATCATGAGATTGTTCCCTTGAGGGAACATTGCCATTTAGTGTGATCAAGATTCATATGACACTATAGGAGCTCATTATGTTATAACACAAGTTTCGCGTGTGGAGTACACACTTGTGTAAACGGATTCGAGTTTTAGAGGTAAGCAATAAAGAATTGGTACATGTGTAAAGCAAATACCCTTGAAGGGAGCTTTGCTAGTTTGTCCCCTTGTAGGGAACTGTTCCAATTATTGGAATCGTGCAGATGGCTGGTTAATTTTGAGAACATTAAACACGCGATTAATTTTGCAATGTGTTTGTAATTGCATTTGCAACTGCAGTTGTAACTCCTATTATAACCTCCATAACTTGTGCAACTTTCTTATAACCGTCGGTAACTGTTGGGATCAGTTCCTTGAGAGGGTAACTGCCTCTGCAGGCTGTAACCGCCTGGTAACTGCTTGGTAGCCGTTGTAACTTCCTTATAATTTCTTGTAAACTGATATGGAAGTTCTCTAATTCGTATATAGGATTCTAGGTCATTAGTATTGTGTTTTTCGAATTGATCTATCTTATGATCAAACCATATGAAGTCATACTCCGAAAACGCATTCTCTAAAGTTTAATTCTCATCAAAAGCCTTGATTTGAATTGGCTGGTTTGTCTTATCTCACTTTAAATTTTGTGGATTCTCCAAGGCTTGATAAGGAGCAAAATATTTATTTTGGAAAGCTTTTATGCTATTCAAATCTTATTCGGATTGTGTTGCTACTTGATCGTTCCCCTGAAGAAGGCATTTTTTGCATCAATAGTTCTCTCAAGACGCTTAGCTTTTGAGAGGTGAAGTGTGTGACGATGATGATATGATACAGTGGTGATGTGTGGTGGCGGAATTGGTGGGGGTGCGAGTTGAAACAAAGAACAAACTAAACTAAAGCTTAATTGTTAAAAAATGAATTAAAACTTGCAAAACAAAGAAGATGTCGCCACGAAACGCTAGGAATCTGATACCGTACTCCTTCACCACGTCTTGATGTTGTTTGTCCCGTCTTGAAGACAAAATCATTGTTCATTTTCTTCTCAAGAACACGAACAAGAACTCCAATATAGATCAATCGAACAAGCACAATTAATGAAATTTAGAGTAAGAAGCAAGAACACAAGAATAAAAAGCTTTAGGGATAAGATAAACTCTAAAACTATGTCAAAGTTCTTGAGTCATCAAATCTTATTTTTAATAATGAAATGAATGTTCTTAAATAAACATAACAACGGTTCTAAAAGGCTTGTAGAATAAACTAACTTAAAAGCCTAAAAAAATTAAAACGTTATGTGCAGAAAATATCTAGTTAACGAACTTGGGCAAAAAAGTATCGAAAAATCACTATATCACACAACATGGACCACAACGGGAAACGAAGGCTAGTGCACGGTTTGTGCAGTGGAACGCATGGATAACAACAGACTCTGGGGCCAGTGCACGGTCCATGCGTCAGACCACACAGAAGGCGCCTAGCTCGTCCACTAACATTGCACGGAGGTTGTAATACCCCTCATTTTAGTAAAGAGTATTTTGGTAAGTTTTCCAAACACTCGCATTTTAGTCGAATTATTTTCAGAGAAGTTCAGACTTTCTGTTAAATACTTGATCTCCGTAATAATTCCTTGAGTGGAATAAAATACATTCGACGTATTTTTGGGGTTTAGAATAATTGTTCGGGTACAAATATATTTAACCCAGGGTTAAAACCCATACCGTAATTCTTCCTGGTCAAAAGTGGGCTTCTCGGTCAAAGAATGGGCAAAAGGCACAAAAATTGCCTTGACCGCACCCGCGGTCATACCCACCGCACCTAGCGGTCAGGAATTCGTCGCCACCGCACCCCGCGGTGAGACCCACCGCACCCGCGCCGTCATGATTTCTTTTCTGCTCCGCCGAACGTCGCCTGGGCTGCTTGTCGTTTCGGTCGGCTTTGAGGCAGTGGGGAGGTGCCAGCTGGGCTCCTTGCTTGGCCTATAAAAGGAGGAGGCTTGGAGGAGGAAGACAACTCCAATCTCTCTCTCTCGTTCCATTGTTGCCGGAGTTGCAAGCTTTCGCCGGAGTTCTTCAAGGTCGTCGCCGGAGCTACCAAAGGAAGAGGAGGTACTCTCAAGGTGGTGCTTGGGTGGTCCAGGGAATCTAGAAGTCGGAGCCACCACGAGTCGAGCCCTCATCATCTTCCCCAGTGAGTTGTCATCGTCGTCTTGCCTCTGTAGCTTTGCCGCACCCGCGGTGGGCCTGGGCGTGTGTGGTTGTGGCTTGGGCTTTATGATCTCGTTTGGGACTTTCTTTCCTTTGATTGTGTTCATTTTTCTTTAGATTCGTACTATTTATTGTCGAATCTAACTTAGGATTTCATTATGGGTCGTTCCATAGGAAATCAAAATCTGAGTTCTTCCTCGTTTCGGACCCGGAAACCTGTCGTCTCGAGCTTCGTTGGGTTTCGTCTAATCTAAGGCAAGTGGCGGTTCGCTCTTGCTTATCATTCCATATTTATATTAATTATCAATTATTTAATTGTTAATTAATTTGGGATGAATATTATTTTCGTCTGGGAACAGTTTTGATAACTGTATGTGATTTAAAAAGAGATATTATAATAGGTTGTATATATTGCTAGAAACAACGCTATTATATATATATGATTGAAATACAGATATTATAATAGGTTGTATATATTGCTAGAAACAACGCTATTATATCTGTTATTGGCCTCAATGGCTTTGATGTGAATTATTGCTCTTTTGTTTTAACTGTTTAGTTAGAACGAGTATTCATAGGAACACTATGTACCTTGCGAGGTTTAGTGGTTTCTTGATAATGGTGCTAGGAGGATTTTCCCTAGTATCTTCGGTCATGACCTTACCCTTACTCAGGGTATGTGCACACAACTGGTGCCGCCATTTGGGATGTATTCCCTGGGATGTATTCCCTTTGATATCTCTTGTGAGGAGATCCGATATCTCTTGTGAAGAGATCTTAAAAGCTTATAACGTAAAATGTACGTTTTGGAATTAAATAAGATAAGTGCTTTAGTGCACATAATTAATTAACCTTGGGCGAGAAGTACAACGTGGAAACTCGTCTGGGCTTCGATTAGAGTAAGTCCACCTTCCGAATCTGAATTCGCATTATGCGGTGAGGTTGGTCGTGGACCCAAATAGTCAAGTCGCTTTTAAACGTTTGCGTGAAACTTTAATGTTCCCAAACATTATCATACTTTGCGATAAGACTCAACCTTTTAGAGTCTTCTCTTCATATGTTTCCTTAAGACTCCTTCTTTCAGAGTCCTTTCTCTTGATCATACCTTTTCGTTTATTTCAGTAGGAGTATGATGGTTGACTATCGTCATCGACTTTTATTCGAGAAGCGATGAGTCTAACCTAATACGACTACTTAGAACCTTTCTGTTTTACCCTTGCATAGTCTTTCATTAGACTAACCAATCGGTTATATTCCCTTGCATGGTTGGATGATGTCATCCGTCTCATACGACACATCAGATAAACTGCAGTTCCGATGAAGGCTAGAAACGACAATGATGGCAGTTGGAATTTTGAAGAGTTTTACTAGGTTGAGATTCCTTGGCGGGTGATCGTTTAGATCAAGACCCTTGTGTCCTTTATGTATTAAGACTTCCGTTGTAATATATTTGATTATGCATTTTGAATCATGGATGTAATTCCGAAACATTTGCTTTAATCAAAAGTTATGATATTTTGTATTATAACTGTTGTTTTATGATTTATATAAACCGGTTAAGCCTGGGGTGGCTTCGGATGTGAAGTCCGAGGTTACTGGCGGTAATACCTTTCAAGGATATATATTTGGGGGTGTTATAGAGGTGGACTGCTTGCAAATGAGTGTGCAAGGTCTTGCTTGAGTGGGGTCTTGCTCGTGCACCAACATTGCACCTTAGTTGTGTGTTGGTGTTTTGCTTCGCCTTGGTCCGTTGCGACGCCGACATGGGGAGTTGAGTGGTGTGAATGAGTTGTTCATGGGCGTCGTTGGGGGTCATTTTTATGGCTTTCGAATCATCCCTCCTTTGGTGCCATCACATCCCTAATCCACCACTAAATTGAAATGTCTCGACAACCCGCACTTTACAGCCTTTGTTTTAGTGATGTGTGTCAATTAAGTCTTTGTCCTCTTATCTAGGGGCGTCCTTAAGTGGGGACCAGTGGAGGCATTGGACCCCTGGGATTTAAAAAAATAAATTATTATATAGTTAATATATATAGTTGTTGAAAGTAACTATAAAGGAGTGTAGTGTAATTGGTTAGTGTCCAAATATCATAGCTTTTGAGAAAGTTTGAGGATGAGGGTTCAATTCTCACTCTCCTCAATCTTATTCTTATTTTTCATCTTTGATGTTTCATTTTGTTCTAATCTTTGTTATTAAACAAAAACCATAATACTTCAGCTTTTAATTAATCCCTTTATAAATTCTTGATTAGGATGATTGTAAATTTTCATGGCTACATTTTCTCTAAGGAATCTAGTAAATTTTTCCCTTCATATATATTTCTAAAGCTTAATTATGCAAATTGACTTTATTCAATCATGTAAGTTGTTTATCTTTTGTATTTCTTTTCAATTAGCTTTGCAATTCAATATAACCGACTCATTAAAATACTAATTATATCTTATATTTCGGTCTAGACAAAGCAAGAAACTAAAAAATAAAATTCATTGCACTAACTTAGGAATTATAGATTCAGATTATGAAAATAATTATGAGACTCAGATTAGGATTAAACCAATTTAGGGATTTGATTGAACATTATGGTTTGTGATGTAATGGTTTTAAAACATACAAAATTAGGCCTTTGATTGAAAATTAAGGGCATGACACCTTGAAAAATGTTATTATAATATAAAAAATTACACAATTTTTAATACTTTATATTATATTGTAATAACAATTTTATTTTTGCCCCCATTTAATGAAAATCATGCGTCCACCCCGGTTCTTATTCATCAATAGAAAGCGTTTTAGGTATATTCTTCACAGTCAAAATGGAACTAAAACTTACATTTCATATATGATATATCCCATCCTCTTTTATCTACCTTTGTGGATATCGCAAGTGACCATATTTGGGCCTAACACTAAATTTTCTATTGGGCTAGACAAATGCGTTCTAATTGGGCTGTCAAAGTGAGCCTAATCCGCTGAAATGTTGGCAGAAAAGAAGCAGAGACTGAGCCCGGGAGTATCAGGTGAAAAATAACATGATTATATATCATTTGTTGAGTCTGTTCTGGTGTTCTCTCTGTAATTAGATTAGAACGAGTCATGCGAGTCAGTGCTCAGACATTTATGATACAGTAATTGGTTCAAGACAAGGACCCAACAATGATTGGAAGGAAAGCATTCCTAAAGATTCTTCATCATTTTCCCTCTAACCAGCCTACTGCAATACGGAGTAGGGACAATGATACACCTACACTAGGTATAAAATGGAGTAAGTTTTAATCCAATATATATTAGACATGTGGCACTTTTAATTATATAATAATAAAATAATAAAAATATTGTAATTTAAAATCATGTATGTAATAGTCATTCACTCCTCTCTCTTTATTGAAACTCTACATCTAACACACAATTAAAATCAAAAAAATTACTTTTCCATGGATGCCCAAGCCCCCTAACCTCATCTGCCATTAATCCCTCTCCCGCTACTTCCTTCATGGACACCCATTAGTTTTTACTTCGGCTTCATCTGCCATTAACGTCTTCTACTTCGCCGTCATAGTCAATAATTGTTCCTCCCCCTACTTCGCTTCTCTGACTACCATTGCCGCCCACCACCAGATCCAGCTTCTCCGACTACCATCGCCACCCACCACCAGATGCAGCCTATTGCTTCACTTCAGAATCAAAGGCGTTAAAATTAAAGAAATTGTGTCCTTTAATCAAAGGTGCAATTACCGAACATGGAATAGGAAAATTAATGGAGATTTACAATCCATGATTTTTAGGGGTCGTAGTGCTTTGCTAGAAGCCAACTATGATAAATGAGCTTAATCGGGTTAGGCCCAGGGCTATAATAATCGGGTCCTATGAGGTCACACACATAGAGTTATCGGGCTGGATCAAACCGAACCGAAAGCCCATGTTAGACATTGATTTCGGCCCATGTGGTTTATATTGGGAGATAGACTTTTATTATTAATGGATAAAAGTTACCATTAATAATTACTTGATAAGGAGGTATCTTATTAGAAGATATATGGAAACAATATAAAGATATTATATACATCACTTATGATAAGATATGATCTTATATATGTAATTGTTTCTTATTGGAAACGTACAGAACTTCCTCCTCTTCCAAGCAAGAGTACGGCCGAACCATTCCCAAATTGAAGCCAAGCTTGCTTTTGTTCGTTCGTTCTAACAGACGAGTCCAAAGGCGATCTAGATTCCAGACTCGTGTGGACCAAGTAGAGAAGCCACACTTGGGGTTTTCGATCTCCGCTGAAATCCTGCAAGAACGTTTCAGGCTCGCATCAAACGGTATGTAACTCTACTTCTAATTGATTCCTATTGATTCATGCATGAGATCCTTGTTAGATGCTAGAAAATAGTTTTTTGAAATTCCGCTTATACGCATCTAACCCCAACAGTGGTATCATGAGCCTCTTGCATAAACTGATAGGATCAAAATATTAAAAGAGTTAATTTTGATGCATGTCTTGATTCAAATTAAGTGGTAAATTGATATATAGATTAATTTGCATGATTGAAATTATGATTTTGATTGATTGGATTAGTAAAGTTGTAGAACTTTATGAACAAATATGCATGTAAAATTGTTCTACCCATACTTGATTCATATGATTTAATTATGCAAGAGATATGATTTTTTGGCATGTTTTAAATCATTAGATTTTGATTTTGATTTTCATAAGATGGATCAATTACCCAATTTTTTTAATTCTGAATTGTATGAAACTGTTTCATACAAAAAAATAAACAGTACCGAACCGAACCAAATTGGATCCGGTTCGGCGCGCACCATGGCTCGCTCGGCCAGGTCTGCATAGTGCAGACCGCGGACGAAGCCCTGAGCACCTGCACGGCTCGACGCGGGTCTGTGAGACTCGGCATGGGTCAGGCGGTCAACGGTGGGCGCGGCTCAAGGGCGGCTCGATGGGCCCCGACAGACTGTGGCTGGGCACGGTTTTGCACAGTGCAGACCGCGGCCTGTGCGTGGTCCGAGTTGGGCTCGGGTTGTTTCTGCGCAGTGGGTGCGCGGTTCGGTGGGAGCGGGTTGGTTCGGGCTGGGCTCGGGCGCGACTCTGTCCAGTTGGGTAGATTTTGGGTTTTAGGATATTTTCCTAAAAAGTATAAGATAAGATCTTATTTGCTCAATTGGATAATATTTGATATTATCTACAATATAATTTCCTAAAAGTTGTTAGGATAGATTCCCACTTGATTAAGAGAAGGATATTTGATATCTTACCTTGTTTATGCATATCTTATCCAATAATGTATTTTAATGATTAATTATGATTAATTCTATATATTGATTTTAATTTGATTTAAGAATTTGATATTGAATTATTTATCTCATGAGATGATTTATTTAATTTAATAATGTTTTATTTAAATTGTTTATTGTTATTAATTAGATTAATATTGTTGATGATATTTGATATTATTATTGCATGCATGTTTTTAATATTATGATATTATTGCTTGCGTGAGGTGACTGGTATGGCCCACTTGGGATAGAAAATACGATATGTGCATCGTTATGTTTTTCTTGTACATGATTTGTGTATCGTTATGTATTTTTGTAATTTAATTTTCAGTAATTAGATTATTAGAATAATATGTAATACAAGAAGAGAAGATCCTAAGAAGACCAAAGGATGAAGATCCTAAGAAGACCAAAGGATGAAGATCTAGGAAGAACTAGACCCATGAAGATTAGATCTTTAATTTTGGTTTTTAGGGGCCATACTAGGATCACATTTAATTATTGCATTTTGAATGCTTTATTATTTTAAGCTTTGCATGATTGTTTGTTTATGCTATTTTGTTCACTAGTAAATAGACAACCATTGCATGCTTAAGTCCTTAAGAAAATATTGAGGTATTGCCTTTCCATGTCATAACCCATGAGGCCCTTGGAATTCGTAGGATAGGTTTCGCCAAAGCGAGGTGTCCTTCTTTGACCTTGGGATAGTGAGGGTGAATGATAACATGTTTTTGTCGTGTAAAAACTGCTATGCAAAATATCCAAACAAACCTTAAACCGTAGTCCTAGGTAAGTACAGGTCGAATCCACAGGGAGGCGAATTCTATCTTAATATGCAATTTGTATGTCAAACTAAAGTAACCAAAGGTTTTTTTTTTGTGAGTTTAATTAATCTAAGCATGCAAAAGTAAACAACTAGATGTGATGGATTCAGTAATGGGGAAAGGCACTTAGTCAAACAACATCCACTATTCGTATGACAAGTTGATCATAGATACTCATTCAAAATCTCATGCAATGGTAATTCCAATTCCTTTTCAGATATAACTAATAGCACAACCAGATACTATTAGCACTAACTAATTAAACAACCCTGAAACTATCAAGATTCAGTTTAACAGCAGCCTTACGGATAGGAATATAGTTGGATACAATTCTAGCATAAAACAACCAACTTTTATCCTAGAATGTAAATCAGTTCTTTTTTGCATAAGACTAGCACAACCAGTTACTAATACGATGCAGTTGCTACTCTGAAATAGATATGCTCAACCAGTAACAATCTAAATCTAGCAATAGATCAATAAAAACAAACCCTAGATGCGTCCAAATAGAGATTATCAATATCAATCATAAACAACTTAAGCAAGAGAAAGATAAAAACCATGCAATAGATTAAGAACAAGAATCTCACAACTTAATCCAAACGAAAGCTTCAGCGTCTGACTAAGCCAGGGAGGCTTAGTTCTTCATAACGTAGAACGTAGAAAGGGAAATTAGGGTTTCAAGATAATATCGAAGATTCAAGATTGGCAAACAAGCCTTTTCTCAACCCTTAAATACTAAAGGAAAATAAAGCTAAGTTAACCTAAAATGAAATAATAAAAAGTAATAAAATAATGCAAATAAAGAAACGGCGCGGCGGACTTCAGACATCGGCGGCGGTCGCCGCATCTCCCACGGCGGGCGCCGTAATTGCGGCGGGCGTCGCAATTAAACGGCGGGCGCCGTAATCACTTCGTAGCCAAGGTCGGTGGAAGATTTCGGTTCCCGTGCGAAATAGGCTTCCCATGCGAAATGCGAAGCAATCTCGGCCGTACGTTTTTTTTTTTTTTTGTCAACATTTTTTTTTCTCATTTTCGTCCCGTGATCATTCTGGAAAAGCCTATATAGAAGGTTCACGAATAAGCACTAGATGTTCATTTATTTGTACATTCACGTTCACAAATAAGCACTGAATGTTCAAAGACATGTGTTGGAACATGATCATGTTATATGTGAACTTATACGGCACATACAATGAACATATAGTACTTATATGTGAACGTTAATAATTGTCTATTCGAGAACGATCAGAGACAATAAATAAAAAAAAATAAAAAAAAATTGTAGACCGAAAAAAAAATTGCCATATTTACGGTTATGCCACCACATCACTATTCACTATCCCCCCCTTTTTTTTAACAGTACAGTGCCCTTGAATATTACCCCCCAGATAATGAACATTATCGCTCAGAAAATGAACATGTGGTGTCTATTTATGAACTCGAATGAATGCGACCGCTTCGCATTTCACACGGTAAGCATATTTCGCACGTGAAACGTACTCGTCGGTGGAAAGCCAATTGCGGCGGGCGCCGTAATTACGGCGGTCGCCGTCTTTGTACGGCGGTCGCCGTTCTTCGGTTCAGCTCCTACGACACTTCCGTAAAAACGCCATAACTTTTGATTTCCAACTCGGATCGCGCTCATATTTTGAGGACTTGCAGTAGACTTCAAAAGCTAACTCCTCGAATTGGAATCACTCCATTTGGACATCGGAGTAGAGAGAACGAACCAATTGAATTCAGAACATTGTTCTTCTACTCTTCATTGCATTCCTCTTCCTCGTCTTCTCATGTGGTTTCTTCCTCAATGTCTCATATGATATCCAAAACCGCTCAAACACCTCCAAATACACCAACTTTGCCCCCAAACGCCATACACATGAATGTGTCTAAATCTACCCGAATGGCACCAATAAAACCTCTAATGACTCTTACTTAAGCCCTACAAAGTAGTGCTTATCAAACCACCCCATGCTTAGACCTTTGCTCGTCCACGAGTAAACCAAATAAGAGTCCACTCCTCCAATGCAGCACCCAAGGTATCAGGAAGCATATCCTCTAACTAAGAGTCACCTAACCCATGCCAAAGCTCCTGGCACCAATCTCATTCACAACACATCCACAACACAACAAGCTTAAGGGGCAAGCAGAGTACTTCCCCCAAGCTAACCCGGATATCCGAAAGTGTGAGTAACCTCTAATCCTAGCCTCCATCTATTGCTCCTTATGTCTCCCAGAGTGACCTACCCGACAATCCTTCTTTGTCTCCCCTTCTTATGACGCCTCGCCAAGAAGAGTGAGAAATCCTAAAATCACTCTTCTTCTTTTTCACTCGTTTTGCCAAGGCGCCCTTTCGGGTTTTCACCAAGCCACTCATTTCATTTTCCAATAGATGTACTCACATAAGCTCACGTCACTCTTGACCTCATATTACCCCAGCCTAATGCTGGTCCAAGCCACCTGCTTATTGCCTAGGCCGCCCTTTCGGGTTTTCGACCTATCCCAGGATTTTTATGATAGCCTTTTTTCAAATTTTTGGCTCTTTTCATTTTTTCATTTTTCTCCTCAGCAGCGTAGCAAGTATAAAACCCCACCCCATGCTTAAACATTGCATTGTCCTCAATGTAATGAAAGACAAAAGAATAAAGCACATGGAAAAGCAAAAAATAACTCACAACGTTGCCGAGTTGGCTTGGACACTTCCTTGTTGCTGGTGGTGTAGTCATAAAGGCGCATATCCAGGTGTTGAGCGTCAACGCCATTATCTTCATCTATCGTGCAACCATAAGAAACCACTGTGAGGTGTGGTAATCAAACAATGCGGGGCTGCACGGCCTTCAACTCCATCAACTCCTACCATGCAACCATAAGGAACCACTCTGGCGAATAGTGGTCAATCAAGGGAATGGGGTTGCATGGCCTTCAAAAATGGGCCCAGATGTCATCGTGGTTGGGCCCTGGTGTACCTCCTCTCCAACTGTCGACTGTAGGGCCATCATCGTTGCCAAATAAATATAGGGTGAATGTATTCCTCCGTTAGCAATATGATGCGCACCTCTCCGTGGAGAATCTGGACAGCTGGGTAATTTTTTTTTTTGACTTTTTCTCCCCGTTTAAGGTCTTTTCGGGGTATCTTATTTTCGTCTTTTGCTCCCCGTTTAAGGTTTTTCTTAGGGCCCATTTTTTTTCGATTTTTTTTTAAAATTTTTTTTTTACCTGAGAAAGTGCGGCGACCGCTTTTGTCGTGTAAAAATTGCTATGCAAAATATCCAAACAAACCTTAAACCGTAGTCCTAGGTAAGTACAGGTCGAATCCACAGGGAGGCGAATTCTATCTTAATATGCAATTTGTATGTCAAACTAAAGTAACCAAAGGGAGGTTTTTGTGAGTTTAATTAATCTAAGCATGCAAAAGTAAACAACTAGATGTGATGGATTCAGTAATGGGGAAAGGCACTTAGTCAAACAACATCCACTATTCGTATGACAAGTTGATCATAGATACTCATTCAAAATCTCATGCAATGGTAATTCCAATTCCTTTTCAGATATAACTAATAGCACAACCAGATAATATTAGCACTAACTAATTAAACAACCCTGAAATTATCAAGATTCAGTTTAACAGCAGCCTTACGGATAGGAATATAGTTGGATACAATTCTAGCATAAAACAACCAGCTTTTATCCTAGAATATAAATCAGTTCTCTTCTGCATAAGACTAGCACAACCAATTACTAATACGATACAGTTGCTACTCTGAAATATATATGCTCAATCAGTAACAATCTAAATCTAGCAATAGATCAATAACAACAAACCCTAGATGCGTCCAAATAGAGATTATCAATATCAATCATAAACAACTAAGCAAGAGAAAAATAAAAACCATGCAATAGATTAAGAATAAGAATCTCACAACTTAATCCAAACGAAAGCTTCAGAGTCTGACTAAGCCAGGGAGGCTTAGTTCTTCATAACGTAGAACGTAGAAAGGGAAATTAGGGTTTCAAGATAATATCGAAGATTCAAGATTGGCAAACAAGCCTTTTCTCAACCCTTAAATACTAAAGGAAAATAAAGCTAAGTTAACCTAAAACAAAATAATAAAAAGTAATAAAATAATGCAAATAAAGAAACGGCGCGGCGGACTTCAGACATCGGCGGCGGTCGCCGCATCTCCCACGGCGGGCGCCGTAATCGCGGCGGGCGTCGCAATTAAACGGCGGGCGCCGTAATCACTTCGTAGCCAAGGTCGGTGGAAAGCCAATTGCAGTGGGCGCCGTAATTACGGCGGTCGCCGTCTTTGTACGGCGGTCGCCGTTCTTCGGTTCAGCTCCTGCGACACTTCCGTAAAAACGCCATAACTTTTGATTCCCAACTCGGATCGCGCTCATATTTTGAGGACGTGCAGTAGACTTCAAAAGATAACTCCTCGAATTGGAATCAATCCATTTGGACATCGGAGTAGAGAGAACGAACCAATTAAATTCAGCACATTGTTCTTCTACTCTTCATTGCATTCCTCTTCCTCGTCTTCTCATGTGGTTTCTTCCTCAGTGTCTCATATGATATCCAAAACCACTCAAACACCTCCAAATACACCAACTTCGCCCCCAAACGCCATACACATGAATGTGTCTAAATCTACCCGAATGACACTAATAAAACCTCTAATGACTCTTACTTAAGCCCTACAAAGTAGTGCTTATCAGTGGATATATCTATATAAGGGATTCATAAATCTTGATATGGTTATACTCAACAAGAGACCAAAAGGCAAAGTTTTGGATCTTGAGGCATAAAGATGAGTCTAACATGGGATGTGGGCCATCAACCAAGAATTATAAGGAGTTATAATTAGTAAATGTTACTTACCTTGATCACATAAGACTTAAGAAAGTGCCAAAGTACGCTTAGGTTTTATCTGAGATAGGGTCTTGGAATCATTTTATTCACTAGGGACAAACTTAATCTGAATAAAATGTGCATCTGCTTAAATTTTAAAGCATGTTTAATTTTGAGCTTTTGCATGTCAAGCATAAACTTATCTGCATGTTACTTCCTTTATAGATATCATGTCTAGCAACGATAACTTGAAATTCACCCTGCGCTCAATTGTTGAGAAGAACAAACTCAATGGAACAAATTTCCTTGATTGTGAACGGAACCTGAGAATTGTTCTCAGATCCAAAGGATGTGATGACGTCCTAGATATCCCTATCCCTACCTTGACTATTGCTTCTTCTGCTGAGGAGAAGGCGAAAGAAAAGGAGATAAGAGCTAACTCGGTGCTTGTCACCCGCCTTATGCTCGCTGCTATGGAGCTTGGACTTCAAAAGAGGTTTGAACACCATGATGCTCATACAATCATGACCAACATGAAAGTGTTGATTCAAGAACAGGCCAGGATTGAGAGGTATGAGACACACATGGCCATATTGGAGCGCAAACTTGAGAGGGGTAAACCAGTGAGTGCCCATCTATTTGACATGATTGGTCTTTTTGACCAAATGGCAGCACTGGGTTCCCCATATAGCCAAGAGTTGGCTACTGACATCATATTACACTCCTTGCATGATGGATTCGCTCAATTTAGATTGAACTACCATATGCATGGAATTGTAAAAATCCTGAATGAACTCCATAGCATGCTCAAAATAGCTAAGCAAAACATCCAAGTTGACAATAAGAAAGAAGTTCTTATGATCAATAAAGGGAAAGGGTTCAAGAAGGGGCCTAAAAGGAAGCAACAAAACCAAGGGAAAGGCAAGACAGTTGCCAAGCCCAAGGCAACTGGGAAGCCAAAGGTGGTTACTGAGCATGACTGCTTCTACTACAAGGCCAATGGGCACTTGAAGAGAAATTGCCCCAAGTACCTGGAAGACAAGAAGCATGGAACTGTGAGCTCCACTTCAGGTATTTTTGTTATAGAAGTCTTAACAACCAAAGCTACTACTTGGGTATTGGATACCGGATGTGGTTCTCACATTATTTCGAATGTACAGGGACTAAGAAGTAGGCGGAATTTGGAGAAGGGAGAGATAGACATGCGTGTTGGAAATAGAGAAAGGATTGCTGCGCTCGTCGTAGGAGATTATAGTCTATCTTTACCTTCTGGCTTAGTTTTAGAATTGAATAATTGTCATTTTGTTCCTTCAATTACTAAAAACCTTGTTTCGATTTCAGTTTTGCATCTTGAAGGTTTTGAATTTATCATTAAGAATGGAGGTCTTTCTATTTTAAATAATGATATTTTCTATGCCAATGCTCCCATGAGTAATGGACTCTTTGTGTTGGACCTCAAGTCAGAATTATATAATATTACTACTAAAAGGCAAAAGTCGAATGATTTGAGTGAAGCCTATCTATGACACTGTCACTTGGGTCACATTAGCTTGAACCGCATGAAGAAGCTCCATAAAGATGGAATTCTCAAATCAATTGATTGTGAATCACTTGAGACATGTGAGTCATGCCTAATGGGTAAGATGACAAGGTCACCTTTCACTGGGACAAGTAAAAGGGCTACTGAGCTACTGGCCCTAATACATACTGATGTATATGGACCAATGAGCACATAATCTAGAGGAGGCTATCGATACTTCATCACATTTACTGACGACATGAGTAGATATGGGTATATCTACTTAATGGCGCACAAATCTGAATCCTTTGAAAAGTTCAAAGAGTTTCAAAATGAAGTAGAAACTCAAACTGACAAGAAGATAAAGGCACTTCGATCAGATCGCGGTGGTGAATATCTGAGTCAGGAGTTCAATCATCATCTGAGAAGTTGTAGGATCATAACAAAACTGACTCCACCAGGCACACCACAACTGAATGGTGTGTCTGAAAGGAGGAACAGGACCCTGTTGGACATGGTCCGTTCAATGATGAGTTTTGCTAACCTTCCAATATCCTTATGGGGATATGCCCTCACAACCGCTGCGTTCACACTAAACAGGACTCCGTCTAGGACTGTAGACAAGACACCATATGAGATATGGACTGGAAGAGTTCCAAGTCTGTCTTTCTTGAAAATTTGGGGATGTGAAGCTTATGTAAAGCGTTTACTATCAGATAAGCTTGCACCCAAATCAGATAAATGCTTCTTTATAGGGTATCCTAAGAAAACCAAGGGATACTACTTCTACAATCCCACAGAGCACAAAGTGTTTGTTGAAAAGGATAGTGTCTTTTTGGAAAAAGAATTTATTTCCAAGAAGCCAAGTGGGAGAAATGTTCATCTTGAATAAGTTCAAGATAAGCAACAAACCCAACAACAAGCCGACATGGACGATGTCGACGAGGATATTCTAGTATCTGGAGGCATAGATTCCCAAAGAGAAGTCGTCCAGGTACCGGAACCAATACCTCAAGAACCAGATTCAAATGAGTACCCACAAACAGTTGTGGATAGTGCTCCAGTTGTTGAACCCACACGTAGATCAAACAGGCCAAGGGCATAGCCAAGACGATATGATGATTTCATCTTGACTGCAAGCCTTGACATTCTGCTTTTAGAAAGCGGAAAGCCTGTTACCTATAAGCA
Source organism: Rheum nobile (assembly GCA_027886185.1). Taxonomy (NCBI): domain Eukaryota; kingdom Viridiplantae; phylum Streptophyta; class Magnoliopsida; order Caryophyllales; family Polygonaceae; genus Rheum; species Rheum nobile. The sequence goes on along the minus strand of WOAB01000685.1, from coordinate 861,552 downwards.
AGCAGCGATGGGTCCAGACTCCGAGAAATGGCTTAAGGCCATGAAATCTGAAATGGATTCTATGTCTGAGAATCAAGTCTGGGACTTGATAGATTTGCCAGATGGGGTAAAACCCATTGGATGCAAATGGGTTGTTAAACTCAAGACAGACAAAGATGAAAATGTATCTATTTACAAGGCAAGGCTAGTTGCCAAGGGTTTTAAATAGATTCATGGTACTGACTATGATGAGACATTTTCACCGGTCGTAATGATCAAGTCCATTAGGATACTCCTAGCTATTGTCGTTTATTATGATTATGAGATTTGGCAAATGGATGTCAAGACTGCTTATCTAAATGGATAGTTAGAAGATGATGTGTACATGACACAACCAGAGGGTTTTGAAGATCCAACAAACCCTAGGAAAGTATGCAAGCTTAAAAAGTCCATTTATGGACTTAAACAAGCATCCAGGAGTTGGAACATTCGATTTGATGAAGCTATCAAAGAGTTTGACTTCATCAGATGCGAAGAAGAGCCTTGTGTTTTCAAGAAGTTTAGTGGGAGCAAAGTGGTCTTCTTAGTCTTGTATGTGGATGACATACTACTCATTGGAAATGACATTCCGATGCTAGAGTCTGTTAAGGGATGGCTGAAGAAATGTTTTTCAATGAAGGACTTAGGAGAAGTAGAGTACATATTGGGTATCAAGATCTATAGAGATAGATCTAAGAGGCTGCTTGGACTAAGTCAAGGAACTTATATAGATAAGGTTCTTGACAGGTTCAAAATGCAGGAGTCCAAGAAAGGATTTCTACCCATGCAACATGGCATATACCTCAGCAAGAATCAGTGTCCTAAGACACCTGCTGAGCTGGAGAAGATGAGCAAGGTCCCTTATGCTTCAGCTATAGGATCTATCATGTATGCTATGATATGTACACGTCCTGATGTTGCATTTGCTCTGAGCATGTGTAAAAGATACCAATCGAATCTCGGAGAGGCACATTGGTGTGCAACCAAGAACATCCTGAAGTACTTAAGAAGAACCAAGGATGACTTCTTGGTATTTGGGGGTGATGACGAGTTAGTCGTTCGAGGATACACTGATGCAAGCTTCCAGATAGACCGGGATGATTTTGAGTCCCAGTCAGGATATGTCTTCATCTTGAATGGAGGAGCTGTGAGCTGGAAGAGCCCCAAGTAGGACACAGTGGCTGATTCTACGACAGAGGCAGAGTACATCGCCGCTAGTGAAGCAGCGAAGGAGGCTGTCTGGATTAGGCAGTTCATTGATGAGCTCGGGGTTGTTCCTAGCATATCAGGGGCAATTGATGTCTATTGTGACAACAATGGCGCCATAGCCCAAGCCAAGGAACCGAGTTCGAGCTCCAAATCCAAGCACGTACTGAGGAAGTATCACCTTATTCGACACATTGTTGATATAGAAGACGTCAGGATGTGCAAAGTGCACACAGATGACAACATTGCAGATCCGTTGACCAAGCCTATGCCTAGGCCCAAGCATGAGAGTCACACTAGGGCTAAGGGCCTCAAGCACATTGGAGAATGGCTTTGAGATTGTATTGTCTTACATTATGAACTTTGTTTTATGTATGTCAGACACATTTTATGCTTGATTATATGATATAAATTTTTCTTTCTTATTTAATCATTGCTTGAAATTAGATAAAATGTCCAAATAATTTATAATTTGCAAATGGGCTCATCATAAGTGTTTTGGTGAATGAAACCCCATTAAGTGAACTGAAGTTATGAATTATTCAAAGTCCATGGTCTAAGTCATTAACTTGGACATAAATGACTGCATTAAAGACTATATTTTAAGTTGACTGATAGCACCAAGTTTCATGGGCTATAGGGACATAGAGATGTCTAGTCAATTACATAGATATGTATAGATGATACGTATAGAACTGACCCACCTTAATACTCTCCAAAAGGGATTGAAGAGTTTTAAGTTATACCATGATTGGTAGATTCCTCCGCCTCCACATCGACCACGTACTCATCTTCGAAGTTATTCGTGTAATTCATCAAGGCCCAAGGCCAAGGTTTCCACGACAATCCTTCGAAGACAAGCACGACGACTCACATCAAGATCTGGATCCTCGCCGCCACGACAGTTGTATCGGCATTCGGAGATAGGGACGCATCAATTGGTATCAAAGCCTTTGATCTTGTAAGTCGCTATTCAAGTTTCGATTGTTCACTACAAATTTTTCTTGTCCATTACTTGCTTCCGCCACCATTTTTCATGATTTTTTTTCCTTCTCTCTTGCTTGTCCGATCGGTTGCACAAGGCAAGTCCCTTGGCCGAATATTTTCTTGCCTCCGAGATTGGTGTGATTTGTTAGCGGAAGATCTTCCGAGATTGTGTAATTAAATCCCTGATTTCTTGCATGATATTCACATATCTTACTTGCCTTATCTACTAGGTTGTTAGCCGAATCTCCAAGATCTTTCTCTCTCCAATCACCAAAATTATTATGATCTTCTTTCTCTAAGTCACCAAGCCGTAAGTTATTTTATTTGTTCTTATCCGAGATCATGCCAAAGTCAAAGTCAAAAATCTCGTGCATTTAAAAACAAAAAAAAGTCAAGTCGGAAATTCAACAAAAAAACGGAAATTTCATCTAGAAACCCCGAGTTTCTGACTTTTTTGCGAAATCCCCTCAAGTTTTGACAATTTCGTGTGGTAACCCTGAGTTTTTGACTCATTTCGCCAAATGCCCCTCCATCCTCTTTCCTTTAAAATGCATAAAATTTAATAAAAATTTTTTATTAAAAAAGGTAAAAAACTCAAAATTTTGGTTTATTAATTTTCAATAATCCCCCAAAAAACCACCATCTTTATTTCCCATAAATCCATGGCGGAAGATTTTGTGGCTAGTTTCAGTAGTTAGAGGAAGAGAAAAAAAAAGAACAAGAAATTGGCAGCAGCAACATCATCATCTTTCGCAAGACCAAATGGCTCTTCATCAGCACTTCACCGCCCTCTTGCCGCCGGACTCTGGCGATCCCAAGCCGGACCACCACAGCCACCGCCACCACCACCACCACCTGGAAGGGGCCGACGAGTCCAATTGGCTCAGCAACGCCATCCTTTGCTCTCAAGGCGGCCCCTACGCCAGAGCCGGCGGCGGAAGCAATTTTCTGAACCTCTAGACGAATTCCGACTCCTCGTCGGGCCGCCGCCCAACCAGTGGCTCTCCCGGACCATCGACCGTCGTCGGCAAGTACTCCGCCATGGCTTCCAGTGGGCCCCCATTGTTGGGGACGATAAGGAGCTTGACCAATTCATGGTGAGAAGATAAAGCTGCAATTTTTTTAACCCAAAATTTGACTTTTCTTGTAGATTTCATCCTATTTCAGTCTTAATTTTGATGGGTTCTTCTCTGTTTCTCATTTTTCTATTGCATTTGGTTTCTGGGTTTTGGGGATTCTGATTTTAATAATTCTTGTTCGGTGGATTTGGATAGAATTTAATTTTATTTAATAAAGACTAAAGAAGACAATTTTTTTTGGCTTTTTTACCCTTTTTAATAATTATTTTTTTAATTAAATTTAATGCATTTTAAAGAGAAAGAGAATGGAGGGGCATTTGGCGAAACTAGTCAAAAACTCAGGGTTACCACACGAAATTGTCAAAACCTGAGGGGATTTCGCAAAAAAGTCAAAACCTCGGGGTTACCAGGCGAAATTTCCGAAAAAAAAGACCCGACTTTAATTTAAAAAGAAAAAAGGGAAAGACAAAATAAGGCAACCCTTTTCCACCTCGGCTTGGCTCATTTCTCTATCTCTTCACCGTCTAGGTCGACGCTTGAAAGGTAAGGTTGTTTGTTTGTGAATGTTTGCGTAAGGGTTAGGACTTGATTGCTTGGTCTTATTTGTCTCCGTGCTTGCGTCTCACACCATTCTTGTGTTAGCCACAGCCGCCCTCACGTTCATACGTCCTTGCCTACCTACGTGAACATTTGACACTTGTTTAGTGCTTGCTTGATTGTTGGTTTTCTTGTCTCTTGTTCGTTTTTACTCCCATGTCTGGCCACATTGTTATAGGTAGCATGACGGCCCCGACTAGTGGTGATGTCCAAGGAAACAACAACAACAACAACCCCCCCCCCCCAAAGAAGTAGTCCACCATGACGACCCTTCCATCGGCCCATCCAAGATCCCATCTTGGAACTCTCGGCCGAGCAAAGGGAGATCCAAGAGCTTCGACAACTAGTAGCCCAACTCTAAAGCCAACGGCCAGTGCCAACGCCGCTAGTCGAGACGGATGCCGCGGACTTACCTCGCCCTACTGTGGCCGGCCTAGCACGGCACGCCTGGACAAAGGCAAAGGTGTGATGCCCTCCACTTCTCACCAACAGCCCCGCCTCCAGCGCATCCAGTGGGTCATCGAGAGCCGACAAGGGCACGTCTCACCACATGAGCGCTACGTGCCGCGCGCCCCGCCTATCGACTACAACAGCGGCGACGAGGAGGCCCATGACTCCCAAGGTGAGTATTCTAACCCCTTCAATTTTGATGACAGGTATGCCACAGATAGGTCAAGACGCCGCCGTGCACCTACCTCTGCACCCCGCGACATCCGTGCCCGCCTCAACGAGCGCGATTCTATCCCCAGGCGTAGGCACAAACGGCGCGCCACAGGCGATGGCCCTGCCTCAAGGCCTGTCGCCCCTACCCCAGTGCCCTTCAACGTGGAGGACCACCTGGGCCACCAAAGCGCGAGAACGCCGCGCTATGGCTCGGATGGCTACTTCTTCACCACTCCTCATCACCATGACGACTTTGAGGAATTTGATGATGAGGAGATGGAGGATTCTGGGATGGTCAACCCCGGTAATTTTCACCCCCCACTCGGTGATCCTTTGGAGATGTAAGATAGGCCCGCCGACTGGATTCCCCCGTCGAGGCTTCAGCAAGGCCACGTTCAGGCTCAGGTAGGCTACGATGGGTGCGTTGCCATGGATCACAAGCGCGACATGCCTCGTGATGTCCGCCGCATCGCGCCACCTCAGGGCCATCAGCGTCGCAATCTTGCCCCAGAGATGGAGCCTACATCAGCGATGGGCGAGCAACGCGGCTACGAATACCGCGGCCGGTGCCAGCTTGGCAATGCCCCTTACCAGCAAGCTTAGGGCTAGGGATATCAACCCTTGAACATCCCCGCGCCGCGCTTGCCCCAGCTTCACCAACCTGCTGCCCCAAGGCTCAACCGCCACGAGGTTAAGGTAAAAATTGATCACTTCTTTGGCGAATATGATCCGGCTGTTTTTCTTGAATGGATGCAGGCCACGAAATACACTTTGATATATTGCCACATACCCGAGGAAGAACACGTCGCCGCTGCCACTATCCATTTCCGCGGCGCCGCTAGGGTTTGGTGGCATCAATTCGTGGATGATCGCATAAGGCACAACTTGGTGCCTCTCACTGAATGGCATCAATTGAAGCTTGTCATGACCCAGAAGTACGTTCCGGGTGATTATCGGAACCAAATGCTCCTTGAGATCACCATGGCTCGCCAAGGCTCAAAGACACCCCTTGAGTTCTTCTCGCAACTCGAGAACATGTACTACAAAGCTTCCATTAGTGTCGCGCCTTCGACCTTGAGGACCAGATTTTTGAGTGGCCTGAATGTCAACATCCGGGATCAATTAGAGATCTTTCCCATCAAGGATCTCAACACGCTTACACACACGGCAATGCAAATCCATCATCAACAAGTGCGCAAGCGTCAATCCCCTTACCAGACTTATGGCCAACGCAGGTATGATTCTCAATGTAGTCAATTATCTTCAACTAATGTGTGTGCCCCATCCACAAGTTCTTCCATGCCTGGCCAAAGCCGCAATGCTAAGGCCGCGCCGCTGAGCTCGACAGCCAGCCGCGCCCCCGCGCCCAGACAAGGCCCACAAGGCACTGAGCGCGCGCACGACTTGGAGTGCTTCAAATGTGGCGGGCGAGGCCATTACAAGAGAGATTGCCCCAATGCCAAGAAGGTGCTCTTCTCCGCCGCTGCCGTTGGATACGAGTCTTTGGAAGAGGAGGACGAGGCCCAATTGGAGACCATCGAGGAAGGCTTTGAGGACGACAACGAGGAGGCCTACGCGTGTGAGGCTGCCGCGCTCCATGCCGGGACGCCGCTGAGCCTTGTGACGCGCCGTATCCTCACCGTCAAGGAGGACAACCTTGTCGACCAACGCAAAAACCTGTTTCACACGCAATGCTTGGTCAAGATAGCCTCCATGAGTGTCATCATTGACGGCGATAGCTGCTGCAACATCATTAATGACAAGGTGGTCAAGCATTTCAACCTTGAGACCACGCCACACCCACAGCCCTACGGCCTTCAATGGATCTCGTCTAGTTCAGGTAACACTGTCACTCGACAGTGCCTCATCTCTTTCTCCATTGGTCAATATTATGACTATGTGTTATGTGATGTCATTGCAATGGACGCCACACATCTCTTTCTTGGGCGCCCATGGCAATTTGACCGGCGCATGCTTCACGATGGCTATTTAAACACTTATGTGTTTACTTACCATGGGAAGCGTGTGACTCTCTTACCTATGTCTCCCCATGAGATTTTGCAGGACCAGGTAGAGCGTGACCGCCAGAAAGCCATCGAAGTCGCCGTGGCAAGGCCCAAGGCGTCTCCGCAAGGCCCACCGCAGCGTCTCGACCCCAATCCTGGCCATACTGTTTCTGGCTCGGGCACTGACACCAAAAAGCTCAATGACAGCCCAAGCCAACCCAGTGCCTCTCTGCCACCTGCCAGCGCCGCAAGCTCCATCGCGCAGAAAGCCAAACAAAGGCCCATGGAGTCCTAGATAAGCGCGACCCATTCTGGCTCGAGCACTGGGCTTCCCAACCCCAGTGCCACCCATTCAGCGCCCAGTGCCTCACTGTCTCCACAGTAAGCCCCAGAAATGCTGCCAGCGCCAACATTGTAAGGGCGCTGCGAGCATAGGCTGCTTTTGGCGAGGCCTAGTGACATGACCAAGCCTTTGAAGGGTCACAGGCCTTGCTTCTTGCTGGTGCCAACTCCGAGCCCCGATCGCGCTGTGAACGCCCCATTGCCGCCGCCGATTTCCGCGTTGTTGTTGGAGTTTGCCGACGTGCTACCTGAGGAGCTGCCCCAGGGCCTGTCGCCAGTGAGAGGGATCGAGCATCAGATTGACTTGGTCCCTGGAGCCTCTTTGCCCAACTGTGCCACCTACAAGGCCGGCCTTGAAGAGACCAAGGAGCTACAGCGCCAGGTCCAGGATTTGCTTGACAAGGGCTATGTCAAGGAGAGCCTTAGCCCTTGTGTCGTGCCCGTGATTCTTATGCCAAAGAAGGATGGCTCGTGGAGGATGTGTGTGGACTGCCGCGCCATCAACCAAATCACGGTGAAGTACCGCCACCCCATTCCTTGCCTTGATTACATACTGGATGAGCTCCATGGTGCCACATTGTTTTCCAAGATAGACTTGAGGAGTGGCTACCACCAAATCAGAATGAAGGAACGGGATGAATGGAAGACGGCGTTCAAGACCAAATATGGTCTCTATGAGTGGCTTTTCATGCCATTCGGGCTCACCAATGCCCCGAGCACTTTTATGCGTTTGATGAACCATGTTTTGAGAGATTTTTTGGGACATTTTGTTGTTGTCTATTTCAACGATATTCTTGTGTATTCACGCAGCTTGCAGGATCACACCGAGCACCTTAGAAAGGTGTTGGCGACACTATGCAAGGAGAAACTCTTTGCCAACCTTGGGAAGTGTTCCTTTTGCTCGGACACGACCAACTTTCTTGGCTTCGTCGTGTCCAAAGACGGGCTGTGTGTTGATGAAGAGAAGGTCAAGGCCATAAGAGAGTGGCCAACGCCAACCAACCCTACCATGGTGAGATCTTTTCTAGGCTTGGCAGGCTTCTACAGGTGCTTTGTCAAGGACTTCAGTTCCATTGCCGCGCCACTCCATGAGTTGACAAAGAAAGGGGCCATGGTGGTGTGGCTTGCCAAGCATGAGGCGGCATTCGAGGCCTTGAAGGAGGCCTTGTGTCATGCTCCACTTCTCCAGCTCCCAGACTTCTCCAAGCATTTCGAGATCGAATGTGATGCTTCCAATGTTGGCATTGGAGGTGTCCTTCACCAGGAGAGGAAGCCCATTGCCTTCTTCAGTTAGAAGCTCACCGGGGCTACACTCAACTACCCTACGTACGACAAGGAATTGTATGCTATGATTAGGGTCCTCAAGATATGGCAATACTACCTCTGGCCTAGAGAGTTCGTGATTCACTTGGATCACGTGGCATTGAGTTTCCTTAAGGGCCAGACAACACTGAACCGCCGCCATGCTCGATGGGTGGAGTTTATGGAGACCTTTCCCTATGTTGTCGTGCACAAGAAAGGGAAAAATAATGTAGTGGCCGACGCACTAACTAGAAGGTATACTCTCTTGACTCATCTCCAAACTAAAGTACTTGGTTTTTCTTTAATTAAGGACTTGTATTTGGTTGATGTGTTTTTCAAGCCTATATATGAGAGATGCCTTGAGAGTCGTGAGTTCAAGTCATATTTTGTGGATGAGGGGTATCTATATAAGGCTGGGAGATTGTGTATCCCTAGTTCTTCCATTAGGCACCTCCTCATTCAAGAGGCACATGATGGTTGAGGCCACTTTGGGATTGCTAGGACCTTGGCTGCGTTAAGAGAGCATTTCTTTTGGCCACATATGGCTACGCAGGTTCGGAGGTATTGTAGGAGTTGTGTGAGTTGTCAACGAGGGAAAGCTAGGTCAAGCCCCCAAGGTCTATACACACCCCTACCCATTCCCCACGGTCCTTGGGAGGACTTATCCATGGATTTCATCACCGGGTTGCCTCAATCTAGGAAAGGCAAAGATTCTATTTTTGTGGTCGTAGATTGGTTTTCCAAGAAGGCCCACTTCATAGCCTGCCGAACCACATATAGTGCTAGTGAGATTGCCGAGCTATTTTTTGAGTATGTCGTGAGGTTACATGGTGTGTGTAACACCCCCAAATTTTAACCCATTTGGAAAGGTATTACCGCCAGTGACCTCGGATTTCACCTCCGAAGCCACCCAAGGCTTTACCGGATTATACAAATCATAAACAACATGTATATAATCAACAAACCATAGTTAAAACATTTGTCAGGGGATTACAACCTAATCCCCATAGGGCAAAACATTGTTATCAAAGTAAACCAAGCATAGCGGAAGTCTTTTAAAGATAAATACAAGTCTTGACCACAACGATCAACGCCAAGGATCTCAACCTGGGTAAATTTGTTAAAAACACCTCCCATCATAGTCATTCTTAGCCTTCGTGGGGTGGCAACTTATCTGATGTGCCGAATCGAACGGATGACACCAGCCAACCATGCAGAGAACAATTACGGTTGGTTAGTCTAATAAAAGACTATGTAAGGGCACAAAGCAGAGTGGTTCGAAGTAGTCGTATTAGGTTAGACTCATTGTTTCTCGGATAACAACCGATAATGATAGCCAACCACCATACTTCTACTGGAATATATCAAAAGACATGATCAAGATAAGACTCCAACTGATATGAGTCTTAGGGGAAAAATATCCAAGACAAGACTCCAAAAGAGTGAGTCTCATCGGAAGCATGACAAATGTCTGGAACATTATAGTTTCACATACAAGCGTTTAAAAACTCACTAGATGTTTCGGTTCACGACCAACCTCACCGCATAAAGCGAATCCAGATTGGAAAGAGAACGTACTCTGATCAAAGTCAGGACGAATTCCTAGCTGCACTATTGCCTAGCTGCACTACTCGTCAAGGGTATATTAATCATGTGCGCTCGGGCACTTATCTTAATTAATTCAAAAATGCTCATTCACGTTTCAAGCTTTTAGAATCTCATCCTCGCGGATATTGAGATATAGAGTAGGGACTAAATCCTAGAGAGTGACACCAGTTATGTGCACCTTCCCTGTACACGGACATGGAATGGTCATGACCAAAGAGAAGTGTTGGGGCCTGGACATCCCATCCACTTGGTTATAAAGAAACAACTAGTATTCACAAGGAGATACCAAGTAGCGTTCCTGCGAATACTCGTTCTAACTAAACAGTTCAGAACTTGTCCAAAATCGTATCAAAGCCATCAAGGCCAGCATCATAGATATGTTTCAATCTAGATATATTTATATAATAGCGTTGTTCTAGCAGATATACAACCTATTATAATATCCATTTTAATTTCCAAAACAGTTTCACAAAACCGTTCCCAGACAAGAACAATAAGCATCCCAAATTAGTTAACAATTAAACAATTGATAATTAATGGAAATATGGAATGATGAGCAAGAGCGAACCGCCACTTGCCTTAGATCGATGAAAGCTTCACAAGCTTAGGAACGAAGGATTCAGAGTCTGAAACTGGGACAGATCCTGGACAATAAATCCATATGGAACGACCCATAACAAGACCCTAAGTTAGATTCAATATCTACATATATGAATCTAAAAGAATACAAGAGGAATCGAAGGAATCGAGCCTCGCTCAAAGCAAAACACCCAAGAACCGGGTAAGCTCGCCGCAGGTGCGGTGGAGCCTCTGCCGCGGGGTGCGGTCAAGTGCCAGAGCGAGTTCTTCGACATCGGCCATGGAGAAACTTACACAAATCGATTCGTTCGACTTCGATTTTTTCTTTGTTTGATCTCCCACCTTCTTAAGCTTTGGAATACCACTTAGGAACACCCTTCTAATGTTCAAAAAGGAATTTGAATCCCTCTTAAAACAAGCTGAACTTTGAAACCAGAAATGGAGTTTTTCTTAGGAGGAAGATGATGTTGGAGCTGATGATCTGAGCTTTCTCTCCGCCTCCTCTCTCCATTTATAGTCCCACAAGGCTGCTCCCAAGCAAGACATATACACCACGAAGTGTCCAGCCTAAAAACGTAGGGTGAATGACTCAACAAGGCTACGCTTATAGCCTCGCCAAGTTGCATGCACGCTGTCAAGAAGACAGCTGCCACCGCGGGGTGCGGTGGTGTGGCCGCGGGGTGCGGTGGCCGACTTGTTACCGCCCCCAAGTTTGTCCTTTGCCGCGGGTGCGGCCGCTTGACCGCGGGGTGCGGTCAAGGCCATTTTGCCCCTTTTTGTCCGTTTTGTCTTATCTTACCAAGTGGTTAAATATTTTTAACCCCGGGTTAAATATATTCGTACACGAACGACCTTTTAACCCAAAAATACATTAAATGTATTTTGTATTACTCAGAAAAATATTACAGAGGTCGCACATTGCATAGAATGTCCGTACTTCTCTGAATTTAATCTGACTTATAATCTGGTCATATGAAAATTCGAAATTTTCCTTACAAAAATGAGGGATATTACAGTGTGCCTAGGACTATAGTGAGTGATAGAGACACGAAGTTTGTTGGTCACTTTTGGAGGACACTTTGGGGGATACTAGGGACCAAGCTCTTATTTTCCACAAGCTACCACCCCCAAACCGATGCCCAAACAGAAGTCACCAACCAAACACTAGGAGCCCTCCTTCGAACCATGATCAAGGCCAATCCCAGGCGTTGGGAGGACTTACTTCCACTTGTTGAGTTTTCTTATAATAGGTCCAGGCACTCGACGAGGCACTCGGTGACAAGGCTAACACCCTTTGAGGTTCTGTATGGGAGGAAACTGATGGGTGTTATTTCATACACCTTTACTAGCAACTATTAGCATGATTTGGAGGAGTTTTGGATGAGTTTTGGTGCTAAGTCGGTAATCTGGAAGTTGTGGAGAGAAGTGAAGATATCCCAGGATTTACAGCTTAGATGGAGATGGAGCTGCTGGAGCATACTTGGAAAAGACTACCAAACACTTGGTAGGATTGAAGAGCAGCAGAAGAGAAGAAGAGGAGTTGAAGAAGCTGAAGGAGTGAGCTCACCGCCCCGCGCCAGATTCACCGCGGCCCGGCGGTGACTCCCAGAGAAGGTTGAAGCCCCGCGCCAGAGGAAGCCACCGCCCAGCGGTGGAGAGCCTGACGCCCCGCGGTGGCCGTGTTTAATGCCTCGCGCCAGAAGACTGTTACTTTCCTTTTATTTCGTTTAGACTTTATTTCATTATTATTCTGTTTCCTTTATTTTTTGCATTAGTTTAACCTAGTTTCCTAAGACTATTTAAGTCCTCTTTCTAGGTTAAGAGGCAGAGAGACTTTTTTACCTACACACGATTTTTCAGACGTTATTTTACATTAGAGTTTTTCATCCCCTTTGATGGAGAACTAACTTTCCCTTGTTCTACTAGACGTGTGAAGCAGTACAATTGATGTGTTTGTGAGATTTCTATTCCTTGTTCTTATCCTTATAAATGTTGGTTTGATTCTCTTGGTTATATTGAATATTGATTTCTTGTTGTTCTTCTTAGCCTGATCAACTAGGTTGAATACTTTTTATCAATTGCTAGGATTGCATATAGGGGTTCCGAGTGCATATCTAGTGGCAAACACGATTGTGCGTATAGGGGTTCCGAGCGTACAATCGTGAGTGAGAATCAGTTGCATGCGAGTATTAGTACGTCCTTCTATTTGCATGTATCCTATATCCTTGTGTGTATTGCTATTGCTGTGTTGGTGGTAAAGTATACTGACAACTGTGAGAATTGGTGGTATTTTATCATTGGCATAGTAATAAGTCTATTGACAACTGTGAGAATCAATAGTACTTAAGATCAGGGTGGGAACAACTATAAGGATAGTGAAAGAACTTGGATTAAATAGATTTCTGTGATCAAATTATATCTCTGTACTGTGGATCTCGCTCTAGTAGGACTACTTTCCCCATTATATTTCCTCAACTAAACCAAACTTGTTTGCTTTGCTTGCTTTGTGTTCTCTTGATAACTAAACCCCCCGTTTGTGTTACTTGTCATTCACACTTGCATACTTCATCGATCTTCCCTGTGGGTTCGACCCTTACTTGTCTGCTATACTTCTGTTTAGTGGGTCTGTTAGGATATTTTACTTTGACTAGGCTAAGCAACGATACTTGCACTGTGCACTTTTAGCCACCGTCAAATTTGGCGCCGTTACCGGGGAAGTTTTCTGTTTTGTTGTGTGTTTTTGTGATTGATTTTTGCTGGAGACCTATCTTATGGTCGACATCCGTAGTACTGACTCCCCTCTAGCTGCTTTTGATCCAGAAGTCGATAGATCGTTCCGTGCGAACCTATGCGATCAAGGAGAAGAAGAAGTCGTGGTTGAGGTCGTTGAGCCGACTGAGCCAATTAACATCCCTACTGTCGCAATGGCTGAGACTCTGAGAGAATTGACTGAGCCGAATATTGGAGCACAACCCCTGGCTGTCATCATCCTTGCACTTGGCGAAGGGGTGAGTTTTGAGCTGAAATCTGGAGTTGTTGCTTATCTCCCAAAGTTCCATGGTTTGAGTGGAGAAGACCCGATCTCTCACCTGGGCAAGTTCCACAATGTCTGCATGACTATGAAGCCCATGAACGTGACGGAAGACCAAATCAAGATGAGAGCTTTTGGTTTCTCCCTGCTAGACTCTGCGAGTGATTGGTATTATCATCTGCCGCCAGGAACCATAGATACCTGGAATAAACTGCACAAGGCGTTCCTGGACAAGTACTTTCCAACGAAGAAGGCGAATGCCTTGAAAAAGACAATTGCCAATATTGAGCAGGCTGGTGATGAGACGCCGTATGATTATCTTGAGAGGTACAAGAGGCTTTGCTCTAGTTGCCCATTCCACGGATATGCCAAGCAGGACCTTGTCCTCTATTTACACAATGGTATGCTGGACCAAGAGAGAAGGATGGTTGACGCTGCTTGCGGTGGAAGCATTCTTAATCTGACACCGGATGCAGCCATGGAGAGATTTCAGGAGGTGAGTGAGAGCACTAGGAGTTTTGAGAAGACATACAGAGAAATGAGGTCAATGCTGTGACCCCTGCAGGACCAAGCCCAGTGTTGACTGAGCTAGCTGAGCTAAAAGAGATGGTGAAGAGGATGGCGAATCAGAACGCCCCTCAATAAGTTAAAGCATGTGGGCTTTGCGCTGATCAATACCACCCCACCGACGCTTGTCCTCAGCTGCAGGAGGAGGGTGTTGCTGAAGTTAATGCTATAGGAGGTTATGGACCCCCTAGACCACAGTTTGGTGGACAGCCCAATTATAATCCGAGAGGGCGAGACCACCCAGGTTTTAGATGGAGTGACCCTCAAGGTGGTCAACAGCCTGCACAACAGCAGTACCAGCAGAGAGTCCCATACCAACAGAGGCCTCAAGGCCAAAGCTCTGGTTCTTCTACCGAAGAGATGCTAAAGACTCTGACTCAGCATTTCGCCACGCATGTGCAGGCTACTGAGTCAAGTATTAAGAACATGGAGAGACAGATTGGCCAGCTTGCTGATGTTGTGACTAAGATCGACCAAAGGACTGCCAACTCCCTGCCCTCTCAGACTACTATGAACCCCAGAGAGAACGTGAGTGCTATCACGCTCAGAAGTGGTAAGAAGTTGGTCGTTGCTCCTATTGCTGAAGAGGAGAACAAGATCGAGAAGGCAGAAATCACCGGACGCCCCACGGTGGATGCCACCGCGGCCCGGCCAGAAATTAAAGGAGGAGCCAGTAAAGAAGACCTGTTGGCACCGCCCCGCGGCGATCCTCACCGCGACCCGGTGGCTGGTACCAGTAATCTCACCGCGACCCCACTGCCCCGCGGCGATGACCAATGCCCCGCGGTGGTTCTGCCGCGATCTGGCCCTCAAAAATTCATCTCCGCTGAAGAAACCTATGTTGATGATTATGTTCACCCCGTGTTTCCTCCTCTGGGTTCTGAGAAGCCCCCAACACCTTTTCCTGAGGCGCTGGAAGCTAAGAGAGTAGCTGAAGACAGCGATCTGTTCGAGACATTTCGGGACTGTGAGGTGAACATTCCCCTGATCAAGCTTATCAAGGCTATCCCTCGATATGCCAAGTTCTTGAAGGAGCTGTGCACCGTGAAGAGGACTCAGAAGCAGAAGGCTCAAAAGAAGATTCTAGTGAGTGAACATGTGTCAGCAGTAGTTCAAAGACGCATGCCTGAGAAGTGCAAGGATCCAGGTACATTTACTATTCCTATCACTATAGGTGAGCATCGATTTGAGAAAGCCTTGTTAGACTTGGGTGCCTCAATTAATGTGTTACCCTATTCTTTGAATGAGGATTTAGGAATAGGACCCTTGCATGATTCTAACATTGTTATACAACTTGCTGATGGTTCTTGTGTACCCCCTAAGGGTGTTGTGGAAAATGTTCTTGTGAGGATAGGCTCTTTGTTTTTTCCTGCTGACTTCTTTGTTATGGATATGGACTATGATGAGCAAGTCGCTCCAGTTATGCTAGGGCGACCTTTTATGAAAACATCCATGACAAAGATTGATGTAGACAGTGGAATTTTAACTATGGAATTTGATGAAATAATTTTTGAACATAATATTCATAAAGCCAACTCTATTGAATTACCTGCTCCTTGCTGCATTAGCGATATTGATGATCATGTGCCTGACAATGTTAAAACTAGTGCAGTAGAGACCATAGTTATGTGTTCTACTATTGATGAACCTATTGAGTCGCATGAGTTACATGTTGGTGATGTCTTGTTGGATGACATAGGAGATTCCATTCCCTCCATTTTGGGCACTCGCCCCACTGCACTAACCATACAAGGATGTAAGCCTTTATCGAGTTATGTGCAGCATATTCAGATTGAGTCATATCGGCCCCCACATCGCTCTAAGTATGGGGGAGATACTCCAAAGGAAGTAAGCATGGAGTCAATGGCAAAGAGGGAGCATGGTCTAAGGTTTAAACCTTTCCATGAGAGGTCTCAACATGTAGAGACGAGTAGGAGGATTCCGAGGAGATCCTACTCTAGATGGTAGTTGATTTGCAGTACGTCGAGCCAACGACGATAACCAAGGCATTGTCCGGGAGGCAACCCGTGTTAGTCTTTCTTTGATTTTTTTTTTCCTTAGATTATTTTCGTAGTTTATTTTGCTTTGTTTCGTTCGCATGTTACTCACATTTCAGGTACGAAAGTAAAATTGAGAAGAGACGTTGTGTCACCGCCCCGCGACGACCCTCACCGCCCCTCGGTGGAGCCCACCGCCCCGCGGTGGAGGTCAGGTATGATTTCTCGACTCTATAAAAAAAAAAATTAAGAATAAAGGGCCCTGAAAAAACCTTAAACGGGTGCGTAAATTTTTTATTTCTTGAGTGGTAACTAAGGTTTTGACGGATTGGGCCACTTTTTGGGCCAAGATTTCTCTCTTTTGGGCCATGGTACATGACCGACCCATCATCCCTTCCTTCCCTTTCACCTTTCCCCTAACCTAGCCCCCACTATCTCACACCTTCCATTCTCACGCCTCCCTCAAGCTCCCAAGACATTATCCCCCACTCTCCCACAAACCCTCTCGACCTTGAGCCAAATCAAGCCCAAATCCCCCAATTTGGAGTCTAGCCTCACAAACAAGCCAAACACATCCTCTCCGCGTCGCTGCTGCCACCGCCCCGCGTCAACCTCGCTGCGACCAGGCCAGACCTCCTAGTTGTCCTCACCGCGACCCGGCGATTCATCCACCGCCCCGCGTCGAGGCATCCATGAGTCATCGTTTGTGCTCGTTTGTAAGTCCCCTTGGCTGCCCTTTGTTTTGAGCAATTCAATTCTTTACTTATGGCACCTAAGGATCGGAAGCAAGTGTCTCCGAGGGATGAGAATGAGGTCTACAATGTTGTGAATGAGAGAAAGGTGTTGGCTTCTAAGTTCTTTGATAGGCCGACCTTGGCCGAGATGGGAATGCTGGCGTGTGTGTCCATGTGCTTGGCACAATGTGGGTTAGGGGAGTTTCTGAACAAGGCTGCCCCTGCATATCCAGAGCTTTGCTACCAGTTCATCGCCTCTTTCAAGAGGTACTCTAATGGCTCGGACGACAAGCATCTGCTGAGGGTCACGTTCACCTACAATGGGCGTGACTACTCTTTGTCTCCTAAGGTGGTGCGTGATGCCCTGGGCATTACAAAGCTACCAACTGATGGGTGGTCTGGTGGCATTCCAGAGTCAGAGATGATGGAGTTTTGGAGGGCTGCTACTGGCCGAACGTTCAGGAAGGGCCAGGAGGTGAATTCGAAGCTGGTGAACCCGTGTCTGCGGTTGATCCACACGGTGATGATGAGAGACTTCTTTGGCCACGCTGATGATGGAAAGGTCCCTCTGAAGGATTTCCAGTGGTTTATGAGCATCTTGGAGGTTGTTGAGTACACGCCATGTTGGGCTACCCTTTTCTTGGGTTCCTTGAAGAGGATTCGTGATGGTGAGCCACGTGATATTTGTGGGGGTGGTCTGATTACCCTCCTTTGTGCTGGAGTGATAGCTTGTGATCAAATTCCTCGGCCTGTTGCCTACATGGTGTATGATATGGCACACATGAAGGTGTGCTCGATGCTGAAGCCATTGGGAAAGGATGGTGATTTAGTCTGGTCGTCATATGATGGCCACATTCTGATTCTTCCACGGGAGTTCGCCTATTCACCTTCATTTTCGGATTGGTGGATCTCCAGTGATAGTAGAATGACGACTGATGATGCTCCTACTGCTGCTCCTTCATATCCGTTTGGGGAGGGCCCTAGTGGTGGTTTTGATGTTGCTGCTGTTGATTCTGTGGGTGGAGATGACCCCATGTCTACCCAGTTTGATGCACCTTCATCTTCATACGGTCTTGTCGCACCCTGGCAGGAGTTGTATTCTAGATGGGACGCGTTCTCAGTGCGGCAGGATCAGTGGAACACCCAAGTAGAGACCGGTCTGCAGACTTGGCAGACCCAGTTCTGTGCTGATGTAGATGAGTGTCTGGACACCATGGACGCTCATATGAGGGACTACTTAAGGAGGTTCCCACCACCACCACCATCAGGCCCACAGTAAGTTTATTTCTTCTTCCCCTATTTCATTTGATGTTCTCTTTTACATTGAGGACAATGTTCGGTTTAAGTATGGGGGAGGGATATAGACTTGCTATCTATCTAGCTAGTGTACATAGCTTTGATTCTGCATTTTGTTTTCTGCATTTCTATTTTGTAATTTTGCATTCGGATTGCAATCAAAATCCTGGAATGAGCTGAAAACCCGAAAGGGCAGTTCAGGTAAAAAGCAGGTAGTCCGACTGGTATAGACCAGGACAAAAGTGGACTGGAGTGATGTGAATATATGTGAGATATCTAGAAAAATGAAATGAGTGGCTTGGTGAAAACCCGAAAGGGCGCCTTGGCAAGATGAGCGTAAAAGAAGAAGAGTGATTCTAGGATTTCTCGATATTCCTTGGCGAGGTGTCATAAGAAGAGGTGGTATAAGGAGTTCGGGTAGGCCACTCTGGAGCGATAAGGAGCTAGATTGGAGTTAGGATTAGATTATCTTTGCATCACTTATTTTGGTTGTCTGGAGCTTATTGTTGATATGTTGTTGTTACTAGTGTCATATTTTCTTGTACTTCCTGAGGCCTTGGTGTTGATTGAGAGAGTGAGTTTTTCTTTAGCTTACTCGGGACGAGTAAAGGTCTAAGTATGGGGGAATTTGATAGGTGTTATTTCATACACCTTTACTAGCAACTATTAGCATGATTTGGAGGAGTTTTGGATGAGTTTTGGTGCTAAGTCGGTAATCTGGAAGTTGTGGAGAGAAGTGAAGATATCCCAGGATTTACAGCTTAGATGGAGATGGAGCTGCTGGAGCATACTTGGAGAAGACTACCAAACACTTGGTAGGATTAAAGAGCAGCAGAAGAGAAGAAGAGGAGCTGAAGAAGCTGAAGGAGTGAGCTCACCGCCCCGCGCCAGATTCACCGCGGCCCGGCGGTGACTCCTAGAGAAGGTTGAAGCCCCGCGCCAGAGGAAGCCACCGCCCAGCGGTGGAGAGCCTGACGCCCCGCGGTGGCCGTGTTTAATGCCTCGCGCCAGAAGACTGTTACTTTCCTTTTATTTCGTTTAGACTTTATTTTATTATTATTCTGTTTCCTTTATTGTTTGCATTAGTTTAACCTAGTTTCCTAAGACTATTTAAGTCCTCTTTCTAGGTTAAGAGGCAGAGAGACTTTTTTACCTACACACGATTTTTCAGACGTTATTTTACATTAGAGTTTTTCATCCCCTTTGATGGAGAACTAAATTCTCTTGTTCTACTAGACGTGTGAAGCAGTACAGTTGATGTGTTTGTGAGATTTCTATTCCTTGTTCTTAACCTTATAAATGTTGGTTTGATTCTCTTGGTTATATTGAATATTGATTTCTTGTTGTTCTTCTTAGCCTAATCAACTAGGTTGAATACTTTTTATCAATTGCTAGGATTGCATATAGGGGTTCCGAGTGCATATCTAGTGGCAAACACGATTGTGCGTATAGGGGTTCCGAGCGTACAATCATGAGTGAGAATCAGTTGCATGCGAGTATTAGTACGTCCTTCTATTTGCATGTATCCTATATCCTTGTGTGTATTGCTATTGCTGTGTTGGTGGTAAAGTATACTGACAACTGTGAGAATCGGTGGTATTTTATCATTGGCATAGTAATAAGTCTATTGACAACTGTGAGAATCAATAGTACTTAAGATCAGGGTGGGAACAACTATAAGGATAGTGAAAGAACTTTGATTAAATAGATTTCTGTGATCAAATTATATCTCTGTACTGTGGATCTCGCTCTAGTAGGACTACTTTCCCCCATTATATTTCCTTAACTAAACCAAACTTGTTTGCTTTGCTTGCTTTGTGTTCTCTTGATAACTAAACCCCTCGTTCGTGTTACTTGTCATTCACACTTGCATACTTCATCGATCTTCCCTGTGGGTTCGACCCTTACTTGTCTACTATACTTCTGTTTAGTGGGTCTCTTATGATATTTTACTTTGACTAGGTTAAGCAACGATACTTGCACTGCGCACTTTTAGCCACCGTCAGAACCCATTGACTCCCCTGGATATGCTGCCGCGCCCACTCAAGGATGCCGAGCACGTGTCCGTGGCCAACAACGCCGCACAAATACAAGAGCTTCACCGCCAAACCCGTGAGAAACTGGAGCGAAGGGCGACGCAATATGAGGCCCAACACAACTCCGGTAGGCGCAAGGTCACCTTTGCACCTGGGGACATGGTATGGGTGCATCTACGCAAGGACCGCTTTCCAGGCCGGCGGAAGTCCAAGCTTAACCCACGTAGCGAGGGTTAAGCTTCCCACGCTTACCAAATCTGAATACTCCTTTGGATGGCGATACCTTGACAAATACTTTGTCACCAACCTCAAACTCGATATTCCTACGCCTTGGATCTGCGTAAGACTTCTGTCGACTTTGTGCTATCAACATTCTCTGTCTGATTAAAGCAATGTCTGAAGCAGTTCTCTCGACCAACTCTGGTCTGAGCAGAATCTTGTCAGCATTCTCATCCCAACAAATTGGCGATCTGCACTTCCGACCATACAAAGCTTCAAATGGAGCCATCTTTATAGTAGCATGCCAGCTATTGTTGTATGTGAACTCGATTAGACTCAAGCTGTCTTCCCAGCTAGTCGGTCGATCGAATACACACGCTCTCAACATATCCTCTAGAGTCTGGATAGTCCTCTCAGACTGTCCATCTGTCTGAGGATGAAACGCGGTGCTAAACCTTAACTCGGTTCCCATGGCCTTGTGGAGTTCCTTCTAGAATCTCGACGTAAAACGACCATCACGATCCGATACAATGGTCTTGGGAATACCATGTAACCGGATGATCTCTTGCTTATATACTTCGGCTAACCTTTGGACTCCCCATGTTGACTTGATAGCCATGAAGTGAGCACTCTTCGTGAGCCTGTCAACAATCACCCATATAGCATCCTTCTGCATTCGAGTCTTGGGTAATCCGGTGACGAAGTCCATAGCAATATCCTCCCATTTCCATTCTGGCACTGAGAGAGGTAGCAATTCACCGCCTGGTCTACAGTGTTCTATCTTGACTCTCTGACAAGTCAAGCATCTTGCTACAAATTCTGCCACATCCCATTTCATGTTTGGCCACCAGAATTTCTTTCTGAGGTCCTTGTACATTTTGCTAGAGCCTGGATGTACAGAATAAGCTGACGAATGGGCTTCCCTCATCACCAACTGGCGAAGACCATCAACGTCAGGTACACAAATTCGGTCCTGAAACCAGAGTGATCCATCCTCCTGAATCACAAAACCGGGAGCTTTCCCGTTTAACACTTCACTGCTTAGCTTTACCAAGATGATATCATCAATTTGCTTTTCTCGAATCTGATCGAGTAGCGTGGCTTGAATTTCCAACATACTCAGGTATCCTCTACGCTGATCATACAAGATTTCAGCCTCGCATATCAATTGGTTTAGTCTGGCTTGAGCAGTGAGGAGTGCTACCACCGTCTCATGCGGTGTCTTCCTACTCAACACATAGGCTACAACATTAGCCTTGCCCGGATGATACAACAATTCAATATCATAATCTTTGAGTAATTCTAGCCAACGACACTGTCTCATATTCAACTCTTTCTGTGTGAATACATACATGAGACTCTTGTGGTCAGTGAAGACTTGACATCTTACACCATATAAATAGTGCCTCCAAATCTTCAATGCAAATACCACTGCTGCCAACTCCAGATCATGGGTCAGATAGTTTGCTTCATAGGTTTTTAGTTGTCGAGATGCATATGCAATAACTCTGCCTTTGTGCATCAACACACAACCCAAACCACTCTTAGAAGCATCACTATAGACCACATATCCATCGTTTCCTTCTGGCAGCGCTAGTACTGGTGCAGAGGTCAGACAATGTTTCAGCTTTTGAAAACTGGCCTCGCACTTATCATTCCAGATAAACTTCTTATGGACCTTGCGTAGTAAACCGGTCATGGGTAGAGCGATCTTAGAAAATCCCTCTACGAACCGTCTATAATATCCGGCAAGTCCAAGGAAACTGCGCACCTCTTTCACATTCTGAGGCCGCTTCCAGTTTGCTACAGCTTCAATCTTCTGGGGATCGACCATCACCCCATTCTCGTTGATCACATGGCCTAAGAAAGCCACTTCTTTGATCCAAAAGTAACACTTAGACAATTTAGCGTACAACTCATTTTGTCTAAGGACTGACAAGATAATCCGCAGATGTTCCTCGTGAGCTTCCTCACTCGGAGAGTAGATCAAATTATCATCGATGAAGACCACCACGAACTTATCCAAGTACTGGTGAAAACATCGATTCATCAAGTCCATAAAGACTGCTGGAGCATTGGTAAGTCCGAATGGCATAACTACAAACTCGTAGTGACCATATCTTGTCCAGAATGCAGTCCTCAAAATATCTCCCTCACGAATTCTGAGCTGATGGTAACCAGATCTCAGATCGATCTTGGAAAAGACTTTTGCTCCTTGAATTTGATCTAACAGATCATCAATCCTAGGCAAAGGATACATGTTCTTGATCGTAACCTTGTTCAACTCACGATAGTCGATACAAAGTCGAAACGATCCATCTTTCTTCTTAACACACTAGTGGAAAAAACCCTAATAGAGGCGGGCATTTGGACACTTATTGAGGCGAACACCGTTCGCTTCAAATGAGGGGGCTGCAACAAGTGGGGACCCTTTTTGAGGCGGGCAATATACGCCTCAACAAGTGCCTCACTATGGCGCCAAAGTGAGGCACTTTTAGAGGCGGGCCTATGTAGGCCCGCCTCTAAAAGTCCACTTGTTGAGGCGGGCCTCTATATGCCCGCCTCAACAAGTGCCTCACTTTGGCGCCATAGTGAGGCACTTGTTGAGGCGGGCCTATAGAGGCCCGCCTCAATAAGTGGCTTTTAGAGGCAGGTCTCCATAGCCATCATAGACAACATCTATATCCAATTGGTAGGCAACATCTATATCCAATTGCTGGTCCAATCTAAGCTCTTTCAACTAATTCAAGATATTGAAGCAAACATGCCTTTGATCTACAACCATCATAGGCAACATCTATATCCAATGACATAAGTTTCTCCTAAGTTTGATGGTCCTAGCTACTAGCTAAAGCAAAAGTAGACGAAAAAACATAGTTGTTTACTTGCTTAGGATATTACAAGTATATGGCTTCAAGAAACAAGTTGGAACGAAAAGACAGGGTCCTTGAAAGAACCTTGTGCATTCAAATTTTAAAGTAGTTACTATTTAATCCATCAAACACAATAAACAGCAAATGATATTCCTCAATCAATTCAGTGGAGGGGCTAAAATTACCGAAAGAATCATTCATCGAATCACCGTATGGAGTGTCCATTGCACACCGAATCGAGCCCCTTTTCTTTAGACTGCTCTCTCTCCCATATTGAACCAAATAGCTCCTGGAAACAGCATTGCTTAGCAATTCCACATACACAGAACAATATAGCAACACTCATAGGATTTGTTTGTCTACAATTTTGATACAATGTGCTGAAATCGTGACGTAAATGTAGTGTACTGTGTGCATATCTTCATACCTGCTGGAGCAGTACCAGTAGCATCAGCCTACAGTTGAAAGCATGGACTGGATGCCAAAAATAATGAAGAGAATCCCACTGGAAAGTGCAACCTACAGAAGAAACAACGACATTAAGGATTAACAGCAATTATTACAAGAAAAAATTACACAAACACAATAACTGTAAGTCTGTAATAGACAGAAGTCACAGAATCTAAAAGATTACCATCTTCTCAGATATTTGGGATGCCAAGCTCTTCCCGCCCAAGACAGCAGCAGCTGTACAGAGAGCTTGCCCTCTTAAATAAAACAAAATTCAGAAAATAGGATCAAATTAAGATCTTTTCCAAATAAACAAGCATGCGATCAGAATTACAATTTCATAAATCAGTATAACTACAACCATTTCTTTCTTTTAAAACATCATTATAGACTTTTCAAAGATGTATAACTTATAAGCACTACCTTTAACATTTCTACCAATTGACTAATCATACAATTAAAAAACTCAAATGAGAGGTACAAGATAATTAAGCACATAACATAAGAAGGCTCTCAAGTAAATATGCTTACATAATTCCACCAAGAACAACACCAAATGGGTTTTCATCTGCCGCTAGACCAATGGTAGCCAACTGAAACCAAAATTTAATCTAAGTTTGAGAAATCAGAAGAAAAGGGAAACTAATATGGTTGAATAAAAGTGCTTCAAGATCAATGCATGAACTGAATTGAACAACATAATTTTGCAAATAGTGCATGCACAAATAAAGAAGTTTTAAGCAGATTACCTGGCTCTTGTCACCCCATTCACCAAAAAAAGTAATGGATAATGCCTGCAGATAAAATATGATCCAAACACAGTAGAAAATGGCAAGTCAAATACAAGGCGACACATGTGCAATACATAAAGCAATAAGAAAATATAAATATAGCAACCTTCAGCAGAATGGGAGAAAAAAATTGTGCAGGAAATGATCTTCTTTCCTTCTTCAATGTATCATCATCCTGAAATATGCAAAAGTAAGGTGTATCCTTTAGAAAGAAGAGATCAACCAAATTGAAAGAGTTCATCTACTTGTTTCATTAAAACAAGATAACTGGTAAAACACCAAAAAACAATCAGTGAAGAGTAGTGTGTGCTCTGAGAACTTTTTTATTTCTTTGTCAATCTGAGAAATTATTGACAACTAAAAAATAAGACTCTAGGATAATAATGCAAAAAAAAACCGTAAACCAAACCACGATGAATACAAATTCAGAAAATTGCACAGGATAAATCTGAAAGAAGAGGAAATAACAAAGTAAGATAATTTGAAGGAAAAGGAAACTAAGGAGGGTTAACAGAGACAAGCGAGCACAAAAGTCTTGGGAAAGCTTAGAAAAGCAAAAGCAGAGGCTCATCTTGATAAGTAGCCTAACAGGTAGAGGAAAAACTGATATGGATCAAATGTCCTAACAAAGAACTTCTTTTTGGCTAACGAAGAACCCTACAAAATAAACAACCAAGAGTTTACTTATGTTGATAACTTAGACTATCAAAAGCATCTGGACACAAATGAATCCACATGCCAAACAGAAAGTCATCGATCGCATACCTCAATGGTAGAGGGCCTTATAGTCCAGTAACCTGAAATCATTATTCAAGCACAAAGGAACGTCAATCATTTCTTTGTATACTATACTCCTTCATGCATTTCATCGAACACATACAATACATTGAAAACTGCATGTGCAACTATAGAAAATTTTCCAACTGTTCTTTCATATGACCAATATCTATCTCACAAAAGTCAGCATATAATATTTTGACCCGGAATGCAAAGAGTGGATCAAGGAACAAAAACAGTAACACATTAGTAGTTATGCATAGGCAACAACACTTACTTGTGTTCCAACAACAAAATATGCAGTATTAGGAAACTCCGATTGAATCGTTTCCAGGGAATCACGTATGATGCCAAAACTGCAAAACATGCATCAAACTTAAAAAGCAGTACACTCAAGCAATCACTATGAGCTTATGTAACCTTAAATTAAATCAAATCAAAACTCTAGATTAAACCTTCCTATATGCAAGTTCCTCTATTTCAAATCACTTTGCTTGAAACATATATTTTACTTGTTTAAAAAGTCCCTAACCTTGCAACTTGCTTCTATAAACTACAGTAACTTCATACTCAAGTAGGCATAAATGATATAGACCAAAACAATAAACCCCAATACTTCCTACCTGGAAATATATGTTCTTTCCACACTCTACTGAAAAATCTCGCAATCCAAATAGAGATAATCCAAATTAGAAGATCAAAATGTGAAATTGATTTAAAAAAGGCTGAAGAAAATCAATATAACCCTAAACAGAGGCAACTGACATGGAAGGCATGGAAAGAGTTATATGCAGAAGGATCGAAATGCAATTCTTCCATTTCTTCGACACATTATGTACGTAAGAATGATCTCTCTCCCATACCTTTCTCTTGCGTCACTCCTTTCTGCCTCCTCGTTGTTTCCACTCATCTACTCAAAATAAATCAAAGAGAACATTTTCTGCAACTGGTCAAAACAAGGAAGAATCTTAAAATGCCTTATAATTGGTTCATAAAGGTCACCTATAGGATGAAATTGTTTCAGAAGAGAGAAAGGGTTGAAACCAAAACCCTCATTTCTCGTATTCGACGAAGGCGGCGACAAAAAAGAGATTCGGAGCATACATCAAATACGTACCTTGAAAACCTCGGGTAGAAGAAAAGGATTGTGGAGAGCGGAGAAGTCGTCGAAGGTCAACCCCTGGCTCCATGGCGGTGAGAGCGGATGGAAGAGACAAAAGAAAAAGAGAGGCGGTAAGAGCTACATACCCTAGAAGATGGGAGGTAGAGGAAGGCGGTGAGAAGAAAGAGATACTCCAGGCATATATTAATTTGGTCTAATAGAGGCGGGCCTTACATGACCGCCTCTATTGGACATACTTGTTGAGGCGGGTTTTAAGAGGCCCGCCTCAACAAGCTTTAATTGAGGCGGGCTACTTGGCCCGCCTCAATTAGTTAGCATTAGAGGCGGGCCTTATCCTGGCCCGCCTCTAATACTTTAGCGGGAAATGTTTTTTCGGATACTTGTTGAGGCGTATATTAATTTGCCCGCCTCAAAAGATGTTTTTGAGGCGTATAAATTAATTATCCGCCTCAAAAACCAAAAAAAGTGATTGCCTAAGTTGTTGTTGAGGCATTTTGAACTATGTATGCCTCTAAAAGGGAGCCTCAAAAAGTGTTTTTTCCACTAGTGACAAACAAAACCGGAGCACCCCAAGGTGATGCACTCGGTCTTATATAACCTTTGTCAAAAAGATCTTCCAGTTGCTTTTTCAATTCTTGCATCTCCGCAGGAGCCATCCGATACGGTGCTTTAGAAATCGGCGCAGTACCAGGCTCAAGATCTATCGTAAACTCTACGACGCGATGTGGGGGTAATCCAAGAATTTCCTCCGGAAAGACATCCGGGAATTCACTAACGACTGGAATATCAAGAACTGATGGTTCATCTTTCTTGGGCGCATCCAGATAGCAAAGGTACCCGACACAACCTTGTCAAAGTAGCTTAAACGCAGCCATCACATTGATGAGCCTGCCGTTATTAGCGTCATTACGACCCTTAAATTTGCATATACTCTGGCCCTCAGATGAAACCGTCACAGTCCTTGAACTAAAGTCGATTACCGCCCCATGACATGTCAACCAATCCATACCGAGAATGATGTCGTATGGAGCCATGGCAATGCAGATCAAATCTGCTTCGAATTTCTTACCTTGAATGGTAACCGGACATTCTGACAGACGTTTGGTTCCCACTAATTGGTTACCATTAGGAAGGTTCACAACGAAAGGCTCACAAGCTTCGTTGCATACTAATCCTAACTTACTGACACAGCTCTCAGAGATAAAGGAATGGGTAACACTCGAATCAAACAATATGCATACAGGAGTAGAGTGGAGGTATAAAGTACCTTGAGCAATCGGAGTATTGGGTCCATCCGCCTCATGCATCTCGTACAGGAGTTGACCTTGTCCTCCGGAAATAGCTGGGGCTTTCCCCTTGTTCTGAGCAGTAGTCTGAGTCGAAGGATTACGACTCTCTACTGGCTTGAATCTAGGTCGGTTGCTCTGATTAACTGACCCTTATTGTGACTCAACACCTTTTTGGTTCTTTTGCGGACAGAACGTCTGCAAATGTCCTTCCTTTCCACAAGCAAAACAAATCTTTCTCTCCTTTGGACACACATTGCTCTTGTGTCCGTGCACACCACAGTTAAAACACTGTATTGGTTTCTTATTCTGACCGGACTGCGGTGTAGACCCACTCTGAGTCATCTCAGTCTTTGCCCGACCAGACTTTACAAAGTTCGACGGCGGTGCAGGACGCTTGAAACCACTCGCCTGAGATTGATTTTGCATAGATCTCTGGCGGTTACGTCTCTTAGTTGACTCTTCCAGGGTCACTTCCAGTTTATAGGCTGCATCCACATACTGCTCCAAAGTAGAGCATGTATGGTGCACCATTAGTGGCTTGATATCAGGACTCATCCATTCGTGGAAATACCTGATCTTTTGTTCCTCACTGGATACCTCCGATCTAGCATACTGCAATATATGGCTATGCAGGTTCGAAGGTATTGTAGGAGTTGTGTGAGTTGTCAACGAGGGAAAGCTAGGTCAAGCCCCTAAGGTCTATATACACCCCTACCCATTCCCCACGGTCCTTGAGAGGACTTATCCATGGATTTCATCATCGGGTTGCCTCAATCTAGGAAAGGCAAAGATTCTATTTTTGTGGTCGTAGATTGGTTTTCCAAGATGGCCTACTTCATAGTCTGCCGAACCACACATAGTGCTAGTGAGATTGCCGCGCTATTTTTTGAGTATGTCGTGAGGTTACATGGTGTGTGTAACACCCCCAAATTTTAACCCATTTGGAAAGGTATTACCGCCAGTGACCTCGGATTTCACCTCCGAAGCCATCCAAGGCTTTACCGGATTATACAAATCATAAACAACATTTATATAATCAACAAACCATAGTTAAAACATTTGTCAGAGGATTACAACCCAATCCCCATAGGGCAAAACATTGTTATCAAAGTAAACCAAGCATAGTAGAAGTCTTTTAAAGATAAATACAAGTCTTGACCACAACGATCAACGCCAAGGATCTCAACCTGGGTAAATTTGTTAAAAATACCTCCCGTCATAGTCGTTCTTAGCCTTCTTGGGGTGGCAACTTATCTGATGTGCCGAATCGAACGGATGACACCAGCCAACCATGCAGAGAACAATTACGGTTGGTTAGTCTAATGAAAGACTATGCAAGGGCACAAAACAGAGTGGTTCGAAGTAGTCGTATTAGGTTAGACTCATCGTTTCTCAGATAACAACCGATAATGATAGCCAACCACCATACTTCTACTAGAATATATCAAAAGACATGATCAAGAGAAAACTCCAACGGATATGAGTCTTAAGGGAAGAATATCCAAGAGAAGACTCCAAAAGAGTGAGTCTCATCGGAAGCATGACAAATGTCTGGAACATTATAGTTTCACATACAAGCGTTTAAAAACTGACTAGATGTTTCGGTTCACGACCAACCTCACCGCATAAAGCGAATCCAGATTGGAAAGAGAACGTACTCTGATCAAAGTCAGGACGAGTTTCCTAGCTGTACTATTGCCTAGCTGCACTACTCGTCAAGGGTATATTAATCATGTGTGCTCGGGAACTTATCTTAATTAATTCCAAAACGCTCATTCACGTTTCAAGCTTTTAGAATCTCATCCTCGCGGATATTGAGTAGGGACTAAATCCCAAAGAGTGGCACCAGCTGTGTGCACCTTCCCTGTACACGGACCGGGAATGGTCATGACCAAAGAGAAGTGTTGGGGCCTGAACATCCCATCCACTTGGTTATAAAGAAACGACTAGTACTCACAAGGAGATACCAAGTAGCGTTCCTGCGAATACTCGTTCTAACTAAACAGTTCAGAACTTGTCCAAAATCATATCAAAGCCATCAAGGCCAACATCATAGATATATTTCAATCTAGATATATTTATATAATAGCGTTGTTCTAGCAGATATACAACCTATTATAATATCCATTTTAATTTCCAAAACAGTTTCACAAAATCGTTCCCAGACAAGAACAATAATCATCCCAAATTAATTAACAATTAAACAATTGATAATTAATGGAAATATGAAATGATGAGCAAGAGCGAACCGCCACTTGCCTTAGATAGATGAAAGCTTCACAAGCTTAGGAACGAAGGGTTCAGAGTCTGAAACTAGGACAGATCCTGGACAATAAATCCATATGGAACGACCCATAACAAGACCCTAAGTTAGATTCAATATCTACATATATGAATCTAAAAGAATACAAGAGGAATCGAAGGTATCAAGCCTCGCT
Source organism: Rheum nobile (assembly GCA_027886185.1). Classification (NCBI taxonomy): domain Eukaryota; kingdom Viridiplantae; phylum Streptophyta; class Magnoliopsida; order Caryophyllales; family Polygonaceae; genus Rheum; species Rheum nobile. Next base: position 831,544 of record WOAB01000685.1, on the reverse strand, counting down.
CGAAGCAAAACACCCAAGAACACACAACCCGGGTAAGCTCGCCGCAGGTGCGGTGGAGCCTCTGCCGCGGGGTGCGGTCAAGTGCCAGAGCGAGTTCTTCGACAGCGGCCATGGAGAAACTTACCCAAATCGATTCGTTCGACTTCGATTTGTTCTTGGTTTGATCTCCCACCTTCTTAAGCTTTGGAATACCACTTAGGAACACCCTTCTAACGTTCAAAAAGGAATTTGAAACCCCTCTCAAAACAAGCTGAACTTTGAAACCAGAAATGGAGTTTTTCTTAGGAGGAAGATGATGTTGGAGCTGATGATCTGAGCTTTCTCTCCGCCTCCTCTCTCCATTTATAGTCCCACAAGGCTGCTCCAGGCAAGACACATACACCACGAAGTGTCCAGCCTAAAACGTAGGGTGAATGACTCAACAAGGCTACGCTTATAGCCTCGCCAAGTTGCTTGCACGCTGTCAAGAAGATAGCTGCCACCGCGGGGTGCGGTGGTGTGGCCGCGGGGTGCGGTGGCCGACTTGTTACCGCCCCCAAGTTTGGCCTTCTCCGCGGGTGCGGCCGCTTGACCACGGGGTGCGGTCAAGGCCATTTTGCCCCTTTTTGTCCGTTTTGTCTTTTCTTACCAAGTGGTTAAATATTTTTAACCCCGGGTTAAATATATTCGTACACGAACGATCTTTTAATCCAAAAATACATTAACCGTATTTTGTATTACTTAGAAAAATATTACAGAGGTCACACATTGCATAGAATGTCCGTACTTCTCTGAATTTAATCTGACTTGTAATCTGGTCATAAGAAAATTCGAAATTTTCCTTACAAAAATGAGGGATATTACAGTGTGCCTAGGACTATAGTGAGTGATAGAGACACGAAGTTTGTTGGTCACTTTTGGAGGACACTTTGGGGGATACTAGGGACCAAGCTCTTATTTTCCACAAGCTACCACCCCCAAACCGATGGCCAAACAGAAGTCACCAACCAGACACTAGGAGCCCTCCTTCGAACCATGCTCAAGGCCAATCCCATGCCTTGGGAGGACTTACTTCCACTTGTTGAGTTTTCTTATAATAGGTCCAGGCACTCGGCGAGGCACTCGGCGACAAGGCTAACACCCTTTGAGGTTGTGTATGGTAGGAACCCATTGACTCCCCTGGATATGCTGCCGTGCCCACTCAAGGATGCCGAGCACGTGTCCGCGGCCAACAACGCCGCACAAATACAAGAGCTTCACCGCCAAACCCGTGAGAAACTGGAGCGAAGGGTGACGCAATATGAGGCCCAACACAACTCCGGTAGGTGCAAGGTCACCTTTGCACCTGGGGACATGGTATGGGTGCATCTACGCAAGGACCTCTTTCCAGGCCGGCGGAAGTCCAAGCTCTCGCCGCGTGGGGATGGCCCTTTTCCGGGTTGTCAAGGCCATTGGCGACAATGTGTATGAGGTCGACTTACCTCCAGATTTTGGTGTCCACACAACCTTCAATGTAGCTGATCTTCAACCATACGTGGAGCCAGAATTTGATGAGGGTGAAGCAGGGACACTTTACAGGAGGCTTCCATGAAGAGGAGGCTTCCATGAGCATCAAGAGTGAAGGTGATGTGTCCCCTCGGATCCTTGTACATCAGTTCTTGAAGTGAAGTCGAGATCGAAGCTAGAGAGTGGGGAAGTTTGGACGACAACACCTTCCTTGGCTTGCTTTTGTGTTGAATTCTGCGGAGGCGGAGATGAAGCGGTTGAATCTCCTTGGGATGGATGAGGCACAAACAAGATAAGCAAACCACAGTCCAAATGAATCCACACTTGAACTTGGAAAAACTCCCCTTGGCTTGGATATGGCCACCAAGTCGAGAAGAGGTTGAATCGGGTGTGATGTTGGATATGTCCACCAACAACTCCTTGGATTCGGTTTGAATGAAGCCTTTGGATATGTCCACCAAAGGGAATCACTCGAGTTCTTGATATGGCCACAAGAACAAACAAAGAAGATGAACGAAATTCTGGAAATTACTTGAAAACTTAATGACAACAAAATAAGAGAGAGTTTGAACTCAATATTCGCCAACCCTTGAACAAGTAGGGTGAAATGGATTTTATAGGCAGAAAACAACCTAAATGGGCCTCACAAAATGGACCAAATCCCAGCCCAAAAACAGAAGTAGGAGCCCACACACCTAGCCTTGGTTGTCTTGACGTCACGGTGGGCGGCAACGGTGGACTCATTGAGCCATTGAGAGATCCTCTCGTGCCTTTCAAGCCCAACTTGGTCCAGGCCTTCCTTATGTCCATATGCGCCTATTGGACCCCCATGTGTGCGCTGGAAAATGGCTCGAGCCAGGAGATGTGAACTAGCCACCCTAGTGTGCTCGAAGCTCTTGGTAAGGCCTTTGAGATCTCTAGGCATTCATGCTTGAAATGACCCCAAATTTGGCAGGAAATCATATTTAAGCATTTGTTAAGGAATGCCCGAGACGGAACTTGGATTCTTGGTGGATGGCCTGGGAAAATCGGAAAACCCTAATTGGGTGCCCGACGCCGGGGGAATGCCAAAGCCATCACCGAGCCATTCTCCTCCAACTGACATGAAACTTGGCCACACCTCTTGATATGGCAAATACTGAAGTTTGGCACTAGGTGTGCCGAGTGGAGATGCAGTTGGCTCACAAAAGTGTAGAAATCCCCTCTTGAGTGCCGTCGGGTGGCGCACGCTAGCCTTGGGAGCTAGCTTGGGGCCGTGTGATGAGTCTCTAGCCTTGATGGGGCCCATGGTCACATTATCCTCCTCCCCTCGGAGAGGATTCGACCTCGAATCCTTAGCCCCTACAAGGAAAAGAACAAAAAGTTAGGCACTTCAAACACGCCTAAGTAAACTTGCTTAGTAGGGAAAAGGAGGTCTTTGACCCTAGTTGCATGCATGAAGATAAGTCTAAAGGGACTTCCTATATTCAGACTAATTCTTTTCTCCTTGTCTACCCTAGGACAAACTATATGTGAGTAGTTGGACAACACCCCAAGTAGACAAGCAACATGCACACGATATTCCATAAAGTGCATTTTAAGGCTAAGCTTCAAAATACAAGAAAAGGGTAAGAAAACTCCCTTAGATCTTGTGTTGGCTGAAGCGAGCTCGTGAAGCATAGGGTGTGAGCTAGGAAGAGGGCTTGGGACGGCCACTCCATTGCGAACCCAACGAGCGGCCCTTATAGTAGTATCAAGTTGTCCACAAGTCATGGGTTCTAAGTATAGTCGCCTCCCATCCTTCACAAAGCGCAAGGCATTCCTTCTCCCTTCATGAGTGATAAGCACTACTTTGTAGGGCTTAACTAAGAGTTATTAGAGGGTTTTATTGGTGCCATTCGGGTAGATATAGACACATTCTTGTGCATGGCGTTTGGGGGCGAAGTCTGGTGTTTTTGGAGTTGTTTGAGCTATTTTGGATATCATAGGAGACACTGAGGAAGGAAGCCACCAAAAGAAGATGCCAAGGAAGTGAAGACGAGAGGTTAGGAGGTGAAGCCAAGGAGTGAAGGACGAGCATTAACCGCGACCGCGGGCAAGGGTGCCGCGATCGCGGTTCCTCGGGCAAGTCGAGAGTTTTCCGCAGGCGCGGAGGAATGTGAAGAGCGCGGTTCCACAAGAGGCCGCGATCGCGATAAATGGGCCGCGATCGCGGGTCATCGACGTTGGAAGTTCTGACTTTTCCCGAGTCTATCTTTTCTAATTTCTTTTCTTATTTTTCCATTTTATTTCATTTCTTTTCAGTTGGGCTAGGTCATTTGTTAAGCCCACCTATATATACTCTCTTAGTTTTAGGTTTTGAAGAGAGGAGACTCTCATATCAGGTTTTAGTTTTTTACATCATCGTTGTTTTCTCAAGACTATGGAAGGCTAAGCACTTTTGCTTAGTCCGGTAATGGAAGCATAAGTTTATTCATCTGGTTGTGAGGTTTTGTTCCTATCTATCTTATCCTATTGAGTTATATCTTTTCTCTTGAGCAAATTCTTATTTGGATGTTTGTTGGTTTATCTAGATTGATCACCTAGGTTTATTGTTTTCATTCATATTGCTAATACTAGGGAACTGTTGGGCTAACGCTCTAGTTCGAGTAGCGAGCATAGATTCTTATCTGCCACTGTGGAATTTATCTATGTAGGGAATTGATTACATGTTGAATGCTTCTGGTTGAGGTGTTATGTGTATCCTGGTTGATTCTTATGTTCATTGCTGCCTTTGGGTTGAATCACTAGTGGTGCTAGGGTTATTCATTGGTAAGGGTTCTTAGGGATGGTTTCCCTATTAATCTACACAAGATAAGGACAGGAATAACTGAATAGGAAGATAGGGCATAATCAAGGAACAACCTTTGAATGACTTATGTGGACATTACTTGGCTAAGTGTTTTCTCTCTTTGATATTTTCATCATATACTTTGCTGTGTTTGACTTAATTGTGACCAACCAACCTACAACTCCCCCTTCTTATTACTATTTCATGCGAACAACACATAGATTAATCCCTTTCTCTATGTGGATTCGACCCCTGCTTACCCTAACTACTTGTTTAGGTTTTGCTAGGATTTTATTTGATTGATTATGTGATACGACTTAAACCTGCTATCAAATTAGCGCCGTTGCCGGGGAGGCAAGCCTTGATTTTTCTGTGTGTTTGTCTGTGTGTTGTGTTCCTTTGGTGTGGACCTATCTTATGGTCCACACCCGTGCTACTAATTCTCCTCTACTTGGTTTTAATTCAGAGATTGAGAGAACCCTTTCCCAGGGTCGCAGAATAAATTGTGCTTTGGTTTTTGATAATCCTGCGTTCGAGATGGCTGACGCAGAGAAGACATTGAGACAGTTGACCGCCCCTAACATGCAGCAGCAACCACTGGCTGTGTAGTTTCCTGAGTTGGGAGAGGGCGTAAATTTCGAGCTGAAGTCTGGGTTGATCCACTTACTCCCCCACTTCCATGGGATGAGTGGTGAAGACCCCAACAAGCATCTTGCTGAGTTCCATTCGGTATGTAGCAGTATGAAGCCGAAGAACGTGACGGAGGACCAGATCAAGCTGAGGGCCTTTCCTGAACAGCCTAAAGTGAACTATCAGCAACATCGAGCAACAATCTGGTGAATCGCTCTATGAGTATTATGAGCGGTTCAAGAAGATGATATCCAGTTGCCCCTTCCACGGCTATTCTGAGCAGGACCTCGTACTTTATTTGTACGGTGGTCTTCTTGATGAAGAGAGAAGGATAGTGAACGCTGCTTGTGGGGGGAACATCCTCAACAAGACTCCTGCTGCAGCTTTTGAGATTTTTTTTTAGCTTTCTGAAGGGTCCAGACAATTCAGTAAAAGGGCGGGCATCCAATCTGTGAGAGCTGCAGAATCTCAGACCAATTCTACTCTTCTTGCTGAAATGGCTGAGATGAAGGAGATGATGAGGAGATGTATGATGAGAGGTGGCTTGCAGCAAGTCAAATCATGTGGGTTATGCTATGAAATGACGCATCCAACTGATGTATGCCCCACCCTGCAAGAACCAACTGCTGAGGTGAACGCCATTGGCGGATATGGCCCTCAAAGGCCAAAATATGACCCGTACTCCAGCACCTACAATCCAGGGTGGAGAGATCACCCAAATCTGAGATACGGGAACGAGAAGAACACTCATCAAGGGCATGAGACCCAGGATTTTCAGCAGTACCCCCAGCGGCAGTTTCAAGGAAGCCAAGCAGATCAAACACCACAAGAACAAAGAGTTGCCCGTATCACCAATCTTGAGGACCAGGTCAACACACTGGCGCATCATATGAATACTTTGGCACAGACCGTGGGAACCATACATCAAAACATGGTTCAGTTTCAACACGAGACCAAGTCCAACATACATAACCTAGAGAAGCATGTGGGGCAGATCTCCCAGATAGTTAGCAAGCTTGAAGCTAGAGTGTCACGAGCACTCCCATCTCAAACTGAGATAAATCCTAGGCAAAACGTCTACTCCATGACGTCAAGGCCCAGATAGGAGCATGAAGAAGAAAAGCTGCCAACCAAAAATTATGAGGACAAACCGCGACCGCGGGCAATTTGCCGCGATCGCGGGTCTATTGAGCAAGAGAATGGGCAAGATGCGTCGATTAAGCGCGATCGCGGGCAGGATAGCCGTGACCGCGGGGGCCCAGTGCAAGAACCGCGATCGTGGGGTGAAAACCGCGATCAAATTTCGGAAAACAGGTCGTCTTCACTTACTTTCATGACGCGGTATGTCTACCCGGAGGGATATTTTGACATCCCAGTGCCATTCCCTGCAGTACTAGAAGATGACGAGACATTCAGGAATTACAAGGTGACCCCCAATTACAAGGTGACCCCCAATTGAGCAAAACGATGCCTCGCTTTGCAAACTTCTTGAGGGAGCTATGCAAGCTCAAGAAGGAGCAAAAGGAGCGGTCAAAGAAAAAGGTGAAAGTCAAGAAGGATGTCTCGGCTGTGATGCAAAAGAAGATCCCGAAAAAGTGTAAAGATCCCGGAATGTTTAGCGTACCCTGCAAGATTGGGGAAACCGAGTTCAGCGAGACATTGCTGGATTTGGGAGCCTCCATCAATGTCCTACCACTGTCCGTCTATAACATCCTCAATGTCGGATCACTAGAAAGCATGGAGTTTGTCATCCAACTGGCTGATAACTCCGTCATCATTCCAGAGGGCGTTGTGAAGGACGTTTTGGTGAGCGTCGACACCCTCGTCTTCCCTATGGATTTCTTCGTCATGAACACAGGGAAACGAGGAGGACGAGTAATGCTAGGGAGGCCTTTCATGAAGACCTCCAACACAAAGATCGACGTAGGCACAGGTACGGTAAGCATGGAGTTTGACCGGAGGAAGGTGGAGCACAGGCTGGAGACCATTCAGGAGCATCCCCCAGACTCAAGAGTGAAGAGCGCGGTTGCAGAAGGCAACCCAGATTGAGAAGGATGAAGCGGTATGTCATGCCATGACAATAACTAAGGCGCTGTCCGGGAGGCAACCCGATGTATGTATCTTTTCCTTTGTCTTTCTTTCTTCGTTTTGCATTAATTTTTTGGTGTGTTTTTGCTTTGTTTTTTTTCTTGACTAACCTGCAGGGAAGAGACCTATGCTCATTAAAGAGGGTGTTTCCACACCAATGTAAGTCTCTCCTGTCCTTGCACTAGTCACCCCCGAAAAAACCTTAAACGGGGGGCAAAAAAAAATAAAAATAAAAATTGTTGTTGTACGAGTACGAGCTGTCCCGCAGTACCATGGAGAGGGGTGCGCATGTTGCCAATGGAGGAAGTTTTTCGCTACACAAATTGTTGGCAACGATGGCGGCCCTACAGTCGACAGCTGCGATGGAAGACCACTCATGGACCACACCCCTTTCATATCTGGGCCCATTTTTGGTGGTATTTGAAGGCCGTGCAACCCCGTTATCACTGTTCAACCACTACTCACCAAGTGGTACCTTATGGTTGCACGGTAGAAGATGATGCTGGAATTGATGAGGCACCCGCCCAACAACAGAGACCTGGGCATTTATTGAGAAGACCGCCAGCAACAACGGAAGTGTCCATGCCGACTCAGCGACATTTGTGAGCTTATCCCTTCTTTTCCCTGTGCTTTATTCTTTTGTCTTTCATTACATTGAGGACAATGCAATGTTTAAGCATGGGGGAGGGTTTTATATTTCCTATGTCGCTGAGGAGAAAAAGAAAAAGAGCCAAAAAATTGAAAAAAAGGCTAAAATTGAAATCCTGGGGTAGGTCAAAAACCCGAAAGGGCGGCCTAGGTAATAAGCAGGTGGCTTGGACCAGCATTAGGCTGGGGTAAAAATTGGTCTAGAGTGATGTGAGTTATATTGTGAGCACATCTATGAAAAAAATATGAGTGGCTTGGTGAAAACCCGAAAGGGCGCCTTGGCAAAATGAGTGAAAAGAAGAAGAGTGAATTTAGGAATCCTCATTTTGGCATGACGACATAAGAAGAGGTGATATAAGGAGGATTCGGGTAGGTCACTCTGGGAGGCATAAGGAGTCATAGATGGAGGCTAGGATTAGAGGTTACTCACACCATTGGATGTTCGGGTTAAGATTAGGGGAAGTACTCTGCTTGCCCCTTAAGCTTGTTGAGTTGTGGATGTGTTGTGAATGAGTTTGGTGCCAGGAGCTTGGCATGGGTTAGGTGACTCTTAGTTGGAGGACATGCTTCCTGAGACCTTGGGTGCTGCATTGGAGGAGTAGACTCTTTATTAGTTTACTCGAGGATGAGCAAAGGTCTAAGCATGGGGGAGTTTGATAAGCACTACTTTGTTGGGCTTAACTAAGAGTTATTAGAGGGTTTTATTGGTGCCATTCGGGTAGATTTAGACACATTCTTGTGCATGGCGTTTGGGGGCGAAGTCTGGTGTTTTTGGAGTTGTTTGAGCTATTTTGGATATCATAGGAGACACTGAGGAAGGAAGCCACCAAAAGAAGACGCCAAGGAAGTGAAGACGAGAGGTTAGGAGGCGAAGCCAAGGTGTGAAGGCCGAGCATTAACCACGACCGCGGGCAAGGGTGCCGCGATCGCGGTTCCTCGGGCAAGTCGAGAGTTTTCCGCAGGCGCGGAGGAATGTGAAGAGCGCGGTGCCACAAGAGGCCGCGATCGCGGTAAATGGGCCGCGATCGCGGGTCGTCGACGCTGGAAGTTCTGACTTTTCCCGAGTCTATCTTTTCTAATTTCTTTTCTTATTTTTCCATTTTATTTCGTTTCTTTTCAGTTGGGCTAGGTCATTTGTTAAGCCCACCTATATATACTCTCTTAGTTTTAGGTTTTGAAGAGAGGAGACTCTCATATCAGGTTTTAGTTTTTTACATCATCGTTGTTTTCTCAAGACTATGGAAGGCTAAGCACTTTCGCTTAGTCCGGTAATGGAAGCATAAGTTTATTCATCTGGTTGTGAGGTTTTGTTCCTATCTATCTTATCCTATTGAGTTATATCTTTTCTCTTGAGCAAATTCTTATTTGGATGTTTGTTGGTTTATCTAGATTGATCACCTAGGTTTATTGCTTTCATTCATATTGCTAATACTAGGGAACTGTTGGGCTAACGCTCTAGTTCGAGTAGCGAGCATAGATTCTTATCTGCCACTGTGGAATTTATCTATGTAGGGAATTGATTACATGTTGAATGCTTCTGGTTGAGGTGTTATGTGTATCCTGGTTGATTCTTATGTTCATTGCTGCCTTTGGGTTGAATCACTAGTGGTGCTAGGGTTATTCATTGGTAAGGTTTCTTAGGGATGGTTTCCCTATTAATCTACACAAGATAAGGACAAGAATAACCGAATAGGAAGATAAGGCATAATCAAGGAACAACCTTTGAATGACTTATGTGGACATTACTTGGCTAAGTGTTTTCTCTCTTTGATATTTTCATCATATACTTTGCTGTGTTTGACTTAATTGTGACCAACCAACCTACAACTCCCCCTTCTTGTTACTATTTCATGCGAACAACACATAGATTAATCCCTTCCTCTTTGTGGATTCGACCCCTGCTTACCCTAACTACTTGTTTAGGTTTTGCTAGGATTTTATTTGATTGATTAGGTGATACGACTTAAACCTGCTATCAAATTGGCGCCGTTGCCGGGGAGGCAAGCCTTGATTTTTCTGTGTGTTTGTCTGTGTGTTGTGTTCCTTTGGTGTGGACCTATCTTATGGTCCACACCCGTGCTACTAATTCTCCTCTACTTGGTTTTAATTCAGAGATTGAGAGAACCTTTTCCCAGGGTCGCAGAATAAATCGTGCTTTGGTTTTTGATAATCCTGCGTTCGAGATGGCTGACGCAGAGCAGACGTTGAGACAGTTGACCGCCCCTAACATGCAGCAGCAACCGCTGGCTGTGTAGTTTCCTGAGTTGGGAGAGGGCGTAAATTTCGAGCTGAAGTCTGGGTTGATCCACTTACTCCCCCACTTCCATGGGATGAGTGGTGAAGACCCCAACAAGCATCTTGCTGAGTTCCATTCGGTGTGTAGCAGTATGAAGCTGAAGAACGTGACGGAGGACCAGATCAAGCTGAGGGCCTTTCCTTTTTCACTGAAGGATGCGGCCAATGACTGGTTCTACTATCTCACTCCAGGGAGCATTGACACTTGGGTCAAGATGAAGAAAGCCTTCCTGGAGAAGTACTTCCCAGCTACCAAACTGAACAGCCTAAAGTGAACTATCAGCAACATCGAGCAACAATCTGGTGAATAGCTCTATGAGTATTATGAGCGGTTCAAGAAGATGATATCCAGTTGCCCCTTCCACGGCTATTCTGAGCAGGACCTCGTACTTTATTTGTACGGTGGTCTTCTTGATGAAGAGAGAAGGATAGTGAACGCTGCTTGTGGGGGGAACATCCTCAACAAGACTCCTGCTGCAGCTTTTGAGATTTTTTTTGAGCTTTCTGAAGGGTCCAGACAATTCAGTAAAAGGGCGGGCATCCAATCTGTGAGAGCTGTAGAATCTCAGACCAATTCTACTCTTCTTGCTGAAATGGCTGAGATGAAGGAGATGATGAGGACATGTATGATGAGAGGTGGCTTGCAGCAAGTCAAATCATGTGGGTTATGCTATGAAACGACACATCCAACTGATGTATGCCCCACCCTGCAAGAACCAACTGCTGAGGTGAACGCCATTGGCGGATATGGCCCTCAAAGGCCAAAATATGACCCGTACTCCAGCACCTACAATCCAGGGTGGAGAGATCACCCAAATCTGAGATACGGGAACGAGAAGAACACTCATCAAGGGCATGAGACCCAGGATTTTCAGCAGTACCCCCAGCGGCAGTTTCAAGGAAGCCAAGCAGATCAAACACCACAAGAACAAAGAGTTGCCCGTATCACCAATCTTGAGGACCAGGTCAACACACTGGCGCATCATATGAATACTTTGGCACAGACCGTGGGAACCATACATCAAAACATGGTTCAGTTTCAACACGAGACCAAGTCCAACATACATAACCTAGAGAAGCATGTGGGGCAGATCTCCCAGATAGTTAGCAAGCTTGAAGCTAGAGTGTCACGAGCACTCCCATCTCAAACTGAGATAAATCCTAGGCAAAACGTCTACTCCATGACGTCAAGGCCCAGATGGGAGCATGAAGAAGAAAAGCTGCCAACCAAAAATTATGAGGACAAACCGCGACCGCGGGCAATTTGCCGCGATCGCGGGTCTATTGAGCAAGAGAATGGGCAAGATGCGTCGATTAAGCGCGATCGCGGGCAGGATAGCCATGACCGCGGGGGCCCAGTGCAAGAACCGCGATCGTGGGGTGAAAACCACGATCAAATTTCGGAAAACATGTCGTCCTCACTTACTTTCATGACGCGGTATGTCTACCCGGAGGGATATTTTGACATCCCAGTGCCATTCCCTGCAGTACTAGAAGATGACGAGACATTCAGGAATTACAAGGTGACCCCCAATTACAAGGTGACCCCCAATTGAGCAAAACGATGCCTCGCTTTGCAAACTTCTTGAGGGAGCTATGCAAGCTCAAGAAGGAGCAAAAGGAGCGGTCAAAGAAAAAGGTGAAAGTCAAGAAGGATGTCTCGGCTGTGATGCAAAAGAAGATCCCGAAAAAGTGTAAAGATCCCGGAATGTTTAGCGTACCCTGCAAGATTGGGGAAACCGAGTTCAGCGAGACATTGCTGGATTTGGGAGCCTCCATCAATGTCCTACCACTGTCCGTCTATAACATCCTCAATGTCGGATCACTAGAAAGCACGGAGTTTGTCATCCAACTGGCTGATAACTCCGTCATCATTCCAGAGGGCGTTGTGAAGGACGTTTTGGTGAGCGTCGACACCCTCGTCTTCCCTATGGATTTCTTCGTCATGAACACAGGGAAACGAGAAGGACGAGTAATGCTAGGGAGGCCTTTCATGAAGACCTCCAACACAAAGATCGACGTGGGCACAGGTACGGTAAGCATGGAGTTTGACCGGAGGAAGGTGGAGCACAGGCTGGAGACCATTCAGGAGCATCCCCCAGACTCAAGAGTGAAGAGCGCGGTTGCAGAAGGCAACCCAGATTGAGAAGGTATGTTCCTGAATGGTCGTCTTCACTTACTTTCATGACGCGATATGTCTACCCGGAGGGATATTTTGACATCCCAGTGCCATTCCCTGCAGTACTAGAAGATGACGAGCCCATTGAGGGGCTGAAGGGAATGTTCGAGACATTCAGGAATTACAAGGTGACCCCCAATTGAGCAAAACGATGCCTCGCTTTGCAAACTTCTTGAGGGAGCTATGCAAGCTCAAGAAGGAGCAAAAGGAGCGGTCAAAGAAAAAGGTGAAAGTCAAGAAGGATGTCTCGGCTGTGATGCAAAAGAAGATCCCGAAAAAGTGTAAAGATCCCGGAATGTTTAGCGTACCCTGCAAGATAAAGGGAAAAACCGAGTTCAGCGAGACATTGCTGGATTTGGGAGCCTCCATCAATGTCCTACCACTGTCCGTCTACAACATCCTCAATGTCGGATCACTAGAAAGCACGGAGTTTGTCATCCAACTGGCTGATAACTCCGTCATCATTCCAGAGGGCGTTGTGAAGGACGTTTTGGTGAGCGTCGACACCCTCGTCTTCCCTGTGGATTTCTTCGTCATGAACACAGGGAAACGAGGAGGACGAGTAATGCTAGGGAGGCCTTTCATGAAGACCTCCAACACAAAGATCGACGTGGGCACAGGTACGGTAAGCATGGAGTTTGACTGGAGGAAGGTGGAGCACAGGCTGGAGACCATTCAGGAGCATCCCCCAGACTCAAGAGTGAAGAGCGCGGTTGCAGGAGGCAACCCAGATTGAGAAGGATGAAGCGGTATGTCATGCCATGACCATAACTAAGGTGCTGTCCGGGAGGCAACCCGATGTATGTATCTTTTTCTTTGTCTTTCTTTCTTCGTTTTGCATTAATTTTTTGGTGTGTTTTTGCTTTGTTTTTTTTCTTGACTAACCTGCAGGGAAGAGACCTATGCTCATTAAAGAAGGTGTTTCCGCACCAATGTAAGTCTCTCCTGTCCTTGCACTAGTCACCCCCGAAAAAACCTTAAACGGGGTGCAAAAAAAAATAAAAATAAAAATTGTTGTTGTACGAGTACGAGCTGTCCCGCAGTACCATGGAGAGGGGTGCGCATGTTGCCAATGGAGGAAGTTTTTTGCTACACAAATTGTTGGCAACGATGGCGGCCCCACAGTCGACAGCTGCGATGGAAGACAACTCATGGACCACACCCCTTTCATATCTGGGCCCATTTTTGGTGGTATTTGAAGGCCGTGCAACCCCGTTATCACTGTTCAACCACTACTCACCAAGTGGTACCTTATGGTTGAACGGTAGAAGATGATGCTGGAATTGATGAGGCACCCGCCCAACAACAGAGACCTGGGCATTTATTGAGAAGACCGCCAGCAACAACGGAAGTGTCCATGCCGACTCAGCGACATTTGTGAGCTTATCCCTTCTTTTCCCTGTGCTTTATTCTTTTGTCTTTCATTACATTGAGGACAATGCAATGTTTAAGCATGGGGGAGGGTTTTATATTTCCTATGTCGCTGAGGAGAAAAAGAAAAAGAGCCAAAAAATTGAAAAAAGGCTAAAATTGAAATCCTGGGGTAGGTCGAAAACCCGAAAGGGCGGCCTAGGTAATAAGCAGGTGGCTTGGACCAGCATTAGGCTGGGGTAAAAATTGGTCTAGAGTGATGTGAGTTATATTGTGAGCACATCTATGAAAAAAATATGAGTGGCTTGGTGAAAACCCGAAAGGGCGCCTTGGAAAAATGAGTGAAAAGAAGAAGAGTGAATTTAGGAATCCTCATTTTGGCGTGGCGACATAAGAAGAGGTGATATAAGGAGGATTCGGGTAGGTCACTCTGGGAGGCATAAGGAGTCATAGATGGAGGCTAGGATTAGAGGTTACCCACACCATTGGATGTTCGGGTTAAGATTAGGGGAAGTACTCTGCTTGCCCCTTAAGCTTGTTGAGTTATGGATGTGTTGTGAATGAGTTTGGTGCCAGGAGCTTGGCATGGGTTAGGTGACTCTTAGTTGGAGGACATGCTTCCTGAGACCTTGGGTGCTGCATTGGAGGAGTAGACTCTTTATTAGTTTACTCGAGGACGAGCAAAGGTCTAAGCATGGGGGAGTTTGATAAGCACTACTTTGTTGGGCTTAACTAAGAGTTATTAGAGGGTTTTATTGGTGCCATTCGGGTAGATTTAGACACATTCTTGTGCATGGCGTTTGGGGGCGAAGTCTGGTGTTTTTGGAGTTGTTTGAGCTATTTTGGATATCATAGGAGACACTGAGGAAGGAAGCCACCAAAAGAAGACGCCAAGGAAGTGAAGACGAGAGGTTAGGAGGCGAAGCCAAGGTGTGAAGGCCGAGCATTAACCACGACCGCGGGCAAGGGTGCCGCGATCGCGGTTCCTCGGGCAAGTCGAGAGTTTTCCGCAGGCGCGGAGGAATGTGAAGAGCGCGGTGCCACAAGAGGCCGCGATCGCGGTAAATGGGCCGCGATCGCGGGTCGTCGACGCTGGAAGTTCTGACTTTTCCCGAGTCTATCTTTTCTAATTTCTTTTCTTATTTTTCCATTTTATTTCGTTTCTTTTCAGTTGGGCTAGGTCATTTGTTAAGCCCACCTATATATACTCTCTTAGTTTTAGGTTTTGAAGAGAGGAGACTCTCATATCAGGTTTTAGTTTTTTACATCATCGTTGTTTTCTCAAGACTATGGAAGGCTAAGCACTTTCGCTTAGTCCGGTAATGGAAGCATAAGTTTATTCATCTGGTTGTGAGGTTTTGTTCCTATCTATCTTATCCTATTGAGTTATATCTTTTCTCTTGAGCAAATTCTTATTTGGATGTTTGTTGGTTTATCTAGATTGATCACCTAGGTTTATTGCTTTCATTCATATTGCTAATACTAGGGAACTATTGGGCTAACGCTCTAGTTCGAGTAGCGAGCATAGATTCTTATCTGCCACTGTGGAATTTATCTATATAGGGAATTGATTACATGTTGAATGCTTCTGGTTGAGGTGTTATGTGTATCCTGGTTGATTCTTATGTTCATTGCTGCCTTTGGGTTGAATCACTAGTGGTGCTAGGGTTATTCATTGGTAAGGGTTCTTAGGGATGGTTTCCCTATTAATCTACACAAGATAAGGACAGGAATAACCGAATAGGAAGATAGGGCATAATCAAGGAACAACCTTTGAATGACTTATGTGGACATTACTTGGCTAAGTGTTTTCTCTCTTTGATATTTTCATCATATACTTTGCCGTGTTTGACTTAATTGTGACCAACCAACCTACAACTCCCCCTTCTTGTTACTATTTCATGCGAACAACACATAGATTAATCCCTTCCTCTTTGTGGATTCGACCCCTGCTTACCCTAACTACTTGTTTAGGTTTTGCTAGGATTTTATTTGATTGATTAGGTGATACGACTTAAACCCGCTATCAATGAGTCACATCCAAATCAAATTGCCATGGGCGCCCTAGGACAAGCTCACAAATGTCCAAAGGCAACACATCAAACATCTTTCGATCCTTGTAAGGACCCATGTCAAACTCGACAAACACTCTTTGAGTCACATTGAGCTGACTCTCATTGTTGAGCCACTTGAGAACATAAGGCACGGCTTGCTCATAAGTTTCAATGCCAAGTTGCTCAACCACGGCTTGGGAAATGAAGTTGTGGCCACTGCCACTATCCATCATAGCAAGGTAGTGGTTGTCATGCCCCTCTATTCGGCACTTATGGAAAAAGATTTGGGGATGTTAAAGCATTGACTCTTGCCATTTGTTGAGAGGTGGCGGCGCTAAGGGTCCTTCAACTGAATCTTCAACCCTAAAAGCCACGAAGCACTCTCCACTTATGGCAGAGGCTTTGACCTCTTCTTCTTGCAATTCCTCGGGCAACTTCTCATCATTGTCTGAAGCTGCATGATCAAAGACATAGTGAAAAGGAGCCCTTTCTTGGCGCGGCGGCACTTGAAGAGGTGGTGGCCTTAGAACTTCTAACACCGGCACACGCCTTGGTAGCATAGTTGGTCGCGCATAGGACACACCTTGCGGTGGTGTTGGCGCGTGCGTGGATGGATGTGGTGGCACGTTGGATGGGCCGGCCATGTATTGGTTGTAGGCGGCTTGTTGGCTGATCAAGGGCGCACTTGCGGGCTATGAAGACCCGAGAACTGAGTTCATCACTTGAAATGGTGCCGTAGCTGCATGTGGCACATATGGCGGCGGTGGAGGGTAAGACATAGACGACATAGTGGTTTTGACACTCATGGGCACACTTGGATGCCATGCGGTAGCCAGAGGTTGTGTGTAAAGGCCATGTTGTGCCATGGCCATGGCTTCTTCGGGTGTAGGAGTGTGTGATCGGCTGGACCGGCTACTCTTAGAAGATCTTGAGTTATGTCGCCTCTGACGCCTCTCTTCTTCAAACCTCTTATCAATCCGCAACTCCATATCCTCCAAAAGAGCTCTTAAGGTGGTGAGGGTGATAGGAGGGCCATCAAGATCCGTTGACACTTGCTTGTCTTTCTTCCCGGATCCCTGCGAAGACATGGCAACAAACAAAAGAGCAAAAACAAGAATGAAAGAGGAAAATCACAAAAACACAGAATTTGGTTAAGGTTAGTGATAATCCAAAACGTTCTCTCACTCGCCTCCCTCCTCTTCTTTACACTCTTTGATTTTTCCTTTGGGGGTGGACTCTTCTCACTTGTGTTTCACTCACTCTCGCCTCACAAACTGATTTGAAAGGCACCAACGAGGGAACCGAGCAAACTAATTTGAAGGGACCAAGAGAAGTTTCCAAAGCCTTGTTGATGTAGTCCACTTGAGAGAACAACTCCTCCAATAGCTGCTGCACAAATCACCAAGACAAACACAACAAGTGATAGCAAAACAACTCAAGAAAGTAAGCGCTAGAGCGAGTATTTGGACAACTCAAGATGAACTCACACAACTCAAAGTTTGGAAGGAAATGAAGCAAGGGAAGGCTTAGGCTTTTTGGCCTTGTGATGCTACTGATTTTGGGGTTCCCTTCAACACATAGCTACCTTCAAGACTTGGCACCAAGATTTGAGAGAAGAAAAGACGAAGAGAAGAGAAGAGTTGCACAACTCTTGGCTTTGCTTGCTTTCTTCTTTTTTTTCTTTTTTTTCTTCGACTTTTTTTTTATAATATAATATACTATGCTATGCTCAGCCAAGAATGTCACATGTACGAAACTTTATGACTTGACTTAAGAGGGAAGAATAAAAGAAGAGAAGAAGACAAGCCCCTTGAAATTTCGGCTCCTTAAATAATGTCTTGAAGAAGCTAGGTGAAAGAATGGGGTTTCAATGCTTAAACTCTTGATTGAAGCTGAGTTAAGGCAGCTTGTTTTAATGAGGGACGGCTGGAGTTATGGAAGTGAAGGTGGGTTAATGAAAGGGTGGTGAAAGGAGGCAAAAGGGTGAAGTAAAATGAAGTGTTAACTTCACTTAATGCTTCCTTTAAGTGGCAAGTTGGCAACCTTTGGAGTGCTTTCAGCCTATGGGACATGGGGAAGGTGTTTTGAGGAAGAGGATGAGTGCTCAACCTCAGCCAACAATGGTGAGATGAAATTCAGTTCGGTTTTGTTCAAGCAAGGTTCAAAAAATTTCCAAATTTTGAGTGTATGCAAGAACAAACTCAAGAAACCAATTCGTACCCTCTAACCTTGAGGAACTTACTTCAAGAGGAGCTCTGATACCACCTGATGTGTCCCCTCAGATCCTTGTACATCAGTTCTTGAAGTGAAGTCGAGATCGAAGCTAGAGAGTGGGGAAGTTTGGACAACAACACCTTCCTTGGCTTGCTTTTGTGTTGAATTCTGCGGAGGAGGAGATGAAGCGGTTGAATCTCCTTGGGATGGATGAGGCACGAACAAGATAAGCAATCTACAGTCCAAATGAATCCACACTTGAACTTGGAAAGACTCCCCTTGGCTTGGATATGGCCACCAAGTCGAGAAGAGGTTGAATCGGGTGTGATGTTGGATATGTCCACCAACAACTCCTTGGATTCGGTTTGAATGAAGCTTTTGGATATGTCCACCAAAGTGAATCACTCGAGTTCTTGATATGGACACAAGAACAAACAAAGAAGATGAACGAAATTCTGGAAATTACTTGAAAACTTAATGACAACAAAATAAGAGAGAGTTTGAACTCAATATTCGCCAACCCCTGAACAAGTAGGGTGAAACGGATTTTATAGGCAGAAAAAAACCTAAATGGGCCTCACAAAATGGACCAAATCCCAGCCCAAAATCAGAAGTAGGAGCCCACACACCTAGCCTTGGTTGTCTTGACGTCACGGTGGGCGGCAACGGTGGAGTCATTGAGCCATTGAGAGATCCTCTCGTGCCTTTCAAGCCCAACTTGGTCCAGGCCTTCCTTAGGTCCATATGAGCCTATTGGACCCCCATGTGTGCGCTGGAAAATGGCTCGAGCCAGGAGATGTGAACTAGCCACCCTAGTGTGCTCAATGCTCTTGGTAAGGCTTTTGAGATCTCTAGGCATTCGTGCTTGCAATGACCCCAAATTTGGCAGGAAATCATATTTAGGCATTTGTGAAGGAATGCCCGAGACAGAACTTGATTTTTGGTGGTTGGCCTGGGCAAAGCTGAAAACCCGAATTGGGTGCCCGACGCCGGGGGAATGCCAAGGTCATCACCGAGCCATTCTCCTCCAACTGACATGAAACTTGGCTACACCTCTTGATATGGCAAATCTTGAAGTTTGGCACTAGGTGTTCGGAGTGGAGATGCAGTTGGCTCACAGAAGTGTAGAAATCCCCTCTTGAGTGCCGCCGGGTGGCGCACGCTGGCGTTGGGAGCTATCTTGGGGCCGTGTGATGAGTCTCTAGCCTTGATGGGGCCCATGGTCACATCAGAAGGTCTGGTGACCAGGGCTTGTGCCAAGGCCATTTCCAAGGCCACACAATCCCTGGTCGCGCGCCTAGTTGCCAGCCAAGGCGCACCCGAGGCCGCGCCTCCGCTTCGGCTCCTGACGACCATCCAAGGCCCAGATGACATCCAGCCGGACACTCCAGCTTCTGACATAGCCACATCATTGGAGGAACCTCTACAAGCTTAGGCCAGGGCCGCGCCTCACTCGCGTCCCAGCGTGCCTCACCAGTGCCTGCTTCGCCGCGCCGTTGCCAAGACCTCCAAGGCGCAAGTGCTAGCCTTAGGCTATTTTTGATTTAAAGGTTTATTTGATGTATTGGAACATTCTGTTTTAAGACTTTCTACATTTAGCATTTTCTATTTTTAGTAAGTTTCTAGTTTTAGTCTTTCTATTTTTGGGCGTGTGCTCCACTCTTTGAGTGGGCTAGCCCATAGGCGCGGTTCGGCCCATCCGAGTACCGCGCCTCTATTTAAGCCAAACTCGGCTCTTGTAAATATTTTACGTCATATTTTGAATCTAAATGTTTGTTGAGTGCCAATTGCCTCCTCTCTTAGATCGATGTCACCCAAATCTCTACTTCTCATCTCCTTCACCTCCGCCGCCGACACTACGGCACCCACTCGATTCCTTCGAGTCTATCCTTCACCTCTGCTGCCGATGCTATGGCCACACTCGAACCTTCGAGTCGATCTCTCGATCGAGCCTAGTCCTGAGGCCACGATATACATCCATCACCACCGCTCTGTGTTCCTCCGCATCCACATTGACCACGTACTCATCTTCGAAGTTATTCGTGCAATTCATCAAGGCCCAAGGCCAAGGTTTCCACGGCAAACCTTTGAAGACAAGCATGGAAACTCACATCAAGATCTGGATCCTCGCCGCCATGACACTTGTGCCGGCATTCGGAGATAGGGATGCATCATATGCGGTCACACACATAGAGTTATCGGGCTGGATCAAACCGAACCAAAAGCCCATGTTAGACATGGATTTCGGCCCATGTGGTTTATATTGGGAGATAGGCTTTTATTATTAATGGATATAAGTTACAATTAAAAATTACTTGATAAAGAGGTATCTTATTAGAAGATATATGGAAACAATATAAAGATATTATATACATCACTTATGATAAGATATGATCTTAAATATGTAATTGTTTCTATTGGAAATGTACAGAACTTCCTCCTCCTCCAAGCAAGAGTACGACCAAACCATTCCCAAATTGAAGCCAAGCTTGCTTTTGTTTGTTCGTTATAGCAGACGATTCCAAAGGCGATCCATATTCCAGACTCGTGTGGACCAAGTAGAGAAGCCACACTTGGGGTTTTCGATCTTCGCTGAAATCATGCAGGAACGTTTCAGGCTCGCATCAAACGGTATGTAACTCTACTTCTAATTGATTCCTATTGATTCATGCATGAGATCCTTGTTAGATGCTAGAAAATAGTTTTCCGAAATTCCGCTTATACGCATCTAATCCCAACAAAAAATGTAGCCTCGAAGCCAAATCGACCCTCCTCTTGTGATTTCCCCAAGTCTTTTCATCTTTTTACTTCAATTTGATTTCTTATTTGATCTACCCCAAATTTGCAAACCTCTGAATTTGATTTGGAGATATCCATTGCTTTCCTAATTTATTGGATCCTCCTAGCCAAATTTGCAAACTTCAGTTCTGAATTTTGTTTGGAGATATCCATGCTTGTTCCGGACATGGATCTTGAAGTTCTAAAGCTTATCAAGTATTATGGAGGTTGAGGTTCTGTTGGATATGGAATTTTGGGTAAAATAGATTTGGGAAATAATAAGGGGTGTACTTACTGGGGGTTTAGGTAAAATAGATGTGGGAAATAATAAAGGGTGTATTTACTTGCTGTATAAAGTAAAGGAGAAATTTTCAGAAAAAATATTTTGGATTACTTTTCATATATGATACTGTATATGAGTAGGAAATGAAGGAAGAAGATGCTGGGAGGAAGAAGACAATAGGAGAAGGTGATGGGATTATTAAAATATTTATTTTTGTATAAAAAAAAGATAAAAAAAAGTTTCTGAAAAGTAAGTAAACATTGAATTTACATAAGTACCCTCTTGCTTTAGTAGAAGTGTAGGAAGTTTTTCTACACGAAGTGTAGGATTAGTTTTTCCCACGGAGTAGTAGTATACTAGTAGCATTCTAGTTAACTTTCTTGTTTCTGTTACCATTTTTTGGGAAAAGATTGTGTAAACACATATATCTTACACTTTCATCACAGCCATACACGTGGCGTATATATTGGGAAATGGATGAAATATAAAGGAATCTACCCTAATACATTCTAAAGGAGAGACCAAGTCTTCATAAAATATTGCGCCACTTGGCAAAATTTAGAATTGACATGTGTCCTTTTAATTTTAAATTTCAAACTTTAAAAAAAACAAGTGAGCAATTTACAATAATAATAGATTTTGTACCCACTTTCTATCCCACTTTTACAGATATCTCCCAAAAACTGCTTCTCCACTTTGTTTTCAACTGCTTAAACAGTTCTTGAACCGTCAAATTGTTCCCCTACCTCTATATGTTTTCCCCTCTCAATTATTTGAAGTTGTAAAGAGAAGACGATTATCTCTTCAATCTAATTCCTCTCAGGGACACCACTTCTTTGATGTCGACTCTATTGCATGCCATTGTTGCTCGGTCTCTATTGCTGCCTCGTCTCCTCTCATGACTCCGGTGTCTTCACGGCGCACCCACATCATCTGGTAACTCTCCCTCCCTTGATCTCTCTCGATCTCGAACAACGACTTTAAAAATGGTTCTAGGTTTTCCATCTTTGATTTGTTGCAACAATTTTAAACAGTTTGTGGGCTTGAGAAGGGGAACATGCTACTGGTGGTCGGATTTGTCGCAACGAAGAATGGCGGCCCGGGAGCGGATTTGGGTGTTAAACTCGGGATGTGGGTTTGGTTTGAAGAGATAGTGGGGGTTTTGAGAGGCTTTGCGGTGGTGGATCTAGTGCGAAGGAGGATACCAGCTAGCGATTGATGGAGGGCGGTGGCATGCTAGGCGGTGTATCGGCGTTTGAAGATAAGAAAAATTAAGGACTTTTGAGCGTCGATTAGACTGGTAACGGTCAAGGCGGTGGCGGTTCTGCATAGTGAAGTATGATTGATGGGCATTTGCATTGGCCACGTTTGCAATACTCTCATCCTTGAAACTGTATGTCATAATAGTGCTATGAAACTGTATCCAAAGATGGATTGTTTCTACCTTTGATCATATTTTCCTTTTCTTTAATTTGTTGAAAACGAAACCTCATCTCGATTAATATGGCTTCTAGGTATGCAACTAAAGTGTCGAAAGAAAATAAACCAGGGGGTTTGTCCAAACTTATCAAATTGCCTACTGGGAGATCCTTGGAGATCATTGTCCTGGATACCGACATATCAAAGGTGCGTTGTTCATCTATCAACATTTTTGAATAATGATATGTACTGTTTGTACACCATGATGACTAAATACTAACCTGGTATTCATGAATTAACAATTCAACTTAGCATGCATTTCTCTGCAGGACCCATGTGCTATTCTCACTGTCACATGCTATGCCACTGCTTTTCACATATTAAAATTTTGGATTTCTCTTGTATACATTGGATCAGAATCTGAATTATATGAAATACCATCCTTTTATTTATAATCCTGGCAACCATGTGCTAGATCTCATTAATCTTGGAAACCCTAGCAGCATTCTCATCTACATTGATTTGTGTTATAATGTTATGGCCTTGTGTAGCATGCTTTTCTTATACCTATAATCTTCTTCTTTGCCAACATGCAGTCATCACCAACACCAAAGTGGAAGTAGTCGTTCCTAGCTCTGTTGATCATATGGTAGTAGAGTATACAAAAACAAATCTTATTTCTTCTAAAACAATATTATAGACATTATTACATGGGCAGTCCCAATATCTTGACCAAAAGTCAGAAAGAAAACGTATCAAAAGTTTCCAAGCATCAAAATCCAGATGGAGAATCATTGTCACAAATCTAATACTATAAGCATTTAACAAATATGGCAATTGAAATGAGGCAGAAGTTTATAACCATTATAACCCAAAACAAAATTAGGAGAAAAAAATGAAGAAGAATGAAGTAAGCCCTGATGGAGAAGAAGGGTTTGCTTAGGAGGAGGGCGGAATCCCCCATTAACAATATTGAAGTAGTAGAAAGCGGGATTATTTGGTGTTACGTGATGATAGCTATGATATGGGTCGCCAAGATTGAAGGAAGGCAATCTCTAAGCACCTTTCATGTTTTTGTAGACAAGAATGGAAGGCAATTTCTGAGACCACTAATGTTGTGTAAAAAAAGCCCTCTAAAATTTATAATGTACATGTTTAAGTATTTGCAACTTGGTATCTTATTTAAGTTATAATGTTATTGTCACTATGATAACTTATGTGCTTTGAATTATTTCCTCAATTTTAATATTAAGATATTATTTTATTTAACTGTTATATTTGTTTTCGTATCAAAAAAAAATTGCTATATTTGTTTGTATAATTACCCGTACATAGTACGGGTCCAACACTAGTTAAATAGTAACAGAAACGTTTCATTCTTTTAAACTGTTTTTCTGCAAACAACTTACAAATTATAATTGTCCATGTGTCATACTATACTTTGACAAAAAAAAACAAAATAGAGAAATAGCATCCAATACCCTCTTTTACTAATGCCTTTGCATTTTTTACCTACCCCTTTTGTTTTTTGCAAAACTACCCTATCCATAAAAATTTCCTTCTGTTTTTGCAAAAATACCCCCCAAATAAAAAGGAAAATTGAAATTTCTTTTTGTTTTGGAAAATAAAATCTGACATGGCACTGATTTGATGGAAAAAAATAATTAAAACATACGGAAATTTCAATTTCAAAATGAAATGTGAAAGTTGCTACAGAAACTAAACGACATCGCCGGCCGAGGTCTCTCTCCCAGCTCGAGGTGTCTCCATCTTCTCCGGCGGAATCTGTGTCACAATTGCAGGAATTACCATTGTTTGAACATTTCATGTCAGCGTTGATGAAATATTTGTCACATCGTATAGTTTTATTGTTGAAATGATCAATTAGAATGTCAGTTTTGTGAAACATTATTGTGTTTTGAAAGTTAAATGTTTTTATTTGCCTGACATTATAGCTCTCTTACTCTCGCAACTTCCTTGTCTTCTCGTGTGATCTCTACATCTGAGTATGTTCAGTTAGGTGCTTACAAAAAACTTAAATGTTGATATTTTTTGTTGTTTGTCTATCTCCACCAGTGCAGCTGAAGTGGTGTAGTTTTCCATATTGAAACGGAGGAAATTGAAATGGGTAAAAAGGTAAATTTTGGTTAGCTCATTGTGTGTAGTTTTCCATAGTTCAGATCATGTCATGTAGTTTTTAAGTATATGTTCGTTTTGTATTTATTGACCTTGTATAATTTGTATTTAATAGCGTCATTTATTGAGATTTGAAGGGGGAAAAAAATCATCGACAGAGTCAACCAAAACTGTCGGCGTGAATTGCTGAAAATTATTGAGAAATGCCTCTCCCCTGTGGACTGGCAGAGGATAATAGATGGTCCATTTGGACCTTTTGTGAAGACGGTTCGTCGACAAACCTTTTCATGTCAGCTTGTACATTACGTTTTATTCCGTCAAGTAGAAATGAGGAAGTTGTGGGAGACGTGGTGACAAGGATCACGTTGGGGCGAGCTTCAGTGCAAGAGAATGGCCGGAAACAATACCGACGACACCCGGGGAGACGGACTTTGACGCGGGCTGTAGGGAGGCGCTGAAGGGGGATGGCAGCGCACTTGGTCTCCTGAGGTGGCAGAGGGTGTTAGGAGTGGAGGTGCAGGAGGGTGCCTGGTGGCGCCGGCGTGCGCCTTGAGTTATGGATGGTGGAAGGGCGGCGGTCTTGGCGGGGAACCGAGCGATGGAGGGCGATTAGGGTTTAGTTTTGTGGGAGGCGATTGAGGAGGCATTTTGTGGTGGTTGGTTGGCGTAAGGGGAGTACTTTGAGGGGTGGAAGTGGTGGCGGCGAAAGGGTGGAGGGGTCGAGGGATAGACTAAACCAAGTGGATGTGACTCACCACGTAGTGTAGGGTTCTTGAACCTATAACTTGGATGTGACGCACCAAGGGGGTTCAAGGGGCGACTTAGACTGCTTTGATATGACTCACAAAGTAGACCAAATTGCATGAGCTTAAATAAGAAATTCTCTCTTGGGAGTGTTTTGATTCAAATTCAAGCTAAAGGAAAACAAATGAGGGGGGCGGCCTTATAACCCTAGCAAGCCGTCCCACAAGTGTTTGTTTTGCAGAAATTAAAGCCTAAAAACATGCATAAAATTTAAACCCAAAGTCTTATAATGTCATTCAATCAATGCCTCAAAAAGGCCCTTGAATTGTGCCTTAAGTCTCGTTTGGCGCCGAGAGTGTCATCAAGGAGAAGAAGTCTCCTAGCTGGCTTGTTGTTGGCCCTAGTGTGGCGAGTCCAAGGTTGAGCTTGGCTTGTAGTTCCCTAGCCTTGGCGCGTGTGAGCCTCATGGGTGCGCCCTCCTCTTGGCTTGATGGCTCTTCTCGGCTAGGCTCTTCATGGTTGGCTAGCCTTGGTGAGCGCCTTGGCTCGGAGGACTGGACTTGATGGGAAGGATTCACATCATCCTCCCCTCCTTGAAAAGGATTCGTCCTCGAATCTGGCCCTTGGTCTTGCTCTTCTTTGAAAATCACAACTTCCTTACTAATGATAAGAAAGCAAGCTTGACTTCCCTTGATTGCACTTAACACCTCCTTTGGCTTGGCCAATACAAGCTTCTTCTCTTCTTTCTCCCTTTGCAACTTTCTTTGCTCCCTATAAATGTGGTCAGCCATAATTTCATGAGGAGCCATAGGGTGCAAAGTGATTCTCTTACCTTGGAGATGGAAAGAATACTCATTGGTGACCCCTTGATGGATCACACCCCTATCATATTGCCAAGGCCTTCCCAAGAGGACATGGCATGCGGTCATGGGCAACACATCACACACAACCTCATCCTTGTATCCCCCTATAGAAAAGCTTATCTTGGCTTGTTCACTAACCTTCAAGGGAGTGTTAGAATCCAGCCAACAAAGAGTATAGGGTTGAGCGTGAGGAATAGTAGGGAGAGCAAACCTTTTCACTACCTCTTGATCTACTATGTTGCAACAAGAGCCTCCATCAATGATAAGGTTGCAAAGTTTACCTTGGATGAGGCATCTTGAGTGAAAGATGGTTTCTCTTTGGTTGGGAGGGGTCGGCGCCTCATTGGCCATAAGTGACCTTTTAACCACAAAGCATTCGCCTTGTGTCTCGGCCTTGACTTGCAATTCCTCATCCTCTTCCTCTACGTCTCCGGGCTCCTCTAGCATCTCATCATCCGACTCATATTCCCCTATTGTGTTGAGCAACACTTGGCGGCGAGAGGGGCAGTCCTTGGCCATGTGCCTACGGCCTAGGCACTTGAAGTACTTGATCTCACTTGTCCTTTGCTCGCCTTCCCTTCTCGGCGCTAGGGGTAGTCTTGGTGGCTCTCTCCTCGGCTGCATGACGCCGGCATCTTGCCTTGGTTCTTGGCGCCTTAGAGTGTAGGTGGAGTTGTTTGAGCCTGCATTACTCCACGGCCTTGAGCTTGAGCTAGTTGGATAGCTCCTCTTTTGGGGCAATGTCCTATACACATGGTTAGTATAATGGAGGACCTCTTCCACCGAGGTGCCTCTTGCAAAGTGTTGCAATGTGACAATTGCCTTAAGATCAACATTCAAATTCTCAACAAATTTACACACAACATACTCATTAGGGAATTTAATGCCGGATCTAAACAATAGAGTTTTCAACTCTTTATAATACTCATACGGGGTCCTATTACCTTGTTGGAGTTGTTGGAGTCTCTCATGAATCCGGGCTGCAAAGTTCTCTGGGACAAACCTATGCTTAAGTGCCAACTTGAGCTCTTCCCAAGTGTCTATGGGGTCATAGGCGGCTTGTGCCCTCTCCTCCTTGTCCTCGGCCCACCATTGATCTGCAAAGCCCTCAAAGCGGATGCTAGCCATGGCAACTCTTTGGGCATCATTGAGGTTTTGGAAATCAAAGACTTGTTCGGTCTTATTAATCCAATTGAGGCACTCCTCCGGGTCAGCCGACTTGCCAAACTTCTCCACGTCCAAGTTGGTCTTAGGCATCCTTGGTTGGTCGTAGTCATAGTGCCTTGGCGGGTAGTAGCCTTGGTCACCTTGTAGGAATTGCTCTCGTGGTCTCCCATATCTATTTCCTTGTTCAATGACCTCATCATGCCTTGCGCCTTGTCCATCTGCACGCCCCATGCCTTGGCCTTGCCTACGGCCTTGGACATTTCTTAGTGGTTGGGTGAGAGGCGCCGTGAGCCTAGCTTGGCTCCCTTGTGGCTCATAGGTGGCGTTCACCTCTTCATGAAGCCTTCTCACATCTTGGCCTAAAAAATTAGTGGCCATGGCTGGAAACATAGAAGTTATAGGCGTGGAAATAGGGAGAGTCATACCTTGGAAGCCACTAGAGGAAGGGATGAGCGGCGCTTGGTTGGAGGAGGCGTTGGGCAAGAGTGGCATGGCCATGTCGCCTGGCTTGTTGTGTGAAGATTGAGCCTCCACTTGTGAGGGAAGAATGCTCACACATATCCTAGACATGTCCTCCAACTTGTGCTCGGAGGCCTCTATCCTAGCCTCTAGCCTTCTTAGGCTCGCTTGGTTATCTTGCTGGATTTCCATCAAGTGCCCATCAATGTGGCTTTCTATCCCTTTTAGTGCCTCCATTAGGGATTGTAAGGTGGGTGGCTCGTTGATGGTCAAGGCGGTCTTGCCCCCACCGGATTCCTTGGAGTTGTCTCCCATGATAGACCTAGCAAAAGCACTCAAAGCACAACCACAAGATTTTCAAAGCAAATGGTCCCTTGAGCACACACAAGGGTCCTCAGAATCTGAAATTTCCAAGCACAAATTATTCACAAGAAATAGCAAGCCCAAGTGAGGTTACGAGCTAGGGTTTGCGGAAAAGACAAAGTTGGTGTATACTTTCACTACCTAGTCGGAGCCACAAGCAATGGCAAGGAAGGTACCGACCACTTTCACAACCAAGCAACCACAAACAAGCTTATACCTTACGTAAAAGAAAAGAAAACTGAATTTGCTCTTAGGTTGGATCACTTTTTCTATGGCCTCTCCTATTTAGGCCGGGTTTTTCTTGAGCACCTCTTTTTTTTTTTTTGAGCAAAGTTTACAAGATTTGAATCTTAATACTATGCATAAGTAGCAAGAAGAGTCAAGCAAAAATTTTGAGGACAATTCACGTCAACAATCTCTTTTTTTTTTGCACAATTTTAGTGTTGTCTTAGCCACTAGGTGTGTGTAAATGAAATTCCCTTAACCTAAGTCCACTACTTGATTTATGCAGCAACTAGGTAAGCAAAAATATACACCCAAAAACAAGGTAAACGTGGCTAAGGTTGGCTGCAAATAATAGGGGCCAATGAATGCTTCCAAATAAGGTAAGTTGCTAGAAAAGGGGGTATTGATGGCTTTGTGTTTAATGTGTATTATGGAGGGGTGGTTACTAATTTGAGGGAGTTCAAACGGTTGTCTTCAACCTCAGGAAAAGTTCAGAAGTCGTGGCAACACAAAGGAAACCAACGCCAACAATGGAGACTACACACAACACAAAGGCCAAAATCGGAAGCACTTGACTAGGAAACCTAAGCTTGCAATTCAAATGAACAATTTGAACGTAAAAAGGACAGATTTAGAAGGCCAAACCTTGTGTGGCTCTGATACCACTTGACAAGGATCACATTGGGGCGAGCTTCAGTGCAAGAGAATGGCCGGAAACAATACCGACGACACCCGGGGAGGCGGACTTTGATGCGGGCTGTAGGGAGGCGCTGAAGGGGGATGGCGGCACACTTGGTCTCTTGAGGTGGCAGAGGGTGTTAGGAGTGGAGGTGCAGGAGGGTGCCTAGTGGCGCCGGCGTGCGCCTTGAGTTATGGATGGTGGAAGGGCGGCGGTCTTGGCGGGGAACCGAGCGGTGGAGGGCGATTAGGGTTTAGTTTTGTGGGAGGCATTGAGGCGATTGAGGAGGTGTTTTATGGTGGTTGGTTGGCGTAAGGGGAGTACTTTGAGGGGTGGAAGTGGTGGCGGCAAAAGGGTGGAGGGGTCGAGGGATAGACTACACCAAGTGGATGTGACTCACCACGTAGTGTAGGGTTCTTGAACCTAGGTTGGATGTGACGCACCAAGGGGGTTCAAGGGGCGACTTAGACTGCTTTGATATGACTCACAAAGTAGACCAAGTTGCATGAGCTTAAAGAAGAAACTCTCTTGGGAGTGTTTTGATTCAAATTCAAGCTAAAGGAAAACAAATGAGGGGGGCGGCCTTATAACCCTAGCAAGCCATCCCACAAGTGTTTGTTTTGCAGAAATTAAAGCCTAAAAACATGCATAAAATGTAAACCCAAAGTCTTATAATGTCATTCAATCAATGCCTCAAAAAGGCCCTTGAATTGTGCCTTAAGTCTCGTTTGGCGTCGAGAGTGTCATCAAGGAGAAGAAGTCTTCTAGCCGGCTTGTTGTTGTCCCTAGTGTGGCGAGTCCAAGGTTGAGCTTGGCTTATAGTTCCATAGCCTTGGCGCATGTGAGCCTCATGGGTGCGCCCTCCTCTTGGCTTGATGGCTCTTCTGGGCTAGGCTCTTCATGGTTGGCTAGCCTTGGTGAACGCCTTGGCTCGGAGGACTGGACTTGATGGGAAGGATTCACATCACGTGGTATGACCTACAAGGACAGCTACTGCGTTTTTCAATGAAGGAATTTGCACTTGTGACGGGGTTATGCTATCGCAGAATGAATGATAATGAGCTGAACCCGGATAAAAATGACGTGAAAGAGTTATTTGATGTACATAATTTGACGTTGGGTGAGCTAGAGTCATTATTTATGCGTACACAGTCTGATAGCCCTTTGAAATATAAGATGACATTATTGATTATATTAGAGGGCGTCATTCTTGGGGTTGAGAAAAAAGGTTCGCATAAGCACGGGTCATGTCAAATTATTGACTGATATCGATCAATTCACGAAATTCCCATGGGGCAGGGTTAGCTACATTGAAACTCACCAGGGATTAAGTTCAACGGTGAAGAATAGATTGGAAACGGTTAAAACAAGCAGAGACTGAAGTGCAAGGTTGGGTTACAAACTCAAGGGGTTGCCAATGGCCTTTCAGGTAACATGACAGGATGTAATGTATATTGTTTTGAAGTTGGTATTGTAGTTATAATATATTGATGGTTTAAGTATCATACTGACAAGAAAAACTGCGATTCAGGTTTGGCTATTTGAAGCTGTTAAACCAATTGCTTCAACGTTTGCACATTTGGTGGATAAGGAGGCCTACCCACGCGGTCTACGATGGTCATCAGATTCACGACCTGATGCGACGGCTGTGGAGTCTTTCTTGGGGAAGGCCACATCCCGTCAATGGTAGAAGAAAAGGAAAGAGTGATTCGGACCCTGCCCCTGTTGCGAAGTCCTCAGGCCTGGATGCAAGACAGATGATATGCACTATGAAAGAGCTTCATGAGCGTATGATTAATTTGGAAAACCAAGTGGACGCAGGATTTAGTGCTATGAATAAAACCTTAGGCATAATGGAACAGATGATCAAGAAGAGGGTATTCAACAACTCAGGTTCAACAAATGATGAAGAAGACGACATTGAACAAGAGGAAGGGGAGGTAAGATAACTATCAACAATCGTTAGTAAGTTTTGTTTGGGAACTTAGATTTTTATTTCCTGGAAGCTTAAGCATTTTTTCTTGTCGGAATGTAAAATAGTAATGTCATTTTAAAAAGTTAAAATGACACTATTTTAAACTTGAGATTGACAGTTACTTATATTTATTATAAGTTAAAGCCTTTTTTTGACAAACATTATAACAGGAATGTCATAGTTAGTTAATAGAAAATCAATGATTATAAGTTGGATGTATGCATAAAGCTGTGTTTTTGACAAACATTATAGAATGATGCACTTACTTATTATTCTTGTGAGTTAAATCTAATTTGTAATTTATTGAAGCAGAATGTTGTACATGGTCATGATGAGGATGTTGAAATGGATAGAATGGGGGGGGGGTCTGATTCAAATCCCCTACATGATGACGATGATGAAGGTGCCATTAAAATCGACAATGACAATTTAGGATATATGGTTGTTTATCGAGAGCAAAAGGATGATGAAGATGGTGCAGTTCAGAGAGATGATGTTGAGGGTGCAGTAGAAGATGAGGGGGGAAATGGAGAAACGATGACAAAAGAAGAAGACGATAAGAAAGAAGGAAAGCAAGTTGTAAGGAAGACTCGTTCAAAAAAGAAGAAGGATGATAAAGATGGTGCAGTTCATAGACATGATGTTGAGGATGCAGTATAGGATGAGGGGAAATATGGAGAAACGATGACAAAAGAAGAAAAAGATAAGAAGGAAGGAAAAATATTTGCAAGGAAGACTCGCTCAGAAAAGAAGATGGGTGATGAAGATGGCACAGTTCAGAATGAGGGGGGAAATAAAAAAGGGAGGAAAAAAGGAGTTGAGGTATGCATCAATAAATCTTCCTGACAGGATGGTCCCTTAGATCACCAACATCTTATTTATGAAAAAACTTATTTGCAGACGCTAGCGGTAGCAACAAAAGAAGCTGAGGTGGAAGGAGACTCTACCAAAGAATCAATTGGAGTCTCAACAAGAAAAACCAGCTCAAAAAAAAATTAATACAACTGGTGAACTGAGGGACCATCCTGTCAGGAAGAGAGGATTGTCCAGAGAAGCCGATAATCCCAAATGATGCAAGGTTTCAACGTCCAAAGGTATTTCAGACACGAATAGATTATGCCGTTGGTTATACTCGAAGGAAAGGTTAGGAAGTTGTCCCTCTTGTCTTGATGATATGAACGCGTGTTTGAGATGTTAATTAAACCATCTTATGACGCAGTGAGGAAATTGTTTCTCCAACTGGAGAACATCTACAGAAGAAGTTTTTTGAGAAATTGTTGCAACGAATGGGGTGGCTGAGTTCTCAGGTAAGCCTCTTTCATTATTTATATAAATTATCGTGGCATACAGCAAGCCTTAAATTTCTGGTATGACATATATTTTTGGTTTGTAGCACTTGGACGAATGTATGTATTATCTTGGTTGTCGTGTGCGTGACAAACCAGTGGCAATATTGGACACCTTGTTTCAGCATAAGTTGGACAAGGAAATGAATAGATGGTTTTCAGATAAGCAAAGTTATGTTGTTGATCGATCTAAGATGAGATACCTACGTGGGGAACTGTCTGCACTTTATGGGAAGGATTGGAAGGATGTGGATCGTATATACCTCCCCTTCAATTTCAAGGAGAAACATTGGGTAGCTCTGGAGATACAACTAAGTAAATGGTGTATCACTGTATACGATCCCGATGTCAATTTGTTCAAATTGTCGGAAGTCCATAGGTTCCTTGCAGGGTTGACATATATTCTTCCTGTCATGATAACACAATATGAGCCCTTGGCAACAATTTATGAAGATAGGGGGAAAAATCCCCTAAATGTGACTCGTGTTCCTTCATTGGAGAGAAACAAGAGAGGGCAAGTTGTTTACATAAATTGTTCATTTTTTGGTGTGAAATTGGTTATAATATCAGGAAACCACATACATTTTTTACTTGTGTACAGGGGCGATTGTGGCATCTTCACGATCAAGTACATAGAAATGCTAAGTTCCGGACGTCAAAACATCGTGAACGTGGGTGACAAATTTGTGGATCAGTATAGAAAAAGGATAGCTGTTAGTATTTTCGATATGAACTAGTTTGACTAGTGGAGGATATCTTATTCACTTTCATGTAAGCTTCACTGTAGTTGGGATAGTGTTGTATGATTCCTTGTTGGGTGGTTTTTACTAGAATTGACTTGTCTTGTTGACAATAACTTGTGTTAAATTTATTTTGGAAATGTAGCAAAAATGCTTGGTGCATTTCTTCTTTGCTACTTCGTTGTAGATGCATACTTCCGGTCAGTGTTGTTCATAATTCCTGTCAGAGAAGTTTCTTTATATTTTGCGTACATATGTTTTTTGTCACATTGTATAATCCTATTGTCGGAATTATTGTTTTGTTTTTGTTGTTTTAGGGTACAAAAAGGGTAAGACATAACCTTGTTTACCTTTCTTCGAAGTTCGAATGCTCGCAAAAGGCCCTCCGTGTTTACCTTCCAAAATTCCCTCCAAAAGAAGATAATTTCTTCTTCCCTAGAAGGCGACTCTACAAACATCCATCATTGTTATCAGACATTTTCTTCTTCCCCAGAAGGCGACTCTTCAACTCCTCCATCTTTCCCTATTAACACTAGACTCAATTTTTGCTTACTGTTGAAGTCCATTTTTTCTTACCAAGTCTATCTCCACATTTTCTTACTTACTCCCTCCATCTTTCTCCATTAACGCAACTCTGCAACTCCATTTTTACTTACTCGCCCCTCCCCGAACTTTTCCTTAACCTCTGAAGCGCGTTAAAAAAACCCTAGAAAATGGTAGTGCTTAGAGACCGTAAAGAATCGAGCCCAACGAAGAGTGGAGAGAAAAGGAAGAGAAAAGAAGACGACAAGCAGGTTGGAAAGAAGAAGAAGCAGAGATACGAAGTGCAGGTGAAAGGGGAAAAAACGTTTGACAGTACCATAGGAAAAAAAGCCAGAAAGGGCAGGTTGAGGCCAAAAGTGAAACCAGTAAAGGGGGGAAAACCCATAATCTTTAAAGGGCATGTAAGTTGTCTACATTTTCTGTTTAGGGCTTAGGGTATTTTTTCAATTGTCATGTCACCCTTCTGAAATGGTTTACTTTGTATCGGGAGTGTTTGTTTAGGTTTTTTTTGTTTTTTCATCTGTCAGAGGCTTCTCAAATGGTTCGATTTCATTTGTTTATGGTTATTTTCATTTGGTTTGCAGATTAGGTATAATTATTTCAGAGGTGAACCTTTCTACGGAAGAATTAACATCAACTATAGGGTGCACTTTGTTCGTGAGATTGAAAACAAGTTGACACATGCGGATTGGCAACGGGTTTTGGATGGCCCGTTTGGAAAAGTTTTGAAAATGTTGCAGTAGGTATTATTTTCTTCACAGACATTGCATGCAGTTCTATTTAAGCAACTTGAAACAAAAAAGAAGTGGGAGTCTTGGTATGAGGTGTCAGGGAAAGAGTTGAGGTTTTCGATCAAGGAGTTCTCTCTCATAACTGGACTGAATTGTGGTGAACTTCCATTTGTGGATACTAAAGCTGACGGGCTAGTAATGGAGCGATTTTTTGGTAGTCCTGGTGGTCCTAAGACGATAGTACAAGATGTTTATAACAGATTCAAAGAACATCGTAAGTTGGACAACTACAAACTCAAGTTGGCACTGTTGTTGATAGTTGAGGGTCTGTTGCTGGGAGGGGATAAGAAGAGGCTAGTGAAGCTGCTGCATGTTAGGCTGCTGGAGAATATGGATAACTTTTGGGATTATCCATGGGGAAGGGTTGCTTATGAAGAGCTTCACAAGTCATTGACCACAGCATTGGCCAAAAGGATGCAAATAGTAGAGAAGGCAAAGCTACTCTCCAATGCACCAAGAATTCCATATTCCATTCAAGGCATGCTAGTTGTGTTTCAGGTAGTTTTATTGCTTCAAATATTAATTACTTTATGCTATACTATGACCGGATGTTTGAATACCCTATGTCAGGATCATGGTGAATATGGAGGAAGTTGTTTGTTGTTTGATTGACAAAACATACTAGTTTTCCAACATAGTTTTATTTGCATTCCAGTAATTCATATTTCTAACATAGTTTTATTTGCATTTCAGATAGTTTTATGGTGACCTGATCTAAATTTGTAATGGTTGAAATATGAATTACTGAGTGTGTTTTATTTGCAACATAGTAGTATACTTTATGCTATATCATGACAGGATATATGAGTACAGGGTGACAGGATCATGGTGAATATGGAGGAAGTTGTTTGTTGTTTGATTGACAAAACATACTAGTTTTCCAACATAGTTTTATTTGCATTCCAGTAATTCATATTTCCAACATAGTTTTATTTGCATTCCAGATAGTTTTATGGTGACCTGATCTAAATTTGTAATGGTTGAAATATGAATTATTGATTGTGTTTTATTTGCAACATAGTAGTATACTTTATGCTATACCATTACAGGATATATGAGTACAGGGTGACAGGATCATGGTGAATATGGAGAAAGTTGTTTGTTGTTTGATTGACAAAACATACTAGTTTTCCAACATAGTTTTATTTG
Source organism: Rheum nobile (assembly GCA_027886185.1). Taxonomy (NCBI): domain Eukaryota; kingdom Viridiplantae; phylum Streptophyta; class Magnoliopsida; order Caryophyllales; family Polygonaceae; genus Rheum; species Rheum nobile. The sequence goes on along the minus strand of WOAB01000685.1, from coordinate 796,111 downwards.
CATTCTAGTAATTCATATTTCAACCATTATTGACGGCTTTCCAGTAATTCATATTTCCAACATAGTTTTATTTGCATTCCAGATAGTTTTATGGTGACCTGATCTAAATTATAGGATGACAGGATAAAATGATTTAATGTATATTAATTTGCTAATTTTCAAACCGTTTGTTATTGTAGATATGGGTATGAGAAGCCGTGCCAACATTTGGTCTCCAATTTGCATCAAAGTTGAGTGAATCTGTAATGTCTCGAGGTCTTCGTTGGTTTTCAGATGAAGACCCTGAACATGGAGTGTTGGAGTTGTCTTTGGCTGATCCTACACATGTGGTTAAGCCCATTCTTATTCCCGATGAGGATGAGGTGGATAAGTTGTCCGACTCCTACTATGTTGTTGAAAATGATGACCCGCATTTTGACAAGATTGTGAAGGAAGCAATGAAGGGTTTGAAAAAGAAGGGGAAGGGGAAGCAAGGAAAAGATGGAGCGAGCTCGAGTAATGCATCTGTGCATTCATCAGAGGTGACAAGTCAGATGTTCAGAATGATAAAGAGGATGGAAAAAGGAGTGCTTGACAAGATGGGAAGGCTGGAAAAGAGGGTATCAAAGGAGGATGAGGTGCCTAAGCTCAAGAGTAAGGGGAAATCAAAGAGTTATTCGGATGAGGATGATTTTGAATCTTATGGTGAGTCTGATGAGGAAGAGGAGGAAGTTTATAAGGATGACCAGGAACCAGAGGATGAAGAGGTGGAGGATAAGAAGGTTGAGGGTGAGGAGTTTGAGAGTGATGAGGTTGAGAGTAAGGATGATGATGACAATGAAGAACTTCGCCAGGGTGGTGACAAACTGAAGGAGGAGGACAAGGTAGACGTTGAGGTTGCAAGTCATGATGATGATGAAGTTTCTGATGAGGATAATGAAGTTGGTGATGCTGATCAGGATAATGAGAGTGATGGTGAGGGGGGTGACAAAGAGGTTGAGGTTGAGGAGGCTGAGGTGGAGGTTGAGGTTCAGGAGGCTAAGGTGGAGAAGGTAGAGGTTGAGGTTCATGAGGCTGAGGTGGAGAAGGTAGAAGTATGAATATGCTCATATAAAAATTATCATATTATCATTACTACTATGACATTATTATCTGTATGAGGTGACAAGATTTCTAGTGTTTGATGGGAGTTTTTATGTTTTACAAGAAACGTCTGGCATGGTGACAGGATGTTTACTCGTGTATGACATGGTTATTATGATTGCAGGATTTTGATAATTCTATTGAGGGTAACAATGATGTTGAGGGTGCGGATGGTGTTATGGCCATTGTCAAAGACCTAAATGAAAATGTTGGCGATGGTGAAAAGGACCAGGAGCAGGATTTTACTAACGACATTGAAGGAGCACCAGAGGCTACCCAGCAGGAGCTTACCACAGCAGAGGTTTGAGAAAATAGAGGAACCTCTTTCAGTGCTAGCCGCTGTGGTTGCTTTATCCACCAAGGCGAAACCCAAAAATAAACGGAAGTAGTATCTCCAACCGAAGAGGGTTCTTCCTAGTCGTATGGTGAAGCCATCTGCCAAAAAACTAACACCTTACACAGATGAGAAAAAGGGGAAATTGTGAAGAAGATAACCAAGAATTCACAAGTGAATGAGATGACTGCTTTGCTGAAATGGATGGATGATGAAAGGTTAGTATCTCACGGATTTAATAATGTTCAACTATCTTTCATGGATTTAATTACGCCTTCTTTATTTTTCAGCTCTCAGCCAAGAGTTGGACTGTGTGGTCAAGAGATGGACAAGGACTGGTTTGGCCTAATACTGGAACCAAAAGCTTTGCTGGAAGATGGTATAAGCTATTTACTTATGATGTCAAATTAGTTTACAGTTGGGATTTGTTGCAATGCCTGACAGGATGAATTATATTTTTTTGAAGCAAATCGATGAAGTTTGTTGTTATATCCGTAAGGCGCTTTTGGAGTCCGAAGTTAAACGCAAGGCCACAATATTGGACGTTTTATGGGCTCCTGATTATACGGATGCATATAGATACTATGTCAAAAATGTCTGCATTGTTCCACCTGCACCTGAACGTGCACTTGCATACTTTAGGGGAGATCGCCCTAAACCTTATGGGTCCAGTTGGGATGATTTAGACTTCATTTATGTCCCCTTCAACATCGATAACATGCATTGGGTGGCTGTAGAGATCGATCTGCAGTAATGGCAGGCAAATGTATATGATTGTAATGTGGATTTGAACACTAACTTGGGCGTAGAGACCTGGCTGCATGGGTTTTAAGGTTTCTTCCTCACCTCATGACACAGTACCCGCCTCTTGCCAAGAAATTTGAACATCGGGGTACTGAAGAGATTAAATTTGAGAGAATTCAAGGACTGAAGCAGAACATACGTGGGTAAGTCAAAATATCAATCCCCTTACCAATTTTATTATATACTTCATCTAAGTAACTTTATTGTATTTTGTGTTCGTAGTCATGACTGTGGGATATACACTCTGAAACACATGGAGTTCCTCATCCACAATCCAGGAAAACATCTTCCACCTTACCCTAAACTCCAAATTCCCTATGCTTCTTTCGTTTCCATGGTTGATCAGCCTAACGATCACAGGGTGTTTGCAACTGTCCATACAAGAGGGAGAATCATCCCTTCAAGGGGAGCAATGGCCATGATTTCAACCCATTACTACCAAGGCGGGATGACCCAAAACTGGAGTCCTTCAGCTGAAATGGTATAGGATATTTGGTGGCTCATCAACCAACTGTATCAGTTTAACAATTATGAATGGGACGCTTCCTACTTCTTCGAAGTTGTGCCCCCCGATGACGGCCCTCGTACCTTGAGGGCCTTGCAGAACCGTGGAGACGTGGCCGTCCTTGCCACCCTTGGTAGAACCGTGGCGTTCATAAACATATATGTTGTCATCGGAGATGTTGTTCAAGAACTTCCGTAACGCGATGACCCACATTCATCTGTCTCCTCCGCATCAGTGTTTATGTAATATTTAGTATTTTATTAAGTAATGTAGTGTAGGGACTATGTAATTTAGTGTAGTATTTAGTAGGTTATGAAGTATGTTACTGTATGAATATATAATGTCCAGTAGGAACCATATAATGTCATATAGTGACTATATATTGTCAAGTAAATGTCAGATTGCCAAATGAAGCATGTTATGTATTTCTGTTTTATATAATATAGTATCTTATGATAATGTCGCATAATATAGTATTTTATGACATGAAAGACGATAGGCCAAAACAGTTAGTATGACAGGCCCAAAAAAATGACATATTCGGCCCAATTTCTGAGCGGTTCTTTGGAGCACACAATGCCATATTAGGGCCAATTTCAACCGGTTTAACAATTATATTAAGAACTTGTTATGAACCCAATTTAACAGACTATTATATATATATTCTTCCAAAATGGGTTTGACTTCATTTCATCTATCTCAATTTGGGTAAGTTTTCTAGGGTTTGTCGGGATTGAATAGTCGAAATCAAATTGACCCCATTTGGAGAGAGTTCAACCACAATCAACACCATTTCACTCACAAAAAAGGAAGTCCATGTATTATTAAACAATTAGCATGGTTATTTTTAAATTGTTTCGAAAAGTTTACCTTGGATTCGAACAGATGGAGTTGCTAAAGTGATATTCTGAGTTCAATGAAAGTCTCTCTTTGGAACTGGGTATGATAATTACTTTACCATATTGCATCAAAGTCCTCTTCTGTGTGGTGCTGTTAACAGGATGCCGAACAATGTGATTGATATCAGCTCTGAATCCCACTGTGAAGAAGACACCAGTTACAACAGTTGGAGTACTGGAGAGTACAATAGTGGCGACCACCCAATTATTCTTGAAGATGATGGAGATGTTGATGATGCTGTTAAAGTTGTTGCAGCTGAGCCAACATCAGCAATACAAAGAGCCCAAGCTTTTCCATGTGACAAGAATAATAGTTTTGTTGTTTTAATGAAACAAACCAATGTTCAGGATGACTATCGTCTGGTAGGATTATTTAACCTTATAATGTAAATGTGTGATAAGGATTACTTCATAATATCAACTTGCAATGCACTTACTGATATGTAGGGTGTCCCGAGCAAACATGCTATCAAATTCTTGAGTGCTGCAAGAATCACTGAAGTCATCCTGAATTGTGGTATGGCTGCTTGGCCCGTGTCTATCGCAAAAAGTGGGAATTGCTACAGATTTGGAACAGGCTGGAGGCAATTTGTAATTGACAATGAATTGGAAATGAACGATGCATGTGTATTTGAAATAGTGAGGCGCCGCATAGTTATATACAACGTTACCATATTCAGAGCTTAGATGCATGTTTTAGTATTATTTTGAAATTGAAGAATGTAACTCTATGGTGATGCTTTTGTTGGTTTAAATTAGTTGTGTTGAACATCGTATTAGTGTTAATACATGTGAGTGTCGTGAACATATAATGTCATGTAATGACTATGTAATGTCACATAAATGTAGTGATTTTAAGAAGCATGTTATGTATGGCCGATGACGGTTTATGTTTTCCTGTGTGTTATTCAGATGTCACTCATGTCGGTCGGTTGGTTATTTGAAATCATATTGAATCTGTCATGATAAATATGGAAGAATAACAAGTGGGGTCAAGGGGTAGATACAGAATGGAGTGAAACTTTTGTCATATGAATTTAACCAAAAGTAATCAATATTGACAATTTCAGGACATATATATAGTCATGACAGGATAGTGTTACACTAACTAACCGCATATTAACAAAATACATATCATTTATACGAAAAGTAATATGAGTGGTAAGAGATCCTTCAAGAGTTTGGATCTCTTAATACACATATTAACAAAATACATAATTCAAGAGGTAACACAAGGAAACACATATTAACAAAATAGATAATTGAAGAGGTAGCACAATTAACGGCATCATGGGCCGGCTGAGGGGTTAGGACAGTTTCGTGAGTTATGACCGACAGTGCCACAACTTCCATACCTTCTCCTCGGGCCCCTGTATTCTCCCGATGATGGGATTCTTTTCTTCCTTGGTCTTCCTGATTTCCTCCTAACATCCAGGGGCAAACATGCTCTATTCAAGACCGTGTCAGGAACTTCCCAACGCTCAAATGCAGTAACCGGATATATAGTTTCATTGTACACTTCCTTCCATATTTCAGCAGTAAAGAGGGGATGAACAAAAGTAACAGGATCCACACCACAATCCTTCACAGCCGATATTGCATGCGTACAAGGAATTCGGTCAACTTGGAAGATGTTGCAATAGCAGGTTCGAGCATGCAGATTTACCAAGAATGTAGTTCCATTGGCATGCACTTGAAACTCATATTAATTTAGCCTACTCACAACCATTGTCAACGATTTCAAATAATTACCTTCTAGCTCACGACAAACTGTCGGGGTCAGAAGATCAGAATGTCGCTCTCCCTTCAATCTCTTGTCATAAAACCACTGACTCATGACATTCAATATACCATCAAGCAACCCAATCAACGGCATTCGATGCACCCAATCAATGGCATTCGACGCAGGCCCACTAAGCGACTATTAACGGATTCCGCATTGTTGGACGTCATAATGTTGAATCTGTTTGCGGGCATATGCGACCTTGTCAACGCTTCAAATCCAACATCCCTGACGTAGGTACCGACTTCCGAAGACTAGTTGCAAAGTCTTGCAAATTCACGATTGAAGTCCTGTTTGGTGTACACTTGATTTGCCTTTTGGTACAGAATCCACAAGTCATTCCTTTTAAACCTCGTCTTCACGTTTTGAAATAGGTGAAGTGTGCAACAACCATGCTTTGCGAAGATATAGCGCTCTCTTAAACCTTTGTAAATGCTTCCATGACGGTCAGACACAAATACGAGGTCATGATCGTCAGCAACAACGGAGCGTAGGTGTCGGAAGAAATATGACCATGAACTGTCATTCTCGCTGTCAACAATAGCAAAAGCCACTGGATATATTTGTCTATTTCCGTCTTGTGCCACTGCAACTAGAAGTGTGCCTCTGTACTTTGATCCTAGATAGGTACCATCCACAGTTATGACCTGCAATAGTTTTCACTCAGCTTTACAAAGTGACATATGCTACAATGTATTGTATCATATTGACAACAACATCGTGGAACGTGACAAAACTTAAATATACCTTTCTTAAAAACTGCATTCCATTGCGCCAAGCACCCAAGCTGATAAAACAATACTTGAATCGACGATTAGAATCTACTTCAACATGTGTGACTGTCCCTGGATTCATCCTTTCGAGCATGTACATGTATCCATGAATCCTATTGTAGTTTTCTTCAGTTGTGCCTCTTATCCTGTCAATGGCGGTTAAACGTGTTTTGTTTGCCTTGTCGTAACTAACTGCCACTCCCATCTTCTTCATGATGTCTTGAATTTTGGCAGCACGAGGTCTAGGACATGTACCGGTTGTGTTAAAGTTGTAACAGGATTGTATATGTAACGTGCTAAGGTTAGTTCATATACATGCTCATAAATAAATATGATTGTACTGACAGGTATGTTTACTTACCTTGACATAATATGGTCAGCAATTACGCTTGAACTTGCATGTCTGTGGTGGTTATGCTTTAGCTTCATGCCACATGTATGATGTCCACAATACTTTCTTACTTCAAACAATCATGTGCTGCCAAGAGAGCTCCCACGACAAAAAAATGTGCAACTAGGATCAATGCACCTTACCACATATAACTTCTTATCAGACTTCTGGACTTGCATCTGGAAGCGCCTCTGTAATGCCATCAAGGATAAACGATCCTTAAGATCCTTCTTGCAATTGAAATGCTCTCCAACTTTTATTTCCAAATTATTGCCGCTCACCCCATTATCCTCCATTGGCTCTTCCAAATCATCTAATTGCCTTTTACTAAACTGTTTGCTACGATAGTACTCGGCTTCAATCTCTTGTAGAACTTCCTCATCAATGTCTATGAATAAGTTGTCGACTTCATTAGTGTCATCCAACAATGTCCCTTCTTCAACATCTTCCTCAACATCATCCTCAAAGTCATCCTAATCAAAATCTCGCCCAACGTCTTCCCCATAATCACTCTCAATGTCAATACATTCATGTATTCTTTTCGTTCATGTGGAAGACCTTGTTTCTCTCCCATCAGTTTCCGAGTCTGCCTCAGATTGGCTCACCAAGTCAACTATTTGTACTTCCTCATTGTTTACACGACAAATTTTTGGTTTCAGTTCATACATGTCACAATCAACTATATTCAGTACAGCTTCAGTGGGACAATTGTCGCTTACCATATTGCTCTTGTCGGATGTGGTACCATTTCTGCTTGGATGACAACCTACCACAACCTCGGCCTCTGCCTCTTGAGTTTATGTTAATGGTGGCGGAGTCAGACACACTTGGATGACCAGCCATCACAACCTCGACATCTGGCTCTTTGTTTCCCTTCTTTTTCATACTCGCATATAACTCGATAGGCCAAATGTTATCTTGTGATTACAAGTTCAAAATTTTGAAAGCATCAAGGTCCTCGTCATCTTTGACATCGATTGGTTGTGGCAGTGGTTTCCATAGTGACAGATTTTATCTCCATTTCATCTATCTCGTCAATGCATTTAATCTTCTCAGCCAACTTTTTCCTCAGATTTGAGCAATTCATATCTGCATACAAAAGAAGTCTTGTTGTCGTTGTGATCCCATCAAAAACCCACTTGTTTCCCTTACCTATCCATTCACCACCCGTTTTCAGAGTCAAGTAGTATGATCTTGAACCTGTTATACGAACAAAAAGCAAACACAAGTTTAATACTTTATGCCAAACATTGACAGTATGACCAATACCCTAACACCGACATTAAAGGGTTTTCAAGCCATAATAAAGGGTTTTCAGGCTGGCGATTTTGATAATCCTATTGATGGTAACAATTTGTAGGGAAAACAAATATTCTAGAATCAAGGATAAACGGGAGTTAAAGTTGGTGTAATGCTCAACAAGAAGCTGAAAGGTTGTTCTCTCGTTTAGGGAACCACAAAAGAATGTCTTGTAAAGAAGAATATGAACGTGAAAGTCAGAACTCACCCATTATTAAATTTCTTCTATTCCAAAGACATTGAAGACGCTGCACAATCTTTTTTGAAGATTTGTGGATTTAAGGTCTTGTGGTGTTACGGTGGCTTTGTGTAGGTTTATAGGTTGGGTTCTGCTTGGATGACAACCTAACACGTGGGTAAAAGGGTAGAAATTGGAGGGAAACTTGTTAACTTTTAGAGGGAAAACAGAGGTTAAAAGATGGTGTGTACTACATTTTCAGAAGTCATATTAGGTAAATAGTTATGAAACAATATTCAATAGAGAATGACATGCCCAAAAATTGAACACAAAAACCTAAATAAACCTAAGCGGGGACCCCCGACCATGTTCCTTCTCATTTTGCTCAACAATCCCTAAACCCTTTCTGTTCGTTTCGCATTGGGTAGCAAATATCCTTCACTGATGCGCCGAACTTGAAGGTAACCCTCTTTGTTTATTGTGTGATTTTCATACTGGATCAATAAGCAAACATGTATCACTGTTTTTTTGGCTGGAAATCTTTATTTGTTTCTGCAGTACTCGAGCACAATGTCATTCAGCGACACCTCAAGTTATCAAAGCGGGAACCCCCGAAAATATGAACATCCACCTACATCTCCTACACCTTCTCAAATAGAGGAGAAGTTGCAAGAAGAGTTAGACATGTTGCTAACGAATAGACCACATTCCAACATGTTGGGTGAAATAATCACACGCCTACGTACTAAGATACATGAACTTGGACAAAGAATTATGGAACTCAATACAAGTGAGATGCAATTCGATCATGCAATTTGGCGACTAAATACAAGGGTGGCAGAACTTGAAGCTGAAAACAAGACACTACACTCTCAGAAAAACTTCAGGAACCATGTAATAATTCCTATTTCTGCGTTTGGTGCTGGTGTAATTCTAGGGATTAGTGCTTTCAGCATTTGTAATCGAGCATGTAGGCATGGTTGAGGATGAATTGACTATGAAGTATATACCTCATGCTTTTGTTGTTTTTTTATGTCAGAGGATGAATTTTATTTCGAATAGTATTCGTAAGCATGGTTGATTCTACATGTCAGATTGCCAAAATATTAATGTTGATCTTCATGTAAGTTTTGCAAATTCAAGCACAATGCTAGCACTACACGCACAACCAATTACCTTACTAGAATAGTTGCCAACTGGATGCTATCATTACATTCCTAGAATGTTGTAACGTGGGCTACCATTACATTTCTAAAAAAAAAAAAGGATAGTTGTCAACTGGATGCTATCATTACATTACTAAAATCACAACTGTCTATTGTCAACCTCCTCCTTCACGCGGAATGCACAGCCTTCATAGGCGCTTTTTAAAACACAATCCTTTAACATTTCTTGCCAGTGTTAATCCTGTCAATGACCAACAACACGGTTAGTTAATCAACCTTTTTAATCCTGTCAATGACTAACACCAATGACCAACAATATAAGGGTTTCCAACAATAGTGTAAGGGTTTCCAACAATAATAAGAAACAACAATGACCAACAACACGGTTAGTTAATCAACCTTTTTAATCTTGTCAATGACCAACAATGTAAGTTTTTTTTACCGGGAATTACCTTTTAAATAATATAAGGGTTTCCAACAATAATAAGCAATGATCGGGCACGAGTCAGGGCAAAATTGAACCTCTTCGGGTTGCTCAGATATCCCATGCGGAAAGTCCTATCATATTCGTCGTGCTTAGCGGTCGATCTGACGGTTGAGAGGATGATCACTTCCTTTTCTTTACCCAGAAACTGCTCAACCCCGCCAATCTCAATATCCCTCATACGTAGAGACTTGAGAGCCTTCCTTATCTTTAGTACTTGTTGTGGGAAAGGGGTAATAATCCCGATGTCTTGCTCAGACACATTCCTTCTTATCAGCTTCTGTACAAGCTCAACCACCTTGCTAGCTGCAATCCTTTTAAACCATGATGGGCTGCCCTTTTCCCTCTCATCAAAGCCTTGGATGCCACAGAACATGAAAGGGAAGTTCCTATTGAGAAGCATATCAGCCCAAGGTAAGGAAGATGTGTTACTGTCTTCTCGATATGGAATCAATGCTCCACTATAAAATAGTCTTGAAGGAACACAAATAATTGCAGGATGGCTCCGGTAATTGTTCCTCCATCCCTAACAACTCATTGAAATACGACGCATAATTTTCCTATGTTAAGCCTTGTAAGACTACTTCAGGGATTTCCTCAAACTCTATCGCTTTCCTAATCTATGGTGGTATGTTATATGGTCTCTGAGGTGCCAAAGCGTTGGATACTTCATCTTCAGCCAAGAGGAAGACAAATCGTTTAATACTCACAACATCAGTTTCGATGAGCACTATAGATGTCAAAACGTCAATCTCCTTGGGCACACAAGACAGCCATATAGTCAGGCTACCATGTGGCATCAAATTTCGTTCCTCCATATAAAAAGAACGAACAAAATCTTCCTCGGGTATGTCATATGGCTGGCCAGATGGAGATTTCATCAGTGACAACACAAATGAATCTTCAGGATTTGAAGCATAAATCTTCACACACCAAAGTAAAATATCTTCATCAGTGGTGTTTTCTATTGTGAATGACGCCGCGGCAACCTCGTTGATAGGAACCGATTGAGGCTTTCCTCCAGCAAATGGAAACGGCATAGACACCATGACAGGACTCTCCTCAGTATGAGTGGAAGTTGTGACTGAGGGAACATCGATGAAGCCAACCTCTCCCTTCTTATCAATGTTTGAGTATTCATCAGCCATACCTATTTGCCACTCAATTAAAATCCAACAGAAGTTTGTGAGTCCACAAGCAAAGAACACAACCACACGAGCTGCTCTAAGGAGATGAAAGAGATGAAGAGTAGAAAGAGATGGATGAGATGAAGTGAACAAAGAGAGAGTAGGACTGGAAGCATGTACAGTTGGGATAGTCAAACAACACACACTCCAATGAGATGGGTGAGATGAAGTGCCATTAAGATCTCTGTAAACTAAGATCTCTGCGAAGTAAAACAGTTTGAATAGGGTCATATTTGTCAGTCATAGACTATTACTTTGTGAAAATAGTATAAATAGTATGTCACACTAGCAATTTAAAATGTCACGGTTTTGAAATCACCAGCAGTACGAGTGGCACCATGTACCTCAAAATACTCAAACATGGAGCATTTTCTAATTAAGATATCTGTAAAGTAGATTGGTGAGATGAAGTGCAATTAATATCTACGTAAAGTAAAATTGTCAAAGAAGCAGAGCATCGGGAAAGGGAGATCTAATTAAGACATCTTGTATTTAGATTGGTGAGATGAACTATTCAGCTTCTGAGTAGAACTATTCAGCCAGATGTCACACGTCCTACCCAAATTAGGCAATAGACAAGTATGTAATATGGTTTAATGACTAAAAACTTTTAGTTGTAGTTATGACATTATTCTGTGAATATTTGGTATGACATATATCTAATTTAAACGCTATAGTTATGACATTATTCTTATTAAGTATGACATATGTTTAACTAAGGCCGACAAGAACTTTCTGTTATAGCAGGAAAAAAAACCTTCTGAACATTTGTCTACTTCAGAAAACTACCAGTTCATCTGGTTAACAAAAGTCTTGTGAATCATTTGTCTACTTCAGAAAACTACCAGTTCATATGGTTAACAAAAGTCTTGTGAATCGCTTGGGTAGCTTTGGTTTAACATTTGGTCCCTTCTGAATATTTGGTTTTACATTATTTAGCCCTAACCCTAACCTGGAAAACTGCTTGTGAATCAATCTGCTGAGTTCAACAGTTCTTCCGGTTCATCTGCTGAGGTTCAACACTTATGTTACACAGTTAATCGCCCATCGACATTCCTGTTTAACGGTTACACAGTTCACCATGGAGATACACAGTTCAACACTTCTTCATGTATCGTCCATCGTCATTCCTGTTTAACAGGGTATTCGTGTTCAACAGTCAAGAGGACGTTTGCAGAATGGGAAGGAGAGGGAGGGGATTTGGATCTTTCAGTTCCAACTGTTCATTGACCGGTCGACGGGATGGTGGAAGGCGGAATGGCCGGAAAATGGGATGGAAGTGGGCGGGAGAAATGAAGAAAGGGGCGGGATAACTACAGGAAAAAGGGGGGAAATTTGGGATTTTGGAGGGAAATATTAATAAATGCTATTTTTCTATTTTTGGGTTTTTTGTTTCTTTTTTCTTTTCTCCAATTTCATTGATTTAATTTACTTCTGGAATTAAAAGAAAAGATTTATTATTTTGCAAAAATACACCAAATGGTGTATATATGAAGAAAAAAAACAGCTTCTATGTTTGCAAATGGCAAACCCATTTAGGGTATTTTTGCAAATCGATGAAAAAAATACTCATTTAATTTACAGATTATTTGTAAATGGAAATGCAAAAAGTAACCCAACTTCCAAAAAAAAAAGTAAATAAAAGAAGGGACGTTTCACCGCTTGCTGAAAAGAACATTCACCTAGAGATGTTCACGGTTCTGGAACCGCCGGTTCCGGTTCCAAAAAATCATGAACCGAAACCGGAACCGACCAAGTCCGGTTTTGCCGGTTCCGGTTGCGGTTGCGGTTCCGGATCTGGTTCCGGCCGGTTTTGAGCCGGTTTCGATTCCGGTTCCAAACCGGATAAAAATTAATATTTTTTACAAAAAATATCCAAAAAAAGTTGAATATAAAAAAATAAGAAAATATTAACATTAATCATTTAATTTTTATATTTTAATTATAAAATATATTCTTAAACTAAAAAATACAATAAGCATTTGTCTTTATACAAAACTATAAGGGAAAAAATTGGAAAAATAAAGGGTTTGAATATAATTAAATTACTTACATGTTCTCTCCGGGTTAGAGAAATCAAAACCACGTAGTCCTCTTACCTTTATTATGGAAATTCACTTAGCTAATAGGTTTGAAATTGGCGGTTCTGAAACGGTTTGGAACCGCCGGTTCCGAACCGCTTTGAACCGCCGGTTCCATGGTTCTATGAAATCATGAACCGAAACCGAAACCGGCCTTGAACGGTTTTAGTCGGTTTCGATTCGGTTATGGTTACGGTTTCAGACGGTTTTGAGCGGTTCTAGAACCGCCGGTTGAACGGTTCAAAGGAACCACTGAAAGGTGCTTAGATCTCATTAATCTTGGAAACCCTAGCAGCATTCTCATCTATATTGATTTGTGTTACAATGTTGTGGCCTTGTGTAGCATGCTTTTCTTATACCTATAATCTTCTTCTTTGCCAACCTGCAGTCATCACCAACACCAAAGTGGAAGTAGTCGTTCCTAGCTCCGTTGATCATACGGTAGTAGAGTATACAAAAACAAATATTATTTCTTCTAAAACAATATTATAGACATTATTACATGGGCAGTCCCAATATCTTGACCAAAAGTCAGAAAGAAAACGTATCAAAAGTTTCCAAGCATCAAAATCCAGATGGAGAATCATTGTCACAAATCTAATACTATAAGCATTTAACAAATATGGCAATTGAAATGAGGCGGAAATTTATAAACATTATAACCCAAAACAAAATTAGGAGAAAAAAATGAAGAAGAATGAAGTAATGACGTAGCGGAAGATAGAAGAAATAAGTTGAATCGATAATTTGTTGATTATTTGGGAATAATGCCAGATTAAAGCTTCCTAATCCTATTGATTCTTTGAATGCTAGGAAGAGGGCAACCAATACCTTCGTTGATTCGAAAGAATACCGAAGTTGGAAAAATGGCATAAGCCTCTATTGATATATTAGATGAACCCCTTTGAAGGTTTACAGTAAGAGCCTTATATAGATAGTTAACAAAACAGAGTATTGAAGAGTTTAATTGAACTGCAGAAATAATAATAGATGGAGAGTTGGAACGTTGGGGAGGAGGAATGTGGACAGGGCTCCACATGAGCAGTCATCAATTCAGCTTGAATGAGTCCACACGGGCCTTTAGTTTTCTTGATTGAATGTGTCCACACCATGGCCGCCGGGGTAGGAAAAATTCGCCCTCGAATTTGCGGAGGTGGAAGGCAGGGCAACACTAGCGGCGGGACTGTCAGAGAAAGGAATGAGGTGCTTGACATTGAAAACATCGGCAGTTCGAACATGGCTAGGCAGGCGGAGACAATATGCATTGGGGTGGATCTTTCCAATGCCAACCCGTGAGGCGTCTGTGTGTAGTTCAAAGGGCTGAGAGAAGTCATGCAACATAAGAATAGGGGCTGAAGTGAGTTTCTCCTTAATGAGATTGAAGGCGGACTCTGCGGCTGGACTCCATAGGAGGTGTTTGCCTTTCATACAGTCAGTGAGTGGTGCCATGATGCTGCTAAAATGAGGGATAAATCACCGATAAAAGGATGCCAGCCCGTGGAAACTGTGTACTGCCGAGATAGAGGTTGGAACCGGCCAGTGTTTGATGGCTGCAACTTTGGAATCGTCCACCTGAATCCCTTGACTAGAGATAACAAAACCCAAAAAGAGCACTTTGGGTGCAAGAAACAAACACTTCTTCTGGGCAGCAAATAATTTTTCTCTCCTGAGGACAGTGAAGACCTCGCGAACGTGATGAAGGTGGTCTTCTTCCGAGTCACTATAAATGAGTATGTCGTCGAAATAAACGACGACAAATTTTCCGATGAATGGCCGTAATAGCTGGTTCATCACCCGCATAAATGTACTAGGGGCGTTCGAGAGACCAAACGACATCACCCGCCATTCGAATAAACCTTCCCGAGTCTTGAAGGCGGTTTTCCACTCGTCTCTGGGGCGAACACGGATTTGGTAATATCCGCTTTTGAGGTCGAGTTTAGAGAATACAGTAGCTCCAGCTATTTGGTCAAGGAGGTCGTCAAGACGGGGAATTGGGAACCGGTATCGAACAGTGATTTTATTGATTGCTCGACTGTCGATGCACATCCGCCATGTGCCGTCTTTTTTTGGAATCAAAAGAGTTGGGACTGCGCACGGACTTAAACTTTCTTGCACATGACCTTTGTTGATTAATTCCTCTACTTGACGTCGAAGCTCTTCATGTTCACAAGGGCTCATCCTATAGTGGGGACGGTTTGGTAACGCAGCTCCGGGTTCAAGGTCGATATGGTGTTGAATGTCGCGAAGAGGAGGCAACTCATTGGGAAGTTCTGATGGAAATAGGTCCCCAAATTCATCTAGCAAGGGTCGAATGGACTCAGGGACTGAGCTGTCCTCTAACTCAACTGTGGGGGTTAAGGTCCCTAGCAAAAGCAACGCCAACTCGCCCTTAAGGAAGTCTCTCTGCACCTCTGCTCTGTTCAGGAGTTGGCAGCTGGTACTAGAAGTTGGAGTGGTTGGACAGCCAGATGGAACAAGGATAATTTTAATCCCCTTAAACATAAAACTGTAAGAGTTCGCTCTGCCGTCATGGGTCACACTGCGATCGTACTGCCATGGTCGCCCCAATAATAGATGGCAAGCGTCCATAGGTACCACGTCGCACCATATGGTGTCCTCATATGTAGAGCCGATGGAGAAAGCAATCTGGGCGCGGTTAGAGATAGTGATTTCTCCTCCTTTCTTGAGCCAAGACAGCCGGTAAGGCTTAGGGTGCTGCTCAGTCGGGATATGCAGCTTCTCAACGACATCTTCTGACACGATGTTCTCGCAACTGCCGGCGTCAACAATGAATCGACAAATGCGCCCGCCAATGGTACAAGTAGATTGAAAGATGTTGCTCCGCAGCCAGTCTGCTTCTTCAGTACGCGGGGTCAAACAAGAGCGACGAATGACCAAGGCAGTTCCCACATTGCCTCCTACAATTTCTTCGTCTGCATGTCCCACATCGAAGATGGATGCGCCCTATAACTCAACTTCTACTTCGCCCAAGTCATCATTGTCAACAAACAGAGCCTTCTTTCCAGCCTGCTTGCAGTCGGATTGGCGATGGCCGACTTCACCACAAGCAAAGCATCGAACACCACTGCTACTTGTCCTACGAGAATACTGTCTGGAGTTCCAAGTTCCTCTATTAGGGCCGCTTCCTGTGCGAGGACCTTGCGTGTCTATGGGGTTTCCAGGAGCAGTGCTGGGCGGTCCATATTCTCTGTGATTGGAGGTGGAGTAAGGAGAATGCCGTGACTGTTTTTCAACTCCGCGAGCGCGCTGATGCGCCATTGAGACTGAGATGGGGTCAAAAAGGTTGACGGTATCCTAAATTTGTACTCTCAATCCACCAACATACCTTGAAACAAGTTGGTCCTCTGTCTCATGGAACTCGTTTCGGGCCAACAGTTGATAGAACTCAGAAGTGTATTCATCGACCGACTTGGCGCCTTGTCGCAAGCTTTGCAAACGTTGATACATGAGGCGTTGGAAGTTGTGGGGGAGAAATTCCGATTTTAGCTGCTTCCTCATTTTCTCCCAGGTTTGGATTTTGGGTTTGCCTAACCGAGAACGGGTCAGTTTGGTCTGCTGCCACCAAGCCGTGGCTCGCCCTCGTAGTCTTGTTGCCACCAACGGTACACATTTGTCGCTAGGAACGTCTTTGAATTCCAGGATTTCTTCAACCGAAGCCAGCCAATCTAGGAATTCTTCGGGGTTCATGCTGCCATGGAATTCCGGGATTTCAGTCCTCATGCCAGACTCCCATCGACGCCGATCATCGTCCCTGGCGTGAGGTTGATGCCGTGGTCGAGGAACATGGATCCCTTCCTCTATTCTCTCTTCATCAGATTCCTCAGGGGGGGGGGGGGGGAATTTTGCTGGTTTTGCTGGTGGTGTCGGTCTCCAAGAAGGGTCGACATTTGTTGTGTCAACCAGTCTGTCAGTTGCTCCATTCGTTGCTCCATCATCTCGTGGAACCTCCTTTCAATTTGGATCAAATCATCGCATTGGTAGATGTCCTCTACTCTTTGATTTCTACAGGGTGGCATGGCTGAAGGGAGAAAATTTGTTAGGCTCCGATACCAACTGACGTAGCAGAAGATAGAAGAAATAAGTTGAATCGATAATTTGTTGATTATTTGGGAATAATGCCAGATTAAAGCTTCCTAATCCTATTGATTCTTTGAATGCTAGGTAGAAGGCAACCAATACCTTCGTTGATTCGAAAGAATACCGAAGTTGGAAAAATGGCATAAGCCTCTATTGATATATTAGATGAACCCCTTTGAAGGTTTACAGTAAGAGCCTTATATAGATAGTTAACAAAACAGAGTATTGAAGAGTTTAATTGAACTGCAGAAATAATAATAGATGGAGAGTTGGAACGTTGGGGAGGAGGAATGTGGACAGGGCTCCACATGAGCAGTCATCAATTCAGCTTCAATGAGTCCACACGGGCCTTTAGTTCTCTTGATTGAATGTGTCCACACCAAGTAAGCCCTGATGGAGAAGAATGGTTTGCTTAGGAGGTGGGCGGAATCCCCCATTAACAGTATTGAAGTAGTAGAAAGCGGGATTATTTGGTGTTACGTGATGATAACTATGATATGGGTCGCCAAGATTGAAGGAAGGCAATCTCTAAGCACCTTTCATGTTTTTGTAGACAAAAATTGACATGTTATCGGCCACTGAACTCCTTTTTAAAATATTTTGGATTTTAGATAAGCCTACAGAATAAAAAGAAACATTTTGAGTAGTAATTTCTTCATGGGCATCACCTGCAATTGCAAACAACCTAATGTGAGAATAAAAAGAAAATATTTTGTTGAGCAGTAATTTAGTACTTGAGTCTTTGCCATCGACAAGGTAAGTTACACTGGAAAATTCATCATCCAATTCCATGTCAATTTTTTTTTTAAACCACATTTCCCTGGAAAAAAGTATGTTTGGACACCCTGAATAGTGGATTTTCATCACACAAATGGTACTGCCATATTGGGTATGAATGGTCAAAGAAGAGGTATGGAATAATCCTCCTTCGTCGCCGGTGCCGGAGGTAAGGTTGCACGGGTGAAGTTCTCGATCTCATAGATGATTTTGGGAATTTTCGATGGGCAACCAGAGGGGAAAGTTGAAAAGTCACCATATAATTAATTAATACAAGCTGATAAACCTTCCATTAGTAAAACTAATTTCTAGTTACCTTTTTGGTAAAAAACTGCCACGTGAAGCTATTTATCTGTAACATGTATGATTGAAATTTACACAAATTTACACACCGTGTAAATATACAAAGGTTCCCTTTTTTGGGACAAATCTACACCTACACTAAATAACTAAATACCTACGTGTAGAAATTATAATTTACATCTTTTGTCAAGTGTCAAATTAAAAGAATCTGCCATTAATGCATTAACATTTTCTTGGAAACATGAACCCAAACCCCAAAACAATTAACTTAAGTTTAACCTACTTAACTTAGGTATATTTACAACTACATGTATCCCTTTATTGATATAAAAATATAATATTTAGAAATGTAAGATTCTTTTGTTTGGTATATGAACATAATATAACAGTTACATATTTACATATTATTTTTAAGATCATATAATACAAATATTACAGAATATACAATACTTCATAATATTGGATATTATATTTTGCTTAGTTTTAGAAAGATACAAAGTATTGTTCTAAGATAAAATTCTAGTTTATCCAAATTTGACTAGCACTTTACATCATCAAGCAATTTCTACTTTTAAAATTTCGAAAGTAATGAAGAATGACTTTGGTACAAGGTCAACAGATTGCACCAACATATATTTATATGGAAATACATTATACATTATGTACAGTACTAGTGTATATATATTATAGTTGATTTTTGAAACCATAGTATATATGTACTTCGTACAATTTATATAGAGAATATTGGAATGATACTGAAAAATCATAGTTATTTTCTAGGACAGTTTACTTTTCAATCCAATTATTACAAAAAGTGTATAACAATGAAATATCATTTATTGACAGATTTGCTTACTGAAAATAACATAAATATTATAAATTTGTTGGAGGATATCAATTGAGTAGGAAGGTAGAAATGCTAACTAGTCATATTTTGTACAGAAAGTAAAAGGGTCATGAAATAAAATATTACACATTTTTTTCATTTGTAACAAAATATAGAGTAATAATTTGTTTGGGATAAGGGGTGGCTGACACTTGGGGTTGTGTGAAGGCTGAAGGGGAGGGTTTAAGAAAAAAGTCAGCATGATTATTTTTTATTAAATTTTAATAATTATTTTTAAAAAAAAATTAACACATGTCAATAAGTGTAAGAGTTCAGCCTACACTTAGTATAGACGTATTATAGTCCCCTTTTTTGTCTGGCTTGTCAATTCCCCATTTTACCATTGTCATTTCACCGCACCTCCTAAAGCAATTAAAGGCTTGGGATCTCTCAAATTTCATTTCCCACTAAATCACATGTCTCCCTCTGTAGATTCGGAATTTCGGATATTTTGTATTGGGGCCATTGCAGGCGTGCTTGGTTTTCTTGAGAGAGTATTTTTAGGCCGAAAAACCGCGCATTCTTTTTGTTTTTTACCTTGCATTCTATCTGGGCGGCACCTAGTGTAGTCCAGAAAATCCAATTTTCTTGGACTGCACTATGTGCCGTCCAAGATGGGTTCAATTTTTGTTTTTATTAAAATTATGATTTAAATTGATTTTTTTTTAAACTGATTTAGTGGGCGGCAATATGTGCCGTCCACTAAGCCGGTGCACTGAACCGGTTTTTGTAGGAAAAAGGTTTTATGGGCGACACTATGTGCAGCCCATAAAACCGGTTCACTAAAACTGGATTTCTGGGCGGCACATAGTGCAGCCCAGGGAGTGTACGACTGAAATTTAACGGTCAATTTGGGCTGCATATAGTGCCGCCCATAATTATTCCGTTTCAGTCTTAACGATCACGTGACCGGCTATATATATGGGAGATGTAATAGTATACCACCATTGAAATACAAGGGAAAAAACTTCAAACCCATTGTAATTTTCCGAATATATATATATCGTCGTCAAGCGATCCTTGTTGGAGGGGGTTGTCGGAGTCGTCTTCGAGCGCGCTCACGTCTCTAGATGATGAGGATGATTTTCAGTCGCCGATTTCTCCTCAGTACTTCAAGGTACGTAATATTTTTAATTTTTATTGTATAAAATGATTAGATATTAATTGTACTTAGTCTTTGAAATGTAGACTGTTTAGAAATAATGCATAATTTTCGTATATTAATTTGTATAAATTTAATTATTAATTAGTCTCTAATGTACTAATTTTTGTATATAAATAGGGTGATTCTAGTGATGATGAATTTATAGCAATCGACTTCTCATCCCATTTTACTACTAACGAGATATTTTCGAGTATGGAGGGATTGAGGCAGTGGGTGCAAAAGGTCGGTTGTAGTCTTTTTATGGTGATCACTACTAAATCATCAAAGTCTAAAAAGATTATATTTCATTGTGAGAGATCCAGGTTACCTAGGTCCGGCAAGAAAAAGAAGTTAGTCGATGGTAAAAAGGTCAGTCCGATACGAGTGAATAAAGCTAGTTCAAAGAAGAAGGGTTGTCCCTTTTTGTTGCATGGTATTTTTAGGGAAGGAAATGCTATTAGAGATCATGGGTGGACCATATCGGTTGTTAGAGGATGCCATAACCATATGCTTTCGACCACCTTGATTGGCCATGCATTTGCTTCCCGACTTACGATGGAGCAGCGTAGAAAAGTGATGATTGATACTGCGGCGGGTACAAGACCCAAGGTTATTTCTACACAGATTAGGAATGAATATACGGGTTCAACGGTATCGAGGAGGCAAGTGTACACTGTTAGGGCTAATGAGAGGTTGAAATCCCTGGGCAATCTGAATGTGACACAATGGTCATTGGAGTTTTTGAAGGACAAAGGCTATTTGTTGGACACTGCTACTAAAACGAGGGAAGATGGGAAGGAGGTATTGGCGTGCTTGTTTATTTCTCATCCAGACGCTCGACATTTGTTGTGCATGTTCCCTAATGTCGTCATCATGGATTCGACGTACAAAACCAACAGGTAAACCTTACTCGTTTTAGTATTATGAGTAGTTAATGATATTTTTTGCGGGTTTAAAGTATTTTTTGTGTTACACTTATAGGTACGGTATGCCACTATTCCAGATTGTTGGGTTTACTTGCACCAACTTCACATATTGCATTGCTCTTGTGTTCATGGAAAGGGAGACGGCAAGCCACTATGCATGGGCATTGACACGATTGAAGTGGTTGTACGTGGGGAAAAGTCATGTATGCATCATGTCTGATCGAGAGCTAGGACTGATCAAGGCTGCCAAAATGGTGTTTTCGAAGGTTCGGCATCATTTGTGTCAGGTCCATGTAGACCGTAATGTGAAGGCATATGCTAAGTTGATGAAGATTGACGAGAAGAAATTCTCGGGAAGTGTTCGTCGGGTGATGAGGTCTCACACAAAGGAGGAGTATAGAGAGCGACTTGCTCACTTTAAGGAGATATGGAATAAAGTCCTTGTGAGACATGTCGAGGAAACTTGGTTTAATGACCATAAGAAAAAGCTAGTTGCGGCATGGTGTGATGATGTTCTCCATTTTGCCACAAGAACATCAAACAGGTAACTTTCATACAAACATTTGCAATCAAATTGAGTTTTAAAATTCATTTAGTAAATTGTAAACGATTATATTATTTTCAGGGTTGAGGGTCAGCACTCTATGCTTAAGGACATGATTGAGACATCCGTTGAAGGGTTCGACATAATTGTGCAACACATCGACAACATGTTTGTTGATCAGCATCGGAAGATCCGATTTGAGATGACCAAGAATTGCACTGCCTTTCCCATGGAGATAGTAAATGGCCCTGAGTGGGTTAAGGTCTTCTTCAAGCGCATCCTTGAAAAGTGCTCTGAGAAATGCTTGAGAATGTTGTATGCCCAAGCTGTGTTAGCAAATGAGGGGAAAATTAGGGACAAATGTGATGATTTTTGGTGGAAGTCCACACTAGGACTTCCTTGCCCACACACAATTAAGGTCTATGTGGAGACGGGTTACCCGTTAGTGTCTGAAAAAGTTGATATTTTCTGAAAGCATATCAGATGGGAAGGGGTGGATGCTAAGGATCTTGATGTCGATGATGGTGTTGCAATCACAGCGGATAATGTCACGGTGCAGGACTTCGTTGAAGAGTTCTTATGTGGGAAAGTTGATGGATTTCTGTTGAAGAAGATGGCGGAAAAGTGGCGTGAGTCAACTGACCCTACATCGTGCCAGATTCAAGACCCGCCACGTGGTGAGACCAAGAAGGGGAGGCCTAGGATGAATGCGAGAAAGACCGGCACCAAGAGGAATATGGGTTGGGACGAGCATGTGGATGCAAAAAGTAAGAAGATGAAGGAGAAGCAGAATATGAAGAATATGGATGAGGAGCTGGAAGTGGAAGAGGAGGATGCGCCTGTAGAGAAAGCGACGACCAATGTGAAATCGTCCGTGGGATCAAGAGCGTCTGTGGGATCGAAAGGATGTCCTTCTAGCGGACGACCTCGCAGTGGAGTTTCAACAGCAAAGGGGAGTGCCACTAAACCTGGAAAGTCCAAATCTGCTTCAAACAAGTCCAAATCGGCTTCAAACAAGTCGTTAAAGTATCTCGGCTTCAACTGGGGACACGAGAATATTGATCATTTCATGATCGCATACATTTCTAGGGTATAAAGTGTCAAAGGCGATGGTCATTGCAGGTTTCGTTCCCTTGCCGTTTTGCTAGGTCGCCGAGAAGAGGAGTACGTTGATGTCCGGTTAGAGCTTTTGAAGCACGTCCAGACACATCCAGCCAACTACGTAGCGATGCTTGGGGAGGAAGAGTTGACGGTGGAAGCATTTGTTAGGAGATTGAATTATATTGCTTCACCGTGCACAACGAACTTCTGGTGTATAATGCCTATTACTGGTTTGGTGTTTGCCACGGAACACCAAGTGGCGGTTGTTGTCTTATCATGGTTTGGACCGCACACATGTCTTCCATTGTGGGCCCCCCGGGTGTTGAGCCTCCGACAAAGGTTTATGCGATAGCACATGTAGGCAGGAGAGACCATTACGTACCGGTATGTGGAGCGCTACTCTCTGGTATTTACTTATTCTTTCATAAATTGTTATAATTTTATCGTTTATGTTTACAGATTTGGCTTGTTAATGATCGTTGTCCAATTCCACCGCCTCCGAGGCAGTGGCTCATTTACAAGGATCCAAGTATTGATGGATGGGATAGTCATTAGCGCTTTAAGGATAGGTTCAAGAGTTATGTAGAGGAGCGAGCATTTCAAGGGCGACCTGACATACTTACCTAGGTTTTTTGGATTGTAATTGACTTTATATATGTCATTGTATTTCCTTTTGTGGGAAAGTTTGATTGAGATTGACCGTATATTGTGTTTAGAATCATTTGTTTTTATTAGAATTGTTGTTGATTCGGGAAAATGCAATACGAGACAATAATATTACTTGGAAATAATTAACAAATACACACACACGTAAACGTTAAAGCGTACACTAGTTGAACATGAATCATAAAAAGCTATCTAATCCTCATCAGAATATGTCTCCCCGCCATCATCAGAGCTACCGTTGTCCACCTCAGATTCCGAATCTTCTAAAAGACCCGGGATATGACGTTTCGGGTGTGCAGACTCTGTGTAAAGGGTGACTGGAACACCAGGTATGTAAAGAGCTATAATTTTAGCTACGTGGTCCTCGTCTACCACCTCACGGAGTCGTGGAGGATCCACACCCGATGGAAAGTAAAAAATCCGCCCAGGGCAAACCCCGGTTATTGGATTGTAAAATAACGCCATGAACAAGTAACCTAATGATAACCCCCCCTCTCCAGGCAAGACATCCCTTATCCGCAACATGCGGACCTCACCACCTTCGTAGCCATGGAAAACCATGTCCATCCCACTGCGGGTCAAAGTGCAATTGGTATCGCCTCGTCCCCCTAAAATCATGAGGACGCACTGCAACCAAGGGCTCTATGATATCGATGGGCCTGCTCTATCGATAACCAAACTGTCGGATAAGCCTATCCGGCATGTACGGCTCCTCTACACCGAGAAAACGAATAGTCCCTCGATACGTGGAGGCCCTGTGAGCACCTCGAAAATCAAGACCCTCATACGGCATCCACCGTATCTGCAATTAACCCCAAAATACAAAACATAAATTAATTCATTAAGCCTATCTTATAGTATATTAAAATGGAATAAGAATACGTACATCCTCTGGCCTATACTCGTCCAGTATCCGTCTGTAGTGTAACTGGTTGCGACTTAAACGGAGAGGGGTCCGGCCAATGGTGTATCGTGCAGCGCGTCGAAGGTCGTCGTCCGCACCTTCCTTGAGGTTAGGGTTGCCCGGGAAGTATACAAAGTACGTCCAAATCCAAACCTGTGTATGGAGGAAGAAAGCCATTAGTTATAAACAATTAAACACGGTATATTAATGATTTAAATTACAATCGAACTATAATAAAGGTCTACCTCTAAGAGACGTGCGCAACCGGCCAACTGTGCAGCTCCGCATCGAGAAGCCTCTCCGAGGTTTCTAAAAAGGAGAGCTAAAACCCCGGTGCCCCAAGCAGTATGAACGACACGCTCCCAGTCCACAAAAAGAGGTAGCAATGTAGTCTTCAGCTCGTTCGTTGACTTGTCAACAAAGATACTAGCCGACATGGTGTGCCATAAGAAATCGGCTGCTATATCCTCTGGGTAGGCACCCTCCTCAATCATCCTCAACACATGCCTCCCTAACTGGAATTGCCTGACCCAACCCTTCCTAAGGTCACAGACCATGTCAGCATCATCCTCATCTAAACTATACTCCGAATCAATGGCAAATAGATACTCGAACAACGCCTCACACTCCGCCAGCTCGCTATCCTGACCGGTCCATGGTTACGTCACCTCAAATCCCTCAATCGGCAGCCCTAGAATCATCATAACGTCATGTAGCGTAGGACCTATCTCACCGAAGGGAAAGTGGAAGGTGTTCGTCTCTGGATGCCATCGCTCAACGAACGCTGAAATGAGGGTGTGATCAGCATTGCCGAACTGAAAATCAAGTAAACCGGTCAACCCCGTCTGCTGAGCAATCCAAAACCAGGAACCCTCCTAAGGGACCCCTATGGGAATACGATCCCTCCAAAATGCAAACTGTGTAGGGCGTGTCTGAACCCTTAAAGTCCTAACAACGTCCTCTGGAGGGTCCAATGACGCCTTCCTCCATATCAGCTCCGTAATGTGCGTATCAAAGTTCCTCAACACAGAAGGAAACTGCTGAGCTGGCTCAGACGGAGGTGGGTCCTGCTGAGCTGGCTCAGGCGAACGTGGGTCTTGCTGAGGTGGGTCCTGCGGAGATGGGTCCTGCTGAGGTGGATCCTGCTGAGGTGGATCCTGCTGAGGTGGCTCAGGCGGAGGCGACTGCTGCTGAGGTGGGTCCTCCTCAGGTCGATGCTGCTGAGGTGGGTCCTCCTGAGGTGGCTGCTGCTCTGGTGGATCCTGCTCTGGTGAGTCGGTAGTAAAGTCCGGATCCTCAAGGATAGTAGAAGGGCCGGTAGTAAAGCCCTCCTGAGGTGGGTCCTCCGTAACCACGTCCTCATCTGAACGGACGGGACCAACATCGTCCTCACTAAGCACCCCCGTGTCTTGGGATACACCCACAACCCTCCTCTTGCGAGCAGATGCAGTAGTAGGGTGACTATCTCGATCCGACCGGTTGATTTTACCCAATACATCCTATTTTACCATAAGAAATATAACTATTTTCATTTGACCCAATACATCCTAGTTACATATACCTTAACAATTGTTAAAGAAAATTATTTTCTTATAAAATCAATATATCAAATATTTAATCTTATTTAACAACAAAATTGAGCCTATTACATATATTGTCATTTTTAATTATGATTAAATACAACAAAAACTAAGTTTACAAGTCTACAATTACAATAAAATTTTAATTAAATAAATTACATTTAACAAATTAAAACTAATGACAAAAAACATACATTTTCGGTCGGCCTCCGTTCATATTTCCGCTTTTGACGAACGGGATTTTCCGCCAAATTATCCACCGCCTCCATAGCAACCGCTAAAGCCACATCGAAAGCATTGTCCGCCCCGATATCCACCTCCTCAGTCCTAGCCGGCAATCTATCCTCCTCGCCCAAAACCACCGTGCCGGAAACCTCGATGCTCGCCGACAATCTGGGCGGCACCTCGTGCAGCCCAGAAACCCCCTCGTCCCCGGTGCTGGGCGGCACCGTGTGCAGCCCAGAAACCCCCTCGTCCCCGAATCTAGGCGGCATCTCGTGCAGCCCAGATCCCTCCGCCGCGTCGACTCCCCTCTGCCCTGGCGAGTCTCCTCCGCCGCCAACAAAACAAATCTTGAAAGACTCCTCAATCGCCGCCGTCGACTCCTCCATCGCGACCGCCGTCGATTCCGCCGTCGATTCCGCCGTCGAGATCTCCTGCCGCCGCCATCTGGTTTTCCTCCTTCTCAACCACCGCCCATATCTCGTCCATGGTTATCTCGCCGGAATCCGCCATCAACTCTTTTTTCTCCTCACAAATTTTTGATCTCGGAGTCCTATTTTCACCGGAATCTTGTTTTCCTCTGGATGTCTCTCGGAGAAGACAATCTCGGCGGCCCTAAATACCGCCGATATCGAATTTTTTTTGGTGTTAAAGGTGGGCGGCAATAGGTGCCTCCCACGTTCAAAATTTGAAATAAAATTTGGGCGGCATTATTGCCGCCCACGTTCAAAATTTGAAATTTATTGTGGGCGGCAATAATTGCCGCCCACAATTAAAATCGGGTTCGATAAAAAAATCTAATGTTATTTTAAAAAATAAAACAAATTCTTAAACCGGGTTCGATACGAAAAAAAACATCTGGGCGGCAATATGTGCCGCCCAGATGTTTGAACCGGGTTTTCCAAAAACCCGGTTCATATTAACCAACATTTTAGAGGTTCATATTAGATATATTTTCTTAGTACATACTCCCTTTCTATAAAAAAAGTTCATTTTTTAATTTGTTTATGCAGTGGCGGAGTCAGAAATTTTTGTAATGGAAGCTAAAATGCTTAAAGGAAACTCAACTCTTTGCTCGTTCGATCCATCCATACTTATATATATCAACTTGAAATTGAAATTGGCTTCCTCTTACTCCAAATAACATAATTATCCATTTTTCTAAGTATAAACAAATAAAACAATCCACTTCAAACATAAAAATATTTATCTGATTTTCAACATTTCATCAATCTAATTACCTAATCAAAATAAAAAGGGAAAAATGTGATGGCGTATAAGGGGTTTGCCGGAGGAGAGCGGGGGGAGGGGGGAGGGGGAGGGGGAGGGGGGGGGGGGGGGGGGGGGGGGTAGCCTCCTAGCTCCACCCCTGTGTGTATGTATTAAAATAAATGTTTTTTTGGTCTTTTTTCATCTACTTTACATATATACACCCTTATATTTTTAGCACTACATAATAAATAAGGAAAGAATTCTTAGTAATGATATTAAAAAAGTAACAAAATAAATTATTAATAAGTACATATTTATACATTTTATATACATTTTTAAAAAACCATGTAATTGTCCAAAAGGACAACTGTTGCGATAGGAAGGGAGTACATGTATATCTTTTAGTTTCCTAAAATTCTATCTTGTATCAATATGTTTAGGTAGTACTAGCATAGTGCTCGTGCCATGCACATCTATAAGATATTTTTAATATTATTATTTATTATTACAGAATAAGATTTAGAAAAATATATTTTGCACCCGATTAAAATAATTAAATATATATAATATTTAAATTTTGAATATAATTTTATCATACCTAGTTATTTACATAATTGTATATTTATCTATGAATTTATACATTAGCAATTAAAGTGTATATGAATGTATATAATATAATGAATGATTTAATTATATTGTGATCATGCACAGATAAAATTCAATAAATATTAATAACAATAATAATTGCTTAATATAAATATTAGATAAATTAGTTTATTAATATCCAATATAATAAGAACATAAGGGCATCTTTAACAATGGGCTCTTATGGACCTTTTGGAGGGGCTTTTAGCCAAATTTAATGGCTAAAATCCCCTATGTAAATATTGGATTTTATCCATGGGCTTTTAGGAGGGCTTTTAACTTTGTATTAAATTATATTTTAACCCCTTTCTTATATTAAATTATCAATATATCATTTATTATATTAAATTATAAAATTCCTTTACAATGTCATTTTCATATATAGAAATTAGATGGATATTTATTTTATTTTAAACTACCAAAAATAATAATAATATGATTTATTTTCACTTAATGATATTCAAAGTACATTAAAAAAATTTAAAATCTACCAAACATATCCATAATGGGTGTCTATAGATAGAGAAAAATGTAATTAGAATTATGATATGTTTTTTATTTTTTATTTACATGTATTTTTTTCAGAAAATATTTTTTTATAAAAAATATCAAATGAAAAGGCACCAATACTAACACGACATGTGGCCCTAGCTGAAGAAAGAAACAAGTTCCTCTCCTTTGCATTTGTAAAAGCCGGTCTCAAGAAATGTATTTTTTTATGGACTCTTCCAAGGACTTTTAGCTTTTATTACATAATTTTAATCTAAAAATTCTAAATGCCCCTCTAAAAGCCTTTGATAAAGATGTTCTAAGAAATATCTATGAACGTTTGTTTATTAACGCTCCTATCATTCAAGAAAAGGATCAAAGGTTTTCTTCATGAAATCAAAGAGTTTTTTTCTGGCAACTAATTTGTATTTTTTACTTATTGATAATATCACTTTGTAGATATTAAAAAAAAAGATAGTACAGATTTGAAATAGGATTTAGAGATTTGATGTACCCATAAAACATATTCAGGAAATATAAATAATTATAAGTTGGATGATTTTTTTTAATTAAATAAGTTTTATATATAATTAAACTGGGCCCGCTGTTATAATTTTTTTTTAATGGATGGAGGATGTGACGGATTATGATTGGATGAATAATGATACATAGGCGAATTAAACATGGTGTCGACACGTAGGATTTAGGCCTCTTTTTTAGTATATATATATAGATTTTTAGGTTTAAGCTAGGCTTTTATATCTATGGTGTAGTTGTACATGTTTCTAATGAAAAGACAGAAAAATATTTTTCCAATTGGTTTCTCGATATCTTTTTTACAGTTTTTATTCTACACTTGCCTAGAACCCTCAGCTTCCTAATAATAGTCGAAAGTATTAAGGGCTTGTAAATTTTCGGATAATCACCCACTTAGAGGGTTGTAATAAGAAGAAATATGAAACACACACAAATCGAGCTATTTAATTAAACGTTGGTGTCCAAAAAAAAGGGGAAGAAAGGTTGGATGACCTTAAAATTAGATATGAAAAACAATTATGACAAACTCAATTGAAATTTTATAATGACAATACTCTTAAAATTCGGATTTTCTCATCAATGGGTTCAATTACTTATGACTTGTATAACATCTACCTCATTCTCTGTCCTTGTTAACAATGAACCTGGTCCCCTTTTTCATCCAACGTGTGGTTTTTGCCAGGATAATCCGATTGCTCCATTTATTTTTCACTGCCATGGAATTTCTCTCAAGAATTCTTACGATTCAATCTCAATCTAGTAATCCTAAGGTTGGCATTACTTTAACTCGTAACGGTACATGTATTCCCTCCCTCACTTTTGCTGATGACACTCTCATTTTCGTCAATGCAACACATTCAAATATGGTATATATTCAACAAATACTTCGAGATTTCAAACTTCCTCCAATATATCTTCATCACAACAACAGTCTCTTACGGCCATTCTCAATATTCAGGTTACTACTTCTATGGAGAAGTATCTTGTTATTCCTATAGTAAGAGGTCGAGTTAAAAAAGAAATTTTCGATTATTCATTGAATTCTCTTCGAAAACAATTATCAACGTGGAAAGCCAATTCACTTTCTCAAGCATGACGTATTATCCTCATTCAATCTAGTTTGTTATCTAAAGTTAATTATCTTATGCAAAGCTTCTTACTCCCTCAATCTGTTTGTAATGACATTGACAAGATTTGAAAAAAAAAATCTGGAATAAATATCAAGCTAACTATCACGCTCTGATTAGTTGGGATAGTATATGTAAACCAAAATCGGCTGGTGGTCTTGGTTTATATAAGGCTTCCGACATGAATAAAGCATTACAACTTAAATTATTATGGAAATTACTTATGGGGTCACATTTGTAACACCCCCGACTTATGTCGGTAGTGTCACACGCCAGTGACTTCAGACGTTACTGTCCAAAGTCACCCTAGGCTTTAATCGGAATAATTAAGCTTAAATAAGTATATTAAATAACAAAAGATTAATCAGCGGAAGACATTTTAAATGAAACTTAACCTTTTAATAAAAGATCTCTCATTACATGAGAATGACGATTTTACAACAGAGTGAAATTACATCGGAAGATTTTTATAGTAAACCATATTACATGACTCGTTGACAGGAACACATGTTAAAATAATACTTAATAACCTTAAAACACTGCCACTTAAATCTTCAACTGTAAGCCTCTTCTTCGATTGGTTACTTCAAGTCTTCGGGGACCAACCACTGATGTGCCGTATAGGACGGATGACACCAGCCAACCATGCAAGGAATAAAACCCGGTTGGTTAGTCTAACGAAAGACTATGCAAGGGTACAAACAGAATGGTTCAAGTGATCGTAACTGTTTACTATCATTGTCCCTCGAATAATAACCGAAGGAACTATACATAACCCGGAACTTTCACGGAATGATTAGAATTAGACATGCACTGAAAAGAAGACTCCAAATGAATTGGGTATTATGGGAACCATATGACAAATGTTTGGGAACGTTAAGTTTTCACACAACTTTTAAAACACGACTTTGACAATTTGGGTCAACGACCAACCTCACCGCGCAATGCGAATCCGGATTGGAAAGAAGACTTACTCTAGCAAGAGTCCGGGCGGTTTCCACGTTGTACTCCTCGCCCGAGGGTTTATTATCTATGTGCATAACCGCACTTATCTTATTACTACCAAAATGCACATTAACATTGAAGCTGTTAATACAATCTCGAATAACTATGAGAATAACACAGGGTGACATTACGTCCAACCCAATTGCACTAGCAAGGTGCTTAAACACCTCTTATCCTTAACCAATGGATAAGAAGCAATGGTCATGACCTTAAAAGTATTAGAGAAATATTCCGACTAATACCGAGTTATAAAAAAATGACTAATCCTCGTAGGGAATTAGCGTTCCTACGAATACTCGTGTTAATCTAGCATTTAAGTTCACATTTAAATCCACACCAAAACTCATCACAGTAATATCATACCAAACTATATAATAGCGTTGTTTCTAGCAATATATACAACCTATTATAAAGTCATATTTTAACACATCATTTAATTAAATCTGTTCCCAAACAGAAAACAACAACTTATATCCCATCTTAATTAACAATCAATTAATTGATAATAAAGGGAAACATGGAATAATGAGCAAGAGCGAACCGCCACTTGACTTAATTTAGACGAATCGAAGATGTCGGGTTCCGGGATCTGGAAACTGGAATCTGTATACGGATTCCTACGGTGACATCGAGATAAAAGACGAAACCCTAAGTTAGATACAATACGGACGAAACGATACAAACGAAAATGATACGAGTCGAATGGGATAAAGCCTGAGTCGTGACCGTGGCTGTCCAAGCCACGATCGCGCTTGCTAGGGCAAGCCGCGGTCACGGTTTGGGCTTCCGCGGTCGCGGAAATCTGGGCAGAGCCGCGGTCGCGGAATTCATCCCCGCGATCGTGGATTCCCCTTTCGCTACGACTCTCCTCCAGCTTCGAGGCTTACCGACGACGCGAATGACCTCTTTGGCTTCGAACGAGGGATCACCACTACCACCACTAGCCTCCAAGACAACTCTAGCGACACTACCACTTCCGACGACACTCCGACGAGCTCGAGAAACTCCGGCGAGCTTGAAAACGAGAGAAAGAGGGAGATTGAGGCTGTTGGATGAAGATCTCCTCCGCTGAAGACCTCTATTTATAGGGTGGGAAGGAGCATAACACCGGCCACACGAACCGATCAAGCTCCCTCCATCGGCGAAACGCCGAAATCCGAATCGGCGAAAACGCGAAAGGAAATGAAGACGACGACGACGATGAACAGTTTTCCGCAATCGCGGAAACTCTTTCGCGGTCGCGGAAATGCCGCAAACGCGTCCTTTGGCCTCTCGTCATGGATTTCGTTCAAAGCGTGCTAAATCTTTATTTTTTTGCACTCTTAAAAATATTTTACGACCCAAAAATGCAATAACGTATATTATTACGTTCACAAGATTAATACACAGATTACAGAGGTTACAGAAATTGCCCATTATGTCTTTCATACAAAATGACAGTTCGGGACTTTTTAGGGTTATTGCAATACCACCCCCTTAAAAGAAGTTTCGACCCCGAAACTTGGTCGATACAGCTCGGAGAAACGACTTACTTTAAGTTACCCAACCTTATAAGTTTAACCATGCCTAACTCATTTAACACTTTGTAAATTGGTTCAAGCATTTCTAAGTGAAAATTTATAAGTTGGTTCCAATTACAGTTAACGTAAGGTTAACCAAAATTTAGACCTTTCATAACTTAAGGGAATTTTATAACCTTGTTTTCACCAATATACATTTACCGTATCACCCTTATGGAAATCCTTAGGGTTATTACATTACTACCCCCTTAAAAATAGTTTCGACCCCGAAACTAACATCACTAAGGTAGAGGGACCGGTTTCACCATTAACCTCACTACCCGAACTTTGTATCCTTAATCATTTCATCCTTGAAATTGCTCCAAGGAACACGATATGTTTTCTCACCCCTACCATTATCTCGCATATCTTATCTCCATGTGCTACACCTGTAATAACTCGTGACTATATCCACAAGGTCGTAATTATCTTAGGATAATAGTCTCCAAATTCATCGCAATAGACTTGTTATACCTTAAGCATGAGAACACACATTTCTCTTCTAACTTTTCTCTTTATACACCACTCTCAACGTTCATACCTTAACTTCCTTAAGTTGATATCCTTAACTAAATTTGTCTTCGTAACCTATACCACCAAAGTCGAACTATTATTCGGTCATGAATCCACCTACTACATCCTGCCTTTGTTCCTTACCCTCGTTGGAATCGATATGCTCATCCACACGATTATGATTATCTTAAACCGAGTATCCATTATAATCTCCAATATAATCTCGCTTTTATGCCCTACACATCATAACGATCTTGATACCCTCCAGCAGAAGAATACAATATTTCCATACTAACTTCCTTTCGATGATCAGATCCTCAAAGTACATACATAGAACTCACTTATACCCCAAACTTAGTACCTCCAATTGTCATATCGGCTTACTCTTTACATATGCACCTCATCTATCTCATTATTTACCTTATTTAAATTTGGCCCTTATGCTATCTTCTCCCAACTTCTTCCGTATAAGGTTTCTTAATTTTCCACTATTAACCACATCCTATTCCTCTTTACCTCAACATGATTTAATAACCCATTCCACAAGATTATAACCTCGTTTTACCCATACGTGTCATACGATCACCTTAATAGACGTAGGTCACTTCTTCCTCAAGTCCAGTCGATAACATCCACATACTTATTTTATGCCACACTATTTGATCCACCAAAATCATAACAACTCTTACCGGTTGAGTTTGTTATTCACTCATAAGTCCTTACACAACCAGTCGTCCTCACACGACTTATTATCCCAAATCAAGCACCCTTTTGCTTTACTGATATTTACTATTTACCCAAGACTCAATCACCTTAACACTTCTTGTATCATCATCTCATTATATCATTTCCTTAAGAATACCTCGCAACGAAACCTCGAATAGGTCTTCTAAATTAAATCTTATGATTTCGCACACTTAACTTTCCCAAAAAGCTTTTAACACTGGTTTCATAGTGGACACACTCGTTTATAATCCTCATAAGCATAACTCTTGGGTTCTAAAGTTTACTCAAGATTGTTTTAGAGTACGATCCTCTTAGAGAAAATGACTCCTGATGAAATATTTTTCTTATACATTTATTCCCTTAAATATATACTTTATACAACTCATCCCATTTAATGCTCAGAGTATACACATGAGGCATAGCCTGAAACTCCACAGAGCATTACTACACACACCAAATCCTTATGGCAAGAAACCCTTACAACATTATCCTCTCGAGACAATGCTCATGACTTCGAGCAAAGGGAACAGATAATGTCAATGCCCAACCTGACATTATTTCAAAAAAAAAAATAGAGGGGTTCTTAAGAATAGTTTCGACCTCGAAACTAGCGCTAACAAGGTAGGGAACAACCACACGTGTCCCACCCAACACTATTCTTTATGAATCCAAACAGTCTTTATTAACACAAGACATGTACTACTTTTGGCACTCAAAGATTCTCATATGAACGAACAACTTGTAATAGTAACGAATTTAGTAATTTCCGGAACAAGGAAACACTTCTTTATTATTCGAGACATTACATTAAAATAATTGACAGCTTTATATTAAAACAATTGACAGAAGGTCGAACAGACAGATTACTAAACTATGGAGACTATAGACACAAGTCATCGCTCCTTATTCTTAAAAGGCTCAATAAAATTACAACTACTCATTTAGGGTCTCATTCTCATTGGATTGATGCATCATGAAGAGTCGCTGCCCCTGACCCGAATACTCCATAGGCGTCTTGCCTTTATTACGAGCAATAGATTGCTCAGAAGCGGACACCTCTGGCTTTGGGTTCCGCCCATTGCCAACATTTAAGGCTTGATATGATTGCGTTGGTCCTTGACCCTTCTGCCTACCGTATGTTTTCATGTGGCCTTTCCCTCCCACAATTGTAACATACCCGCTTCTCCTTGTGGCAATTAAAACTTTTATGCCCAGCTTCACCACAGTTGTGGCATTGAATCACTCCGCTACTCCAACCTGAGCCTCTGGCGGAGTCAGACTGAGTCATCTCGGTCTTAGCACGACCAGACTTCTCAAACTTGGTGGGCGATGCCGGTCGCTTGAATGGGCGGAACCCAAAGCCAGAGGTGTCCGCTTCTAAGCAATCTATTGCTCGTAATAAAGGCAAGGCGCCTATGGATTCTTCGGGTCAGGGGCAGCGACTCTTCATGATGCATCAATCCAATGAGAATGAGACCCTGAACGAGTAGTTGTAATTTTGTTGAGCCTTTTAAGAATAAGGAGCGATGACTTGTGTCTATAGTCTCCATAGTTTAGTAATTTGTCTGTTCGACCTTCTGTCAGTTGTTTTAATATAAAGTTGTCAATTGTTTTAATGTAATGTCTCGAATAATAAAGAAGTGTTTCCTTGTTCCGGAAATTACTAAATTCGTTACTATTACAAGTTGTTCGTTCATATGAGAATCTTTGAGTGCCAAAAGTAGTACATGTCTTGTGTTAATAAAGACTGTTTGGACTCATAAAGAATAGTGTTGGGTGGGACACGTGTGGTTGTTCCCTACCTTGTTAGCGCTAGTTTCGAGGTCGAAACTATTCTTAAGAACCCCTCTAATTTTTTTTCTGAAATAATGTCAGGTTGGGCATTGACATTATCTGTTCCCTTTGCTCGAAGTCATGAGCATTGTCTCGAGAGGATAATGTTGTAAGGATTTCTTGCCATAAGGATTTGGTGTGTGTAGTAATGCTCTGTGGAGTTTCAGGCTATGCCTCATGTGTATACTCTGAGCATTAGATGGGGTGAGTTGTATAAAGTATATATTTAAGGGAATAAATGTATAAGAAAGATATTTCATAAGGAGTCGTTTTCTCTAAGAGGATCGTACTCTAAAACGATCTTGAGTAAACTTTAGAACCCAAGAGTTATGCTTATGAGGATTATAAACGAGTGTGTCCACTATGGAACCAGTGTTAATAGCTTTTTGGGAAAGTTAAGTGTGCGAAATCATAAGATTTAATTTGGAAGACCTATTTGAGGTTTCGTTGTGAGGTATTCTTAAGGAAATGATATAATGAGATGATGATACAAGAAGTGTTAAGGTGATTGAGTCTTGGGTAAATAGTAAATATCAGTAAAGCAAAAGGGTGCTTGATTTGGGATAATAAGTCATGTGAGGACGACTGGTTGTGTAAGGACTTATGAGTGAATAACAAACTCAATCGGTAAGAGTTGTTATGATTTTGGTTGATCAAATAGTGTGGCATAAAATAAGTATGTGGATGTTATCGACTGGACTTGAGGAAGAAGTGACCTACGTCTATTAAGGTGATCGTATGACACGTATGGGTAAAACGAGGTTATAATCTTGTGGAATGGGTTATTAAATCATGTTGAGGTAAACAGGAATAGGATGTGGTTAATAGTGGAAAATTAAGAAACCTTATACGGAAGATGTTGGGAGAAGATGGCATAAGGGCCAAATTTAAATAAGGTAAATAATGAGATAGATGAGGTGCATATGTAAAGAGTAAGCCGATATGACAATTGGAGATACTAAGTTTGGGGTATAAGTGAGTTCTATGTATGTACTTTGAGGATCTGATCATCGAAAGGAAGTTAGTAGGGAAATATTGTATTCTTCTGCTGGAGGGTATCAAGATCGTTATGATGTGTAGGGCATAAAAGTGAGATTATATTGGAGATTATAATGGATACTCGGTTTAAGATAATCATAATCGTGTGGATGAGCAAATCGATTCCAACGAGGGTAAGGAACAAAGGCAGGATGTAGTAGGCGGATTCATGACCAAATAATAGTTCGACTTTGGTGGTATAGGTTACGAAGACAAATTTAGTTAAGGATATCAACTTAAGGAAGTTAAGGTATGAACGTTGAGAGTGGTGTATAAAGAGAAAAGTTAGAAGAGAAATATGTGTTCTCATGCTTAAGGTATAGCAAGTCTATTGCGATGAATTTGGAGACTATTATCCTAAGATAATTACGACCTTGTGGATATAGTCACGAGTTATTACGGGTGTAGCACATGGAGATAAGATATGCGAGATAATGGTAGGGGTGAGAAAACATATCGTGTTCCTTGGAGCAATTTCAAGGATGAAATGATTAAGGATACTAAGTTCGGGTAGTGAGGTTAATGGTGAAACCGGTCCCTCTACCTTAGTGATGTTAGTTTCGGGGTCGAAACTATTTTTAAGGGGGTAGTAATGTAATAACCCTCAGGATTTCCATAAGGGTGATACGGTAAATGTATATTGGTGAAAACAAGGTTATAAAATTCCCTTAAGTTATGAAAGGTCTAAATTTTGGTTAACCTTACGTTAACTGTAATTGGAACCAACTTATAAATTTTCACGTAGAAATGCTTGAACCAATTTACAAAGTGTTAAATGAGTTAGGCATGGTTAAACTTATAAGGTTGTGTAACTTAAAGTAAGGTCGTTTCTCCGAGCTGTATCGACCAAGTTTTGGGGTCGAAACTTCTTTTAAGGGGGTGGTATTGCAATAACCCTAAAAAGTCCCGAACTGTCGTTTTGTATGAAAGGCATAATGGGCAATTTCTGTAACCTCTGTAATCTCTGTATTAAACTTGTGAACGTAATAATATACGTTATTGCATTTTTGGGTCGTAAAATATTTTTAAGAGTGCAAAAAAATAAAGATTTAGCACGCTTTGAACGAAATCCACGACTAGAGGCCAAAGGACGCATTTGCGGCATTTCCGCGACCGCGAAAGAGTTTCCGTGATCGCGGAAAACTGTTCATCGTCGTCGTCTTCATTTCCTTTTGTGTTTTCGCCGATTCGGATTTCGGCGTTTCGCCGATTCGGATTTCGGCGTTTCGCCGATTCGGATTTTGGCGTTTCGCCGATGGAGGGAGCTCGATCGGTTCGTGTGGCCGGCGTTAAGCTCCTTCCCACCCTATAAATAGGGGTCTTCAGCGGATGAGATCTTCATCCAACAGCCTCAATCTCCCTCTTTCTCTCGTTTTCAATCTCGCCGGAGTTTCTCGAGCTCGTCGGAGTGTCGTCGGAAGTGGTGGTGTCGCTGGAGTTGTCTTGGAGGCTAGTGGTGGTAGTGGTGAGCCCTCGTTCGAAGCCAAGGAGGTCATTTGCGTCGTCGGTAAGCCTCGAAGCCGGAGGAGAGTCGAAGCGATAGGGGAATCCACGATCGCGGGGATGAATTCCGCGACCGCGGAAGCCCAAACCGCGACCGCGGCTTGCCCTGGCAAGCGCGATCGTGGCTTGGACAGCCACGGTCACGACTCAGGCTTTATCCCATTCGATTCGTATCATTTTCGTTTGTATCGTTTCGTCCGTATTGTATCTAACTTAGGGTTCCGTCTTTTGTCTCGACGTCGTCGTAGGAATCCGTATACAGATTCCAGTTTCCAGATATCGGAACCCGACATCTTCGATTCGTCTAAATTAAGGCAAGTGGTGGTTCGCTCTTGCTCATTATTCCATGTTTCCCTTGATTATCAATTAATTGATTGTTAATTAAGATGGGATATAAGTTGTTGTTTTCTGTTTGGGAACAAATTTAATTAAATGATGTGTTAAAATATGACTTTATAATAGGTTGTATATATATTGCTAGAAACAACGCTATTATATAGTTTGGTATGATATTACTGTAATGAGTTTTGTGTGGATTTAAATGTGAACTTAAATGCTAGATTAGCACGAGTATTCGTAGGAATGCTAATTCCCTACGAGGATTAGTCGTTTCTTTATAACTCAGTATTAGTCGGAATAATTCTCTAATACTTTTAAGGTCATGACCATTGCTTCTTATCCACCCGTTAAGGATAAGAGGTGTTTAAGCACCTTGCTAGTGCAATTGGGTTGGACGTAATGTCACCCTGTGTTATTCTCGTAGTTATTCGAGATTGTAATAAAAGCTTCAATGTTAATGTGCGTTTTGGAAGTAAATAAGATAAGTGCGGTTATGCACATAATTAATAAACCCTCGGGCGAGGAGTACAACGTGGAAACCACCCGGAATCTTGCTAGAGTAAGTCTCCTTTCTAATCTGGATTCACATTGCGCGGTGAGGTTGGTCGTTGACCCAAATTGTCAAAGTCGTGTTTTAAAAGTTGTGTGAAAACTTAACGTTCCCAAACATTTGTCATACGGTTCCCATAAGACCCAATTCATTTGGAGTCTTCTTTTCAGTGCATGTCTAATTCTAATCATTACGTAAAAGTTCCGGGTTATGTATCGTTCCTTCGGTTATTATTCGAGGGACAATGATAGTAAACGGTTACGATCACTTGAACCATTCTGTTTGTACCCTTGCATAGTCTTTCATTAGACTAACCACCGGGTTTTATTCCTTGCATGGTTGGCTGGTGTCATCCGTCCTATATGGCACATCAGTGGTTGGTCCCCGAAGACTTGAAGTAACCAATCGAAGAAGAGGCTTGCAGTTGAAGATTTAAGTGGCAATGTTTTAAGGTTATTAAGTATTATTTTAACATGTGTTCTTGTCAACGAGTCATGTAATAGGGTTTACTATAAAAATCTTCCGATGTAATTTCACTATGTTGTAAAATCGTCATTCTCATGTAATGAGAGATCTTTTATTAAAAGGTTAAGTTTCATTTAAAATGTCTTCCGCTGATTAATCTTTT
Source organism: Rheum nobile (assembly GCA_027886185.1). Taxonomy (NCBI): domain Eukaryota; kingdom Viridiplantae; phylum Streptophyta; class Magnoliopsida; order Caryophyllales; family Polygonaceae; genus Rheum; species Rheum nobile. The sequence goes on along the minus strand of WOAB01000685.1, from coordinate 756,250 downwards.
GTTATTTAATATACTTATTTAAGCTTAATTGTTCCGATTAAAGCCTAGGGTGACTTTGGACAGTAACGTCTGAAGTCACTGGCGTGTGACACTACCGACATAAGTCGGGGGTGTTACAAATGTGACCCCATAAAGAGTCCTGACAAGTAAGTAATTTCCATAATAATTTAAGTTGTAATGCTTTGTTCATGTCGGAAGCCTTATATAAACCAAGACCACCAGCCGATTTTGGTTTACATATACTATCCCAACTAATCAGAGCGTGATAGTTAGCTTGATATTTATTCCAGATTTTTTTTTACAAATCTTGTCAATGTCATCACAAACAGATTGAGGGAGTAAGAAGCTTTGCATAAGATAATTAACTTTAGATAACAAACTAGATTGAATGAGGATAATACGTCCTTCTTGAGAAAGTGAATTGGCTTTCCACGTTGATAATTGTTTTCGAAGAGAATTCAATGAATAATCGAAAATTTCTTTTTTAACTCGACCTCTTACTATAGGAATAACAAGATACTTCTCCATAGAAGTAGTAACCTGAATATTGAGAATGGCCGTAAGACACTGTTGTTGTGATGAAGATATATTGGAGGAAGTTTGAAAAGAGCTTTTGTGGAAGTTGATAGACAAACCTGAAGTATGACTGAAATCTCAAAGTGTTTGTTGAATATATACCATATTTTAATGTGTTGCATTGGCGAAAATGAGAGTGTCATCAGCAAAAGTGAGGGAGGGAATACATGTACCGTTACGAGTTAAAGTAATGCCAACCTTAGGATTACTAGATTGAGATTGAATCGTAAGAGTTCTTGAGAGAAATTCCATGGCAGTGAAAAATAAATGGAGCAATCTGATTATCCTGGCAAAAACCACACGTTGGATGAAAAAGGGGACCAGGTTCATTGTTCACAAGGACAGAGAATGAGGTAGATGTTATACAAGTCATAAGTAATTAAATCCATTGATGAGAAAATCTGAATTTTAAGAGTATTGTCATTATAAAATTTCAATTGAGTTTGTCATAAGCTTTTTTCATATCTAATTTTAAGGCCATCCAACCTTTCTTCCCCTTTTTTTTGGACACCAACGTTTAATTAAATAGCTCGAGTTGTGTGTGTTTCATATTTCTTCTTATTACAACCCTCTAAGTGGGTGATTATCCGAAAATTTACAAGCCCTTAATACTTTCGACTATTATTAGGAAGTTGAGGGTTCTAGGCACATGAGTGTAGAATAAAAACTGTAAAAAGATATCGAGAAACCAATTGGAAAAATATTTTTCTGTCTTTTCATTAGAAACATGTAGAACTACACCATATATATAAAAGCCTAGCTTAAACCTAAAAATCTATATATACACTAAAAAAGAGGCCTAAATCCTACGTGTCGACACCATGTTCAATTCGCCTACGTATCATTATTCATCCAACCATAATCCATCACATCCTCCATCCATTAAAAAAAAATTATAAAAGTGGGCCCGGTTTAATTATATTTAAAATTTATTTAATTAAAAAAAATCATCCAACTTATAATTATTTATATTTCCTGAATATGTTTTATGGGTACATCAAATCTCTAAATCCTATTTCAAATCTGTACTATCTTTTTTTGTAATATCTACAAAGTGATATTATCAATAAGTGAAAAATACAAATTAGTTGCCAACAAAAAACTCTTTGATTTCATGAAGAAAACCTTTGATCCTTTTCCTGAATGATAGGAGCGTTAATAAACAAACGTTCATAGATATTTCTTAGAACATCTTTATCAAAGGCTTTTAGAGGGGCGTTTAGAATTCTTAGATTAAAATAATGTAATAAGAGCTAAAAGCCCTTGAAAGAGTCCCTAAAAAAGTACATTTCTTGGGACCAGCTTTTACAAATGCAAAGGAGAGGAAATTGTTTCTTTCTTCAGCCAGCGCCACATGTCGCGTTAGTATTGGTGCCTTTTCATTTGGTATTTTTTATAAAAAAATATTTTCTGAAAAAATACATGTAAATAAAAAATAAAAAACATATCATAATTCTAATTACATTTTTCTCTATCTATAGACACCCATCATGGATACGTTTGTGTAACACCCCCAAAACTTAATCCTTTTGGAAAGGTATTACCGTCAGTGACCCCAGTGTTCCTTACCGAGATCACCCAAGGCTTTACCAAATAAATACAATTTATGAAATGCAATTGATACACAAAGATTAAGCATTAAATTCCAAACATAACATTGTCGAGGAAATAAGAGTTACAGGATTACAACCCAATCCCGAATAGGTCAAAACATAGTTTAAACCCAACACAGCGGAAGACTAAGAAAGTAAGTTACAATCGGAGTTATTGTCCAAAGGATCATAACCTGATTAAAGAAATAATTAAAACATTCAAAAACCACCGCCGACTTCATAGTCCTTCTAATCTTCTGAGCTACTTCTTAACTGATGTGCCGAATCAAACGGATGACACCAGCCAACCATGCAAGGGAAAATATTGGTTGGTTAGTCTAAATGAATAGACTAGCAAGGGAACAAAGCAGAATGGTTCGAAGCAGTTGTATTAGGTTAGACTCTTCGTCCCTCGAATAATAATCGAGTACGCTTGTCAACCACCATACTCCTACTGGAATACACAAGAGGTATGCACAAGAGAAGATTCTGGAAGACTGAATCTTCACAGAAATCGACTCGAAAGAAGACTCCAACTGAAATGAGTCTTTAAGGAAGCAATGACAAATCTGGAAAGTTACAGAATCATTCAACCAAGATTTAAAACTGACTGAGATGCTTCGGTTCACGACCAACCTCATCGCCTACAGCGAATCCAGATTGGAAAGAGAACGTACTACATTCAAGTCAAGATGAGTTTTCCTAGCTGCACTGAACTTAGCTGCACTACTCGCCCAAGGTGTATTAATTATGTGCGTCAAGGTAGCACTTATCTGATTTATGTTTCAAAAACACACATCACGTTATAGACTTTTACATGTGTACCCCACCAATGGGACGACACATCTTAGTATACGTTTCGTCGAGAGTGACGTATACCGAAAGGTTTGTGACACCAACTAAGTGTCCTGTCTCTACACACATGTGTAAGAGACCGATCATGATCTTAGAATAGTACCAGATGGGGACGAGCCATCCCGATACCAGATTATAAAGAAACGACTGGACAGAGTCCGAGTAACGTTCCTATCTAACAGTGCTAACTAAACAGTTACAACACCACAACATTTGCAGGATAAATCCACATAAAGGCCCGAAAGGCGATCACAGATAATAGCGTTGTTCTAGCAGATATACAACCTATTATATGATTTTCAAAACAGTTTATCAAAACCGTTTCCAGACAAATAGAATATTCATTCCAAATTAATTACTCAGATAAACTACTGATAATTAATGTAAATATGGAACGAAAGAGCAAGAGCGAACCGCCACTTGCCTTACTCCGCAGAATAGTCTAAAGACGTCACTGGATTCCGGGCTCGACACGGTACAGCTCTGACAGCACAATGACCTTCGAGTCGACCCATAAAAGGAACCCTAAGTTAGACCCGACATAAACAGTACGAATCTAAACACGGCGAAAGAACACGAAAGGAAAGACGCCACGACGACAACCGACCAAGCCAAAGCCACGAAGGCGTTCTGGGCACTGGCGGCGGTCTCCGTTCTTGGCGGCGGTCGCCGTATTCATCCCGGCGGTCGCCGTGAAGAACATGGCGGTCGCCGTGAAGAACACGACGGTCGCCGTTAAGAACACGGCCGACTGAAACGAGAGAAAACTCACCCAAAAACACGAGCGGTTTGGCCTCCTTCGACTTGCTTTGGCTTCTAACCTCCAAGGCTAACCAAAAGCTTCACAAAGGCACTCTGGAAACACACCAAAACAACACTGGCGAGACCTCCGGCGAGCACAAGAAAACCGGCGAAAACAAAACTCCGGCGAGAGGCGAATTTGGCAGAGGTTTGGTGCTGGGATGGCTCAAAACCTCACCCCCAACACCTCCTTTTATAGCCAAAGTGTCTGAAGCGATCAACCAAACCCTGAGACGCGGCCGAAAGCAAGATCGGCGCCCTTGATTTCCGTCGGCGACCAACGGGCAATGCCCACTGGACAATCACGGCAGTCGCCGTTTTTGCCTGCGGCGGGCACGCGGCGGTCGCCGTTGCCAGGTCTGTCGCGGCCAGCTAGAAGCTGACAAGCTGACTCCTCGGGCCCAACCACGGCGGTCGCCGTTTCTGAACGGCGGTCGCCGTTTCTGAACGGCGGTCGCCGTTTTCCCCTTTTTCCGCCCATTCGGCTTTGAACGAGCATGACGATAAACCGGGATAAAAATTATCGTACGCGAACGACAATTTAAAATTCAAGGCACCTTGTCTGTATATTATTTCACTGAGAAAAATATTACAGATATAGAGCACATTACAGAATGTCTCAAGCTACCTGAATTAAATCCGACGTACACAACGGGTACTCGGGAAAATTCCATAATTCCCAAAATAACCTTACAAAAATACGGGGTATCACAGTATGGTAGATTTTAAATTTCTTTAATGTACTTTGGATATCATTAAGTGAAAATAAATCATATTATTATTATTTTTGGTGGTTTAAAATAAAATAAATATCCATCTAATTTCTATATATGAAAATGACATTGTAAAGGAATTTTATAATTTAATATAATAAATGATATATTGATAATTTAATATAAGAAAGGGGTTAAAATATAATTTAATACAAAGTTAAAAGCCCTCCTAAAAGCCCATGAATAAAATCCAATATTTACATAGGGGCTTTAAGCCATTAAATTTGGCTAAAAGCCCCTCCAAAAGCTCCATAAGAGCCCATTGTTAAAGATGCCCTTATGTTCGAAGCAGTATCCGAAGCAGTCCTTTCGACTAATTCTGGTCCGAGCAGAACCTTGTCGGCATTCTCATCCCAACAAATTGGAGATCTGCACTTTCGACCATACAAAGCTTCGAATGGAGCCATCTTAATGGTAGCATGCCAGCTATAGTTGTACGTGAACTCAATCAGACTTAGGCTGTTCTCCCAGCTAGTCGGACGGTCAAGTACGCAAGCTCTCAGCATATCTTCCAAGGTCTGGATGGTCCTCTCAGACTGTCCATCCGTCTGAGGATGAAACGCAGTACTGAACCTCAACTCGGTTCCCATGGCCTTGTGGAGTTCCTTCCAGAATCTCGACATGAATCGGCCATCACAATCCGATACAATGGTCTTTGGAGTACCATGCAAACGGACAATCTCGTGTAGGAATACTTCTGATAGCTTATGGGTTCCCCATGTTGACTTCATAGCCACGAAGTGAGCACTCTTCGTGAGCCTGTCAATGATTACCCATATCACATCCTTTTGACTCTGAGTCTTTGGTAACCCGATGACGAAATCCATAGCAATATCCTCCCATTTCCATTCTGGCACTGGAAGAGGTAGTAATTCACCACCTGGTCTACGATGTTCTATCTTGACTTTCTGACAAGTCAAGCATTTTGCCACAAACTCCGCTACATCCCACTTTATGTTGGGCCACTAGAATTTCTTTCTGAGGTCCTTGTACATCTTGCTAGAGCCTGGATGTACAGAATAAGCTGACGAATGAGCCTCCTTCGTCACCAACTGGCGAAGACCATCAACGTCAGGCACACAAATCCGGTCGTGAAACCAGAGTGATCCATCGTCCTGAATCACGAATCCGGGAGCTTTCCCGTTCATCACTTCACTCCTTAGTTTTACCAAGACCACGTTGTCAACCTGCCTTTCCCTGATTTGATCAAGTAGTGTAGCTTGAATCTCAAGCATACTCAGGTATCCACGACGCTAATCGTACAAGACTTCAATCTCGTACAACCCTTGGTTCAGCTTGGTCTGAGCAGTGAGTAGAGCCACTACAGTCTCGTGCGGCGTCTTCCGGCTCAATGCATCGGCTACTACATTAGCCTTGCCCGGATGATACAGCAACTCGATGTCGTAGTCTTTGAGTAGCTCTAAACAGCGACGTTGTCTCATATTCAACTCCTTCTGAGTGAACACGTACTTGAGACTCTTGTGGTCGGTGAAGACTTGGCACCTCACACCATAGAGATAGTGTCTCCAAATCTTCAATGCAAACACTACAACTGCTAACTCCAGATCATGCGTTGGATAGTTTGCTTCATAGGTTTTCAATTGTCGAGATGCGTACGCAATAACTTTTCCTTTCTGCATCAGTATGCACCCTAACCCATTCTTTGAAGCATCACTATAGACCACATAACCATCATTCTCTTCCGGTAGCGCCAAAACTGGTGTAGAGGTCAGGCACTTCTTCAGTTTCTGAAAACTGGCCTCGCACTTGTCATCCCAGACAAACTTCTTATGGACCTTGCGGAGCAAACCAGTCATAGGTAGAGCAATTTTGGAAAATCCCTCTATGAACCGTCTATAATATCCAGCAAGTCCTAAGAAACTGCGCACCTCCTTCACATTCTGAGGCCGCTTCCAGTCGGCTACCGCTTCAATCTTCTGGGGATCAACCATAACCCCATTCTCATTGATCACATGGCCTAAGAAAGCCACTTATTTGATCCATAAGTCACACTTAGACAACTTTGCATACAGCCTATTCTGTCTAAGGACTGACAAGGTGATTCGAAGATGTTCCTCGTGAGCCTCCTCACTCGGGGAATAGATCAAAATATCATCGATGAAGACCACCACGAACTTATCCAGATATTGGTGGAAACATCGATGCATCAGATCCATGAAGACTGCTGGAGCATTACTAAGTCCAAATGGCATGACTACGAACTCGTAGTGTCCATACCTCGTCCGGAAAGCAGTCCTCGGAATATCTTCCTCATGAATCCTGAGCTGATGGTAACCAGATCTCAGATCGATCTTGGAAAAGACTTTTGCTCCTTGCAATTGATCCAACAGATCATCAATCCTTGGCAATGGATACTTATTCTTGATCGTGACCTTATTCAACTCTCGATAGTTGATACAAAGTCGGAACGATCCATCCTTCTTCTTGACGAACAAAACCGGAGCGCCCCAAGGCGATGCACTCGGCCTTATATATCCGTTCTCAAGAAGGTCCTCGAGTTGCTTCTTCAACTCTTGCATCTCCGCTGGAGCCATCCGATACGGTGCCTTGGAGATTGGCGCGGTACCAGGCTCGAGATCAATGCTAAACTCTATGTCACGATTCGGGGGTAAACTGGGAATCTCCTCTGGAAAGACATATGGAAACTCACAACTGACCGGAATATCTAGAATTGAAGGCTCATCTTTCTTGGGCTCGTCAAGGTAGCACAGGTACCCGACACATCATTGTCAAAGTAGCTTAAACGCAGACATCGCATTGATGAGCTTACCGTTATCAGCGTTGTTACGACCCTTGAATTTGCATACGAACTGGCCCCCAGATGACACCGTCACAGTCCTAGAGCTCAAATCGATCACCGCCCTATGACGTGTCAGCCAATCCATACTGAGAATAATGTCGTATGGAGCCATGGCTATATAGATCAAATCTGCTTCGAACTTCTTACCCTGAATGGTAATCGGAAATTCTGACAGACGCTTGGTTCCAACCAAATGTTCACCATTGGGAAGATTGACTACGAAAGGCTCACAAGCCTCGTTGCATACTAAGCCTAGCTTACTTACGCAACTTTCCGAAATGAAAGAATGGGTAGCACCCGAATCAAAAAGTATACACACAGAAGTAGAATGAAGGTATAGAGTACCTTGAACAGTAGGAGCATTTGGTCCATCAGCCTCACGCATCTCGTAGTGTCGCTGACCTTGACCTCCTGAAGCAGCTGGGGCTTTCCCCTTGTTCTGCGTAGTTGTCTGCGTTGAAGGACTAGGAGCCTCCACTACTCTGAATCTGGGTTGGTTGTTATGATTAATGGACCCTTGCTGTGACTCAGCTCCTTTCTGCCTCCTCTGTGGACAAAATGTCTACAAGTGCCCCACCTTTCCGCAACCAAAGCACGTCTTCCTTTCCTTCGGACACTCATTGCTCCTGTGTCCGGGTGTACCACAGTTGTAGCACTGGATCAGATTCTTGCCCTGACCCGAACGTTGCGTAGACCCTCCATGAGTCATCTCCGTTCTAGCTCGGCCAGACTTGGCAAAATTAGACGGTGGTGCGGGTCGCTTGAATCCAGTTGCCTGAGGCTGGCTCTGCACTGGCCTCTGGCGATTGCGCTTCTTCGCTGACTCCTCCAGAGTCGCCTCCAATTTGTAGGCAGCGTCCACATACTGCTCCAGAGTAGAGCATCCGTGACACACCATCAGTGGCTTAATGTCTGGGTTCATCCACTCATGGAAATGCCAGATCTTCTGCTCATCACTGGACACTTCTGGCCCAGCGTACTATAAGAAGTGATTGAACTTGGCCGCAAGCTCAGTCACTTTCAATCCATCCGTCCTTGGATAGAGAAACTCCTTATGCTTTTCTTCCCTCATAGCTCGGGAAAAGAATCGATCAGTCATATTCACCTTGAACATTCCCCAGATCAATCTAGGGTGATCAGCTAGACCGGTGCTTTCCCACCACTCGCTAGCCACCTCCTTCAGTTGAAGGGAAGCAATGTGCACCTTTTCAGCCTATGTGCACTTGACGTTTCGGAACAGTCGTTCCATGTGCGAGAACCAATATGCTACTCTGACTGGCTCTCCCTTTCCATCATAACTGTCAGGCCTCATAGAGCTTATGGCCTTCAGTGCCCTGCCATAATTGCCTCTATTCCTGACAGCTTCCTCATGAGGTACATGGATAGCTGGCTCCTCGAATCTCGGAACCACAGGAGGAATTGGCACACTTTGTGCCTGAGGCGCGATTGGTCGTATAATATCGGTGACTGCTTGCATCACAATCCCCCGAATAGCCTCAATTGTCGCAGCGTCGAAAATCACTAGGGCGTTGACCGGAACTTGGTCACTGCCTACCAGATTGTTGTGAGAGACAGACTCGTTCTCATCCAATGGGTTCGCGACATTCCTTACATTTGGTCTGGGGTCGTTGCTTGGCCCAGCACCAACACGAATGGTATTCCTTGTGTTTACCATCTGTTTACCGATCAAATTCCAAGTGCTTCATAACATTAATAACATTTCAATATGTACAACGTATAAAGTCAACTTAGAATAGACCAAACTTGGTAAACTTTCATTGATGAACTAAAACTGAGTTGAAAGGGTTACATAGGAAAATTCTTCCAAGCGACAAGGCAAAATTGCCTGGAGACTACACTTCTATCAAAACGAAACAACCGAAATACTAGCAAAGAAACTGCCAAACTCGGCACTGGCCTTAATCATGGCGCCTTGAAATACTTCAAATAATCGGGAACTCTCATGCACTGCTTCTTTGCACGGGGTTCACCATCGGAGTCTGGCGACAGACTTCTTGACCTACTCGGCCTTGGAGCACATGGCTCATCTCTTGGCCTTGGTGCCCTTGGCCTTTCCCTAGGCACGGGAACACCTGGTCCAACCCCATCAGATCCTGGTGATTGGAAAAACTCCTCCAGAAATCCTAGTTAGAAGTCTGCCCTGTTCACCTTGTACAAAGGGTCAAGTAGCAATCTTGCTTGGCGGATATACTCCTAGAGTTCGCAGACGTCCACAATCATTCGGGAGAGACCTACCTCAACCTCGTATGTCCTCTCCTCCATGTCGTCTAAGGCGTTCGACCACTCCTCCAGTCGTTCCTCTAGCATTTGGGGCCTTGGCCTGGCCTGCTGGGTTGGGACCACCCTCGGTGTACCCATTGATTCCCACGGTCTTGCCCTCCTACGAGCATTCTCAACCGCTTCGTCCACCAGGCGACGCGCTTCAGAGGAAGCCATCTGACTCTGGCGAAACACCTGCCGCGAGTCAGGACTCAACACTGGCCTCCTCGGAGTAGGAATGAATAATGAGTCCTCAGATGCATTCCGTGGCCCACTCCTCCTCCTCCTCCTGACGGTACTTTCATCACTAAGTGCCTCCCAAGTGGCAGGGGACAATGGCGAATACTCCCGCTCAAGTGGCGACGTCGGACTCGGGTAGATGTATTCCATCCCCGAATCCTCACATGCCTCCAGCAAAAGCTCCAAACCATCAGACTCGGAGTCCTGCCCCTCGAGGTCCTCCTCAGGGTCCTCCTCCTCCAGATCCTCTTCCGGGTCCTCTTCTGGATCCTCCTCCGGATCTTCTTCCGAGTCTTCTCCAGGATCGTCCTCAATTTCGAAGTCGTCATCGTAGTACCCTCCAAGGTACTGCGTCGACTCCTCCTCTTCCTCTATGTCTTCCCTTGGGTCCGCTTCAGGCTCCTCCTCGGGAACCTCGGCCCTAACAGACACCAACACCACCGACTCCTCGAGTACGGTCTTCACCTACTCGGGTGGACTACTGGGCTCCCCGACCTCAAAGCACGGCGGGGGAACCGGGAACTCAAGCACTGGAGATGGCAGGGCCACCTCGGCTTCTTCCGGGTTCCTCTGGTGAGAGATGAATGCGCCCATAGTCTGCGGGGCAACGAGAAAAGGATTAGTCTTTCTAAATATAGAAGTGAACTTACTATATCAGACTGGAAAGAAGGCACGACTAGAACGGCAGAGTTTGTCAAGCGACACGTTTTTAGTAAAGTATGATTTTATTTGGAAATTCAAAAAAAATTCGAATGAAAAAAAAAATCTTAGTTCAAAACGAGTAAACGGTTTATAAAATTTTTGTTCCTAGTAAAATATTTTTGAAATCCCTACCCGAAAAAAAATAATTTGTTTCCAGTAACACATTTTAAACCCGTTTTTTAAAAAAAAATCGGCTCTGATACCAGATCTGTAACACCCCTAAATATATAACCTTGAAAGTATTACCGCCAGTGACCTCAGATTCCATATCCGAAGCCACCCAAGGCTTAACCAATTTATACAAATCATAAAACAACATTTAATACGAAATATCATAACATTTGATTAAATCAAAGTTTCGGAATTACATCCACAATTCCAAATACAACCAAAATACATAATAAGTTTCAATACAGCGAAAGTCTTTTAAATAAATAACAAAAATGTCTTGATCGGAGCGATCACCCGCCTAGGATCTCAACCTTGATAAAACTGTTAAAAACTCCATCTGCCTTCATCGTCGTTTCTAGCCTTCACGTAACGGGAGTTTATCTGTTGTGTCGTATGAGACGGATGACACCAGCCAACCATGCAAGGAATAAAACCCGGTTGGTTAGTCTAATGAAAGACTATGCAAGGGTAAAACAGAAAGGTTCTAAGGTAGGCGTATTAGGTTAGACCCATCGCTTCTCGAATGAAAGCCGATGACGATAGTAAACCTCAATACCTCTACAGAATGACTCAAAGTAGAATGATCAAGAGAAGACTCCTAAAGATCGAGTCTAAAGGAAACATATGAAGAGAAGACTCCAAGAGATTGAGTCTTATCGGAAAGTATGACAAGTGTTCGGGAACATTAAAGTTTCACACAAGCGTTTAAAAAAGACTTGCCCATTTGGGTCCACGACCTACCTCACCGCGTAATGCGAATTCAGATTTGGAAGGAGGACTTACTTTAGTCGAAGTCCAGACGAGTTTCCAAGTTGTACTTCTCGCCCAAGGTTCATTAATTATGTGCATAGCGGCACTTATCTTATTTTAGTGACAAAGCGTACATTCACGTTATAAGCTTTTATATATCATCTCATCGCGAGAGATATTGAAGGGAATAAATCCCGAGAATCGGCACCAGTTGTGTGCACCTACCCTGAGTAAGGGCAAGGTCATGACCAGAGAGAGTACTAGGGAAAAATCCTCCTAGCACCGATTATAAAGAAACAACTAGACCTCGCAAGATACATAGCGTTCCTACGAATGCTCGTTCTAACTAAACAGTTAAACCCACATAATAATCCACAACAATGCCATCATGGCAACAGTATATATATATATATCTATAATAGCGTTGTTTCTAGCAGTATATACAACCTATTATAATATCTCTTTTAATCGTATCAAATACGTTTATCAAAACTGTTCCCAACGAAAACAATATTCATCCCATTTTATTAACAATTAAAGCAATTGATAATTAATAGAAATATGGAATGATAAGCAAGACCGAACCGCCACTTGCCTTAGGTTAGACGAACGATTGAGGAAGACGGGTTTCTGGGTCCAGAACGGGAACAGAACTCAGATTACAGATTCCTATGGAACGACCCATAACGAAACCCTAAGTTAGATTCGACATTTAAAATGATGAATCAAAGAATGAATGAACCAAATCGAAGGAACGAAGGCCCCGACCGAGACCGACAAGCCCAAAGCCACGATCGCGATTGCCCAGGCAATCCGCGGTCGCGGCAGGGATTCCGCGGTCACGGCCGTCGAGGACAAGGCCACCGCGGGTGTCATGACAACGGCCGTGGATGCGGCCGACCTTGTCACTGCCGCGGTCGCGGTAGTTCATGTCCGCAGTCGCGGACATGAACTCCGACGACTCGAAAGGGAGAAATCTCACTGGGGCGACGCGACGGGGCTCGATTCGGATGGGGCTCGACTCCTGGGCACCTTGAACCTCCAATGCAGCACCTTGAGAGCACCACCACCTCCAACAAGAGCTCCGGCGACAGCTTGAAGATTTTCGGCGAGAGCTTCGACCTCCGGTGAGCACGAAAATGAGAGAGAATCTGATAGGGAGAGAGTGATTTCGGTGTGCCCTTCAACCCTCAATCCGACCCCCTTTTATAGCCAAAGGAAGGAGCTCTCCCAGCCCAGATCAATGACCATCCAGAAGATCGACGGTGGCGTGAACGGCGAGGAGTCAGATGACGCGACGTTGGCGTGTTGGAGTTTTCCGCGGTCGCGGAACTTTATCCGCGGTCGCGGAAAATTCTTGTGCCCAGCCCTTCTGAAAGCCACATTTCCGCGGTCGCGGAAATGCTGTCCCTGTCGCAGAAATGCATTTTCCGCGTCTGTTTGCCCGGGGAAAGGTTTGGCGTGGGTTTAAACCCCGGATTAAATATATTTGTACCCACACAAATATTCTACACCACGAAAAATACGTCGAATGTATTTTATATCACTCAGGGGATTTTACAGAGATCAATCTTGATTCAGAAATCCAAACTTCTCTGAAAATGATCCGACTACTGTACGAGGGTTGAGTAAATTACCCAAATACCCTTACTAAAAATGAGGGGTATTACACTCCTCGCCTGAGGGTTTATTAATTATGTGCATAACCGCACTTATCTTATTTACTTCCAAAACGCACATTAACATTGAAGCTTTTAATACAATCTCGAATAACTATGAGAACAACACAGGGTGACATTACGTCCAACCCAATTGCACTAGCAAGGTGCTTAAACACCTCTTATTCTTAACGGGTGGATAAGAAGCAATGGTCATGACCTTAAAAATATTAGAGAATTATTCCGACTAATACCGAGTTATAAATAAATGACTAATCCTCGTAGGGAATTAGTGTTCCTACGAATACTCGTCCTAATCTAGCATTTAAGTTCACATTTAAATCCACACCAAAACTCATTACAGTAATATCATACCAAACTATATAATAGCGTTGTTTCTAGAAATATATACAACCTATTATAAAGTCATATTTTAACACATCATTTAATTAAATCTGTTCCCAAACAAAAAACAACAACTTATATCCCATTTTAATTAACAATCAATCAATTGATAATCAAGGGAAACATGGAATAATGAGCAAGAGCGAACCGCCACTTGCCTTAATCTAGACGAATCAAAGATGTCGGGTTCCGGGATCTGGAAACTGGAATCTGTATACGGATTCCTACGACGACGTCAAGACAAAAGACGGAACCCTAAGTTAGATACAATACAGACGAAACGATACAAACGAAAACGATACGAATCGAATGGGATAAAACCTGAGTCGTGACCGTGGCTGTCCAAGCCACGATCGCGCTTGCCAGGGAAAGCCGCGGTCGCGGTTTGGGCTTCCGCGGTCGCGGAAATCATCCCTGCGATCGCGGATTCGCCTTTCGCCGCGACTCTCCTCCGGCTTCGAGGCTTACCGACGACGCAAATGACCTCCTTGGCTTCGAACGAGGGCTCACCACCACCACCACTAGCTTCCAAGACAACTCCGGCGACACCACCACTTCCGACGACACTCCGACGAGCTCAAGAAACTCCGGCGAGCTTGAAAACGAGAGAAAGAGGGAGATTGAGGCTGTTGGATGAAGATCTCCTCCGTTGAAGACCCCTATTTATAGGGTGGGAAGGAGCTTAACGCCGGCCACACGAACCAATCGAGCTCCCTCCATCGGCGAAACGCCGAAATCCAAATCGGCGAAAACGCGAAAGGAAATAAAGACGACGATGAACAGTTTTCCGCGATCGCGGAAATGCCGCGAACGCGTCCTTTGGCCTCTGGTCGCGGATTTCGTTCAAAGCGTGCTAAATCTTTATTTTTTTGCACTCTTAAAAATATTTTACGACCCAAAAATGCAATAACGTATATTATTACATTCAAAAGATTAATACAGAGATTATAGAGGTTACAGAAATTGCCCATTATGTCTTTCATACAAAACGACAGTTCGGGACTTTTGAGGGTTATTACAACATTATTACCGAAAAATACCTTCGTTCCACGGACCTTTTCTCTTACAAATCCAAGCCTAAACAATCTTGGCAATTTTCTAGACTTTTACATCTCCACAAGTTGTTTCATAGTGGCATCTGCTGGGAACTTGAAAATGGACAAACTATCAAGTTCTGGACTAACAAGTGGCTTCCTCAAGGTACTTTGTTTCCCTACTATAATCGTTCCACTCCAATTAATATAACAGTTTCTTCTTTCATTACAACTTCCGATCAATGGAATGTTTCTCAACTTCATTAATTTTTACCACAGTTTTTAATTGACCATATTCTTAAGATCCATATTCCTTCTTTCCCCTTGGAAGATCGTATTATTTACACATGAATTCGGACGGTAACTTCACGGTTAAATCGAATCGAGCTTTTTTTCGTAACCATGTCGTGCAACCTACTTCCACTTCTTTAGCCTGGCTTTGGAAGCTTCAAATTCCATCAAAAATCAAAAACTTCATTTGGAAATCTATGGTAGATGCTTTACCAACTACTGAGCGACTTAATCGACATTTTTCTAAAGTACCTTCTTCTTGCAGCCTTTGCTCCCACCACAATGAAGATTTGAATCATTTATTTTTTATTTGTCCATTCACTCAACAAATGATCTCTAAACTGGAAAATAAATTGCAGGTCTCTTTTTCTCTTCAATTCACACAAGACTTCATTTTTAACTTTGAGTACTTCAGACATTCTAATGTCCATATCATACCTCTTTTTTTCCTCTGGTGGTCTCTCTGGAACCATCGTAACAATATCATTGTACACGACCATACTCATACCTTGAACAATTGTCCAGCGCAAAGAGCACTTCTGGACTTACAAGACTGGAATATTTCTAATACACAAATCAGTCCAGCACCTATAAAACGTAACTGTCTCCGTCTCACACATCGAATTTGGAAGAGACCTCATTCGAGTTGGATTAAACTTAACTTTGATGGTTCTACAAAACAGGATGGCTCCTCTCACTTGGGGTTCCTTCTCTGGGACCACAATGGCCATATCTTCGATTTTCACCGTGAGCAGATTCCTTCTACTTCTGTTCTCCAAACGGAGGCCCTCGCAGCTCTTTCTGGTATTCAATATGCAGCCCAACGGCAAATTAAACATTTACTTATTAAAGGCGACAATCTTGTTGTTATTAATTCTATTAGGGTCATCTGGAAAGTCCCCTGGGAAATTCACAGTGTTATTAATGATATTATTGCTTTACTTTTTTCGTTCACTTCCTTTCAGGTTCATCACTGCTTTCGGAAGGCCAATCGTGCTGCGGATTTTCTCGCTACTCATCCTCTTCCTTCTCATGCTCTTCAAGCTTTCAGACGTTTTCTTTCTCCTTTTAGTTCTTCCACTACTGCGACTCAGCTTCCTTACAGTAGATATAAGTTCATCAATTTGAACTCTACATTTGATAATTTCAGTACTCTTTTTATAAAGATCATCCATTCGAATGATTTAGGATAGCCTTCTGTTTGTAAGGGTTCTAATGTTTGCCATTATCAAAAAAAAAAATTAAACGTTGGTGTCACTTGGAGTTACTACGCACCTATCATCAGTGGCGGAGCCAACGACAGACTGAGGTGAGGCCCACTTACAGCTGTAGCCCCCAGTGGGATTTTTTTAAAAAAATCTTGATTTTATGGATTTTTTCAGACATTTTTTTAATTTTTTTTCTTAAAAAGTTTTTAAAAGTTTTCAAAATAATATATATATTTTCTAGTTTTTTTAATATACTTTTTATATAGGATTTGTTATGCATAATCCTAAAAAGTACAAATGAAACACAACTTATCCAAATTTGCACACAAATTATTTAATAAAAATGTAATACTTTCTCTATATTTATCCTTATTTGTGTTAATTTTTTCTAAATTTAGGGTTTATAGATTTGTAAATTTTAAAATCAATTTTTATACAAATTTGTCGAAATTACATATTGAAAGTAGTAACTAACGATGAAATTTGTTTTATATTGTGTAAATTTTTTTATCAATTTTAAATAAATATATTTTGGGGTTCGAATATAGTGTTTGTTGTTTGAAATTAGGGTTGTCTATGTAAGGTAGACATTAAACTTAAATAGATGATAGAGTTTGAAATTAAAATTTTATTTTAAATAAAGGTACATTTTTATTCTTCAGGATTTTAGCCCCTAGTGGACTAAAATCTTGCGTTCGCCCTTGGACGGAGCCACAGAAAATGTTAAGGCACTGCAACTCCTGCTTTTGGTTTAAGATAGATATAGTGTATATGTACATAAAAGTTTTAATATAAATCACAAAACTCAGCTGACAACTGGTGTAGTTGGCATTAGATGTGTTGTTATGCCTCCCATTTCCCACCCACATGTGATCGATTCTTACCAAGAAAAAAGGCCTAATTCAATAAAAGTTGTTGCTTTTATTAATGGAAACAAAAAGCATATAATAGCTAGATTTTTGTAGAATTAATTAACTTTAGATAACATAAATAGACGTAACAAAATGAAGATATTAAATTTATATATTAATTTGTTTGCTAGGTTTTAAATTTGAAGAATATCACATAAAATAAGTTAAAATATTTTTTTAAAACTAATAAAAATTGTATTTAACTGATTTTTTTCCCAAGTATACATAATTAGTAAACTAGAATGATAATATTAATTATAATGATTTTTAATTATAATCTAAGTTTAATAATATTGTGCAAGTGTTATATATCAAACTTTAAGTTAAGAAAAAGTATCAACTTTAAAAATTAATTATATCATTAGGAGATTAATGTATCATTCTCTCTAGTGCACAAGGCCAATAATAAATTATTGACACAATCTGTCCATTCCATTGGATGATTCAAGGTTTTAGCTCATCTACCTTTTTGATAAAAAGGCTTGTCTGGATGACTTCACCCTATTTGTCGGGCTATCGATGACTCCACACACCTGCTGATAGTTTCTCTAACAAAATGTGAAATTCAACCCCAAAATTTATTAGATATTCAACCCCATTTTGAATTTTTTTTGGTTTCGCCACTACTTATCATCAATAGTTTGTGACTGTTTTTGTAAAGCATCTGAACATAGGTGAATTTCACAACAAGAGCAATTCTAATACAAATCAATCAACAGGAGTAGAAAACTCTAGGTTCACAAGGGAGACAATGAGAGAAGATTTGAGATATTTTCATTGTGAAAATTCTGTTACAACTAGCTAACAAACTAGACTAAGCAACACTACATATACAAGCTACTCTATTAACTAATACATCTGACTAGGAGCCACCTAGGTGACTTAAATACCACACATATGGTCCATATATCCCCCTCAAGCTAGGCAGAGTGAGGAAAGACAAGGCCTAGATTGCACGTAACATAGAAGTGTTGGTGAGCCCCCAATGGTTTAGTCAAGATGTCTGCAAGTTGCACCTTGGAGAAAACATGAACCGTCGTAAGGAACCCAACTTAAACCATGTCGCGAACAAAATGGAAGTCAATCCGCAAATGTTTAGTCCGCTCGTGAAATACGGGATTAACAGCAAGGTGTTGAGAAGTCTTATTGTCACAACGAAGAGGAATTGGAAGGAAAACATAAACACCAAAATCAGATAAAAGTCCCTCCAACCAAACAAAACTCGCTCAAAGTAGCGGACATACTGCAATATTCACTCTCAGCGGAAGACTTGAATGCATACTTTTGTTTCATAGTTTTCCATGAAACCATGGACCGGCCTAGAAAAGAACAATAGCTCATCAAATATCGACACGTAAAGGTACAACTGCCCTAATTAGCGTCGCAATAAGCAGGGAGCAAGAGATTAGAAAAAGAAGAAGAGGGATAAATAAGGGAACACTTGATAATCCCTTTCATAAAGCAAAGTAAGAACAAGGCGACTTGCATATGTTGAACCCGAGGAGAAGCCATAAATTGAGCTGATGAACCACATAAGAAATATTTGATTGAGACAGAGTAAGGTACAAAAGACGACCAATGAGTTGGCGATATGACTTAGAATTATCTAGGACATCACCACTATCTAGTTTTAAATGTAAACCTCTCTGCATATGAAATGAAGTGGCCTTAGAGTGCAACAAACCTGCTTCAATTAAGAGATCCAACATATACTTTCGCTGGTCGAGTCGAACACCATCAGAAGAACGACTAATCTGAAGGCCTAAAAAGTAATGAGACAATCCCAAGTCTTTAATGGTAAAGGAACGATCAAGAGAAGCCTTGGTAGAAGCAATTTCAGCAAAATTGTCATCGGTTAAACTCATGTCATCAATGTAGACAAGCGCCACAATAATCTTGTGTGGACTACTTGAACTCTAAGAGGAGCAAGTGCTTGGTAAGCTCAACATTCCATTGGCGACTTGCTTTCTTAAGGCCATAAAGAGATCGTTTGAGTCGACAAACTAGTCCAGGAACAACCTTTGAGTAGCGAAGAGGCGATTGCATATACACTTCTTCATCAAGATAGCCGTGAAGGAATGCGTTATTAATATCAAGTTGATGCAAAGGCCAATCATCTACAGCCGCTAGACTTGAGCAAACGTGGGCTGGCCCGCCCAACAAAAAATCACGGGCTTGAACAAGGGTAAGATCCCTAGCGGGCCGTTTGGCCCGACCTGGACGGGTAAGAGGGTCGGGTAAGGGCAAAGGAACAAGCCGTAACAGGCCTATCGGCTCGCCCTGGCCCGGATTTATTTACTATATATATACATATAAAATTCTAGTTTACTTTTATATGATTGTATCACAAATTCAATGTGTTTTGTTTTCAGATCTACTTTTTGCCTCTTAATATAATATCTTATTTGTTTTTTGCCTCTAATATATGCGAATTTTTTAGTTTATTACGTCTATCATTGAGTGTTGAATTCGAGTAATCTTTTAGTCCTTACATACTTGTGGAATTAGAGTTGAATGAACATGTGTACTTGGTTTAATGGTTTTTTATAAAGCAGCTTGTTGTTGTGGGTGTTTTTAATTTTTGCATAAACATTTAAAAAGTCCTTTTAAAAGAAACAAATACATAAAACGGGCACCCCGTGGGCCGGCCTGACCTGGACACCCTGGCGGGTACAGACATGTTTAACAACCCGAATAGCGAGCCTGGCCTGGCCCATATAAACGGGTTGAAAAAACAATTATAGCCTGACCCGGACCTGTGTTTGATCAGTTCTAGCAGCCGCCAAGGCCAAGAGAACTCGAACTGTTGTAAATCCGGCCACCGGGGAGAAGGTGTGTTTGTAATCCTTATCTCTGACTTGATTAAAATCTATGGCAACCAAGCGAGCCTTCAGGCGTTCAACCTCACCATTATGCCGAAATTTGACCTTATAGATCCACTTTGAGCCAATAGCTTTCTTTCTCGGAGACAAGTGAGTGAGTTGTCAAATTGTTATGTTCAAGAGCCTCTAATTCCTTCTTCATGGCTTGGACCCAAGCATGATCATGTTTAGCATGCTCAAAACATGTAGGTTCATAAACTTGAAATACATTGATCAAGGAATGAATATAATCAGATGAATGATCTTTAAGATCTGCCATATTGGCCACATGAAAGGCCTGAGAGAAAAAATCAAAAGAATTCTCTGCATGTGCAATAGGCTACTTAGTAGGAATTGTGGGGCAAACAAAGTCTTGTAGTCTAGCAGGAGGGTGAGAAACCCTATGAGATCTGCGTGGGGCTGGTGGGAGGCACAGTGGGAAGAGAAACAATACGAAAAGGATGTGAAGCCTATTGTGATAGTGGAATTAGGGAAACTTAATGGTTGAAATTCAGAGTATGAGTAGGCGACACAAGAGGTAATGATGGTTGCAAAAAAGGGAGAAGGAATGGTAGAAGAGGATTTAAAAGGAAGGACATGTTCCCGAAAAAGAACATGTCTGGTAACAAAGGTTTTCTTAGAGTCAAGATCATACAGTTTGTATGCCTTGTGATTAGGTGGATAACCCAAGAAAATGCATTTCTTGGCAATAGTATCAAACTTAGAACGAGAGGACTTAGGAATTAATTCATAACAGAGACAACCCATTACCTTCAAATGATCACAAGATGGGGTTTATTTGTGCAAATTTTCAAATGCAGTGGACGAATGAAGAACATAAGATGGAACAATGTTGATGAGGTATGTGGAAGTAAGAATGCATTGCCCTCATAGCCAAATCGGTAAACCCGCGCGCATGAATAAGAAGAACACGAACCATTTCAACGAGGTTGCTATGCTTTCTTTCAACCCGGCCGTTCTGTTGTGGAACCCCAAGTATAGATCGTTGATGCATAATTCATTTCTTAGAAAGAAAGTCAGTAACTGATCGTTGCACAAATTTAGTGTCTTTAATAGTAGGAAGATGCTTGATCAAGACACCAAACTGAGTATCGACATACAAAATAAACTTCATCAAAATACCCGTAACTTGCTCCTTCGAATTATGAAGAAATATCCATGTAGCACGGGAGTAATCAACCACTATAGTGAGAAAAAAACGAGAACCATAGTGAGATGGAGTCCTATATGGTCCCCAAAGATCTGTGTGCATTCAAAATTTCTCGAAGCTATAGAAGAACTTCTAATAAAAGGTAACTTGTGATGTTTCGCAAGAATGCAAACTTCACAATCAAGAGTATGCATATCAATGTTAGTACAAACAGATAAATGTTTCGCAAGAATGCAAACTTCACAATCAAGAGTGCACCAGGTTCTGCCAAACCTCCATGAATGCTTCCAAAAAATAACTTGTAACAACCTCCTTCTTTCTTCCCAGTGGCAAGGATTTATCTAGGTAACGGATACCTTATCAGCATGGACTCTAGATAGACCTTGATCACACATTTGAGATGCTAACTGGAGGAAGGCTAGTGAGTTTTAGTACCTGGCTTGGTATAGGAGACGATTATATAGCTTTTGGGATCGTCTATACTTGCTCAATGTCTTGTTTGAATGCTTGAAAGTATATGTTAACTTACTAAACATGCTTTTAGTGAAATAATCGACACTAGAAGGTTCGATGCCCTACTAATGAAATAAAGGGCGAGTGTACTCGTTCAAGGTAATTTGATAGATAAGTAAATCTTTCAATCTTAGCTTTTCTAAGTATATGTTTTTCGTATGGAAAACTGACTTGAGCGTCGGAGTTGCAAGCCCGGGGAAACCCTCGAGTCTTTTTCAGGTTTAAAGCAAGCTAGAGGGGAGGCATTCCGGCAACGACGAGAGCCAATTGACATGAGAGTGGACTTTATGGAATTAAGAAAGAAGAACACCGGATTAGTGGCATGTTGGGCACTAATTAATTGACATAGTTGAACCGGAATTCAACAGTCTTGGTCCTTTCCACCATCAGGATAGCCCACCAATGTGAAGCAAGTCTCCTTAACATGACCAGTTTCATGACAGTAATCACACTTTCTGTCAAACTTAGCCTTTTTGATGTCCCTTTTGTCATATCTAGAACTTCCTTCAGTCCCAAACTGAGATGAATTTCCATAACCTTAATGATTCTCAGATTACTGCCTATTTCCATAGTAGGAGGTTCTGTTTACTGCTAGCACATCATGTGGAGTAGAAGAAATTCATGGTTATCCCTTTTTGTCTTTTAACTTGAAGAACCATATGAAATGCCTTGTTGATCGTAGGCAGAGGATCCTAAGAGAGAATACTGCTTCTCAGATGTTCATATGTGTTAGATAATCCCATGAGAAACTACATCATTTTGTGATGAGTCGTTTAAACAAGACATTGTTACAATGATCTATGGCTCCACAGTTACACAACGAAAGTCCATCAATAGCTTGCAATCCTTCCCACACTTCTTTCATTTTAATGTAATAAGCTACCACCGACATGTTCTCTTGCTTGATGTTAACCAGTTCTTTCTACAACTGAAACACT
Source organism: Rheum nobile (assembly GCA_027886185.1). Classification (NCBI taxonomy): domain Eukaryota; kingdom Viridiplantae; phylum Streptophyta; class Magnoliopsida; order Caryophyllales; family Polygonaceae; genus Rheum; species Rheum nobile. Next base: position 733,699 of record WOAB01000685.1, on the reverse strand, counting down.
AGTGGAGCATTTGACTCAAGAAATTTTTCAATGATCTCATCCCAGAGTTCCTTAGCAGATCTAACATGTAAATAATTATCAGCGGTCTCGCTCACCATCGAATCAATGAGCCAGCTTATCACTATAAAGTCACACCTCTCCCAGCGATCGAAATCTTCAGAATTTTATCAAGTTTAACACATAAGCCAGTGATAAAACCTAATTTCGTCTTAGATCCTAGTGCCATGGTGCCATTACAACTCCAACAATGATAATTGGATCCATTAAAGTGCGTAGAAACTAGTTATGTTCCCGGATGGTCAGAATTTGAAAGAAAAAGAGGATTAGAATAACTACCTCCTTGTGTTCCTTGATCACCTTGGATTCTTCTACCTTGAACTCGTTCCTTTGTAGGTGCAAGATCTTGATCGATTATCTTTACTGTTCACAAATTTGATTGTCCAATCAACTAGACAACCTCAGAATCACGACCTTGTCTCATATACTTCTTTGAAACTCACAAAATTGCTTAATTATGTGCATCGCTTTGTAGATCGAGCAAAATCTATGAAGAATTTGACAAAAAACTCATGAACATCGTCGTCAACAAAAGCAAACTTCGATTCACAATAACCAGCTATCGACTGACACAAATCAGGATCGCAACATCGTGTGCTTTGATATCATATAAAGACTCTAAACAGAGATGAATTGCACAATAAGAGCAATTCTGATACGAATCAATCAACAGGAGTAGAAAACCCTAGGTTCACAATGGAGACAACAAGAAAAGATTTGAGATATTTTCATTGTGAAAATTTTGTTACAACTAGCTAACAAACTAGACTATGCAACACTATATATACAAGCTACTCTGCTAACTAAAACTTCTGACTAGGCGTCACGTAGGTGACTTAAATACCACCCATTTGATGCATAGTTTTGAAATATTACAAAGCTCGTGTCACCGAACCACTAACACAAAGTTCGTGTTTTTACATGAAGTTTTTGCTAAATTAAACAAGAGTCTTTTTTCATGGAAAACCTAAAGAAGCCAAAATGGAGTTCATGTTTTTGAAATGGAGTCACAGATCTTTGTTTGATATATATACATATATTTATTTATGTATTTTCTTTATTCTTACATTCTTGATTAATAGAAGCAAGTAGAATGTCTTGACTTATATATGAGTTTTACGGGTTCACAATCACAATTAGTCAAGATGATCATACTCTTTTTAATCCATGAACAAAAAGTAATGGAGATGGAGTTGTATTTAGCTATGTCAATATGAACAAAACTATTTTTATTTTATTCAATTCTTGTCTGCTTTGAAAAGCTGAGATGGATTTCTAGGAATTGATGGATACAAATTAGTGTTAAGAGATCCAAGAAACTCCTTACTTTCATGCAGCAAAAGAGAAAGAAAGAGATCAACTTTAAGGAAGATGGTGTGGCACTACAAAGACTAAAGACTGTAAAAGTTATTTAGGTTGTGGAAACTTTGTCTCATGCTCAAATCTTTTCAATATTAAAACTTTAATCTCTCTTTTTTTTTCTCAATAGAGTTGGAGAGTTGAAGCTTGTCCTCTGTGGTGGGCCAACAAGATACTACTACTAATAGTGCAATCAAAGTGTGTTGGAATATAATTGTCCTAGTATATAAGTGTGATGGGTTACTCCTTCTATTGTCAATTAGTTTTAGGATGGAACCTCATTGGGCTTGTGTACTGGGTTTATCTGCATATATGCGCTCGTGTCCACACGACCCCCAGTCTATAGGTCCACGGACCCGCAGTCGATGTGGGACAATTATATTCCAACAAAGTGTAAAGATGAATTCCCTTTCAAAGTGTTTGAATACTTACTTTTTGGTTAACTGATACAACATAGAAGTAAGAAAATAATGTGAAAGGAAAAGAAGAAAACTTGCATAGGAGTACTATTATAATTTCAGTGTGTTTTTGGAAGTTCGTGGCTCGGTAGACTGGGGAGATAACCTTGTACGAGCGTATAATAGCATATAAGCTATACATAAATTCAGTGTGGTTCTATAAAATTAATTGGCGCGCAATAGGAGGGGTAGTCCATCAACCTTATATATTAAGCATTGATATGCACCTACTCCGATGTGGGATGGACTTTACATTTCAACACGCCCTCGTAAGTGCAATAGGCTTGGTTTGGTTGAAGAGAAGTATCCCACCAACCTTATATAATAGGTTTAGTTATGTTCCAACGTTTGATGTTCCAACTTCCAGCTTCCAATATAAGGTGGGTGAAGCACCTACACATAGGCTTAAGTTTTTAATTTAGAAGGTGGATCCCAACCTTATATATGTAAAAATGATTATTCTTTATATCGCACTCAGCCTATCGACCCACGAACTTTCACATGGTATTAGAGCATATTCGGTCTTGATCGGGTCCGTTTCTTGGGTTGATTGGGTATGACTATAAAGAGATTGTGATGCCCCCAATACCCGTTTGTCCAAGTATCAATTGGACTAGGCTTGTTGCACTTCTGAGAATGCGTTAGATTATATAAGTCCTTCCCGCATTGGAATCGATAGATCAATATCAATGTCTAGTATATAAGATTTTTATATTACTCCTCTTATTGCTAATTGATTTTATGATGAAATTGTACATTCTTATATATTTGGTTTGTGCATTATGCACATGTGCGTTTATACATGCACGACCCTCAGTCTACCTATGACAAACAGACTTTAATACTTTTCCTTTTTCTTTTCTTTTGTACTACTCCCTCTGTCCCCGAAAGTTTGTCCCATGGGGGAGGGGCACATTTGTCGATGCACATTTTATATCGTTAATATCTCTAATTACATATTAATAAAAATTATAATTTTTTGATATTATCAAAGTACTCGTTGAGACGAATCAAACAAGACCCCACGTGACTATGTTTTTTCTTATATATTGAAAGAAATTTTAAAAATTCTCTTTAACTGTGAATAGTATCAAGATTGATCATGGGACAAACGTTTAGGGACTGAAAGAGTATATTGAATTGTATTCCTCTCCGTTTTACAATACGTAATCATTGTACGATCTATACTGTATTCATATATTCTGAAGCGGCTCAGCTTTACTTGGCTTTTTTCTTTCCATTAAAGTTGCTATCTTTGATCCTTTTTTGATTTGTCATTGGCATTTTCTATTAAGCATGCTTTCGTCTCTCCATGACATGTTATTGTGAAATCAGTTTTATTGTGAAAAGTTGAATTCAAACAATCCAAACACAACTGATGAATTGAATAGTTTGAGGTGAATTCAGGATCTAGAAGCTTTTCTTGTAAGAAAAACTTCTTCACCATTCAAGAAATTCGACCAAACTCAGATATAATAAGTAGTATTACAAGTTTGTTTTGTGTTTATTAGAGATAGGTTTAATCTTATGTCTATGTTGCATTTGCATTATATTTTTCTGTAATTGGTTGTAAGGTATTCTGATTTTGCGGTACAACGTTCATAATGATCCTTAATCATTCATCAAAATTTTGTAAAAAGCTATGTTAAAAATTTGCATTAAAGCAACTCCAAACTAGCAAAGTAGAGTGTCCATGAACAATGATTCAGCTTCTAATGCCTCAGTAATCAGCATTCAGAAGGCTGCAAATACTAAGAATTTACCCTTTACTTGTACTAATTGAAGATAATCTTCTACTTTATTAGGTTATTGTGAAAATGAATAAATTAGCTAACTGCACTATTTCATGGTCAAATCTAATGGCTGAAAGTAGGAAAATGTTTCTCCTACCCTACCCTTAGGGTTAGAGCTGTCAATCGGGTCGGTCAAGTCGGGTTCGGTTCGGTTATTTCGGGTTCAGGTTAAGAACGGGTCGGATCATTTCGGATAATAGGTCAAGCCGGTCGGGTCATTACAGGTCAGCGGGCGGTTCGGGTTAACCAACGGGTCAAGAGCGTCATTTTTTAAATATTTTGTTCACTATTTAAATATTATTAAATAGTTATAAACTAATTTAAATATGTCAAAATAATTTGAAATGAATTAAAATATTAATAATATTATTAATTATTTTAATGTAATTGATATTAGTAGACCAAAATCATTTTTTATTTTTACTTTTATTTTTTATTATATTAATTTATAAATTTCTACATTATAAAAAATTATATAAGTACAACAATGTTCTTTTTTTTTAGGATATTAAGCATGTTATCATTATTTATATGTCATTTATCATATATACTTTATTAATACTCTACATTTATTCGTTAATCGGGTCGGATTCGGGTTGATCGGGTTCGGTCTCGGTAAATTCGGGTTCGGTAACTTCGGGTTATCAAAAATTTCGATTAGGTCGGGTCGGGTCCAAAAGCGGGTCGGTCAGGTCGGTAAAACGGGTTCGTTAATTTTTTGACAGCTCTACTTAGGGTAGACTACCTTCATGAGTCATTTGCCTAGTATACTATTTGTGCTGAAATGGCATATGATGAGATGACAAACTTTATGGGAATATAGTATTAATTTTATTTATATTTACGAGATAGTGGTAATAATTACAACTGCTACATAATAATTAATATCTAATGCTTTTTGGTATGGGAAATTATCAATAAAATTTATTTGAGTTTATGTTTAAGACAGAAGAGAGGTTGGGTGTTGGTATATAATTGTCTCACATCTAAAGTTGGGACATAACTTACCTAGTATATAAGCTTGATGGACTACTCCTCTTATTGTCAATTGATTTTAGGGTGGAACCTAATTGGGCTTGTGTACTGGGCTTATCTGCGCATATGCGCTCGTATCCGCACGACCCCCAGTCTATGGGCCCACGGACTTTGACATGGTATCAGAGCGGGTTCGATCCTGGGTCCCTTTATTGGGTTGGTTGGGTTTGGCTATAAAGAGATTGAGATACCCACCCATACCCGTTTGTTCAAATGTCAATTGGGCCTGGCCAATTGCCCGCCCGTTGCACTTGCGGGGACGTGTTGGAATATAATTGTCCCACATCTAAAGTTGGGACATAACTTGTCTAGTATATAAGCTTGATGGGCTACTCCTCTTATTGCCAATTGATTTTAGGATGGAATTAACCTCATTGGGCTTGTGTATTGGATTTATCTGTGCATATGCGCTCGTGTCCACACGACCCCGAGCCTATGGGCCCACGGACTTTGACATTGGGTAAGCGGGAATTGAAGAACTACGAAGGGAGGAAGAGTGGAAATGAAGTTTATGGAGATGAATATGGGATATAAATTTATTTTTGTGTTCGCCCCAATTTATTTTTTGTGTGCAAGTGTTCTTTTTTTATTTTAAGAGTTTAATAATCTTAATTTATTTTTAATTTACTAATATGCAAGATGTTTTTTAGCTTTACATGTATATTATGAATATGTTTCTTTTATTAGTGGTGAGTGGTTTTTAATCTTATGTCTATAAAGATTAATAATCATCATATATATATGATGATGTTATATTTAAACAAAATTATATTAAGAGATAATTTCGATTTTGGTTACAAGTTAAAGATTCATTATAATTTTGATTTATTGTACATTTGAAGACGTGTCATTCTAATTAAAATAAATATTGCAAACGTAAATTGGTGTTATAAAATTACAGTCAAAATAATCATATGACTTTGATTCACCAAATACTCATATAAGTGTAGAAATACTTTTAATTTCCTAAGTTTGATAATAAATAAATTATGTAATCCATACTTCTAATTAAGTCATATTTTTATAAAAGAAACTAATGTAAGATAATATATATATGTATATAAATTAAATCACGTAATGTTTGAAATAACAAAAACACAACTTAGTGAATATCTTTTTTATCTTTGAACCATCTTAGTGAATGTCTTGAAGAACAACATAAGTTAACTTGTTCAGCTTTAAATGTACATCTTTATATAATATTAATATAAGATATATAACTAATGAGGATCTAAATACACTCCACCTTTTTTTTCTATTTCGCATACGCGTTGCATATTAGAACCAAACGGTACATGTACGCTCCAATACTTCCAAAAATATCCGCAAAGTATCTGAATGTACTAGTTAGGTACGCGCAATAGACGCGTATCTCTTTTCAAAATATATATATGAAATTTGTTACAAAAATAATATTTAAAAGAAATACTCTAAAAAAAATATTGGTACGCATCATATATATTTTTAAATCATTTCAACATAGAAAGATAATCTTAAATCTTTTCAAATAAATAATTCTTTTTTTTCTAAAAACACTTTTTAACTCAAGATATATAATAAAGATTTTTAAAAATATTAAATAAATAAATATTTAAAATAAACATTTTTAGAAAAAAGATGCATCTTAACTTGTCTATATTTAAAAAGAAAGAGGTGTAAGTATAAAAAACAACTTTTCAAATTTGAATATTATACAATATCGTATTATTCTATTTTTGTTATACTAAGTATAATGTAATCAATCTTCGATAATGAAGTTTGAATTACGTTACACATAGTGCAATCAATGATGGGTATGGACACCCGATGAGTTACAAACATTGTAGGGTATGGAAGTCATAGGGTTTTAATAGCCTGAAATCTCAAACTCTGCTTACCCTTGAGATTCTAAGATATGTGATTTAGGGTCCCTTGGGACTCCGAAACAAAGACAAAAGAGGGTATGGACGCCTTATAGTGCAAGCATTATAGGGTATGAATATCATAGGGGTTTGGTAACCCGAAATCCTACACTATACTGAGTATAACTCATATATCTTATATCATACTTAGATGTATTGGTAGATTATTATTATTATTTTTTGAATTATATAAGATATATATACTAATATGGTACTACACAACTTATATCTTAAGTAAGATTTTGTAACTACTTAAAATATACTTTACTGACAGATGGAGTACTGATTATTATGTCCACGAAAAACGTATATCGAATTTGTTAATATCTGCAATGACATACATCTTGTAAAATAAAATAAAAATCTTTATCAAGGTCATCAAGATCGATATTTCAAAATATCATTGTTGAGGAATCACAGAAATCAGTTTGTAAGATTACATCAACCTGGTATATTGCATGTTTGATCTATTAAATAAATATTTAAAAACTTTAATTGATTATAGATAATTAGGGATCACCAGAACTACAAAATAACTATTGTCAATTAGATTGATTGTGTTAGAATCATAGTCATTCTATTAACTTGAATAATTTCTTTGATATAAACACAACAAAATTAAAGTTATGATATTAATGTACTAAAATACATGTATATTATATGTAAAATGAGTACACATATCAAACATGTTTTGAAGATACTTTTAATAGTTAATATTTTATTATACATAGAAAGATGTTAATTTTATTTTATAAGCACATGTAGAATATGATTAATAATTCATATATAACTTTTATAACTTATCCTTTAGAAAATATAATAGCTTAAACTTATAATTATCGTGAAATGTTCATTTTACTTTTTGAGTCTAATGGATGATGGCAAATTATTCTGTCAAATTATACGAAAGCCAAAAAAAATTACAAAAAATTTATGGCTAATTTATAGATAGAACACACAATGAAATATAAATTAATTACCATCTTGAGAGAAATTAAGAGGAGCACTTATAATCCACCCTTTCAACTTCATGTAGACTATTAGTCTAGGAATAAGGAGCCTTTCTCTACTTTTTAGAAATAACATATAGTTAATTATTAAGAATATAAATTACAGCATTAAATTATTGAATAATGAAGTGGTAAAATTTAGCCCATGTGGCAAGAGGATAGTCTACCCTATGGGTAAGACTATCACTCCCCCTGAAAATACTGTGAATTCACCCCTTTTCAAGTTTGGGATGAAAAGGGTAATTATAACAAGATTGATTAATGTTTCTGTTTTTCTCAAAGAAAATGATTATAATAGAAAAAGAGATCCACTGGGTGAAGTTAAGTAGAATTACCTTGAAGTAAATCGGAAAATGTTTTAATTACCCAGAGGGTAGACTATCATGTGAGTTGAATGACTATTTAAATACACGATTACTTTTTGACGCATAGGCATTTTTGCCTTTTGGCGCATAGGGTTCACACGTAACGTGTGACTGTAATCCACACGTTACGTGTGACTCACTTCTACACGTTACGTGTGGATTACAGTCACACGTTATGTGTGATTTTCATATAATATAATTGTATTTGTAGTATTTAGGGTTTAGGGTATTTGTGTAGGTCATATTATTGTATATTTGTATTATTTATTTATGGTTTAATGTTAAGGTTTAGGGATTTTATATATATTATAATGTTACGTGTATGAACATTACATTATATTATTATGTAGTTGTTTATTTAAAATTAATAAAAAGAATGCCCCAAAATAATCAACATAAAAGATAGAATAGACTTGTTCATTACGTTGGATGACTACAACAACATTTAACTCACAATGCAAGAAATAATACAATTTTTTCATAAACTTAGAAAGCCTAGCACAAAATAAAAGATATCGCCTAGTTGCGTTTGAAGAAATTAGGATAGTCTCTGATAAAACTTCGCGGCATATCATGTCTCCCTACAAAGGGTAGTACGTAAACAACATTACACAAAAGATACGACATCAAGGCAGTTTACGATGTACATCATTATATAGATTGCGGTTATACCTACGCATCTTATCTAGATCTTGTAAAAGTTCTTGATTTTGCCTAACAAGATCTTGATTTTGCTTAACAAGATCTTGATTCTCCTTAACAAGATCTTGTTTTCCCTCCATTGTTGTCGAATAACCGCGTGTGCCCTGTCCTCATTCATTGAATCAATATACTTCCTATATAAACACCCCAGTCTTGGGCATCCCCAATACCTCATTCCGTAGTTCCACTGCAAATCCCAAGTACGGATAATGGCTTTCAAATTACACTCGCATTGTGGAGCACTTGATTTCCTACAAACCATTAATATGAAAAGGCCAATCACAGTTACTAAATCAAAAGAAACTGGAAGAAGAAGCTTACCCACAAATGAATCTTCAACCCCGCTTGTATTGGACTTGTTGCAACCCTAATGCCTCTTATATAGTGAAAATGAATGTGTTTGACAAGTAATATACAGTTGTATACAACTGTAGTATAAAATGACCCCAACCACTATCATTAAAGACCTCAACCACTAGCATTAATAACTTTTCAGCAATGTAACCCTAAACCCTAATTGTAAGTTCCTCTCCTCAATCTCAGAAATAATGTAACTCGCATACCCAAATTCAACCTTATTAATTAAAGATAAATAGTAAACCCTAAACCGCAGTTTAGTTAAAGATAAATAGTAACCCTAAACCCTAAACCGTACCCTATATACGCTAAACCCTAAACCCTAGTAAGCACACGTTACGTGTGAAACACGAGCACACGTAACGTGCCAAGCAACTCCAGACGTTACGTGTGGACAGGTTTGCCACGTAACGCGTGGTTCAGTCTGTTGCAAAACGCATTCAATAATCGTCTTGTCCCCACCTAACTGTAATAATGGCCCCATCTTCTTCCCCGGCTAACAACCCATTCGAACCCATTTCGAGCCTAAACCCTTATTTCAAACACTAACAAAATCTTATTTTGCACTCTCAATCTTTCTACAAAAAATGGACAATCTGAACAACAACGAGTATTGGAGCAACAATGGGGAAGATATTCCACTTTGGAACGAGGTAATTTCTATTAAGTAATCCTAAAGTTCTATTTTTTTCTTGTTTTGAAAATGTTTAAAGTTCTAAGCTTGATGGTTAGGGTTTAGTGAAGCTATTTTTGGGGTGATAATATATTTGTTGTTTAGGGTTTAGGGAAGCTATTTATGATATTTGTTGTTTGATCTTAAAATCTCATTTTATTGTTTTGGGTATTAGAAACAAAGATTGATCGTTGTTTAGGGCTTAGGGCTGTTACATTGAAGAACAGTTTCACACGTTATGTGTGAAGATTGTCCACACGTAACGTGTGAAACTGTTCAACACGTTACGTGTGGGTGTATTTCACACATAACGTGTGAAGCCATCACACACATAACGTGTGAAATCAATTCCAGAAACCAAGTTTCATTATGTAATATTGCACAGTTTGATAGTGCACTAGTTGATGACATGATTTCGTGTATGCAGACGAACTATCATTTATATGAAGGGTTAAACAATATCTCCCTCAATGATTGGAGCACTCCACAGAAGACATTTTCGGTTTGGAAAATGCCCCAAAAGACATTTCCGGTTTGGAACACTCCAGAAGCATCTTCATCTCACGCTACTCCACAGCTGTGCTTTCCATCCCTACACACACAACCTCAGTTCAGTGTACCACCTGAGGAGGATGTGTACGTCTCTGCCGATTATTCAAGGTTTTTCACAACTGATAAAATCTGGGAGTCTAGAGAAGAAGCCTTTTCGTGGGCGCAAGAGATGGCTAAGTCTAAAAACTTCTGCATCAAAAAGTGGAGGAATAAACCTTCCACCCCTCGGGCCCTTGGGGGGACTTGGTTACCGTGTGATAGGCATGGACAAAACGTGCCTAAAGGAGCTGACCAAGTGAGAGACATCACAAGGTCGAAGAAATGTGGGTGTCCCTTCATGTTGAGGCTGAAAGAAGGGCCGAAGGGATTGTGGAGGATCATTGTACAACATGGAACTCACAACCATGTCATTGCAGACAATTTGTATGGTAGTGCATTAGCTGGGCGACCAACCGCTGAAGAGAAGGAGATTATAAGGGTGATGACGGTCAATCATTGCAAGCCTCTGAAGATTCATACTACAATCCATTCGTCCCCTGGAAATGTAACCAAGATGAAGCAAGTGTACAACCTCATGCATGAGATACGAAAGAAGGGCATGGAAGGAAGAACAGTTGTATAGCAGTTCTTCTATGAGTGCAATGAGAAGGGGTACTTCATGGAGCATAGATTCAACAAGGACACCAACAAAATAACGGATATCTTCTTTGCAAGCCAGGATCAGTTTTGGTTGCTGAAGGCATTTCCGTACATTGTGCTGCTGGACTCTACATATGCAACTAACTGGTTAGTAACGTCCATATCTAATATACTCTTCATTTGTTCATGTCACGGTTAGGACGCCATTATATTTTACATATGATTATGTGTTCAACTACAATTTGCCCTTCCTTGAAATCGTCGGCATCACATCAGTTTGGAAAAACTACAATATTGTCGGGGTGTTTCTGGAGAAGGAGGACGAAGACAGTTACAAGTGGGTCATAGAGCAACTTGCTAAGATGTTTGCCAAGGTGCAACGAGCACCCACATGTGTGGTCACTGATCGGGAAAAGGCGTTGATGAACGCCTTAGAGAAACAGTTTCCAGCAGTAAAATTCCTCCTATGTAGGCGGCATGTGAGGAAGAATATTGAAGACTTCGGGAAGAAGGCCATGGACAAGTTTAGGGGCACAGCGTTTTCCAACGACTGCATGAAGCTCTTCAAGGAAACGACCATACAAGGGTACGAAGCATCACTCTCGAAGCTGAAGCGTGATTGGAGGAAAGCTCCAAAATGTCTTCAGTACTTACAAAAAAACTGGCTTGACCCTTACAAGGAAAGAATCGTCCCCGCATGGACAGATATAGTGTTCACGCTGGGTACTACCACCACTAACAGGTTTGTGCATCAACTGTTTATCTAAATTTAGCTAGTTATTTAGACTTGGTTAGACCTTTACAGTTTATCTAAATTTAGTTTGTGCATCATTGTTGTAATGCAGGGTTGAAGGGGCCCATTCCAGTCTGAAAAGCTTCTTCACAAGGAACGATGACAACCTTTGCACTGTGTTCGATCAATATGATACACGGTTGCGCGGTCATATTTATGAGATTCAGGGGGCACTGAATGAGAGCATAGGAAAGAGATATACGCTGCTAACAAACGCAGATCTGTTCTGCAAGCTGCACTTCAAGGTCTTTGCGGTTGCACTAGCTCGTTTGATTGAAGAATACAAGAAAGGAGAAGCTCCATTGTGGAGCACTATATGCAGATGCCAGATGAGGGTCAGAGACGGCTTGCTTTGCGTGCACGATTTGGCGCAAAATGTGAGGAACGAGACCCCAATTGAACCTAGCTCATTGCATCCGTTCTGGAGACAATTGACCTTGTCAAAAGTGAAGACACAAGAAGAGGAAGAAGCCTGCACACGCAACGTGAATAGATCGTTGCTTGAAGAATTTTCCCGAAGCGTCTTCCCCACATTGCCAGTTGAGGTTCAACAGAGAGCAGTCTCCACGCTTAGAAGTATAGCACATCTAGAGCAGACTACTCTGGAAGAGCCAGCCAAAGTCAGGCATAAGGGTCGGCCTCAAGGAGCTCTGAACTTTGCCACCAAAAGACAGCCGTCATCATGGGAGTACACTAACCAACAGATGGACGAAACACCTCCGAAAAAGCAAAAAGGAAGACCACCGAAGACGGGCCTACCCTTACCATGGGTGCCACGTCATTGATCAAGAACTCGTGGCGATATCGTGGCCAGATCCCCAAGTGTATGTTCCCACACATTGTAGGATGGTATGAGATAGAGCCTGATGGAAACTGCGGGTACAGAGCAATTGCGCATGGTCTGGGCTTAGGGGAAGATCAGTGGGCTTTTGTTCGACGTACCATGATCGCTACGTTGAGAAAAGAGTATGAGCTACTCGCGCCACTTTGGGTGTCTACGATGACACTTGAGGAAATGGAGGCGAAGCTTGATTGGTTTCCCTCGCCGAACAGGCCGGCCCCACCGGAGACGTGGTTGGAGCTCCCGGATATGGGATGTTTGGTGGCAACGGCATTCACATGTGTGTTCGTTATCGTCGGGGGTGGCGTGGGGACGACATACCTGCCTATAAAGGGGGCGACAAACGAAGCATTGACTGGCGAGTTTCTGAAGACGGTATGCATTTGCCATGTCGCGAAAGAGCAACATTTTATTGCGGTACGTTAATACAATCACATTTGTTTATACTATCTTGTGTTAAAGCATATGTATGATGCATTGATTTTGATGTAGATTGGGCTGGCCAAAACTTCGCCCTTGCCTCCTATTTACTCGGGGTGGCTGTATCATCATGACCCATGTGCGGGTGATTACGTAGATCAATGGCTATTAGACCGTTCGATGGAGTACGAACCAGACAAGGCCGAACCGAAGACAAAACGAAAGAAGAAGGTCGAAACAGTCGATTTATGTAATGAATGATATGTATGTATTATGATACAATGAGTTCGACATTTCTATTCGGACATTTATTTGGGTTTCCTTCGTCGTTTTTTTAGTGTGTATTCACAAACAATCCATAAAAAAACATTCAAATAGAAGTGATAGCAATCATTGTTGGCATAATCCAAACAACTTCAACAAAACATTCAAACTCAAGTCATAACATTCAAACTTCAACAAAAAAACACTCAAACTTCAACAAAACATTCTCATCCAAAGTCTAATGCTCAAATGACAAAGCAGCCAAGTTCAATGGTTCGAAAGGAAGGGATACATTTGCTCCAATGATTGCCGTAACGCCTCGGCTAGGTCTTCGCATTGGTCATCTCCATGGTGGTGATCGCGATATGGATCCAGCCGTCCGTAGCAACTATCGAGGCACTGCACGCAAGATAAGTGGATACGATTAATAAACAGATTGTACCAAAAAATAAACAAGATATAATTACATGATTACTTATCTGCTGCTGAGTGTAACGATCCTCTTGAGGGAGGATGAATGGATGTGTATGATGCAGGTACCACTGCATGTAATCATCGCTACACTCGTGGGATTGGCGGACTGGAGGACCCATGGCTTGTAGGCTAATGGAATGTTCATTGCGGGCATTCCATGCATGTAAGGATCTATCGTATTCCATCGTGTAACTGCTGATCTTCGTGCCCCTCCATGCCTTAATTGGAACAATCGGTGGTCTTGGACATTGTTGTGCATGCCCAAACTGCCTAGCTACTCGATCCGGCATGTAAGGCTCAGTGACCCACAAACAGGATATGACTCCATGGAATCGCGATGAAGCAAACATCCCATTGTTGAAGTCAATTGAGCCGTATGGCATCCACTCAACCTAAACAAAATTGAATTTCAAACAACTTATCATGCATATATATTTTAACATAGTAGATAAGGACCGTATATGCACTTACACTCTCAGCACGCATCTCATCCAGCTCCTCCCTATAATTTCTGGTCCGGTTGGGTTCATGAGACATGTCCCATTTTCTGGCGTATGGGATCGGTTGTTGGGGGTCCTAGTAAACACTCTGTGCAGGTCTAAACATGGGAAAATATTGATATATCCATGCCTACAAAACAATTACATATAAGTCATTTCCCAAATAACAAACATATAATATATCTATAACAAAAATTCATATATTTTTATTCAAGCCATTTCATACCTGAATCAGAGTGAAGCATGTGGACATGACCCGCGCATCCTTCCTTGTGCACTCGCCCAAGCTGCGGTACACGTGTGTAAGAACACCGGTACCCCATGCATAGTTCATGACTTTTGTGAGATCAGTCACGAACGGAGTGTAATACACGGGCAACCGATGTTGAGACTTGTCAGGAAAGAGGGCAGACCCCACCAAGTACAGCAAGAACCCAGCCGCCTGCTTCTTGTTAGTCAACACCTGGCAATGAGTCTTAAAATCTCCCGCATGCACGTTACCGGCGACGATAGCATCATCCTCCAGCTCAAAAAACTCATGCGCCTGCTCCATCAACGCCTTCTTCAAATCAGTGCGTGAGAGCTGCTCGTGCCATTTCTTCGGGGGACCCATGTCTTGCCCTTGTATTTGCAGCCCAAGGATCATCCACACATCATGGAGAGTTATAGTCATCTCTCCCCATGGCATGTGGAATGAGTTCGTTTTCGGTTGCCAACGCTCGACGAAGGCACCGATCAGCGTCTCATCCACATGCTCGTGCATGATGTCTGATAGATGACATAGCCCGGACGCAGACGCCATGCTACCCCACGCATCTTCCAACGTGCAACGCCATGAGCGTAACTGCTTCCCTCGCTGCTGGAACCTCAAGGGTGGCACCGTCTGTATATGAACATAATTAAGTAATCCTTCGGACTTATTCAAATCAAGATTAATAATTAAAAAAATACAGTTACATGTAACTTACAACGCGCTGGTAGAGGAGGTACGCCACGTGGTTCACAAAACTCTTTAGGAGTTCAGGGCTCTCCGGACCTCCAGGAACGCTCACCACCAGTTCAGGGTCGTATCTCACATTCTTCTTTGATCGAGGTGGTTTTGCCCGCGAAGAAGAGGCTTCCTGAGGCTCTTCGTCCCCGCCCGAAGCGTCATCTCTTGGGATCCAGGCATTGCTGGACTGGTCCTGAGTCCCCTGGTCCTGAGTCCCCCATGTATTTGCCTGATCCTACATTTATTAAATTGATCATATGCAATAAGAATTTGTAAACAAATGCATGTTATACTAAATGTACTTACCATCGACTGATGATAGGGAGCGTTCGGGTACAATCTCGGGTTCTCCCACGGGTTGTCTTGCTCATCAACCCCCTGATAATAATCCCTCGGGATACGATGAGGGCTCACGTGCGGCGGGAGTACCGGAGGACTAAAATTCCGCCCGTAGTAGTTATTCTGATCTATTGTATCAGAATAACCATGCAGCGGACTCCCCTGGTAGTCCCGGTAGTTGTGAAGAGGCTCAGACTCTGCCCTACCTCCATGAGAAGAAGGAACCGCCATCAAGCTTTGAACTCCTATCATTCCAGCGACCCCACTACTGCTACCGTCTCCAGTCTGGTATGCGCCACTACTGCTACCGGCTCCAGTCTGGTATGCGCCGGTCTCATCATCTCGATAGCAGACATTCCTCCGTTGCCTCCTAAACCTGTCGACCTCTTCACCAGTCCTATAGGACTGTTCACGTACAAGGTTGTGGCGTATCCGACGTTCAGTTATGTCCCCATGCTCCATCTGCGGTTACATATCAAGACATTTTATTACCCAAAAAATTTACAGCCAACAACTCGGTCAACAACTCGGCCGAGTTTTCGACCGAGTTGTTCACGGTGAACCAGAAGCCCAGATGCAGAGAATTCACACGTTACGTGTGAACTAACGTCACACGTAACGTGTGGTGCACATTCACACGTTACGTGTGAATATGCACATTTCAATTTGCCGGGGAGTCGCCAGCGGCACTCCGGCGACTCTCCGGCCGTCTTCTCCGACGAGCATTCACAATTCCGGCGAGTTTTTTTCATCAAAATATATATGCAATTCATCCAAAATTCCACAATTTTTACAAATTTATCAATACTATCACTTCCACTTCCATATTTTCACACAAAATTCAACATAAATCCTCATGCAAACAATAACTTCAAAATTACCCAAAAAATCAAAAACAACCACAAAACCTTCCCCAAAGCATAGATCTACCACCCTAAACATCAAAATAACATAGATCTACAATATGGATCTACAATTCCTAACCAATAACTTCAAATCTAACAAAACAAATCAAACAACGACGAGTAATAACTAACCTTTCAAATATCTCGAACGTAACGCGCGGAGTCGATCGATTCGTTACCAGGAGAGCAAAGAGACGTGTAACGAGGAGAGCAACAAGAATTGCGGCTTCGAATGAATGAAGGAGGAGAGCAAGATCTGGCTTTTAAAGCCAGATCCATGCCACACGTTACGTGTGGCATGTACCCACACGTAACGTGTGGATGTGTCCCACGCATAACGTGTGGGACAGTCTCACACGTTACGTGTGGGGCTTGAACAGGTGCCTTCCCGAGCGTAACGCGGAAAGCCTATTTCCACGTTACGCGCGAGCCCTATGCGCCAAAAGGCAAAAATGCCTATGCGCCGAATAGTATGGCCCTTTAAATATTATCTACTACATCTTTTATTTTGTTTACATTTACGAAATAATAATTACTGCATGTAGTATTAATTTTGTTTACATTTACGAGATAATAATTACTGCTCCTATAATAAAGATTTAGTGCTTTTTGGGAGGGGGAATTATTGAGTAAAATTTGTTTGAGTTTATGTTTAATTAAGATGGAGGACACTTTCGATAGGTGGGCTTGGTGAAGAGTAGGAAATTTATTAGAATTTATGCTTATAGAAATGAATATGGGAACACAAATTTATTTTTAATGTGCTAAAAGAAGTGTATTTTATTTTAAGAGTCTTTATTTATGGCAATTTCTATGTACACTACAATTTTTTTCTTCGTACACTACATTTTGAAACGCAAAAATATTGCTTAAGCAACATTTTTGCGTTTCAGGGTAAATTATACTCAGAATTACGTTTTTTATACTAGGATGAAACACAGGTATTTTTCTTAAGCAAAATACATGCGTTTCAAAAAAAAAATTTAAAAAGTGAAATGCAAAATCTTTGCTTAAACAAAGATTTTGCGTTTCACTTTTACAAAAAAAAAAATTGTCTTAGTACAAAGAAAAGCAGGATCTTTGCTTAAGCAGGATCCTTGCTTAAGCAAGGAACTTGCGTTTCACTAAAAAAAAATTTCTTCAAAAATACATTTTTTCCTATAATCATGTAGAGAATTTCAATACGAGTCCGTACATATAAAATTCGTCCAAAACGGACATCGTTTGCCCTTCCAAAATCCCAAAAAATGAAATCTTTACTCATTTTTTTTAACAATTTGGTGTCCAGCATATAGGACATTGTAGTAGAAATTTTTGGTATTTTCGGCATGTTTCTACTATAATTTTGTATAAGATTTTAATACGAGTATATAATTATACGTTACAACCATAATTTATAATTATAATATATAACTATATAATATAATAATAGTAAATAACCATACGATATAACAATAGCATATAGCTATAGTATATAACAATATGATATAACAATAGTATATAACTATATTATGAAACTATACGATATAACCATAGTATTGAACTATTCGTTAGAACCATAATATATAATTATAGTATATAACTATACGATATAACAATAGGTATATAACTACAGTATATAACTATATGATATAAAATTTTATATAACCATAGTACGTTATAACCATAATATATAGTTATAGTATATAACTATACGATATAACCATGGTATATAAATGAACGATATAGCAATAATATATATATATATATATAACTATACGATAAACCATAGTATACAGTTATATATTATGATTATATCTTATAGTTATATCCAATTTGGTTATATCTTATGGTTATATCCTATAGTTATATACTGTGGTTATATCTTATAATTATATCAAATTTGGTTATATCGTTCGTTATATCTTATAGTCATAACCTTTAGTTATATACTATGGTTATATCCTATAGTTATATACTATTGTTATATCTTATATGTATATCCAATTTGGTTATATTTTATGGTTATATCCTATAGTTATATACTATGATTATATCTTATAGTTATATCCAATTTGGTTATATCTTATGGTTATATCCTATAGTTATATCCTTTAGTTATATATTATGGTTATATCCTATAGTTATATACTATAGTTATATCTTTTAGGTATATCCAATTTGGCCATAGCTATAGTATATAACTATACGATATAACAATGGTATATAACTATATTATATAAATGAACGACATAGCAATAGTATATATATATAACTATACGATATATATATATTATATAGTTATATATTATGATTATATCTTATAGTTATATCCAATTTGGTTATATGCTCTCGTTATATATTGTGGATGTAACTATAAGATATAACCATAGTATATAACTATAGGATATAACCATAATATATAACTAAAGGATATAACTATAATATATAACCATAGTATATAACTATAAGATATAATCATAGTATCTAACTAAAGGATATAACCATAGGATATAACCATAAGATATAACCAAATTGGATATAACTATAAGATATAATCATAATATATAATTATATGATATAACGATATGATATAATCAAATTGGATATAACTATATGATATAATCAATATATATAATTATAGGATATAACGATACGATATAACCAAATTGGATAAACCATAAGATATAACCACAATATATAACTATAGGATATAACCATAAGATATAACCAAATTGGATATAACCATAAGATATAACCAAATTGGATATAACTATAAGATATAATCATAATATATAATTATATACTATGGTCATATGATATAGTTATATATATACTATTACTATATCGTTCATTTATATACTATAGTTATATACCATAGTTATATTGTATAGTGATATATTATAGCTATAACCAAATTGGATATACCTATAAGATATAACCATAGTATACAACTGAAGGATATAACTATAAAATATAATCAATATATATATAATTATAGGATATAAAGATACGATATAACCAAATTGGATATAACTATAAGATATAATCACAGTATATAACTATATGATATAACCATAAGATATAACAAAATTGGATATAACTATAAGATATAATCATAATATATAATTATATTATATAACAATATGATATAATCAAATTGGATATAACTATAAGATATAACAAATATATATAATTATAGAATATAACGATACCATATAACCAATTTGGATATAACTATACAATATAACCACAATATATAACTATAGGATATAACCATAAGATATAACCAAATTGGATATAACTATAAGATATAATCATAATATATAACTGTATACTATGGTTATATCATATAGTTATATATATATACTATTGCTATATCGTTCATTTATATACCATGGTTATATCGTATAGTTATATACTATAGCTATAACCAAATTGGATATACCTATAAGATATAACCATAGTATATAACTATATGATATAACCATAGTATATAACTTAAGGATATAACTATAAGATATAACCAATATATATAATTATAGGATATAACGATACGATATAACCAAATTTGATATAACTATAAGATATAACCACAGTATATAACTATAGGATATAACCATAAGATATAACCAAATTGGATATAACTATAAGATATAATCATAATATATAACTATATACTATGGTTATATGATATAGTTATATATATACTATTACTATATCGTTCATTTATATACTATAGTTATATACCATAGTTATATTGTATAGTGATATATTATAGCTATAACCAAATTGGATATACCTATAAGATATAACCATAGTATACAACTGAAGGATATAACTATAAAATATAATCAATATATATAATTATAGGATATAAAGATACGATATAACCAAATTGGATATAACTATAAGATATAATCATAATATATAATTATATTATATAACAATATGATATAATCAAATTGGATATAACTATAAGATATAACCAATATATATAATTATAGGATATAACGATATGATATAACCAATTTGGATATAACTATACGATATAATCACAGTATATAACTATAGGATATAACCATAAGATATAACCAAATTGGATATAACTATAAGATATAATCATAATATATAACTGTATACTATGGTTATATCGTATAGTTATATATATATACTATTGCTATATCGTTCATTTATATAACATGGTTATATCGTATAGTTATATACTATAGCTATAACCAAATTGGATATACCTATAAGATATAACCATAGTATATAACTATATGATATAACCATAGTCTATAACTTAAGGATATAACTATAAGATATAACCAATATATATATAATTATAGGATATAACGATACGATATAACCAAATTTGATATAACTATAAGATATAACAACAGTATATAACTATAGGATATAATCATAATATATAACTATATACTATGGTTATATCGTATAGTTATTTATATACTATTGCTATATCGTTCATTTATATACTATAGTTATATACCATGGTTATATCGTATAATTATATACTATAATTATATATTATGGTTCTAACGTTCTATGGTTATATACAAATTTATATCGTATAGTTATATACTATGGTTATATATTATAATTATATATTATGGTTCTAACGAATAGTTATATTCTATGGTTATATCATATAGTTTCATACTATAGTTATATCGTATTGTTATATAATATAGCTATATGCTATTGTTATATCGTATAGTTATTTACTATTGTTATATTGTATAGTTATATACTATAAGTATATATTATGGTTCTAACGTATAGTTATATATTCGTATTAAAATCTTATACAAAATTATAGTAGAAAAATATCGAAAATACCAAAAAATCCACTACAGTGCCCTATATATTGGACACCAAATTGTACAAAAAAGGATAGGAAGACTTAGTTTTTTGAGCTTTTGGAGGGACAAATGATATCCGTTTTGGACGAATTTTATATGGACGGACTCGTATTGAAATTCTCTACATGATTATGGAAAAAAGTACAATTTTGAAGAATTTTTTTTTTAGTGAAACGCAGGAATCCTGCTTAGGCAGGATTCCTGCGTTTCAGTTTTTTTTTTTTTAAAAAAAATGGTTGAAACGCAGGATCACTGCTTAAGCAGTGATCCTGCGTTTCCGTTTTTTTTTAAAAAAAATTGAAACGCAGGTATTTTGCTTAAGCAAAATACCTGCGTTTCAAATTTATTCAGAAACGCCTTTTTTGGGTACAATTTGCCTTGAAACGCAGAAATCTTGCTTAAGCAAGATTTCTGCGTTTCAAACTGTAGTGTACCCAGAAAAAAATTGTAGTATACAGAATTCTTCCGTTATTTATTTTTTATTTACTTTTAACTTGTAAATTAATATGCAAGATTTTTTGTACTTGTACTGTTGTACATGTATATTATGAGTATGTTTTTTTTATTAGTGATAAGTGAACTTTAATCATGTATAAAAGGATTAATGTCATCATATGTTATATTTAAACAAAGATATTGAGAAAGAATTTCGATTTTGGTTACAAGTCAAAGATCGTTATTATTTTGATTTATTGTATCTTTGAAGATGTGTCATTCTATTTAAAATAAATATTACAATTCTATAAATTGGTGTTATATAATTATAGTCAAAATAACGGACCTTTTAATTGACAATGCTATATATATTTTATATAGACCAAAAAATCTAATTGGATCAAAAAAGGAAAAAAATGTAAGGGTACGGTTAAAACTGATTGTATTATTTTCTTGAAGAAAGCTGAATTGTGTCGAATTTTAAGAAGCGTCTATAGCACAGTGGATAGAGCGTCTGTTTCCTTAGAGCATTTTTAATGGGGTCCTTTAGATGAGTCTTTTAGGGAGTTTTTGAGGAAATTATTTGCTAAAAGACCCATGGTATATTAGGGGCTTTTATTGGGGTCTTTTAGATGGATCTTTTAGGTTTAGTTTAAATTATAATTATATCCTTTTATTTATATTAAATTATCAATATACCCTTTATTATATTAAATTATAATTATACCCCTTGTTATATATTAATGTAAAAAAATTTGGAAAAAAATCATACATTAAATTTATTAATGCTATTTTCATATAATTATTTAATTATATTATTTATTTAAAATTAAGTCAAACATACATTGATATTAAAATCAACAAAAGAGATGCATAAATTTAAGAAAATAAAACAACATGTGAAAACAACATGAACTAAAGCAAATGACGGAATTTAACGACAAACATCACACGATGCACGACTTAATAATTAAAAACAACACATAAACAACGAAACAATCTAATTGTTGCCATGAAGGTCCCAAATGTGTTTCTTCAAATCTTCCTTCAGCCTGTGATGTATTATTCTATCCCGAATTTGAGCCATCCTTGTAATAACTGGATTGTTCATAATCTTCGGTCTATCGTTGCTCCAATCCTGGTTATCCACCGTTGCAGTCTCTTCACTTACTCCTTCACCGAATTGTGGGATTTCGTATCCATGATGGGTGTAAGAATCTCGTTCATCTTCTACGATCATATTATGTAGAATGATGCAAGCCCTCATTATCCTTCCAAGCTTTCCAAAATCCCAAGAGAGTGCTGGTTGACGAACTATTGCGAAACGAGATTGCAACACTCCAAATGCCCTCTCCACATCTTTACGAACGGACTCTTAGTTTGGGCAAATAACTTGGCTTCATCGCCTTGGGGGAGGTGAATTGATTGAACAAATGTCGCCCAAGGCGGGTAGATGCCATCAGCGAGATAATATCCCATCTTATATTGAGTCCCATTAACCGTGAAATTCACATTTGGAGCTCTACCATTCAAAACTTCATCAAAAACAGGAGATTGCTCAAGAACATTAATATCATTAGCCGTACCTGGTACCCCGAAAAATGCATGCCAAAACCACATGTCGTATGATGCAACAACCTCCAAAATGATTGTTGGATGACCATGATCTCCACGGGCATATTGTCCTTTCCATGAAGTTGGATAGTTTTTCCACCCACAATGCATACAATCGATGCTACCTAACATCCCAGTAAATCCACGAGACTCACCCACACTTAGTAGGCGTTGTATGTCTGCTGCAGTGGGCCGCCTGAGATACTCATCACCAAAAAAGGTAATTATTCCATCAACAAAATTCTCTAAGCAATGCCTTGCGGTTCCTTCGGAAATACGAATATACTCATCACAAGCATCACCAGCAGTTCCATATGCCAACATACGTATGGCACTAGTACATTTTTGTAATGCAGATATACTAAGCCTACCTCTTGCATCTAGCCTTTGTTGAAAGTACTCCATTCCATTCCCTAGTGTTTCCACAATGCGCTTGAAAACTTCCTTGCTCATTCAGAACCTACGTCGGAAGAATTCATCTGGATAAGTTGGTTGATCAGAGAAATAATCTTTGTAAAGTTGCTCATAGCCTTCTTCCCTATTTCTTTCAATATACTTTCGACGATGTCGAGCACGCCCTGGCTCTGCATTGTTTTTGCGGTGTCAAGCACGCTCTTGAAGTGCATCACACGCATCAAGCGCTTCTTGTGTAATTCTTTCGTATTCACCATCGTTAGAGCTATCGCTAGAAAGTAAAGGGTTTGAGTTTGAGGAGTTTGAGGATGAACTAGACATTTTTAGAGATTTCAAGAAATGAGGAGTGACTAAACCATTGTAAATCCTCACTTATATAGATCTCTGCAATTCTAGAAAATGCCAACTAAGAAAAGAATCTCTATGCTTAGTAAAAAAAAACAAAAAAGCATGGTATCACATGCTACGTTTTGCAGAAGCAATCAATTGCTTTCTCTGCATGATTCTACACCACATGAAATTATAGAAAATTCCAACTAAGACCACCCACACCGGTGGGTTTTTAACATTTTATATAATAGATTTTTTAATTGTTTACTCGAAAAGCTAAAAAACCAAGCTGAAAGTTTTTTGCTAAGAAACAGGTAAAAAACCATCACATGTAAAGCCTTGTTTGGTAATAAATTGTTTCTTGGTTCAATTTTATCTTCTCATAGACACCCATTTTATATATGTTAATTATAGAATATTTTTTATTGAATATAAATAAGATAAGCAATGTAATATTTTAAGACAATAAAAAAAATTGCACTTTTTTCCCATAATCATGTATAGAATTTCAATACGAGTCCGTACATATAAAATTCGTCCAAAACGGACATCGTTTTTCCCTCCAAAAGCCCAAAAAATGGAGCGTTAAGAAGCTGAGAAGGATAAGCCGCGACTGCGGCCAAGAAGCAACAGGCGCGGCCAAGGAAGAATTCACTGGAGTGCCAGGAAGAGTAAGTCGTGGCGCGGCTAGGAGAACCGCGAACCGCGATCTTCTGCGTCCTTCCTGACTTGCAAAGCCGCGATCGCGGTTCTCGTAGCCGCACCCGCGGCTTACTCTTCCTGGCACTCCAGCGAATTCTTCCTTGGCCGCGCCTACTGCTTCTTGGTCGTGGTCGCGGCTTATCCTTCTCAGCTTCCTAACGCTCCATTTTTTGGACTTTTGGAGGGGAAAACGATGTCCGTTTTGGACGAATTTTATATGTACGGACTCGTATTGAAATTCTCTACTTGATTATGGAAAAAAGTGCAATTTTTTTATTGGGTTTTTAAAAACCATGGATGTAGAGAAAAAGTAGATTGAGTTTTTAAGATGGGGTGGATGAATAAAAAATATTAAAAAATGGCTAAAAAACTGCTAAAAAACCACACCAATGTGGGTGCTCTAAGAAAAGCATCTCTATGCTTAGTAAAAAAAAACAAAGAAGCATGGTATCACATGCTACGTTTTACAGAAGCAATCAATTGCTTTCTCTGCATGATTCTACACCACATGAAATTATAGAAAATGCCATTTTTTCACTTAATGATACCTATAATACAAAAAAAATCATTTACCTTTTTTTTCTATTTTGTTAAATTATTAAAAAAAAGTAGTTTTAGTACACCATAATATTACCTACCCTTTATTTACTCTCCAACCATACCTACCATTTATTATTAAAAAAAGTAGTTAGTACACCATAATATGGTTTATTTGGACTTAATTATATTAAAATTTGTAAAAAAAATACATTAAATTTCTAAAATTTATTTACAATGTAATTTTCATATAAATAAATTAAATTGGTATTTATTTTATTTTAAACCACTAATAATAATAATAAAATGATTTATTTTCACTTAATGATACCTATAATACAAAAAATATTAAAATCTACAAAATATATCCAAAATGGATGTCTATGGATAGAGAAAAATGTAATTAGAATTATAGTATTTTTTTTAGACCATCCAATTTTTAAATAAAACAATTTTTTTTAAAAAAATAACGGACGGCCAGGAAAAAATCCTGGCCGTCCGTGCTTGTGCCACGCAGCGTCCATCGGGCGCGCTAGCGCGCGCCAATGAAACATCGCCGCGTGGCACTGCCATTCCAGCAGAAGTTTAGGGCGCGTTTGGGGGTTGCTTGATACGACGTCGTTTTGGGCCCAGCGAAGGCAAAACAAATTTGAGCAGCCAAACACGCCTCTACGAAGGGTTGTATGGGACGGTCCCGATTTTAGGCTTAATTTCGGGACTCCAGATGGGTTTTTTAGCCCATACCCCTTGTTTTAATATAAAATTTCTATAAGACCCTCTACCGAACCCCCGATAAAGATGCCCTTATAAATCTCATATAGTCATTTTGGTTGGTAGAGCTCGTATAGTCATATTAGTTGGTTACCATACTTCTAATAATCTAAATTGTTTTTTGATGCTAATGTTTTAACACCGCCGACTTATGTCGGTAGTGCCACACGCCAGTGACCTCAAACGTTAATGTCCAAAGTCACCCCAGGCTTTAATCGGAACAATTAAGCTTAAATAAATACATAAATGTTAAATACTGAAAGAATAACCAGCGGAAGACATTTAATGAATAACTCAACCTTTTATTAAAATTCCTCTCGTAAAATGAGAAGGACGGTTTTACAACGAAGTATAGTGACAGCGGAAGACTTTTAAATTACAGCGGAAGACTCTTTTTAAGATAGTCCTAATTACATGACTATGCATTATATTTATTTCAAATTAAACATATACGCCTTGGAAATATCACTCCTTAAAACGCAACTTCAACTGCAAGCCTTCTCTTCGATTGGTTACTTCAAACGTCGGGGACCAACCTCTGATGTGCCGTATAGGACGAATGACACCATCCAACCATGCAAGGAATAAAACCCGGTTGGTTGGTCTAATGAAAGACTATGCAAGGGTGAAAACAGAATGGTTCAAGTGATCGTAACCGTTTACTATCATTGTCCCTCGAATAATAACCGAGGGAACGATACATAACCCGGAACTTTCACGGAATTATAGAAAAAGGCATGCAACGAAAAGAAGACTCTAAAGGAATTGAGTCTTATAGGAAACGTATGACAATTGTTTGGGAACGTTAAGTGATCTCGCCATGAGATATAGAACCTGGGACGAATCCCGAAGATTGGCACTAGCTAAGTGCACCACCACCTATATTCGGATAGGGGTAGGTCATGACCAAAAGGTGTTAGGGCATTTATCATCCTAACACAAAGTTATAAAGAAATGACTAGACCTCGTAAGGTACATAGCATTCCTACGAATACTCGTGCTAAACTTGGATTTTAAATGTCCATATCAATGCACAACAAGTCCACATCAATTATAACTAGCACCCTATAATAATAATATATATAAGGGTCGTAACTAGCATATTATACAACCTAATAATAAGGTTCACTTAACACATTTATTTTACACACACAAGTTCCCAAAAGACAATTAAGAAGATTATTATCCCAACTTAATTAACAATCAAATAATTGATAATCAAGGGAGACATGGAATAATGAGCAAGAGCGAACTGCCACTTGCCTTTTGAAGATCATACGTATACACCATGCATGCGTCGACCACCATGGATCCCTTCTAAGCACACGACGCTCACATCATAATCAACCACCCTAGTGATGACGGTTGGCCATCATGCGCGCTAGACCAAGACAAAGCTTGGTTTGTTGAGCGACGAGGCAATGCTAGCGCTCCACCAATCCTCACGAAACCAATTAAGGTTTTGCGGTATAAGACCAACATTATCCTAAATTAAACTATGCTCTAAGAATTGAAATAACTGAAAGAACTAAGCTGGAAAGTAATAAACTCAGAAACTTATGACTATGAAGAGGACACCAAGCTTCATCTCCCACCCTAGAAGAGATAACGATGAGATTGATGAGAAAATGTAAGAGGAGTCCCAAAAATTAAACTATTTCGCAGTTGTGGGCCCATCAAAAAGATTGGGCCCGCCGTAGCGAATATTTTTCAAATTTGAAGAGTTTTGCTTTTGTGGACCCGCCAAGAGACTGGGTCGGCCAATAGCGAAACATCTTACAAATTATTAACTTTGGATAAATGGTAGAGAGTGTCTAGACATGTATATATAGTTGTTTCCCCAACTCTCCTTCTTCTCTCTTTCAGATGTGGGATGAGAGTTTTATTAATCTTTCTAAGATTAGCAATGCGGGATAAAATGGTTTATCGACCCATATTGGTGGATAATTTCGAACCACTTACTATTGGAATTACGTCTCTGAGGAACAAGAAGTTCAAAGTCTAATTTACTAGGGTAATTAACGTTATTTTTCCTAAAAATCCCTATAAATGTTTAAATAAGGAGAAGGCTTGACTAAGAGATCAATCGAGGAGAGTTCGAGACGACAACCCGGTCGAGCTAGAGACCGAGTGGTGGAAACAGACAAGAACTCGGGCCACAACTCGACCGAGTTGTGGACCGAGTCGTCGAGGCAGGCTGAAACTCGGCCCAGAACTCGACCGAGTTGTGGACCGAGTCGTCGCGGCAGATTGAAACTCGGCCCAGAACTCGACCGAGTTCCGGATCGAGTCAGGACCCGATTCGGTTTTATTCTCCGCCGACTTTATTGGCTCGCCCTCTATCCTATTTTATGTAGCCCTAATATAAATACTTGGAAAACAAGTCTTAGAGAAGGGACTAGGGTTGGAAAAAAGCTGTAATCGTGGATTATCAAAGAAAGAAGAGTTTTTGCTGGGTTTTTTCATCCATTGTTGTTCAAGATCGAAGGTTCTTTCGCTTCCCTTTATCAAATTCAATTGTGAGCATAAATTTGTTACCACAATTTGGCGCCGTCCGTGGGGAACGAAGGAAACTATGGTTGAAACAAGAGCAATGAGTTCGTCAGCCGCCAACGAGAGGGAAAGGTTGGAGGTCGTGATCGCCGAGAGTTACAAAAGCTAATGAGGTCTAATCCGACTTGTCCAATGAGTTACAAAAGCTAAGTCTCCACTCTTCCTTTATTTTTAATTTCATGATAAACTCACTCGGATAGCAAAGGAATTCAATTGTGCGTACAGTAGGAATGAGAGATTTTGGATTCGTTTTTTATTTGAAATCAATCTTGCTTAAGTTTAAAGATGAGTAAATTTTGAGGCGAGCCATGAGTTCAGCATAGTTTGACGCTAAGTTTGATGTTCTTTTCTTACGGGTGCTAGCAAAGGAGAAAGCCCGTAAACCACGCCACCTCGAGGCAACCTTATTGCCGCGGAAGGGAGCGCCCCCGCAGTCGAGGCACTTTGGTCGACTCCTATCGACATCGGGGATACAACCACGCCGACAGTGATCCCTTGCATCACCGTTTTGGCAGCCGTCAAGCCTTTCGAAGTCCGTTGCATTCGCGCAGAAACAGCAAGTCTGTGTCCAGTTTGTGCCACTTTTGCGATTCCGCTGTGGGACTTCAGCCACCTGGGCTCATCTCCGGAGATACCTTGCAGCGTCATGAGTCCAGCGCTACCAGCCTCACTCCGTTTGGACCTCGTATGAGCCCGTACGAGCCGTCCGTAGCAGGCTCGCTGATGAAGAAAGGTGAAAGTTTCTAGGTTTATGCATAAACAGCTTATATAGCTGGGTTTTTCTAGCGCTGTTGGAGACGATCAACCACGACTACTCACCTTCATTGAGAAGTTCGTAGTGCCGCGAGTCCTTGGACACAGGACTTGCATCGTTTGGATGTCGTTTGAGCCACCCGCGAGCCGCTCGAATATTGACCCTCACAAAAGTAGATACTGGAAGACAATAGCAAGATGTTCTCAGGCCACTG
This sequence comes from Rheum nobile, assembly GCA_027886185.1. NCBI lineage: Eukaryota > Viridiplantae > Streptophyta > Magnoliopsida > Caryophyllales > Polygonaceae > Rheum > Rheum nobile. Next base: position 704,079 of record WOAB01000685.1, on the reverse strand, counting down.
TTTGCACCTCTTTCCCGACGTAGATGGAGGATATCAGCCGCCGTGACCTCTCTTCGGTAAAGCCGTGCGGGCCAAGTTGTCGACTGTGCCACCCTTGCTCTGTTCGGATACCATTCGAGACACCAATGGGCCACCTAAAGTGGGCTCATTGAAGGCCTCATTCCTGGGGAGGTCTAAGGTATTTTTTCCTCATTCCACGTCAAGGTTCATGTGCATCTTGAGCTTTGGAGACCAACTACAATATTTGGAAATGGGCCTGCCCCCATGCGAGTAATGATGTGGGGCCAATAAGCCGATTCTAAAGACTGATCAAAATTCAACCGGGTTCAATTCAATCGATAATTTTAAATTTTAAATATTATGGTGTTTAGTTTTTGTTTAATTCTTGCCAATGACATGAAAAATATTTGCATGTTGATTCCGTCTTTATGCCATGTCGACATTATCTCGAGAGCAAACCGCTTATTAAAGCGAGATATGAAATCATTCGGAAAAGATGATCAATTCCTTAAAAGGAGCATTCGAGTGTCTACTATAAAAGACCGAGAATTGCAACGTTAAAAGTAAGGACCGGGGCAATTGATGTTCTCACTAGATGGCTTGACATTTGACAACGACAATGATCAACAGACGAGAACTCAACAACTAAGTTTTAGCTCTTTCTCTTAAATGCATGTTAAAGCATCATACCATTTCAAATATAACATTGAATGTTTGAAGCAATTAGCCTAGGGGCATCAGGGGAACGAACACCATCAATCTTTATTTCATTAGTCTTGGGCTACAAGGGCATGAGCTGCCAACAACCCTCATTCCCTCTTTTGATTATTGTCAACATTACTGATATTTAGTATCACCAATAACTGTCTATTTCTTTGCAAATGATATTGATCTTACAGGCTAGGATGCGCTAGACCAACTTAGAAACAAAAATTGCTCTAGTTTCCACGCCGGTTGCAATGCTACAAAAAGCGCAAGTTGTTGACTCCTATACAAGCCAGAACGAGCCAAAAAAGCACAGAGCAGGCAACCCGTTTGTAGGGGCAGAATGGTTTGAGGAGACGAAAATCCAAGACCTTGGAAAAGGACTCTATTTGGAATTATCATCTTCTAAGGAGCTGAAGAAACAACTTAAGAGGACCCATCGAACACTGGGGAATCGACCCAAAGAGTGTTGGTCGACAAAGCAAGCTAGAGTAAGAAGAGAGAGTCCTTAAGCATGCCATCATTATATGGGATAACAAAGAAGAGACTCAACTAGCGTACAGACATCATGCGAGAACACGAACCAGAATAGCCTAAGAGCATTACGCAAGAACATTGCTATTTTCAGTTGAGTTTTCTACTCCTCCTCTTGAATTCATTGATAAAGCATCATAGTATTTCAAACATATCACAGATTGTTCGAAACAACATGCCTTCGGGGCACAGGAGCACAAGCTGTCGTCTCGTCCTATTAGCCTACGGGTCACAAAGGCACGAGTGACCATCTTACTCTATTAGCCTTCGGAGCGCAGGGGCACGAGTTGCCTTCAGTCTTTATTATATCAGCCTTCGGAGCGCAGGGGCACGAGCTGCATTCAGTCTTTATTATATCAGCCCCCGACATGCATTTGATTCATATATGCAACAAGTTGAATGTCGTAGGGATCATAGTCCCTCGAAAATTAGCCTTTGGCCATGACGGGTACGAAATACCACATAAGCTATATGCCAAAAGCCTATTTATGTGGCCAATGGGAAAGAACTGTCGGTAAAGCTTTAAGCCAAGCCTATAGGGCCACGACGGCACAATTATGCCAAAGGCGGTGACGCCTAGCTACGAGCCATAAGAGTTAACCATAGCACATCTAAGGGACAATGCCCAAATGTGCAGTGGTAGTCAAAATCCAGGAATTTTTATGAATGAAAGGCAGGTATAGCCGAGCAAGAACGAGAGAACAGAAAAATGCACATTCTGCGGGATGGCACGGTTTGCTACAAATCGTGCACATCAGTCACAAACCGGGCGAATTCCCAGAAACAGAAACAGAGGCCCGCCAGTTGACAGGGACGGTCTGTGCTAAACCGTGCTCGGAGGTCCCGAACCGTACCGTTTTCCAGAAGGGGCTCTCGAACGATTGGCACAATTTGAGTCAAACCATGCCCAAAGGTCGCGAACCGCGCCGCTTTCTAGGAGGAGCCTCGAACGTTTGGCACGGGACTACGTAGATCAAGTAACGATGGTGCGTGATGTTGTGAGAGTCGGGGTGCTCATTTCAATCGGATCCTCCTGATCTTCAGTGGCCCGAAAGAATCTGAGGGGCAATTGAGGAACAAGAAGTTCAAATTCTAATTTACTAGGGTAATTAACGTTATTTTTCCTGAAAATCCCTATAAATGTATAAATAAGGAGAAGGCTTGACTAAGAGATCAATCGAGGAGAGTTTGAGACGACAACCCGGTCGATCTAGAGACCGAGTGGTGGAAACAGACAAGAACTCGGGCCACAACTCGACCGAGTGGTGGACTGAGTCGTCGAGGCAGGCTGAAACTTGGCCCAAAACTCGACCGAGTTATGGACCGAGTCGTCGCAACAGATTGAAACTCGGCCCAGAACTCGACCGAGTTCCGGACCGAGTCAGGACCCGATTCGGTTTTATTCTCCGCCGACTTTATTGGCTCGCCCTCTATCCTATTTTATGTAGCCCTAATATAAATACTTGGAAAACAAGTCTTAGAGAATGGACTAGGGTTAGAAAAAAGTTGTAATCGTGGATTATCAAAGAAAGAAGGGTTTTTGCTGGGTTTTTTCAGCCATTGTTGTTCAAGATCGAAGGTTCTTTCGCTTCCCTTTATCAAATTCAATTGTGAGCATAAATTTGTTACCACAATCTCCATGCAAACTAGAGAATTGTAGATCTCCGAGTCTAGTTTCGAATGCATCTTGAATCATCAAAATCCGAGATTTGTGGAAAAAGATATGCCTGTTCTACAAAGTTGCCTTGAACACAAATATTCTTGTGGGATTGCCTACGAAAATTCTAAACTTAAATCAAATTGGTCCATCATTAATCAAAACACCTAGTTTTTATCCGTCACTTTGATTTATTTCATTCCAATACTAACTAGGGCTTGTTTGGATAAATGTTATAGATATCCACAAATGTTTTTAGCTCGTTCACATCAAACACAAAGAGTCTAAGTTATCAAATTATATTTTTGGACTCAAAATTATCTTACCCGATTACAGATTATGCCTAACACGTCTTGCTTACAAAATGAGAGTTGAAAATTACACAAATACCCCTACTAAAATTGAGGTTTATTACATTACTACCCCCTTAAAAATAGTTTCGACCCCGAAACTAACACCACCAATGTAGAGGTATCGGTTTCCACATTAACCTCTCCATTTGAGTTTAGTGTCCTCGATTATCTTGTACTCAAAATTAATCATAGGAAAGTCGATATGTTTCCTCAACCATGACATTCCTCATATGTCTTGCTTCCATATATTATCTCATGTGCCAACTCTTAATATACTCACAAGGTCATGATTACCTTAGAATCATAGTCTCCAAAAATCACCACACGATCTTAATTACACCTTAAGCTTGAGGGCACACATTTTCTTTCAACTTTTTTCTTTATAAACGACTCCCAAAGTTCATACCCTATCTCCTTATAACCTAACATAGTACCCCCAATTGTCACATCGTCTTACTCCTTACATATGTATCTCATCTATTTCATTATTCACCTTAATTAGATTTGGCCCTTATGCCATTTCTTAACCCAAAATCTTTCCATTAATCAAGCTCCAACATAAGACCTTTAAGGTTCCTTAATCCTTTTTACAATTAACCGCACAACATCTTATTCATGTTTTCCTCAAACATGATGCTAACAATCCGTTTAACATGATTATAATCAATCACCTTGTTCATCCAACACGTGTCATAAGATCACCTTAATAGACATAAATCACTTTTTCATCAAGTCCATTTGATAAAATCCATACACTTACATTATCTCATACTTTTAATCCACCCAAGTTACAACAAACTTTTACCGACTGAGTCTGTTATTCACCCATAAATCCTTAAACACTTAATCGTCCTCAAACAATTTATTATCCCAAATCAAGCAACCTTTTGCTTTTGAAATTTAATATTTACTCAAGACTTAATTGTCTTAACACTCCTCATATCATTATATCATTTCCTTAAGAAAGCCTCATAACGAAACCTCAAATAGGTCTTCCAAAATAATACTTATGATTTCACACACTTAGCTTTTCCAAAAACTTTAACCACTGGTCCTACAATGAGCACACTCACTTATAAACCCCATAACCATAGCTCTTAGGTTCTAAATTTATACAAGATCGTATTAGAGTATGATCATTTTAGAGAAAACGAACTCCTTATGAAATATCTCTCTTATACATTTTCTTCACTTAAGTATATAATTTATACCACTCACACTTAAGTACTTTGAGCTTTATATTAGCTCACTACCCTATCTAATGCTCCGAGTATGCACATGAGGAATAACCTCAAACTCCATAGAGCATTACCACACACACCAAGTCCTTATAGCAAGGAATCCTTACAACATTAACCTCTCGAGACAATGCTCATGAATTCGAGCGAAAGGAACAATTAATGTTGATGCCCAACTTGAAATTATTTCAAGAAGATAGAGGGGTTCTTACGAATAGTTTCAACCTCGAAATAGCGCTAACAAGGTAGAGAACAATCACACATGTCCCCACCCAACGCCATCCTTTATGAGTCCAAACAGTCTCTATTAACACGTGACATGTACTACTTTTGGCACTCAAGGATTCTCGTATGAACGAACAACTTTGCAATAGTAACGAATCTAGTAATTTCCGGAACAAGGAAACACTTCTTTATTATTCGAAACATTACAATAAAACAATTGACAGAATGTCAAACAGACAGATTACTAAACTATAGAGACTATCGACACAAGTCATCGCTCTGTATTCATCAAGTGTATAACTCATGATTTACACTATTAACTTTGATTAAATTTGGCATTTATGTCCATCTCTAACTCAAAACTTTTCCAAAGAAAAATTTAACATTCAAATAATTCATCTCTAACTTAAGACCCTTATTTTGCTCAAAATAATCACACCACATTTTATCCCTATTTTCCTCAAACACGATTTTGATAATTCCTTTAACACGTTTATGATCAATCATTTTATTTTATCCAAAACGTGTCACCAGATCACCTTAATAATTATAAATAACCTTCTCATCAAGCTTAGATGGCAATAATTTATAAACTTATTTTACTCCGTGTTTTAATCAACACAATTCGAAACAAACTTTTACCGACTGGGTTTATTATTCACCAATAAACACTTAATTTCCCTCACACAATCTATTATCCCAATTAAAGTACACTTTTTGGATAACCAAATTTACCATCTACCTCGTATTAAATCCATTAATAATCCTCATATCATTACATTACTTCCTAAAAACATGTCCTTATAATGTCATTTATCACTTGAGTAAGTTTCTCCAATTAAAACATTTATACACTTAGCTCCTTCAAAAGCTCTAAACCATTAGGCCTATAAAGAATACACTTACTCATAATCACAACGTTTAAATCCTTATATGTTTAAATAATAAACCATTAATCGCATTATATTGCGATCTTCTTAGGGAAAAACAACCTTTAGTAATTTCTTCTTTTCCTAACAATTTATTCACTTAACTGAATACATTTCAAAACTCACAACTAAGCATTTTAAGCTTTATGTTATTTCCGCACGCGGTATTCACCACAACTAATGCTCGGAGTATACACATGAGAAATAAAATCTCAACTCCATCGAGCATTGACTACACATGTTTATTTCCTTATAAACAAGGAATCCTTATACAACTAACTCACGAGGTAAGACTCATCAACTCGAACGAAGAGAACAAATAATGTCAAACTACAACTTGACATTATTCTTAGAATGGAATGAAACTCCAATGAATGGGGATATCGTAACTGGATCGAGCCTTGCAGAAGTTTCAAAACACTCTGAAATACTTTAAATTACACTTTAAGTCAATTCTCCACACGATTATCGTTTATAATACAAATCATTTATAAATTTAATCCTTAAAAATTAAACAACCAACATTATCCTTTTTAAATCCACCACCACTTTCAAAACTACCCTTTGAAATCATTAGACGAATTTAAAATTACTCGATAAAACACTATCATTATATAAACCAAAGTATATAACTTAATATTAGTTCTTAAATAATAAAACTATTAGGTTTATAATTCTAAATTCTCACTACTTTCACAACCATAACCTATTCTTATACTATAACCTTTAAATTTAAGTAAGCTTCCTCCCAATACAATAGCTTCACAACTTAATCTTCCAAGAAAGAGTTTTACCATACATCTTATAATAATGTCCTCACGTTTAAATTGCTAAAATTTTATATTCTGGAACATCACTCATTTTAGATTGCAATTCCTTAGGGAGAGACAACTCTATATGATTTATAGTTTTCTCAACAATTTATTCACTTAAATGAATAAATTATAAAACTCACAACTAGGAATTTTAAGCTTTTTATTAGCTCACCAAATGAATTTTTACCACAACAAATGCTCGGAGTATACACACGAGAAATAATTCTCAACTCCATAGAGCATTAACCACACACACACACAATTCCTTATAAATAAGGAATTTCGACAAAACTAAACTCACGAGACAACGCTCGACAATTCGACTGGAAAAGAAAACAATGCCAATACCCAACTTGACATTAGAATTTTCCAAATTATACGTGACACCTCAATCACTACGTTATGATACGAATTGTAAGGGTCCAAACTAATAGCTCATATTAGATTGACTGACCCACTACCATTATTCTTAAACGATCATATCCTCATACTTGAGAATAAGGCAAATAGGAGAAATGTCAACCTTCGCATGACATTAAACCTAAGAATAGACAATATCCCTAAGAATGGATCTAAGGAATATGTAACAACTCGAAGCTTGCAGAAGTTTGAAAAACTACTTATTATTAGACCGTATACTTTATACATATAAATCCTGTATACTTAACTTGGTAAAAATCATTATTTATATAGTTATTTTCTTGAAATAACGACATTATTATTTATTTGTAAACTCTTACCAAAATCCAAACCACACTATTTAAAGTTATAACAAAAACTTAATTTTAAACGTTTATAACATTATTTTATAAAGGTACAATGAAAACTAATGCTTAACACAAGAGAGTTTAAACATTATCTTTAACACCATTTCGAATACCATTTTATTCATTTAATATTAGGACACCATTACTTTTAAATTTCATAAACCTTAAGCAATTCGAAAACCTTAAATTTAATACTAACATTTAAACTCTCAAAATTCCTTTTTAAAATAAAATAGTTTCGAAATTAATTTTTGAAAATTCTCAAACCTAACAATAGGCCAAGAATTTTAAAACCATTGCTCTGATACCATAATTGTAACACCTCGACTTATGTCGGTAGTGCCACACGCCAGTGACCTCAAACGTTAATGTCCAAAGTCACCCCAGACTTTAATCGGAACAATTAAGCTTAAATAAATACATAAATGTTAAATACTGAAAGAATAACCAGCGGAAGAAATTAAATGAATAACTCAACCTTTTATTAAAATTCCTCTCGTAAAATAAGAAGGACGATTTTACAACGAAATATAGTGACAACGGAAGACTTTTAAATTACAGCGGAAGACTCTTTTTAAGATAGTCCTAATTACATGACTATGCATTATATTTATTTCAAATTAAACATATACGCCTTGGAAATATCACTCCTTAAAACGCAACTTCAACTTCAAGCCTTCTCTTCGATTGGTTACTTCAAACGTCGGGGACCAACCTCTGATGTGCCGTATAGGACGGATGACACCATCCAACCATGCAAGGAATAAAACCCGGTTGGTTGGTCTAATCAAAGACTATGCAAGGGTGAAAACAAAATGGTTCAAGTGATCGTAACCGTTTACTATCATTGTCCCTTGAATAATAACTGAGGGAACGATACATAACCCGGAACTTTCACGGAATTATAGAAAAAGGCATGCAACGAAAAGAAGACTCCAAAGGAATTGAATCTTATAGGAAACGTATGACAATTGTTTGGGAACGTTAAGTGATCTCGCCATGAGATGTAGAACCTGGGATGAATCCCGAAGATTGGCACTAACTATAAGATATAACCATAGTATATGACTAGAATATTATACAACCTAATAATAAGGTTCACTTAACACATTTATTTTACACACACAAGTTCCCAAACGACAATTACGAAGATTATTATCCCAACTTAATTAACAATCAAATAATTGATAATCAAGGGAGACATGTAATAATGAGCAAGAGCGAATCGCTACTTGCCTTTTGAAGATCATACGTATACACCATGCATGCGTCGACCACCATGGATCCCTTCTAAGCACACGACGCTCACATCATAATCAACCACCCTAGTGATGACGGTTGGCCATCATGCGCGCTAGACCAAGACAAAGCTTGGTTTGTTGAGCGCCGAGGCAATGCCAGCGCTCCACCAATCCTCACGAAACCAATTAAGGTTTTGCGGTATAAGACCAACATTACCCTAAATTAAACTATGGTCTAAGAATTGAAATAACTAAAAGAACTAAGCTGGAAAGTAATAAACTCAGAAACTTACGACTATGAAGAGGACACCAAGCTTCATCTCCCACCCTAGAAGAGATAACGCTGAGATTGATGAGGAAATGTAAGAGGAGTCCCAAAAATTAAACTATTTCGCAGTTGTCCCGCCGTAGCGAATATTTTTCAAATTTGAAGAGTTTTGCTTTTGTGGACCCGCCAAAAGACTGGGTCGGCCAATAGCGAAACATCTTACAAATTATTAACTTTGAATGAATGGTAGAGAGTGTCTAGACATGTATATATAGTTGTTTCCCCAACCCTCATTTTCTCTTTCAGATGTGGGATGAGATTTTATCAATCTTTCTAAGATGAGCAATGTGGGATAAAATGGTTTATCGACCCATATTGGTGGATAATTTCGAACCACTTACTATTGGAATTATGTCTCCATGCAAACTAGAGAATTATAGATCTCCGAGTCTAGTTTCGAATGCATCTTGAATCATCAAAATCCGAGATTTGTGGAAAAAGATATGCCCGTTCTACAAAGTTGCCTTGAACACAAATATTCTTGCGGGATTGCCTACGAAAATTCTAAACTTAAATCAAATTGGTCCATCATTAATCAAAACACCTAGTTTTTATCCGTCACTTTGATTTATTTCATTCCAATATTAACTAGGGCTTGTTTGGATAAATGTTAAAGATATCCACAAATGTTTTTAGCTCGTTCACATCAAACACAAAGAGTCTAAGTTATCAAATTATATTTTTGGACTCAAAATTATCTTACCCGATTAGAGATTATGCCTAACACGTCTTGCTTACAAAACGAGAGTTGAAAATTACACAAATACCCCTACTAAAATTGAGGGTTATTACAAATGTACAAACGTACAATATATTAAGGACGTCTTATCAAATATCAAACATGCATGATTTATGTGTAATAAGTTTATAAAAATAACCATATAACTTTGATTCACCAAATGCTTATATAAGTGTAGATATACTTTTATTTTACTAAGTTTGGCTGATAATAAATTTATATAATCCATAATTCTTATTACTAAGTTCTTATCGTGTAGTAAATTTTTTTATGAATAATGATGTGTAATAAGTTACATTTTCATGAATATATGAATAATATGCAAACCACGTAATGTTTGAAATAATAAAAGCACAACTTAGTAAATGTCTTGTAGAACAACATAAGTTAACTTGTTCAGGTTTAAATGTAAGTTACATCTTTATATAAGATTAATGTAAGATATTTAAACAACAAGTAGTTTAAAATAACAACTTAAATAGTGTTTTGGACATCAACATAAGTTAACTTACGCAACTATTAATGTAAGATAAATATAATACTACAATAACTCATATATCTTTATAGTATACTTAGTGTTGTAGTAGCATATGTCCCCGTGCCTTGCACGGATTTAGTTAATAAAATTTGAAATTGAAATTTTATTAAAAATTTACGTAAATTAATATGGTAAATTATAAGCTTAATCTCTTGACATATATGGTGATAAGATTTTTGTATGATTAGAATTGAAAGTATATATATGAGCATTTGTATATAAAAATGTAAAATAAAAGAGTAATTTCATACGAATAAGTAAATAAGAAAATATATAAGTTTAGATTTAAGTAATGAGAATGTTAATTGTGTATAATTAATTGAAAGGGAAAAATGGTCAAATTATATCACATATTTATTAAAAAAATTGAAAATATATTATTATTTTGCATCATGAATCATATATTACAAATTATGTTGAATTGTATGTTACCAATTATATAAATTTATGTATTAAAACTATAAGAAGTAATGTAACTAATAAGGTACAAGTATATTATAAATAATTTTATTTACAAATATGAAGAAACTAATAAGGCAAAAAGATATAAATAATCTTTGAGATGATACCATCAATATAATTAATCAAGGTAAGTTATTTTAGGTATAAAAATATGTAGATAAGAAATAGAATATACAAAATATCAAAATTAGAAAATGATAAATTGTAATTGTACTTTAAGATTTGCCTACGTGACATAGTTCACGGGCTGACACGTAGGAGAAATTAGTACTATTTGACTCCTAAAAAATTAACCAAAATTTTTCATATTTGTACTCATCCATTCGAATTGATTAAATCTAATCTCAATATTGTGTTCATCGCCCTCAAATTAGTACTATTCGACTCCTAAACACCCAAATTCATAACCGAATTATCACGGTTTGAAATCCAAAACAAGAAATATTAATCCATTTTCAACCATTGTTTTTCTGGCAGGAGTGTTCAGTATGAATTTGGGTGTATGAGGAGTTGAATCTCACTAACTTGAGAGCGATAAACATAATAGTGGACTTGGATTTAATCATTTCGAACTAAAAGGGTACAAATATGGAAGAAAAAAATTGTTACGAAACAAACACAAAATCTTAGGGGTTCCAACCGAAAAACAAATCTTAAAACACTAACTGATTTACCTTTAAACACACAAATACCAAACAAATTTTCCCATACTTATGTACATTTTGGTTAATTAAATATACATATAAGTGTAAATATACTTTTAGTTATAATTTGCTTTTAAATAATAGTTTGTGTGTAGTATGTAAGCATCGTCATTAATCTAGTATGTCGCATTTTCAAGATTAATATAATATACATTACCTTTTATTGAATGTAATATATGTAAACCAAATTGCGTTTGAAATAACAATAATGCACTTGAAGCAATGTCTTGAAACTAATATAAAATAATTTTAATATTTAACATTTTATTATATATTTATGTAGAAAAACGTTAATTTCATTTGATAAGTTTTTAATAAGAGAACTTTAATAATTTATATACGGTATTAAAGAAAGAGATAGAAAAAAATGAAAAACAACGAAAGTCAAGTTACTAATATGTTGGGATTAATTTGACCTCTTCAGCCTTTTTATAGACTAGACTAGGAGTAGGTATTTTTTTTTTCTCGAGCTCTAATAATTAGGATCATATTTTTGATGATATGGTAAGAGGGTAGCCTACCCTCAGGGTAGGAGAATCACTCTCCAAGTAAATCTCAAGAATTTCAGAAAGATGTGTGATTCTCAAGTTTCCATAAAGTCATTTTTAGGGGTTGCCAAAAGAGGATACATATGCAGAAAAGAAGAGAAAAAAATACAAGAATAAAGCAACCCAACTAAAAAAAAGTGATGAAAATAAAAGCTAGTTTCATTGTTGCCTCAAATAATTGTAACATTTAACATAAACAAAATCATAAAAAAATCAAGGCCAAGTATATTATTTTTATATTTCATAAATTTTGTTTAGTTATTGCAGTATAATTTTAAGTTAATGTTATGAATATATATAGAGAACAATGCTATACTGATTTGGCTTCCGTACAACAGCCTCTTACCGTGCAAAATACGAAGCGATCTCGGCCGTCGATTTTTTTTTTTTGTCAACAATTTTTTTTTCCGTCCCCTGATCATTCTGGAATAACCTATATAGAAGGTTCACCAATAAGCTCTTACCGTTCATTTATTTGTGTACTGAAGTTCACAAATAAGCTCTACATGTGCAAAGACATGTGTTTGAACATGAACATGTTGTATATGAACTTGACGGCATAGAATAATGAACATTTAGTACTTATACGTGAACGTCAATAATTGTCTATTCTAGAACGATCAGAGACGGAAAAAAAAACTCTTAACGTCCCCTGATCATTCTGGATTAACCTATATAGAAGGTTCACAAATAAGCTCTTAACGTTCACTTATTTGTGCACTGAAGTTCACAAATAAGCACTAAATGTGCAAAGACATGTGTTTGAACATGAACATGTTATATGTGAACCTTACGGTATAGAAAAATAAACATGTAGTACTTATATGTGAACGTCAATAATTGTCTATTCCAAACCGATCAGAGACGAAAAATATATAAAAAAAAAGTTGTTGGCCGCAAAAAAAAAAAAAAAAATCGCCGTATTTACGGTTATGCCATCGCATCACTATTCACTCTTTTATTCACCCCTTTTTATCTCAACCCTGTATTTAATTGATTCAATGGCCCATAATATTTCGCATGTTGTACAATAAGGACCAAATGTATGTGAAACTCACTCATGCTATACTTACTCCGTATCAAAATACTTGCTTTTCTAGCTTTATTTTTTTATCTCAATATACTTGTGTAACACCCCCAAATCTTAACCCATTTAGAAAGGTATTACGGCCAGTGACCTCGGGTTCACATCGAAGCCACCCCAGGCTTTTCCATAACACATAATTCATAACACGATAATCAAGGTGCAACACACCAAAATGTTTAATAAAACATAAGTCTGGGGATTACATCCCAATCCCACATAGGACAAAACATAAAGTAGTCCGATCAAACAAAATATAGTACAATCAGAGTAAACATAGTTCAGCGGAAGTCTTTTAAAATAAATACAAGTCTTGATCACAGCGATCAACGCCAAGGATCTCAACCTGAACAAACTTATTAAAACACCATTTACATCCATAGTCGCTCTAGCCTTCACGGAGTGGCAACTTATCTGATGTGCCGAATCGAACGGATGACACCAGCCAACCATACAGAGAACAATTTGGGCTGGTTAGTCTAATGAAAGACTATGCAAGGGTACAAACAGAGTGGTTCGAAGTAGTCGTATTAGGTTTAGGCTCATCGCTTCTCGAATAACAGCCGATAACGATAGTCAACCTTCATACTTCTACTGAATATATATATATCAAAAGACATGATCAAAAGAAGACTCCAACGGAAGTGAGCCTTATAGGAATTATCCAAGAGAAGACTCCAAGAACTTGAGTCTTATTAGAAACATGACAAATGTCTGGAACATAAACATCTCATACAAGCGTTCAAAAACGACAAGATGTTTCGGTTCACGATCAACCTCACCGCAATAATGTGAATCCAGATTGGAAAGAGAACGTACTCTGATCAAGTCAAGACGAGCTTTCCAAGCTGCACTATTACCTAGCTGCACTACTCGCCACAGGTGTATTAATCATATGCGACTCGGCGCTTATCTTATTTAATTCCAAAACGCACAATCACGTTATAAGATTTTATAATTATCTCGTCCGAGACAAGAGATCTTTTGGGAGCAACTCCCGAGATTTGTGACACTGGCTAAGTGAACCACCTCTACACTAAACGTATAGAGGCCGGTCATGACCAGCAGAATGATGTTAGGGGTTTTGCCTCCCTACACACCATTTAATATATTATAAAGAAACGACTGGACGTCGAAGAGTCCAACGTTCCTAACTACTCGTGCTAACTAAACAGTTCAACACAGTAATAATCATATCAAATCCCTCAAGGCCATCATCATAGATATATCTCAACCTATCAATATATATATAATAGCGTTGATTCTAGCAGAATATACAACCTATTATAATGTCACCTTTTAATCTTCCAAAACAGTTTATCAAAACTAATTCAGACAGAAACAATATTCATTCCAAATCAATTAACAATTAAACAATTGATAATCAATGGAAATATGGAATGATGAGCAAGAGTGAACCGCCACTTGCCTTAGATTTGACGAAAGATTAACGAGCTTAAAGATAACAGTTTCCGGGTCTGAACTGGGACAGATCTTGGATATTAAATCCTTCTGGAACGACCCATAACAAGACCCTAGGTTAGATTCAATATATACATATATGAATCTAAAAGAATAAGGAAATAACCAAAGGAAAGCCTTGCCCAAGACCACAACACCCGAGAGACACAACACGAACCCGGCTTGCCGCGGGTGCGGTCGGCCCTCACCGCGGGGCGCGGTGGGTCGCGGTCAAGGCAGCAGGCGGGGTTTCGACAGAAATTTCCGGGAAGAATAACTCACCAAATCAATTCGTTTCGACTTCGATTTGATCTTGGTTTGATTTCCCAACACTTAGACCTTTGATAAACACTTAGGAGCACCTCTTTCAACACTCAAAGGGATCCAAATCGTTCTTGAACGAAGCTCAAGAGCTTGTGTTTTAATGGAGTTTTCAGAGAAAAGTTCAGAGGATGAAGATGGAGCTTGTCCCATATTTCTCCTCCTCCATTTATACTCCAAGCTCACAGCTTACTATGCCATGACGCCAAGGAGGAGGTGGCCCGACCGGAATGATGGCCTACGAGCCAACTAAGGCGAGCTACACCTGCAAACTTCAGAGCTGACGACGACCGCGAGGCGCGGCAGGGTGCGGTGGCCAACTTGTTACCGCCTCTGGCATTGGCCTTCGCCGCGGGTGCGGCCAGGGTGCGGTCAAGGCCAAATTTACCCCTTTTCGCCTGTTTTGTCTTTTCTTACCGAATGGTTAAATTTTCTTAACCCCGGGTTAAATATATTCGTACACGAATGATATTTCAACCCAAAAATACCTTAACTGTATTTTATATTACTCATAAAAATATTACAGAGATCAAACATTTCACAGAATGTTCGTACTTCCCTACATTTAATCTGACTTGTAATATGGGCATAAGAAAATTCAAAATCACCCTTACAAAATGTGGGATATTACAACTTGTCCTTTTAATATATTTTACATCTATTTTACATATATGCCTTATAGTTTTTAGCACTTCTTAATAAATGAGAGAATAATTATTAAAAAAATAATAAAATAAAGTAATAAATAGAAACATATTTGCACATTTCATACTCTCCTTAATGTATTTGCAATTATTCAAAAAGAATATGCTGTGCAAAAACAGAAAGTAGCCAATTAGTGGGGGGTAAAGCTTCTCAATGATGGTTTAGTAATTGATGTTCAAAAACAATATTCATGATAAATTTTGTTTTGGAATGTTTAATCATTTAATATCATGGTTCAATTGGTACTTAATGGGATCAATGTTGGAGGATGTTGTGTCCTCCATCAGACAACTTCCATCATTGCTAGTATTTCAAGTGCTACATATGTTCACATATTTGTATATTCTATACAACATCAACCGCAAAAAAGTTGATTCTTATGAAAAATCTTGGTCTATGTATGTGTAATTTAGTCTAAAGTAATCAATTAGTATACACATTTTGATAAAGAAAACGATAAGGCTGTCTTAATGCCTACTTATTCAAATATGTACTTTGCTCTTCATTTACATGGTGGAACTTTGGTTGTTATATTTAATCTCCATAATCTGATTTGGTGGAGTTAAATTATGGCAACCCTATATACACGCAAGTTTTTAGCCTTACGTATGTGGTTTGGTGTGTCAAAAATAGGCGTGTAGGCATAAGGGTGTTATTTGGCAAAAATGTGATAAAATTAGTACGCCAAAAAAAAACGTACCAAAAATAGGATACAGATTTGACATGCCAAAATATGGCGTACCAAACGTGTGGGCCATTAATTGGGCCTTGAATGACTGTCCCAATTAAAGGCTCACTTGGCGCGCCTGAAAATGGCACACCAAATTGAAGCCCAATTGGCGCGCCATCAGCCGGCGCACATATACTATTCCGTAATAAATGATCGAAGTTTTATAACACTTAATCTTTAATTGTTGTTCTTCTATTAAATTCAATTATTTATTTTATTTAGGTTAATGATGAAGGGAATGTATTATAACTTGTAAACAAAATAAGGAAAATTTAATTGGTATATATAATTTCGGTTAGTGTCACACGTAATAATTTTAACTATACGATATAACCATAATATATAATAATACGATATAAAAATAGTATATAACTATATGATATAACAATAGTATATAACTATACGATATAACCATAATATATAACTATACAATATGACAATTGTATATAACTATACGATATAAACATAGTATATAACTATAGTATATAACTATACGATATAACAATAGTATATAACTATAAGATATAACCATAGTATATAACTATATAATATAACAATAGTATATAACTATACGATATAAACATAGTATATAACTATACGATATAACAATAGTTATAACTATACGATATAACAATATTATATAACTATACGATATAACCATAGTATATAACTATATGATATAACAAGAGTATATAACCATACGATATAACCATAATATATAACTATAGTGTATAACTATACGATATAACAATAGTATATAAATATATGATATAACAATAGTATATAACTATACGATATAACAATAATATATAAGTATACGATATAACTATAGTATATAACTATATGATATAACGATAGTGTATAACTATAGTATATAACTATACGATATAACTATACAATATGACAAAAGTATTTAACTATACAATATAACCATAGTATATAACTATACGGTATAACAATAATATATAACTATACGATATAACTATTGTATATAACTATATGATATAACAATAGTGTATAACTATACGATATAACCATGGTATATAACTATACAATATGACAATAGCATATAACTATAAGATATAAACATAGTATATAACTATACGATATAACAATAGTATATAACTATACAATATAAACATAGTATATAACTATAGTATATAACTATACGATATAACAATAGTATATAACTATAAGATATAACCATAGTATATAACTATACGATATAAACATAGTATATAATTATATGATATAACAATAGTTATAACTATACAATATAACAATAGTATATAACTATACGATATAACCATAGTATATAACTATATGATATAACAATAGTATATAACTATACGATACAACCATAATATATAACTATACGATATAACAATAGTATATAAATATATGATATAACAGTAGTATATAATTATACGATATAACCATAGTATATAACTATACGATATAACAATAGTATATAACTATACGATATAACTATAGTATATAACTATATGATATAACAGTAGTGTATAACTATACGATATAACCATAGGATATAACTATACAATATAACAATAGTATATAACTATATGATATAACCATAGTATATAACAATAGTATATAACTATACGATATAACCATAGTATATAAATATATGATATGACAATAGTATAAAACTATATGATATAACCATAGTATATAACTATATAATATAACAATAGTATATAACTATACAATATAACCATAAAATATAACTATAGTATATAACAATAGTATATAAATATATGATATAACAATAGTATATAACTATACGATATAGCCATAGTATATAACTATACGATATAACAATAATATATAACTATACGATAAAACTATAATATATAACTATACGATATAACTATAGTATATAACTATACGATATAACTATAGTATATAACTATACATTATAACAATAGTATATAACTATAATCTTTAACGAATATTACATTTATTATAATCTTTAACGAATAATTATGCATTACTAAGGTTACAAACTAACTACGTATGAAATTTATACATATAACTACGACAACAAGTTTCTCTTAATTTTGTATACATATATAGTACGTAAATACAAGCATACAAAAACCTCTCTATCGATCGATCGATATATGACGTCAGAACCTTGTATTACGCATTATATGATGGAACAACAATGCAAATCACCTATTGCTATATATATTACATCCCCCAAGGCTATCATGTCATTAGACCACTTGTCATCACAAATTCACGATACAATGAGATATTTAAAATAAAAGAATTTTTTTACAAAATTAAAAAGAGCATGTAACAACTTTCCAAATTCTTTATGAGTAGCCGTAGATTGGTACTACTCAACCAATAAGTAATTTGTTTAATCCAAAGCAGGTTTTTTTTTCTTTTTTTTTTAATTTAAACATATTTATTTTATTTTTCTTAAAATTAATCAATTAAATACCAATGGCCACTGGTCCAATGAGAGCACCTACGATGCTAATCGAATATGTAAAAAAGTATCAACATATTGATATATGATTGTTCATTTGTTCGAATATGTAAGAAAGTGTATTAGTGCCGATAGTGCATATATTCGACCAATTGAACTCATTATCTCATATTAATAATACAGTATGTATTCAATATAAAATTCCACCAACATTAGAGATATATGATTGTTTGATATTTTTTTATTATTATCAATTAATTTTAGGATGTAATTACATTAAACGTAGTCTATTATTTACTCATGAATGTTAAATTTTAAAATAAATAAATAAAATGATTCATTTTCTTAATATCTTTTAAGGAGGCTAATGACAAAATTGTCTTTTTAAGTTCTTCATCCTTTAGATGTTAATGTTTTAGATGAATGTGTTATAGTTCTAGTCTTATTTTTAATGATACATGGACTTTAGGTAGTTGTCAACAATTAATTACTACCTAATGGCTTTTAGTTCAGGCGCCAAATGGGATTATCCTTGGTGTGCCATTGGTGCGCTTAGTTTAGGCGTGTCAGTCTGGTGTGCCTTAGTCTGGCGCACCACCTCTATGGGTATTTTGCTCATTTCTTCTTGTTTTGTCCCTTGCACGCCTAACTTTGGCGTACCAAAATGCACGCCTATTTTTGATGTATCAATGTGCGTGCAAAAGGTTAAAAGCCGCGTGTATAGAACGTCCTGGTATATGATTGTAGAATTTAAATAGTTTATTTGGATTTAGACATAATGGATTATGCTTTTGTGTCTTAATGTTCTATGTAATGAAGGAAAAATAAGTACTACTAAATGTTTTATCCCAAAAACAAGGAAGATCATTATACAGAAAGCTGGCAAAATGTTCAAACTTCAAACAATGTGTGAAGGTGAATCTTTTTTATTCTTTCATACTTGTATAAAGTAAAGAACATCCTTTTAATCCAAAAGATGGATGCTTCTTTTTGGTGTTTCTTCATTAATCCACTTTTAGGTTTCTGATCATACCCTCTTGCCGGTACTTTCAAACATTGATCAATCTCTCTGTGTAATCATGTTTTAACCCTAGATTCAACAGATCTACTCGCTTTAGGTTTGAATCAAGCCAAACAAAACATGCAAGAATCTAAAAACAGAGGGACATAAGATCTGTTCACGCGGTTCGGTTTCCCTATATCCGCGGAGCCTCGAGACGGGAGACTCAACCCAAATGCACTAGAGATCAAAGAAACACAAGTGTAGGTTTACAAAGGGATCAATCGGAAACCCTAGGTAGAACTACGAAAAGAACAACAGAGAACACATGCGAGAAAGCAAAGAAGAAGAGTAAGGCGATAGAAGAAAGGGCTTCGGCCCCCTTTCAAGGCAAACGAAGATGTTGGTGCAAGCTTCAACAATGGTGACCAAGGTGGACACCAACAACGTCGGCGACGACCACCGGAGACGCCAAGCTCTCCAATTGCTCTCTTTTCTCTCTGTTTTGAAATGGCGTAGCAAGCAACAGTGGCAATGAAGCAGGTGACAAAGGCTTATAAAGCTAGGGCACCCAGCTTCAATCAAAACGACGCGCATCATCAAGTGAGTCAGTGACTTCACGCAGATGGGCTTGGCCCAGTTCTCTTCGTCCAACGGGCTTGACCCAAGTTCACCACAAAACCAGATTAAGGCCCCCAAATCGGCCTAAGCCGGGGTTGCTTAATTTTGGTAATGATAAACCCGATTCAGCCCTAACCCTAAGTTTCCAATTAAATCCTCTACCTTATAAAACCATCACTTATACAAATACAAAGCTGGATTATAAAATACAACAAATGCCCTTCTAATCCAGACTTTGAACATGTATGTTTCTCTAATCACTCTAAGTGCATTCAGGAACTTCTTTAGTAGAGTCTTTCCCCGTCTGTCCTCGACCCTTTCATATCTCAGTAAACATTATGGATATGAAGGCTGTCCTTGCAAAAAACAAATTTATTAGCAGGAACCACTTTAGTGCTAAAATCTGCTGGATTAACATCACCAGCTATTTTCACCACTTTTATCTGCTGTTTTTCCAATTCATCACGAATGAAATGAAACCTGACATCTATGTGCTTAGTTCTCTCATGATAAACCGAGTCTTTGCAGAGGTATAAAGCACTTTGGCTATCCATATTGAGAACTGGCACATATTTCTTGCATTCTATCTCATACAGTATACCTTTCAGCCAAGAGGCCTCTTTACAAGCCTCAGTTGCAGCAATATATTCAGCCTCAGTTGAAGATAAAGCTACAATAGACTACTATTGGGATTTCCAAGATATACAGTTCCCAACCCAAGTGTAGAAGTAAGAGGTAGTAGACTTACGAGTGTCCTTGTTACTTGCATAATCCGAGTCAACAAAACCTTGCAAATCATTTCTGGAAGTGTGTTCAGTGTATATGAGACCCATGTTTCTTGTCCTAGAGATGTACCTTAGAGCATATTTTATAGTTGCCCAATGTTTCTCACCAGGGTTAGACATATACCTGCTAAGAACACTTATAGCATATGCTAGGTCAGGCCTAGTACAAAGCATAGAGTACATCACAGAACCTACAACCACATCATATGGCACATTTCTCATATTATCAATGTCAGTAGCAAAAGTGGGGAGCATGGATTTGGAGAGCTCTAAGTGCCCTCCCAAAGGTATAGGTACAGGTTTAGATTTTGTCATAGCAAACCTTTCCAACACCTTATGTAGATAATCAATTTGAGAGAGTCTCATAGATTTCTTATCTCTATATCTTATTTTTTTACCCCTAATATTTTACGTGCAGGACCTAAATCTTTCATGTTAAAATGTTTCTTAAGATCATTTTTAACACCAGATATAACAACTTTAGAACTGCTTATGAGAAGGATATCATCCACATATAACAGAACATACAAAGGAGTTTTTGTTTTCACATTCTTGAAATAAAGACAAGTATCATATTTGCTTCTAATAAAGCCAAGAGACCTCATGCAATTATCAAACTTAATGTTCCATTGCCTAGGAGATTGTTTTAGTCCATAAATGGATTTTTTCAACAAACAAGCATGCTCAGGTTTAGACTTATCAATGAATCCTTTAGGTTGTCTCATGTATATAGTTTCATTCAGGTCACCATGCAAGAAGGTTGTTTTCACATCCATCTGTTCTAATTCCCAGTAAAAAACAGAAGTCATGGCAAGCAAGAGATTCATGGTTTTATACTTTACAACTGGAGCAAATATGTCATTGTAATCAACCCCTTCCTTTTGGGTAAAGCCCTGAGCAATCAGCCTAGCTTTATACCTAAGGGGATCAAGATCATTTGCCCCTTCTTTTAGTTTAAAGATCCATTTACAGTCTATAAGTCTAGCATTTTTAGGTGTAGGAACCAAGGTCATTCATAGATTGAATCTCTTTATGCATTGCCTTAAGCCATTCATTAGCCTTAGAGCATTTTATAGCTTGTTCATAAGTGTCAGGGGTATAAGAAGCAACCAAGTCAGCCACAAGCAAAGCAAACTCAACAGTATTAGAAGTGAACCTTTTATTTGGAATCCTCACCCTAGGTTCTCTATCTCTAACAAGTTGGTAATTGGCTAGATCATGCACATTATTCTTAGTATTAACATGCAAAGTGTCTAAGTGCATCTCAAAAGATCCAGTAGAAGGGTTAGAGGTTTCACTTACTCCCCCACCTAATTGGTGAGGTTGCAGAGCTGCAGTTTCTTCAGACCCTTCATTTCTTTCTTGTGTTGTGTAACTTGGTTCTTCCTCAATGTGCCCTTCTGAGCTGCTTGGATGCTCAGTGGAGGAGTGCCCTATGTCAAACTCCTCTTCTTGATCATTGTCTTGGTTGTGAGGCTCATAGAATTGCTCCACGGTGACAGTTCCTCCTCTGTTGTCTTCATTTGTACCTGTCCACAATTCTTGTGGGGTTTTAAAGTCCAGTACAGAGGAAGGAGATCGATTTATGAGGTAAGCTGTTGTGATAACAGCTTCACCCCACATTGATGGTCTCATTCCTAAACTAATTAACATGCACCTAGCTTTCTCTAACAGTGTCCTATTCATCCTCTCAGCAGTACCATTCTGCTGAGGGGTGCCAGGCACTGTTAGGTGCCTTTTTATGCCATTGTTCATGCAATACAGGTCAAAATCATGATTACAAAACTCAATGCCATTATCTGTTTTAAGACATTTGAGCTTGAGGCCTGTTTGACTCTCTACCATTATCTTTCAAGATTTGAAAGAGTCAAAGGCCTCAGGCCCTCAACTTTTGATTTTAGGAGGTTAACCCACACTTTTCTGGAAAAGTGATCAATCAAGGATAGAAAATATTTTCTACCCCCAATTGTATCAACTTGAGCATGCCCCTAGAGGTCTGCATGAACATACTCTAGGGGTTTGGATGCAGTGTAAGAAGACTTCCCAAAACTGTGTTTTGACTTCTTACCAAAAATACAATTCTCACAGAAATCAAGTTCACAAGGATGCTTGTCAATTAAGCCATGCTTAAACAGATGCAATAATCCAGTATTGCCTATTTGACCTAGTCTATCATGCCACAATTTTGTATAATCAGAATTTCCATTTTTGATCACATCACTAGAAACATTCCATTCAGGAGATGCAATGACATAATAAAGACGATTGAGGATCCTGTACAACATGCCCTTATCGTACAACATGCGAAGCGATCTCGACCGTCGATTTTTTTTGTTTTGTTTTTGTTATCGTCCCCTGATCATTCTGAAATAACATATATAGAAGGTTCACAAATAAGCTCTTAACGTTTATTTATTTGTGCACTGAAGTTCACAAATAAGCTCTAAATGTGCAAAGACATGTGTTTGAACATGAACATGTTATATGTGAACCTTACGACATAGAATAATGAACATATAGTACTTATATGTGAACGTCAATACTTGTCTATTCCAGAACGATCAGAGACGAAAAATAAAAAAAAGCTCTTAATGTCCCCTGATCATTCTGGAATAACCTATATAGAAGGTTCACAAATAAGCTCTTAGCGTTCATTTATTTGTGCATTGAAGTTTACAAATAAGCTCTAAATGCACAAAGACATGTGTTTGAACATGAACATGTTATATGTGAACCTTACCGCATAGAAAAATGAACATGTAGTACTTACATGTGAACGTCAATAATCGTCTATTCTAAAATGATCAGAGATGGAAAATATATAAAAAAAAATTGTTGACCGAAAAACAAAAAAGTTTGCCGTATTTACGGTTATGCCACTGCATCACTATTCACTCATTTTCACCTCTTTTAATCTTAGCCCTCCATATCCTTGATCCAATGGCCCTTAATATTTCTCATGTTGTACAATAATGATCAAATGTATGTGAAACTCCCTCTAATAAAGACCTCCCTTTTTCATGCTTCTTATAAGGATTTTCCCATCTCTAATGACATCCCTTATTCCATGATGAGTCATAATATGGCAATTCAAATCATCAAACATGGATTCAGACATCAAATTTCTTCTCAAATTTGAAACCCATCTCACATTTTGGATAACTCTAACTTTACCATCATGTATTCTCATAGGAACTGACCCAGTTCCCTTAATCATAAGGGTGGTATGGTCCCCCAGCATAACCTCCCCCCCCCCCCATCACATTTATTCAGAGAAGAAAATAAACCCTTGTGGGGTGTGGCATGCATTGTGTAACCAGAGTCAAGGATCCAATCATTGCAAGCATAGGAATCAACAACCATTAACAATTCATGAGCATATTCTTTACAGGATTCAAACACATTTGAAGAACCTGAATTATTTTTCTCCTTATTTTTCTCATCACGAATTATTTTATGACAATCTTTAGCAAAATGACCATCTTTACTGCAGTAATAGCATTTAACTTTAGACTTGTCAAAATTCTTATTCTCAGACTTATCAGACTTATCCCTAGAGGATTTCTTGTGATAATTCTTCCCTTTTCCTTTGGCCATTAAAACCTCAGATTTAGAGTCATTTTTAGGTTCATTTTTAGTCTTATACTTAGACTTAAAAACCTTCAAAACCTCATCCTTTTGAATAATAGCCTTAGTAATCTTAGTAAGAGTTAATTCATCACGACCATATTGAATGACATCCTTAAGGGTGTCAAATTGGGAAGGTAGAGAATTCAGTAACAACACAACTTGGTGAGTTTCTTTTATCTCATCATCACATCTTTTTAAATCTTGAGTCATTCTCAAGAAAGCATCAAAATTTTCATTCACAGTCAAAGACACATCCATTTTGAATGTAAACAATTTGCATAATAGAGAAATTCTACTAGGCAAGGACTTAGTCAGATAAATTTCATCCAAGGCATTCCAGAGAGTTTTAGGTTGAGAGTAACTTATAACCTGACGAGCTATGTCGTCAGTCAACCTAATCATAATCTCAGAGTGTGCCAGATCTTGGATATCTTTCATCTCAGAATTAGTGGTCCCAATGAGCCACTCTTTAGAAATAGCCTGGTAGCATTTTTCTTTGATTAAGATGGCCTTCATCTTAACCTTCCACATGGCATAATCACCATTGCCATCGAAAGGCGCATGGTGCTTTCAACCATTACTACCTGAGATCAAATAGAAGTCAGTATTGGAAACAGAAAGGGAACACAAAGCAGAAGCAAGATACAGAAACCCTAACAATCTCCTTAGAGACGACAGGTAACATAATCTCAAGGAAGCAATACACACGAGAGCCTGAGAGACAACACAAGATTTCTCTTGCTCGATCAACACACGAGTAACAAGAGCAAACCCTAGAAACTTCAAGTTTCAGTCAAGATTCACATGCAACTCAAATAATCACATGCAAACACACAGAACCACAGCGGAAGCAAGAGAATATCAGAGAAGGCTTTAATACCACTTTGTAATCGTGTTTCAACCCTAGATTCAACAGATCTACTCGTTTTAGGTTCGAATCAAGCCGAACAAACACATGCAAGAATCTAAAAACAGAGGGACACAAGATCTGTTCACGCGGTTCGGTTTCCCTACATCCGCGGAGCCTCGAGACGGGAGACTCAACCCAAATGCACTAGAGATCAAAGAAACACAAGTGTAGGTTTACAAATGGAGCAATCGAAAACCCTAGGTAGAACTACGAAAACCACAACAAAGAACACAAGCGAGAAAGCAAAGAAGAAGAGTGAGGCGACATAAGAAAGGGTTTCAGCCCCCTTTCAAGGCAAACGAAGATGCTGGTGCAAGCTTCAACAATGGTGACCAAGGTGGACACCAACAACGCCGACGACGACCACCGGAGACGCCAAGCTCTCCACTCGCTCGCTCTCTTTCTTTCTCTCTTTTCTCTCTGTTTTGAAACGGCGCAACAAGCAATAGTGGCAAGGAAACAGGTGACAAAGGCTTATAAAGCTAGGGCACCCAGCTTCAATCAAAACGACGCGCATCATCAAGTGAGTCGGTGACTTCACGCAGATGGGCTTGGCCCAGTTCTCTTCGTCCAACGGGCTTGACCCAAGTTCTCCACAAAACCAGATTAAAGCCCCCAAACCGGCCTAAGTCGGGGTTGCTTAATTTTAGTAATGATAAACCCGGTTCAACCTTAACCCTAAATTTCCAATTAAATCATCTACCTTATAAAACCATCACTTATACAAATACAAAGCTGGATTATAAAATACAACACTCTGCTTTTTAAATTCTTCCCAAGATTTGAACTGTATTTTCAAGGAAAAAGAGAAGAGAAACCAAAATGAATCAATAAGCCAATGATGAAAGTGGGTCTCAATTTTCTTTCTCTTTTTCACTTTCATGGAATTCCATACCTTTTTGCATAAACATTTATTATTTCTTTTTATGTTAAAGCATAGTCCAACTTTGCCTCATGCTTACGTTATGTATCAAGGTTTTATGGAGAAGATTTTTGTGTAACGGATACATTACATTAGTATATATGAAATGTTTGTTTAATTTACTGTACAAAAACAAGAGAAGCACAATACCTAAACAAGAAATAACCACTCAAGATTGGAGGCAGTGGAACTGAAATTTACTAGCAACACATGGAGTTTGTGGCTGTGCACAGATTGTGAAATGCCAATGTCATCTTCATCGATGGAGAGATTCAAATCCAGGCACATGGACTGACTGCATCATCGTTGCAGCTGAATATGACAAGAGGAACAGATACCCTTTTGGCAGGAACGGTCCACTTAGCGAGCCTCACCTCACCTCTCAAGGCAGGCACCCTTGCTCAACTCCGGCCATCTCTAGCTCTTGCGGGACCCGGCCCAAACACCAGCCCAGCTAGCTCTTCTGCTACCTTAATCTTAGAAGAGGAGCCAAGTTTCCTTTCTTCTCGTCAACCCGGCCCTGCATTTCAAAACCGTGTTTTTCTTCTTCCTCGTACTAGCCAGCGACAAAACCACACCCGACACATCCTCATTAATTCCTAACACCTTGATGATCCAAGGGAATGATAAGAGGGGTCATTGTCATGGAGTATCGGTTTCTTAGAGGACTAGTGGTGTGTGAGGCGACCTCCAACGCTCTACATTGGCCTTAATATTGGTGCTTGAAAACCCGGCCTCTCGCATTACCCTGCTGACACTAGGATCTTAGGAGCCAAGATTGGCTGCTGCTGATTCTCAACAAGTGCATTCGAGAAGGATGGATATATGAGGGCCTAAAATGGAATGCATGTAAAGAAAAGTTCAGCTAATTAAGCTATTGGTCTTTTTTTTCTCTTCTTTCATTTCTTATAAGTGGTGAACGATGATTGGAAGTTGGGTAAAAGCTCAAATTAGGCCATATTAATGGAGAATATAGCTTTTTGAGTGTGATTGTTTTTTTAAAAACTAAGTGGAAAAGAGGAAAGGGAAAATTACATTATCTGTATAATACTTGTTATTTTAATTTTTAATATAATTATTAAATTAAAATACTATATATTTTTTTAAAAAATTTATAAAATAATAATAATCAATCTCATTTTTAACCAATAACTAAAAAACATTTAAAGTGATAATATTTACAATTTCCTATAAAATACATAGTATCTCACAAATAAATTATTACTTAATATTCTAAAATGATAAATATTTTTTGATAAAAATAAATGACTAAAACGATATTTTCTCTATAAGACCCACCTATAAGACTGGGATAAAAATGCCCTAATAAAGCTAAAGAACTTGGAAAATGGCGAATCAGGATTAAACTATGGCAATTGCAAGGTACATTAAAGGAGATTGGACTGCGTGTCTGCTTGAAGGGAATTGGCAACTGTCTGTGTGTTTGTTAAGAATAGAGAGGTAGAGAATAGAATCGTAATTGATTGATCTAATATGTTAGGAGGTTACATCAATATATAGAGGATCATAAAGATAACAGGAAAATCTTTTATCCTAAGATAGACTTATCTTCTAAACTAAAGATAGATAATATATATACTCCAATACTCCCCCTCAAACTGGAGCATGAGGATCAATCATGCCCAACTTGGACACTAAAGTAGCAAATTGAACTCGGCTGAGGGCTTTGGTGAAGAGATCAGCCGGTTGGGCAGCGGAAGCAATATGCCGTGTAACAACATTATTGGCCTGCACTTGATCACGAACCAAGTGACAATCGATCTCAATGTGTTTGGTGCGCTCATGGAATACCGGATTGGCTGCGATGTGCAAAGCAGCCTGATTGTCACAATAAAGATGCATAGGCTGCGAGTGAGAAATGCCAAGAGAGAGAAGCAGCGACTTGAGCCATAGAAGCTCACAACACGCAGAGGCCATAGATCGATACTCAGCCTCAACAGACGATCGAGAAATGGTGACCTGCTTTTTAGTCTTCCAAGAAATAGGAGAGACACCCAGTTGGATGAAGAAACCGGTCACAGATCGCCGAGTTGTAGGGCACGACGCCCAGTCAGAATCACAAAAGGCACGTAACTGTAAGGAACTGGACGCGGAAAGCAGTATTCCTTTGCCCGAACTGCCTTTGATATAGTGTAATAGGCGGAGAGCAGCGTGCCAATGATCACGGGTTGGTGCCTTCATAAACTGCGCCAACACGTGCACCGAGTAGGAGATTTCCGGTCGGGTGATGGTAAGATATATGAACTTGCCGATGAGACGGCGATACTGATCTGGTTTGTCAAGCAAGTCAGCCGTAGATGATGCCAAACGGTGATGCTGTTCCATAGGGAAGGCGGACGGTTTGGCACCCAAAAGTCCGGACTCGGATAAAATATCCAACGCATACTTGCGCTGAGATAGAAACAGACCCTTGTCACTGCGAGCAATCTCAATACCCAAGAAATACTTCAAGACACCCAAGTCCTTCATATGGAAGCAGGAGCTCAAATAAGCCTTGAAGCGAGCAATAGTAGCAGAGTCGTTGCCAGCAATAATAAGATCATCGACATAAACGAGAACATGGATGCACGTCTTGAAGCGAGAATAAGAGAACAAAGAGTAGTCGGCATAACTCTGCTGGAACCCGTATTGGCGAAGGGCAGACGCCAATTTGGCAAACCAGTTACGCGGTGCCTGACGGAGACCATAAAGCGACTTGCGAAGACGACAAACATGGCTTGAAGGAACACCAAGAAGACCAAGCGGTGGAGTCATATAAACCTCTTCTTCCAAGTCACCATGAAGAAAGGCATTGTGAACATCCATTTGATGGAGTTCCCATCGCTTGATAGAAGCGACGGACAAGAAAACACGAACCGAGGCCATGCGTGCAACCGGAGCAAAGGTCTCGTTGAAATCAACCCCTTCGACCTGACGATTCCCAAGAACAACCAAACGAGCCTTGTACCGTTCAATGGTGCCGTCGGAATTATACTTTATCCGGTAAACCCACTTAGATCCAATAGGATGCTTACCGGGAGGCAACGGCTGAAGTGTCCATGTGTTGTTAGTAGAAAGCGCGCTAAGTTCGGCACTCATAGCGTCGCGCCAATGCTGATGAACAACGGCCTGCCGAAAATGAGTGGGTTCTTCTCCCGAAGTTACAGCTGCAAGAAAACCACTGTGGGAGGCAGAAAACTTAGCACTGGAAACAAAATTCTCGATAGGAAACCGAGTACCTGAGGTATGTGAAGACGGCGTGGGTGCTGATGAAGGGCCGACGGGGTCTAAATGGCGAGTAGAGTGACAAATATAGTCGCTGAGGTGAGGCGGTGGTCGACGAGTCCGAGTAGCACGCGGAGCAGCAACCGAAACTGGATCGGCAGGAGACACAAGCTCCTCGGGCTCAGGCAATACAAGAGCATCCGAACTCCCCTTGTCGGGTTGTTCGACGGACACTGGCACAGGCAGCAAATCAGTTGGCAGAAAAACTGGCTCGGCATCGAACACATCGGGTGGTCGATCCTGTGACGGTGCATGCTCGGGCAAAGAAACATCAGAGAACGGGAAATGTGACTCATGAAACACAACGTCGCGACTAGCAAAAATGACCCGCTTCTCAAGATCATATAACAGCCAACCCTTCTTGCCATGAGGATAACCAACAAAGGCACACTTACGGCTGCGGCTTGCAAACTTATCACCACGTTTCGGAACTTGGGCAGCAAAACATAGAGAACCGAAGACGCGCATACCATCATAAGACGGAACACGACCATAGAGCAACTCATAGGGGGTCCGACCAGCAAGAGTAGGCGAGGGAGTGCGATTAATAAGATATGCAGCTGTAGAGACGCACTCACCCCAGAAATCAAGCGGCAAATGAGCGTTGAAGCGCAAAGCACGAGCCACATTAAGAAGATGACGGTGCTTTCGTTCGACTCTGCCATTTTGTTGCGGAGTCGCAATGCAAGAAGTCTCAAACACAACGCCCTTGGGGGCGAAAAATGGCCTAAGAGGCAAGAACTCAGTCCCGTTATCAGCGCGAACACGACGGATCACCTTGCGGAATTGAGTTTGGACCATGGCAAAGAAATTACGCATCAAAGTCGGGACAACAGACTTGGAGGCGAACAGATGCACCCAGACGGCACGAGAGTAGTCATCGACAATTTTCAGAAAATAAGAGTCACCACTAAAAGAGCGAGTGCTATAGGGTCCCCAAACATCACAATGGATAAGGTCAAATAAACTATCTGCTTTATTATAACTTGAAGTAAAGGACAAACGAGTTTGCTTGGACCTATAACAAACGTCACAAGGCGTTATTGTAGATAGGCTAGAACTATCTATGGCTAACTTAGAAATAGATGACAAAACTGATGCAGAGGGATGATCGAGGCGCTGGTGCCAAAGACGAGCCGACGAAGCCGCGGACTGAGCAGACAGAGCACGAGCCTCAGAGGAGAACGTCTTCAACCAATAGACCCCGTTTTGCGGCTTACCCACGCCAATCACAATCCTCGTACTGATTTCCTGTAAGACAACCACACGAGCAGTCATAAGTACAAGTAAACGAAGGTCATTGATAAGTTGATAAAGAGACAACAAATGACAGTCCAAATTCGGTATATATAAAACATTGTGCAACTGGATGGAACCGAAACAAAGTCGGCCTACAAGAACAGCCGATGAGACACGGCCATCCGGCAGCGTAATGGCCACAGGAGGAACGGAGGCGACGTCTTGAAGAAGAGACCGGTCGCCGGTCATATGGAAAGATGCGCCCGTGTCCAAAATCCAAAGGAGCTTACCCGATTTATCAGAGGAGACTTGCATAGAGTTGTAGAGATTTAAAACTGCATTCCATTGATCATTAGACAGTGCAGGACCGAAGGATTGTCGATCAATAGAGGAGAGCGACCCGTCAAGGGTAGGAGCCAAAGCAGCAGGCTGCACAGCATTGACGGTGCCCGAGTTTTGACCAGACCCGCGACCCGACGACGCGGGCGCGGGCGCAGGAGCCGGCGGAGCAACATCACGGCCAGCAGCGGCGCGTTCTTTCCACCAATCGGGATAGCCGTGGATCTTAAAGCAAGTAGAAACATCATGACCCTTTTTATCACAATGAGTACAGTACAGCTTTTTCTTGTCAATAAAGCCTGTGTCTTTGGATGACGGTGCGGGTTTACGAGCAGCAAAGGCGGAGCCTTCCGACATCGATTCGCGGCTTGTAACCACAGTCTTCAAACGTTCTTCCTGAACAACAAGGGAATAAATTCGAGCAATAGGCAAGAGCGGCTCTTGAGCCAATATATCCGATCGCAACGAACCAAAAGTAGAGTCGTCAAGACCAATCAAAAACTGATGAATCTGTTCTTCTTCACGCTCCTTGATAATAGAAGCAGTGATGCCACAAGAGCACCCAAAACAAGAGCAAGATTGAGGAGGAACATAAGTGGACAACTCCTCCCACAATTTCTTGAGAGCCGTGTAATAGTCAGACACCGAGCGGCCGTTTTGACGACAAGAGGCGATGTCGTAGCGAAGTTGCAATTTTCGGGGACCGTTTCCAACAGAGAAACGTTGCTTGATATCATCCCACAATTCCTTGACTGTGGAAAAATATGTAATAGAAGACCGAAGCGAAGGATCGATCGATTGAACAATCCAACCAATGAGCATAGAGTTCACCATTTGCCAATCCTCAAACAGGGGATCATCAGCAGAAGGCTTTTTAATTCGACCATCGACGAAACCAACCTTGCGTTTCGCCATCAAAGAGTTGAGCATAGCGGAAGACCATTCTTCAAAGTTCTCACCTTTCAAACCAACCGGGCAGATTTTAAGACCCGGGTGATCCGAAGGATGAAGATAATATGGAGACTTGAAATTGGAACCAGTGGCGGCGGCGGCGACGAGAGCGGCGGCGGCGGCAGCGGCCTGAGTTTCTTTCTCCTGAGTTTGTTTATCCTGAGGGTTAATCTCCGTGTCAGACATTAGAAAGAGACGAGAGAAAAAGGTTGTGTTTAGGCTGGGATAGGGGCGGCGATATCCTGGCGGTGGCGAGAAGAGCCGGCGGCAGAAAAAAATTGGGTTGTTAGGATCTTGGCTGTGATACCATGTTAAGAATAGAGAGGTAGAGAATAGAATCGTAATTGATTGATCTAATATGTTAGGAGGTTACATCAATATATAGAGGATCATAAAGATAACAGGAAAATCTTCTATCCTAAGATAGACTTATCTTCTAAACTAAAGATAGATAATATATATACTCCAATAGTGATGTAGACATCTCCATGGAAGAACATTACATTTGCATTAAATAATTGTAATGTATTTACGCACGGAAAATAAATAAATTTAATTAGTTAAAAATTTATAAACATTAATATTACAATTTAATTGATTTAAAAATATTCTGATGTAAAGTTGATCTAGTAAGGATTTCATCACCAAAAATAAAGTTTTGTTGGTAGAGATGTAAACTTGATCAAGATCATATATATAATTGTTTAATATTAATTGTTATGAATATAATAAAAAAAATTGAAAAGAGAAATTTGAAAATAATTTTTGACGATGAAATTGTCCAGGTAAATTAAATAATAATTATGCACATTGTACTTAATTTTTAACAAATTGATATCTAGAATTGTTTAACTTTGTAGGGGACTTGACTCTACTACATAAAAATTCCTCAATAAATGTCTATCTATATAACGGAAACGTTATATAAATTATATAAGATTAGCATTGGCTATTTTTTTAAAGGGGTTGTCAGAGGTGATAGGAATATCTGAATATGAACAGATTGCAAAAATGCTATGACTTCATGAATATACTAAATAACATACCTTATTTATTATTACCACTCAAAATCTTCTAAGAAAACGATCACTCAACATTTATTAAATTATTAACATTGCAAAATAATATATGATATATGTCAAGTAATATCAAATGATTTCGACTCGTTACTTACAAAAATAGACTTCTACATAACTCAAAGTTTTTTCGGTAATAATTATCAAAGGTAATATTTTATGTCAGTATTTCTAATTTTTGTATTAACTCTAATTTTTATATATCTTTATATCTAAATTTAATTACATTTTTGAAGGACATGAGGTAATCAATCTCTTTTTTTTGGTACAGAGGTAATAGATCTCTACAAACAATGATTAAAAGCTAGGTTGTATATCTTTGACCCAAAAAAAAGATATGTTATATATTCCTTCACATAGTTTTTTTCTAGGATCACTAAATTATCAAATAGAGTTAAGAAAAAGTAATTGAGAATCATTTGATGTCTTAGAGCATCAACAAAAGAAGTTCTAGGGTTTATCACTTGTTACATTAGAACAAAATAAAATAAATTAAAGCCTTTAATTATCTGAATGAGTTTCTTATTTGACACTCGAAGTCTCTACTGCAACTCTGCAAGAGACTTTCATTTGACAATAAGAAACTATTTTCTAAAAAATTCTAACACAAATTACCTTTTTTTTTTTTTGAGAAATCCCTAGAACCTCCTTTGTGGACACTTTTCCCCTCTCGCTTTATTCTGATCCATTTTGAAGTGGTATGTAGCCAATATTGATCTATTTTGAGCAAAACATTTCACAATATATATTATCGTCCTTTTTAATACAAATCTTAACATTTAAAAAAAAAAAATAGTATTTGAGAGGTGACTGTATTTTTTTAATATCAAATATCAAGAGTTATATAGAAATAAAATAATTACATTGGATTAATAAAAAAAATTGCATAGTAAGGTATTGTTGTTGCATTTATAGATTTTACTTTTAAGAAATTGGAATCAACCTTCATTTGACACTTGCTTTTATTTTTCTTTACATATGTTTCATCCTTCACATATATGTGAGACTTGTAAATTGTGCAAAATTTGACACAAACATAGTACCTTGAGTTATGAAACTAATCATTTTTTTCCATAAACCAAAATTTAATTATAAGTTGAGAGATATTGTTAAAAAATGATCTATTGATATGCATAGATGTCTATTGTACGTGTTTGCTTCAGTATCATCCTTTAATTAATAGATGTTTCAAAAAGTATTACAATATATAGTAGAAGATGATTAGATGTGAAAAAAAAATGTACATTTGAAATTTGAATGCGTACGAATGATGAATTTCATCATGGGCGGCCTACCATGCATGTCCATTGAAGATTTTGCTTCAATAATAGCAATGATCTAACATACATATTTTTTATATAATGGTTGTCTTAGCCTGTGTTAATATTTGTTTTATGCATATAGTGGTGTTTTATTTCCCAAATGAGTTTAATTGATAGTTTTTCATATTCTGTATACAATGGGTGTTTATTCCTTTTTGCAACCATTTCCAAATAAATAGTGTGATTTTTAATTTTAAATTCTTATTAATTTAATATGATCATATTATAACTTTTCAAAATTTATATTTTTAAGTAAATCATTTTATAATACAATAAAAACAATAGATATGGAAAAAAGTACTAATGTTATAAAATAATATTTGATATTGTGACAAATTCATTATTTTTTATATGGAATATGCGTTACAGATTAATTGACATTAATTATCTTGTTATCTCGTCATAAATTCTACATTTTTAATTAATGTAATTTTATTTAATGTTTCCTATGTGTGATCTTTTAATAAAGTAAATAAAAAATGATTAAAATTGCTAAATTATCGAAATGTTCTAATAATATATATAATTTAACATGGAAAACATCACGATATTGTAAAATATTTTTATAGACAAATAAAAAATAGGAAAAAAGGAATATTTATGTTTGATCACTTTCTATATAGAAACTGCATACTATAATTCAATCAATCCCTAAAACATGAAATTTGCTAAATACAATTTAGCATGTATTAACTGTATATTACAATTCAATCAAACATACATGATTTTTAGTCTATTAACAAATTTAACATGAATATGTCAAGACAATATAAAGTTATTATAAGTAAATTAGCTTCCATGAACACTAATCAAAAGACACAAATACACCATTTTTTTTATAAAAAAAATGGTGTGTGCCCCATCGAAAGACACAAATACACCAATTTTTTATAAAAAATTGTGTTCGCTGAATGAGATTGTGTTGTAGTACATAATATATGTCTAGGGTTAAGAGTTATGTGCCTAGCTAGATAACTCTCAATCAAACAAACATTTTGATATTGTGTTCCCCATCGTTACCTCATACCTGGTTGTTGAATATCTTCATAAGGTATTTCAATATTCCAATAACCCTATATAATAGAGGATGAATTACATTATAATGTGCAATAATAAATCATGAAATTACTGTAAGGATCATTCATAAAGCCTGAACACCTTAGAAAATTGTTGCATACCATATTATCCGATAGAATGAAGTTTGTTCTGTTGTACATACCGAGCATGTTGACCACATCTCATTTTTGACAACCCATAACTTGGATGTCACAGCTTATCCCTTCAGTGAAATGGTTAAGTGGTATATGTTCTTTCCTTGGTTCTTTTTGGTATAGGAAGAATAGATGAACTGGAGTGAAGTGAGCATTTATGTGGCTTTCATATATAGGTGGGAATGAGGTAAGAGGAATGCTAATGTGATTGAATAATATTAATGACAAAAAATGTTGGTTTCACAACCGTTTCACTACCAATGGAAAGACGTTTGAGTGGTCGTACATATTAATATATTTATAGTCGTTAAGTGGTTGTATTTTTATAATTATGACATTAAAATTATTTTAGATTTTATGCTAGACAACTGTTTTGGAAGGAATGTAGAAGACCATTTAGCACTTAACTCATTTATGTAAAAAGATGTCATTCCAAAATTAACCGTCGGGGGTATGGATGGAAATCTGTATTGAATGGCTAATTTTGACATTGAATTATTTCTTAATCAATTTTGGTGTTTTCAATGGAATGTAAAATGTCATTTGACACTTAACTCATTTGTCTTAGAACGAGGTAGATTTATTTAGATTCTATGCATTAGCACTTATGTCAGTTAGTCAATTATAAAAGAGGTAATTTGCATTGATATTGAGGATTGAGTAATTTGCATTAACGCATATCACAATAATTAGTACGACATATTATGTAATATCATTCCAGTTACTAAACTACTAAAGCCAAGAAATGAAGGCCAAACCGTTACAAATGATGTTAGAGCCGTTTTATAATGGAAACCAATCAATTAGTCATACATACTCCATCTGAATAATTATAAATGACAAATCTATTGCCATACATTTGTTACATATTATGCCATATTTCTTTTTCATTCAAATTTGAATCAATTTTGAATATTGTTTACGTTACTGTATAATTTTGCTCTCGAATAAAAATTTCTAACCCATTCTTAATTTTAACACTATCTACATACGTTTATTGAATGAAATTATGCCATATTTGTTTTTTCTTTAAAATTGAATCATTTTTGAAAACTGTGGACGTTACAACATAATTTTGCTCTTGAATAATTTTTTTAAAACCAATCTTAATTCTAATACTATCTACATACGTTTGCTTATTTTAAGATTAAAATTATATGTAGAAGTAACTATTGATGGAATTAACGACATGGGGTATTGATGGAATTATAAAGGGCCATTTGTTTCTTATTTGTGTAAGAATGCTATAATAAATTATTGGTGCATTAATTGACTTAAAAATCAATAAATATATATAAAGATTTGAGTAACTAATTAATAAAAATAAAAAATAAGAAAAGATAAAATAGTAAAAGTTGTTAAGAAGATGGATTGAACCCTAGACCTCTTGTATTATAAGAGTGTCTTTAGCCATTGAGCTATATTAGAAGATTTAGTTTGTGATGAATGATCAATAAAAAAATAAGAGATAATTTTTTATATTTATTGGCATTAATTGCACCCTTAGTCTACTTTATATATTTATAGATTTTCAATAATAAAAATCCATTGAATGGTATAATAACATAAATAAGGGGATTTTAAAAAGCCAATGGATGGATGAGGCATTGCCGCATTGAACAGGTGATCTCTTTTCCTAGAATTTGCCCTTTTTCTTATGGATTATACAAAGATTTGTATACAAGATTTTTCTTTTTCCCAGTTGAACAATTGTTTTTTAGATTATAAGAGGGTACAGAGAGAATAATAAATATTAGCTGTACATATCTTTAGCATATCTTTTATGTATATTTTTTAGTCGTAACTTTCTCTTTCTCGATTGTATATATAAACGTTAATTGTCATTAGTAAAAGGCTGAGAATTTCTCCCCTAAATTGTTCGTTATTGTATCAGAGCCGAAACCTAGATCCATCTAAACATAGCCACCAAATCATGTCCTGTTGCCATGGATGAAGTTACTACTGCCAAAAAGAAGGATCAAGACCCTTCATCGCCCTTTTATTTGAATCCCTCGGATATATCATCCCGGGATGAGTATATGTTTTGTGGTTCTCAAAGGCGAGAACTACCAAGAATGGGAGACTTGCTTGTGTGTTGCTCTCAAAGCAAAACACAAAATTGGATTCATTGAAGGAACGATCAAGAAACCGGAAGAAGCTGGCGAAATTGATGTATGGATCAGCGTCAATTCCATGTTGGTTGGTTGGATTGTCCAATCCATTGAACCGTCTTTACGCTCCACTCATACTTACTTCGAGACAACGAAGGAGATCTGGGACGACTTGAAACAACGATTCTCTATCGGGAACGGACCTGGAGTTCAACAATTGTGTTTTGATTTGGATCGTTATGTGCAGACCGGCCAATCAATTCCTGCGTATTATGGCCAACTCAAGAGATTATGGGATGATTAATTGTCCAATTACGTCAAGGTCCGAGGCTGTTCGTGCGGAAATTGTAACCTGCTCGTGGGCGGCTGATCTCTCCAAGGAACGAGAGGAGGAGAAGGTCCATCAGTTCCTGCTGGGGTTAAATGACACTCTATATGGAACCGTTTGCTCGAACATCATCGCTCATGACCCCTTACCCTCCCTCAATCGTGTCTATGCTCTACTCATTGAGGAAGAGCGACACAAAACAGTAACAAAGGGCAAGGAGACTCGTACATCAGAAGGTGGTGCTTTTTCTGTTCAACGCATCACAAATTCACGTCCTGATGCTCAACGTCGTGATGGTGGGCGCCATGATTTGTGTCGCCGCTCCGATCGGCCTT
The DNA here is from genome assembly GCA_027886185.1 of Rheum nobile. NCBI lineage: Eukaryota > Viridiplantae > Streptophyta > Magnoliopsida > Caryophyllales > Polygonaceae > Rheum > Rheum nobile. Next base: position 665,469 of record WOAB01000685.1, on the reverse strand, counting down.
CGTGTACTCACTGCAGGCGCGTTGGTCATGAGGCGAGAACTTGTTTTCAGATTATTGGCTACACGGACTGGTGGCCGCGTGATGGAGACAAATCTGCTGGAAGTGGGGCTGGAAACACGCCCTCAAATCCTGCTGGTGGTGGAAGTGGGCTTGGTCGTGGGAAGCCACCTTTGCGTGGGGTTGCTAACGCCGCTCAACTCTCTTCAGATGCTGCATCATCCAACTCCTTGAATTCTATTAACAGAGCTGCTCTTTCAGGTTTGACATACACACAATGGGGCACTCTTGTGTCTTTGTTTCAAAACATTCGGGGACCTTCTTCTTCTGAAAATATGACCGGTAAGAATAGTCTCACATGGATTGTCGACTCCGGGGCTTCGTTTCACATGACGGGAAACCGAGCCTTACTTTCTAATGTTACTGATGTTGCTCCTTCCTCAATATTATTGCCCGATGGAGTGTTAGCTACAACGAATAAGGCCGGAAATGTTGCTTTTAATGATCGATTGATTCTGCGGAATGTACTGTTTGTGCCCAAATTAAATTGCAATTTGATCTCTGCTGGCCAATTAATTAAAGATCAACATTGTATTGTTACACTTCCTGATAAGCTATGTATATTGCAAGACTGCACTTTGATGATGTTGATTGGAGCGGGTGAAGAGTGCAACGGGGTTTACTGGTTTCGTTCGGTGGTGCCAACTACACGCTCTTTCCACGTTACTGGATCAGACTCGTATACATTGTGGCATCATCGTCTGGCCATCATTCCTCTTCAGTCTTGTCTTTCCTTCCCGATGTTAGCCTTCGTTCTTATCAAGACAATAAAACCGAGCCTTGTGATGCTTGTCATAAAGCAAAACATTCTCGTTCTAGCTTTCTTGTCGGTGTTTCTTTCTCATTCTTTAGAACCTTTTGATTTAATACATTGTGATGTTTGGGGATCTTTCCGCACTCTTTCATTTTCGGGAGCTTCTTATTTTTTAACAATAGTGGATGATTGTTCAAACATAAAACTGAAGTTTCTACTCTAATTCCAAATTTTTGTGCCATGGCATCTACTCAATTTGGCCGATCAGTAAAGAGAATTCGCAGTGATAATGGGACCAAATTTACTTCTTTGTGTTCTTTCTATGCTCAACACGGTATTTCTTTTGAAACCTCTTGTGTAGGTACCCCTCAACAAAATGGCAGGGTCGAGCGGAAATATCGCCACATCCTCAATATTGCTCGTGCCTTACGCTTTCAAACTCATCTACCTCTTCTGTTTTGGGGGGAATGTGTCCTTGCTGCTGGGTATCTCATTATTGGCCGCCCTCCGCATTTCGCTCACCTTTGTACCTTTGGATGCTTATGTTATGCATCTACGATCCCTGGTCCTACCAATAAGCTTGAATCCCGTGGACGAAAATGTGTTTTTATTGGTTATCCTAATGGCCAAAAGGGATGGCGCCTCTATGACCTTGACACCAATGTTTTCTTTACCTCTCGGGACGTTGTTTTCTATGAACAACAATTTCCTTTCAGTGATCAAACCAACCACCAGACCCGCAACCCAACCTCTCGTCTCCTCACCCTGTTGTTTATGACAGCGAGCTTCAACCTCTCATTTCTCCATGTGACCCCGATTCTTCGAGTTCGGATGTACTTGTCTCACTTGGTCTTGATGATAGGGGGAGTTCTCTGGGCATTTCTGCGGTTTTCGATTGGGTCCCTGCGGACCCTCCTCCTACCTTGCCACCCTCAGAATCTGCTTCTGCTGAACCCACCGTGTCTCCTCAGACGTTGACTCGTCACAGTACACGTCCTCAGATTCTGTCGGTAAGGTTGCGTGGTTTCGTTTGTAACACCGTTCATCTCCATGACTCCTCGTCACTCCCATCTTCTCCTTCGGCATCATCCGGTACGTCCTATCCCATAGCTAATTTCATGACATACAATAAATTTTTTGTCTTCTCATGTTGGTCTCTTAGTTGTTGTTACTGCTAGTCGGGGGCCTACTTCTTTCGAAGAAGCCTTTCAACATCCTCACTGGCGCGATGCAATGCATGCTGAAATTGATCCTCTTGAACGAAATGGTATTTGGACTCTTATTGATCTTCCTGCAGGGAAGAAACCTATTGGCTGCAAGTCGGTTTTTCACATTAAATATAGATCTGATGGGTCTGTTGAGTGCTACAAGGCGCGATTAGTTGTCTTGGGCAATACTCAGAAGGAAGGTATTGACTTTAATGAGACTTTTGCTCCAGTTGCAAAATTGGTATCGATCCGTGTTTTTCTTGCAGTTGTTGTTATTAAAGGTTGGGAACTCCATCAAATGGATGTTCACAATACTTTCTTACATGGAGATTTAGATGAAGAGGTCTACATGCAACTTCCTTCTGGGTATTCTTCACCTACTCTAGGCAAAGTTTGTCATCTCCAGAAGTCTCTTTATGGTCTTCGACAGGCTCCTCGCAAATGGTTTTCCAAGCTTGCGTCGGCTCTCCGTAAGTTTGGTTTTCGCCGGTCGTATGCTAATTATTCTATGTTTTCTCTATCTAGAAATGGAATTGAACTTCATGTTTTAATCTATGTTGATGATTTGATTATTGCGAGGTCTGATTCTGCTGCTATTGCGAAGTTTAAGGCTCAACTTAGTTCATGCTTTCATATGAAGGATTTGGGTCTTCTCAAGTATTTTTTGGGCATTGAGTTTGCTTGTTCAGATTCTGGTTTGTTCATGTCTCAGAGGAAGTACACTCTTGATATCTTATCTGAGGCTAGTATGCTTGCAGCGAAGCCCTGTGATTTTCATATGGAGCAAAATCACAATTTGGCGCGATCTAGCGCTCCTTTGTTTGCCTCCCCTGATCGCTATCATTGTCCTATGGGTCGCCTTATTTATCTCACTATTACTCGTCCTGAACTCTATTATGCTGTTCATACATTGGCTCAGTTTATGCAGGCCCCTACTATCGATCATTGGGATGCTTCTCTTCGGGTTCTTCGTTATTTGAAGAGTGACCCTGGTCAGGGTGTCTTCTTATCTCGTGATAGCTCGCTTGTGCTTACTGCCTATTGTGGTTCAGATTGGTTTAGCTGCCCGACCACTCATCGTTCTCTCACTGGCTATTATATTCATCTTGGCACATCTCCTGTTTCGTGGAAGACTAAGAAGCAACCGACGGTTTCCCGGTCGTCGGCAGAGGCTGAATATCCACTAGTGGAAAAAACACTTTTTGAGGCTCCCTTTTAGAGGCGTACATATGTCAAAATGCCTCAACAACGACTTAGGAAATCACTTTTTCTGGTTTTTGAGGCGGATTTTTAATTTGTACGCCTCAAAAACATCTTTTGAGGCGGGCAAAATAATATACGCCTAAACAAGTATCCGAAAAAACATTTTCCGCTAAAGTATTAGAGGCGGGCCAGGATTAGGCCCGCCTCTAATGCTAACAAATTGAGACGGGCTATTTTGCCCGCCTCAATTAAGTCTTGTTGAGGCGGGCCTATTAATGCCCGCCTCAAAAAGTATGTCCAATAGAGGCGGGTATTTAAGGCCCGCCTCTATTAGACCATTACTCATTGGTCGTAATACTTATAGAGGCGGGCTTATTTAGGCCCGCCTTTATAAGCTTAACCCTAAATAAATAAAAAAACAGCGCGCCTTGGCCTTCGTTCTCCTCTTCAATTCGTATCCTCCGTCTTCGCCGAGCTCCGACTTCATCTCCCTTTGCCATCCTCAACCTCACCCGATTCCGCTGGTAAGCTCTGACTTCATCTCCCTTTGTCGTCGTCTTCGTCTCCGGAGAAGAAATCGTTATCAACGGCCCTATACCGACGACATAAGCGTGGCCTGCTTCGGCGAGAGATGAAGATTCCGGCGACGCAGGAAGCTTCTTGCCGGAGATATCGAGTTTTGGAGAGTACGACAACCCCGACTCTTCTTCCTGCGGAAGCTGAAGACGTCGAAGACTACAGGTATGCATCTCTCTTCTCGCCTCCGCTCAGGACTTCCTTGACAATTAAATCTTGCTCATCTCCTCCATCTTTGCCCTTGAAATTACCCTAAATTTTTTTTCCTATAAAATTAGGGCTTCCAATTTCAGAAATTTAGGGATTTAAGATTTTTTTAGGGAGGGTTTATTAATTAGGGATTCCAACTTGGGATGTTTTAAGGTTTTTTACCCTCTCTCTTTTCAGCTGTCTGAATTGCTTTTGTTTCTTCTCCTGTTTACATGTGCAGAGCAAAGAATGCAGTAGAACTTGTGAATCTGAATTCTGTTCAGGTAAAAAATACATGTGTTTGGGAGACAAATTGTATTTTTCTTCTTCTTACTAGGTATTTCTTTTATAACATCATTATTTGAGTGTTGTGAATGTTGTTGATAGTGCCACCACTTCTGAAGTATGGCAAGTACTGTGGGCTACTGTACAGTGGATGTCCAAGAGAAAGGCCTTGTGATGGGCTTGACGCTTGCTGCATGAAGCATGATGCATGTGTCCAAGCCACAGGAGGTATTCACCTAACTCTAAATTCCAAGTGTTCATCAATTTGACATGTTCAACATTATTGTTTTCTCTGAATTTTTTTTATTTAAAATCAAATATAAATATTATCATGATTGCTGAGTGCTAAATGCATGCTTTGCTCTGATGATACTAACCTAGTTGGATTGCTACTTGCTATCAATAAATTTGGAAGAGTATGACATACAATTAGGATTGTTTATGATTAGTAAAACTATAAAAGTTATTACATTAGTTGGTATATCATGTCAGCTGTCACAAAGGGAAATAGATGCCTACTCTAAGTGTCTCTCTCGTATCTAAATCTCCGCTGGCACATGGGCAATGTTAATCAAATTCTATTCACTAATGCAATTTTCTTTATGCATAAATTCTATTCACTAATGCAATTTTCTACTTGTCCCTGCATCGATGTTCCTCTCATTTTTGTAGCATCCGTACAACCCAGATGAAGATTACACTGAAGTGGAGAGCCAGCTGCGATCACATTTGGAATCTATTCTTGAAAACTCTAGTCTTATAATGGAAATATTTTTTAAAAAATATTTTTGCTCCTTGATAGTTATCCTGAGGTCACAGTTGTATTTGTAAAATGCCTAATGTCTTAACACTAGCTTTTACTCTAATGATTTAAGTCGTCCTCGACCTTTTGTGTTGCAACTTTGGAACATCATACTATGGAATTCTTTCATTGTTTTGGAACATCATACTATGGAATTCTTTCTTCACATGGATGGAGTAAGTGAATCACAATTTAGCAAAGTGCTGAACTTTGAGCTAGAGCAAATAAAGCAGGTAGTTGAATGATGATAATCTGCACTCTCTGTTTGTTTGTGGCTTCTAAATGCTGTTTATCCATCATATGCCACTTACCAATTTCATTTTGGCACTTCATTATACATAATTGATGAGTTACTTGGGTATTTACTTATCATATGTAATTAAATGCCAAATAATCCCTTGAACTTTTGCTTTACATGTATTGAAATGAACCAAATAATGAATGCCCCATGAATTAAAACCAACTTGCTTGGAGGTAGATATGTATTCCTGATCTTACTATTGATTCTGCAGGCTTGTGCAGCTCATAGTTTGATTTGTGTGCCTCTTTATGACACTAGGTATAACTCCTTTGTGATTAATCTGTAAAAACTTTTTTACATGTCAAATTTACTGATTCTGTTGTTGTGGGTACAGGCCCTGGTGCTATAAACTTTTGTCAACTTGTCTAAGTTTTGTGGTCTAACTGCGCCCCACGACATCCCATATGAGTCAATTCCATTCTCAAACTTGTATGTTGCTGTCCTGGTTGTGCTGGTATTATATTATGGTTCTGTATGTCCTATTAAGTTTATTTAATTGCTATACTATCTAGTATAAAAACTGGAATGTGGAGAAAGCAACTATTATCATTACCTTGATTTCCTCATCCCAAATTGCTTAAAATTCTGTTAGTAAAGCAAGGGAAAAATTATCTATAAAGAAACACCTTTTATACTTCGAAGTGGAAGCCTGATTTTGTTTCCCAGCATACTACATCGATATATGTGTTGGTGCAGTTGCATGCCGTCTTGAGAAGAAAGAAGCTGGTCTTCCTCGTGTTTACATCATGACACTAGGTGTTCTTGCTCCATACCGTTCATGATTCCGGGGGTTAGCTCAAGGCTTGATGGTAAGATGATTTTATTTCTCAAGGACATGACTTCTGCTAAACTCTACATTTGATTTACCTGAATCACATACCAACTGTCAAATCTCTGTTTCATAAATTACTAAATTAGAACGACACAGTCACACAAGAGTAATATACATGTGCATGCTATTTTAACCATAAAGATATTATCACTTTGGTACAGATGTATGCGTAAAAGGGAGTAGAAAGTTCATTCTTATCCTATATTGGTTGAACAAATAATATGCCATTCAAATTCTGGAATGTATATGTGACATTTTATTGAATTCACCAAAAATTGTTGCATGCTCATAACAGTGGTTGATCTGGTCCTGATTATGTCTGTGAATCCTGGATTCGGTGGTCAGAGCTTCATTGAGAGCCAAGAAAAGAAAATTTCAGAGTTGAGAAGAATGTATGCAAAGAAGGTATGATGTGTTTAGTTCATAATTTGTCTTAGATCAACTTCAGGCTGAATATATATATATATATATATATATATATATACTGATGTTTGTTGCTGCAGGGTGTGAACCCATGGATTGAGGTGGATGGTGGAGTTACCCCTGCAAATGCCTACAAGGTGATTGAGGCCGGAGCCAATGCTCTAGTTGATGGATAATTTGATCTGTTTATATTTGATCTTCTGAATCCAGTAGTTGATCTGTTTATATTTGGGGAAGTAGTTTGTGGGAACTTAAAGGGTGTAGGTTGGAAGTGAAATGGCAGATATGTTGCTTGTTTAGACAGGTGCATGACTAATGTAGAGAGAATAGCTTGGTATATATTATAAAGTTAATTTTGGATCAAGAATTTATTTGCAGAAAGTGTACCGCTGTGATTGGATTTTTTTGCAGATTTTTTTTTGCAAAAAATTGGACTTTTTAGCCCGGATGTGGAAGAGATCCGGGCTAAAATGTCCAATTTTTTTGTTCAAACACAATGCTTTTTAGCTCGGACTTACCCAGATCCGGGCTAAAAGGTGGGAAAATGCGACTTGTTGAGGCATGCCTCTATAGGCCCGCCTCAACAAGTCCCTCATTTTTGCGCCAAAGTGAGGGACTTGTTGAGGCGGGCCTCTATAGGCCCGCCTCAACAAGGTCCTTTTAGAGGCGTAAAATGTCCGCCTCAAAAAGTGTCCCTACTTGTTGCAGCCCCCGCAGTAGAGGCGAACGGTGTACGTCTCAATAAGTGTCAAAAGGCCCGCCTCTAAAAGGGTTTTTTCCACTAGTGATCGTTCCATGGCTTGTGCATGTTGTGAGCTCGTTTGGCTGAAGTCGTTACTTTCCTCCCTTGGAGTTTCTATTTCAGCCCCTATTCGCTTATTATGTGATAGCCAAGCTACTCTCCATATTGCTGCCAATCCCGTATTCCATGATCGGACCAAGCATATTGAGGTGGACTTTCACTTTGTTCGTGATCTCTTGCAAGCAGGTTGATTGACACACATCATATTCGAACACATTCACAGCCTGCAGATATTCTCACTAAAGCCCTAGACTCAATTTCAATATCTCCTTAGCAAGCTGGGTATTCGGGATCCTCATGCTTCAATTTGAGGGGAAGTATGGAGAGAATAATATATATTAGATGTACATATCTTTGTTAGGATTCGAGCGTAGTAACGACAAGAAAACAGACAAAAGAACACAAGAATTGTTAACCCAATTCGTCAAGAATTGACTATGTCTGGGGACACTACCAAGCCAGGATACTTTTCTCTCTTTTGAATGTGTTGATGATTACAATTGAGCAACTAAGTTTTAAATAATAAGCCACAGATTAAACCTAATGGGCCTTAAAACACAAAATGTGATAACTGGCCCAACGCCCACCGCGGGGCGGTGACTCCCACCGCGGGGAGGTAACCCCCACCGCGGGGCTTCCACCGCGGGGCGCCAATCCTACCGCGACCCGGCGGTAACTCTCAGTTAATCCTCTCAGGAGAATCGGCGTCTGATGCGGGGCGTCCACTTCACCGCGACCCGGCGACAACCCTCAGTTGCCTTCTCTGCTTGTCGTGCAAACCTTTAATCGTCAGGCTCCATAAACCCAACAATCTCCCACCTGGAGACTGACTCCAATCATAATCTTTCTCCTCTTCAACCCATAACTGGTAGTAGTGCCAGACCTTCAACTCAGTTACCAAGGACAGTTGAAGCCATACAAAGCTTCAACTTCTCTAAGGTCACAACCTTAGTTAGCATGTCTGCAGGATTCTCAGTTCCACGAATCTTCATCAACTACAAGACCTTTCTTTCCAAGAGATGCCGTATGTAGTGATACTTCAACTCTATGTGCTTAGTCCTCGAGTGAAACGTTGGGTTCTTCGCCAAGTGGATGGCACTCTGACTATCACTGTACAGAACGATGTCCCCCTGCTCTTTCCCCAATTCACGCAAGAAATTCTACAACCATACCATCTCCTTGCTTGCCTCAGTCACTACAACATACTTGGCTTCTGCAGTAGACAAGGCTACAACCTTCTGCAACTTAGAAGCCCAAGAGACCGCAGTACCACCCAATGTAAAAACATACCCGGTTGTACTCCTTCTCTTGTCAAGGTCACTGGATGCCAAGTCTGCATCCACATACCCTGCCAACACGACTTTCTTGCCTTCAAAGCACAAGGCTTGCTCTTCGGTACCTCTCACGTATCTCAAGATCCATTTCACAGCTTCCCAATGCTCCTTCCCTGGGTTCCCCATGAAGCGACTAACCACTCTCACTGCATGTGCGATGTCCGGCCTTGTACATACCATTGCATACATCAAACTGCCAATCGCTGAAGCATAAGGAGTCCTTTGCATCTGCGCACGCTCTTCTTCGCTCTTAGGTGAGTCCCTATTAGATAGCTTGAAATGGCTACCCAAAGGGACTTTGGCTGCCTTTGCATCCTGCATACTGAATCTCTTCAAGACCTTCTTGATATACTCGGTCTGTGATAAATGCAACTTCCCAGCCTTCCTGTCTCAATCAATCCGCATGCCCAAAATCTGCTTAGCCTCTCCAAGGTCCTTCATGGCAAACCGCTCAGACAACTGCTCCTTCAACTTGCTCACTTCTCGAGCACTTGAGCCTGCTATCAACATATCATCCACATACAACAACAATATGATATAGCCTTTGTCAAACTTCTTGAAGTAGCAACAATGGTCAGCTTCACTCCTCACGAACTCAATCTCGTGCATGAATCCATCAAACTTCTTGTACCACTGCCTCGGTGCTTGTTTCAGACCATACAAGCTCTTGTTCAGCTTGTACACAAGGTCAGCGTTCCCTTTTGACACATAGCCCTCAGGTTGCTTCATGTAGATATCTTCATCTAAATCTCATGAAGGAAGGCCGTTTTTATATCCATCTGCCGCAACTCTAGGTTCTCTGCAGCCATCATACTCAACACTAGATGTATAGTAGTTAGTTTCACAACAGGAGTAAAAACGTCAGTGTAGTCAATACCGTATTTCTGCTGAAATCCCTTCACAACTAGCCTTGCCTTGTAACGCTTGCTTCCATTCGCCTCCTCCTTGATCCAATAGACCCACTTGTTATGCAATGCCTTCTTGCCTGCCGAAAGCTCAACTAGCTCCCAGGTTCCGTTGGTCATCAACGAATCCATCTCATCATCCATTGCAAGCTTCCACTTGCTCACATCTTCTCCACGAGATGCCTCCGCATAACACTCTGGCTCACCACCATCTGTCAGCAACAAATAGTAGTTTAAAGGTGAATACCTATTAGGCGATCCACGCTCTCTGGTGGACCTTCGTAGCGGAATCACTGGGGTACTCGGCTCCTCCTCAGTCACGGCCTCCTGGTCAACACGGACCGACTTGATCCTACCCGAGTTTGAGATATCTAACTCCATAATCTCAGGTTCAGAATTAGCTGTTTCTGATGCGCCCAGACTATCCTTGTACATCACCTGCTCATTGAACACGACGTCTCGACTACGAATAACCTTCCTGCTCTGCTCATCCCAGAACCGGTATCCGAAATCATCACCACCATATCCGATGAACGTGCACTTGACAGACTTTGCATCCAGCTTGCTTCTTTCAACATGAGCAATATGAACATATGAAACACACCCAAATATCCGAAGGAAAGACAAATTTACCTCTTTGCCACTCCAGGCTTCCTCTGGTATCCCATTCTCCAAGGGAGTTGATGGCCCTCGGTTGATCAAGAATGCAGCAGTGTTGACTGCATCCGCCCAGAACATCTTTGGAAGCCCACACTTCAGCCTCATGCTCCTAGCACGCTCATTCAGGGTCCTGTTCATACGTTCAGCGATGCCGTTCTCCTGAGGGGTTCCCTTCAAGGTTTTCTCCATGCGAATCCCATTCTCCGCACAAAACTCCTTGAACTCACGAAGCTCATACTCCCCACCATTGTCAGATCTCAAGCACTTCACCTTAAGACCTGTCTCAGTCTCTACTAGAGCCTTCCACTTTCTGAAAGAATCGAATGCATCAGATTTTTTGCTTCAGAAAATAGACCCATACCTTTCTTGTGGTATCGTCAATGAAGGTCATGTAGTATGACGCTCCACCCAGAGATGTCACAGGTGCTGGTCCCCACAAGTCGTTGTGGATCAACTCCAACTTCTGCTTCTTCGGGGTTCTGCCTCCCCTCGCAAAGCTCACCCTTTTCTGCTTCCCGAGCACGCAGTCTTCACACAACCCGATCTCAACGGACTTAAGACCTGGCAGCAAACCCTTCGAACATAGCACCTGCATCCCTTTCTGACTCATGTGGCCCAGACGACAGTGCCATAAATCTGCACCACAGTTCACTCCTGCAACAACAATGCTATCACAGACGTTGCTCATCATGTACAGCGTTCCCTCATTCTTTCCACGAGCTACCACCATAGCTCCCTTGGTTATCTTCCAGCTATTACAGCCGAAGGTTACTTCATAACCCTCGTCATCCAACTGGCCAATAGAAAGCATGTTTCTCTTCAAGCCAGGAATGTGCCTCACTCCATGCAACTGCAGCACAGATCCGTTCGGCGCCTTGATCCTGACATCACCCTTCCCTACGATTTTCAAGGCCTCATCATCAGCAAGATAGACCTTTCCAAAATCTCCAGAGGTGTAGCGATCCAATATATCAACACTGCTGTAAGAATGAAACGAGGCTCCAGAGTCTAACACCCAAGACTCCAATGGACTGCTCGCGCTCAGAATGGATGCATCTGCAGTGGTTCCTGTCGTTGAATCGCTCAGAGTCAACGCGTCAGCAATATCTTCACTGGCTGAATTTGCTGACTTGTTCTTCAACGGCGCTTTACATTCACTCTTGTAATGACCGTTTTCATCACAATTCCAACACTTGATCTTGCTCTTGTCCTTGGGCTTATCCTTCCCTTTAGACTTTGATCTGCCACGATTCGACTTCCTAGAGTCTGACCTCCCCCTGCTATCCGTATTCAAGGCTGATCCAGAAGTAGAACCTGACGCCTTCCTGCGAATTTCTTCGCTGATAATCAGATCCCTCACTTCATCAAACTTGATCTTTGCCTTCCCCGCCGAAGCACTAACAACAGTAACTGTCCCGCTCCAACTCTCTGGTAAAGAAGACAACAAGATTAGGGCTTGTACCTCATCGTCGAAATCAATCTCAACTGAACTCAGTTGGGCGATCGTCATGTTGAACTCGTTCAAGTGGTTGGTGACCGCTGTACTCTCCGTCATCCGTAGATTGAACAACCGCCGCATCAGGTGAACCTTGTTCACCGCAAAAGGTTTCTCATACATCGCGAAAAGAATTTCCAGCATCCCCTTCGTCGTCTCTGCCTTGACCGTGTGATGTGCCACGTTCCTGGACAGCGATAGATGGACCACGCTCATCGCTTTCCTGTCCAGCAACTTCCACTCGTCTTCCTTCATGTCTTCCGACTTCTCACCCAGCGGTAAATACAAATCTTTACCATACAGGTAATCCTCGATCTGCATCTTCCAGAATCCGAAGTCCGTTCCATCGAACTTCTCCACCGGTGATTTTCCGCTTCCCATCGTCACCTCCTGAACCAGCTCTGATACCAGTTGTTAGGATTTGAGCGTAGTAACGACAAGAAAACAGACAAAAGAACACAAGAATTGTTAACCCAGTTCGTCAAGAATTGACAACGTCTGGGGGCACTACCAAGCCAGGATACTTTTCTCTCTTTTGAATGTGATGATGATTACAATTGAGCAACTAGGTTTTAAATAATAAGCCACGGATTAAACCTAATGGGCCTTAAAACACAACACGTGATAACTGGCCCAGCGCCCACCGCGGGGCAGCAGCCCCCACCGCGGGGCGGTGACCCCCACCGCGGGGCTTCCACCGCGGGGCGCCAATCCTACCGCGACCCGGCGGTAACTCTCAGTTAATCCTCTCAGGAGAATCGGCGTCTGACGCGGGGCGTCCACTTCACCGCGACCCGGCGACAGCCCTCAGTTGCCTTCTCTGCTTGCCCTGCAAACCTTTACTCGTCAGGCTCCATAAACCCAACAATCTTTAGGATATATTTTATGTATATCTTTTAGTCGTAACTTTCTCATTTTGGGCTGTATATATAAACGTTAATTGTCATTAGTAAAAGGCTGAGAATTTCTCCTCTAAATTGTTCGTTAGAGGGCAATATATATGTAGTGTAAATGTTTCTTCCCCTAATCTCTTCTTGATTTAGGAGAGATATCCATGCTTAGTTTAGCACTCAAGCAAATATTCCGATGTTGATCATAGTCATAATGATGGTTTGATTCAAATGAGCTCTTTTATGAGTTTTTTTTTTTTGTTTATCCCAAACTTTGCAGTTACTGGGCAGTGGGTATGACAAGACTAGGAACTAGCAAGTTAGATTTGAAAGAATGTGATGTGTAGGATCTGCTCTTGGTTCAAAGAAACATTCTTTCTTGGAAAATGAAAATCCTCTCACTCCCAGAGACACTTTCACTCCAAATCATGAACTTGATTACTGTTGCCAAATCTAACATATCAAACCTTTTTCCCCTCTACTACTTTTTTTTTTTATTGCAGCATGGGAATTTTCTCTGGATTCCGGAAGCTGAGTTTCAATTTGACAAGGATTTGCAAGAGCACAGTAATCACACGATAACTTTTTGTGGAATAATAGTGCTGATACCGTTGGGGTTGGCTTTATATTTTCTTGGTAAATAGGAAATGGAAAATCCTGTTTCTGCCTAGGTCTTTTTTACATGTTGGTTGATCCTCCAAAGAGCACAAACCACATGTAATGTGCAATGGGCATTATTTTCATTCTATTTTTTGCTTCCAAAGTTCAATAGCATGATTAATTGCTTATGTTCGGAGTTTATATACGGTTGCCTCAAAGTTTCACTAACCTTTTGTAGTAGGAAAGTTATATCTGTTCAATTCAAATGTTTCGAACACGAAAGCACCAGTGGTCTAGTGGTAGAATAGTACCCTGCCACGGTATAGACCCGGGTTCGATTCTCGGCTGGTGCACTTCCATTATAGTTTTTCAACTATTCTTTTTAGCTACAATTATTAGTTTATATTATTTGACCGGTCAAAGTATCTCTAACTCATCACATCCTTCTCCATGTTCAAATCAAAGTGGTGAGGCACCATCTTCTTTAGTGAATTTCAGCCATGGATACATGCGGTTCTGTAAGGTTACTTAGTTCCTTTTTACTTTGATTTTCTTTATTCAAATTTAATTAGTCTAAATTAACAATTATTTCTGTTTTTTTTCATGGTACTGTCAAAAGCAAGGATGCACAATTCGAAGAGATACATGGGTTTGATTTGAATCTACCTCCAAAGAAGATGTTTAGAACGTCAACACGACTTACAACATGAATTGGATTTTTGAAATTTGGAAAATCTTAATTTAAAACCGTGGAGGTAAAAATATCGTTTTAATATTGTAATTGATATTTTTTTCATTATCATACTTTAATGGGCAGCCATTACATTTAATGGCTCTTTGGATTTTATTAGAGGCCCATAAGATAATTAAATAAAATTAATTAAAAGATAATGGATAAATCATAAAAGACAACTCTAACCCTATTCTTACTCATTCAATTCATTGTTCTTTTTTCTTCTTCCAGTCTTCTTACTGACTTGATCTTCGGAGGTAAAACGGGGGACAAGCCCCGCCTTTGGCCTTTCTCTATGATTACAGGACACTGAAAGGTCACCAAATTTGCGGGTTTTCGTCATCATCAACAACTTATTGTAATGCGGATTTTTTCTACTACAATTGGCGCCGTCTATGGTAACGAGAGCGATGATGATTGGAACAGCCGCTTGGATCCGACTGAATAAAGCCCCGATCGCCGTCATCAAGGGTTGGCTTCACGAAATTGAACGCCTTCGTTGATGATTCTACTCTGCCTTTATTGTAAAAGGCTCAGGTCTCTCTCCGAGCGCCGACGGAAGCCCAAGGACAATGATCATCTCAAATCTGCGTGTTCACAAGGGGACAGTCCAAAAGCCAATATAATGCAGCCCGATTTTTGAAGGTAGAACCGGGCCTAGTGACTATGCATGCCATATCACCTCTTCTTGGATCTAAGTACATTCAGCTACAAAGGAAATAGTATATCAGGATGCGATGAAGGTAAGAAAACTAAAAATAAGAGTGTACTTATTGTGTTTACAAGGCAGCACCCGAATCTTGTCTCCAGCTGTGTAGTCGTCCAGACAAATTGCACATGTGGCAGATGTGCAGTTATCCTCCAAAACAGACGTAAATATCAGGCTTGGCATTGCTTTCACCAAGCGGCTACTCATCCCGTGAAATTCTCGGACCTACTGTCTAGGCTGTTTCGGTCTAATGCGGTGCCTTCTGACAAAGATAAAGCAAAAGAAGGGACTTGAATACGCAATTATAAAGGATGGCTTTCGAGATGGTCCAAAGTTAAAGTTGGCTATTGGCAAGAGTCTATTTTCAGTGGCTCGTTAGCGATACGAACGGTGATCACATGGAGTGAAGCCGATGCCGTTGGGTTCGTGGAGTTGCAAGGTTACTCCGGTAATGGGTCGCGGCAGTTGGGATCTTCCATCAGCGTCAGGAAACCACTTCAAAGTGGCGTGGTTCCACTATTTTCCACGCATAACACGGGTAAGTTCGGAGCTGCTTCGATGTCGTTTGGAGATGGATTCAGATGATTCAAGAGTCATGTCCAACTAACTTGAGCATCTGGAAGATGATGGTGTGGTTATATTTCAGAATAAATGGCCCAAAAAGGGTATTTCTTAGAGTCAAACATCACTTGGTGGTAGTTTATATAATATTTGGTAGGCACCATATATATACAAGCATGGAGTTATGCAACAAAATCGCAGGTCATGAGATGGATACACCATGGCTGACTCACATCTGGGGTTTAAAAGTTCAACATTCCTATCAATTCCACGTTTAACCCGAACGGTAAAATTCGATCCCCAACGTTTTTCTATTCAAATTTAACTGATTTTCTTTAATAAATAATGTGTTTAGAATAGTTCGATTTAATCATTTCATGAATATTATAGTTTTGTACCATGTCGATACAAACTTGGGAGCAAACCACTAATTTGAATGGGGCTACGAGAATGTGTCGGCAAGGTTCATCAAAACACTTTTAGGTGAGTTCTAGGCGATAGTCATCAAAAGACGACGATTATGGTGTTGAGACTGAGGTCCGGGGTATGGGACGATCGAACAACAACAATAAAGATCGACATAAGAGGGCATGCATCAAGCCCTACAGAGTTTGTTCAAGGAATTTGCATATCGAGGCAAACCAATAAGCTCAACCTAAGCAGAAGCAAGATCTGGAACTTACTCGCCAGCTAAGTTTTCTGACATTCCTTCCGCATACATGAGAAAGCATCATACTTTTTGGGATTTATTTTTATCACTGTATAGATATATACATTGCTTTAGAGTGTTAATATGCACTTGGGAAATGAGAAGTCTTATCCTAAGCATGTTGACATCACTAGTTAAGAGGATTCGTGGTAGACTCACCTTATCTTATAAAGCAACTAAATAATGCATTCAATTGGCATGATCGCGCAGTTCTAGGGTTGATTTTTGTATAACCCGTCTTTCTCATATTGGAGCTGATCAAGAGTACGAGTTTAATCATGACTAAATGTTCATTAGTATAACTCTAGACTCAAGTGCGACTTTCTATGCACTAGTGGAAAAAACCCTTTTAGAGGTGGCCCTTTTGACACTTATTGCGGCGAACACCGATCGCCGCAACTGAGGGGGCTGCAACAAGTAGGGAAGCTTTTTGAGGCGGGCTATATACGCCTCTACAAGTGGCGGGCCTCCATAGGCCCGCCTATAAAAGTGCTCGGCCGTAGTGCACTTGTTGAGGCGGGCCTATGGAGGCCCGTCTCAACAAGTGTCTTTTAGAGGCGGTCCTTTATAGGCCCGCCTCTAAAAGCCTCAACAATTCGAGATTACTCGGCCGAGTCATGGGCCGAGTCAGGCGCGGTTTATTGTATTTCAACAATTCGAGCCTAACTCGACCCAGAACTCGGCCGAGTGCTCGGCCGAGTCAGGCTCGAATTGTTGAAATACCATACACACAGATTTGCAGAATAATATACATCAACACAACAGATCGATTTCATTCACAGAATAATATAACAGATTTCACCAGAGTACAGTCAGATTCTCAACAACAGTATACAGGACAAGTACAAACAAGTTCAATCCGATAATAAATACTTCGATGTAAAATACTGTGCCCATTGCTCACGAACAACGTCTAGTGGCAGCAGGTAGCCCCAATGTTACCGGAAATGCCTCGGAGCCTTCCTGCATTGTCACATGAAAATGAACTTCCTAAGAGGAGAGAACAAGCTATAATTAAAAATCCAAGGAAGACAATGTTACCGGAAATGCTCATACACAAAAAACTAGATCATGATTTCATGAGTACATATAAAAAAAAGCATATGAGTACATATAAAAATAAACATTGTCTACCACATAAAAAATCTCATCTTATTCATTTGTGATTTGTAAATAAATTACCTCATCTTATTCATTTGTGATTTGTAACCCATATTCCCTCCCTATGATCCGTACGGATGTGATTAGTAGTATTTGCATCTTCCTCCTCGGGTAATGGTTGAACAACAGTTGATAACAAGGGTGTGTCGTCATACTCGTCATACTCTTCTTCATCCACAACATCATCAATACCCAGAATATGTCTTTTACCTTGGGCAACTGCACGCCATCTAGGATCAACATTGTCTACCACATAAAAAATCTGCTTAGCTTGTGATGCTAGGATGAATGGCTCGTCACTATCACTTAATCGGTCAAAGTTTACCAATGTCAAACCCGGATAAATTTCATCTTGCTTCACCCCGTTAGTGTTGTTCACCCACTTGCACCGGAAAACAGGGATTGTAAAATTGTTATAATCAAGCTCCCATATTTCTTCGATAACACCATAATACGATTGTGTCGCATCAACCGGTCTTTTGTCCTTAGCGCTCGCATAGACCCTAGATGCTGCAACAACCTTCACTCCACTATTCTGCACCACACTCTTTTCATCTTGTCTTCTAGTGTAGAATGTGAACCCATTGATATCATACCCTTCGTAAGACCGAACACATAGTCGAGGACCTCGAGATAACCACTTCACCGTATCAGAAACGTCATGTTCTATGTCATTCCCAGGTTGGAACATTGGAACACCTTCATTCCACAGTAATTTCAAATCATTGGAACATTGGAACACCTTCATTGAAATGCTCGCAAGGTAAAGTTTGAGTTGGTGTATGCATCGAACATTGGAACACCTTTATTCCACAGTAATTTCAAATCATCAACAAGTGGAGCCAGATACACATCTATGTCATTCCCAGGTTGCTTAGGCCCGGAGATGAGGAGTGATAACATGATATACTTGTGCTTCATACACAACCATGGAGGAAGATTATAAATCGCTAGAAGAACCGGCCATGTGCTATGTTGGCTGCTTAGAGTGCCATACGGATTCACACCATCTGTACACAAAGCAAGTCTTAGATTCCTAATCTCATCACCAAATTCAGAATATTTCTTATCAATATTTCTCCATTGAGGAGAATCAGCAGGATGTCTAAGGAGTCCATCTTTCTTTCTCCCTTCCTCATGCCACCTCAGATTTTTGGCTTCCTTCTTTATCGAAAACAAACGCTGAAACCTAGGTATTATCGGAAGATACCACATAACCTTAGCTGCTGGCCCCCTCTTAGCCGAATTTACCCCTTTACGCTTGTAACGAGATGCACCGCACTTTGGACACTCATTCAAATTTTCATGTTCATTTCTGTAAAGCATACAATCATTTGGGCAAGCATCTATCTTGACGGCCTCTAAGCCTAAGGGACACATCAATTTCCTGGCATAATAAGTAGAGATAGGCATGTCATTGCCTTCTGGTAAAAATTCACCTAACCATTCCAATAAGGTGTTGAAACTTCCATCAGTCCAACCAGAAGCACATTTCAAGTTGTAAAGTATTGACACAGCCTCTAACTTGCTAAATTTTGTACACCCGGGATACAAGGGAGTCTCTGCAGCCTTTGATACCTGTTCGAACATCTGAGGTCGTTCGTTCAAGTGATCTCTCACCCCATCCATCATCCCATTTATTTCATCATCTTTTTGGTCATCATCATCATCCATCTCATTATTCTCAGCAATATCATCATCACTATCATCAGTGTCTACCCGAACATCAAACTCATTGACACTAGAACTTGGACGATCAAGTATTTTCTCACCATGCCAAAACCAAATATGGTAATCTTGTTTGAAACCACGACGAAATAAATGATCCTCAATCTCATCAATACCATCTAACCGCCTTATATTCTTACAATCACGGCATGGACAATAGATTTTTTCGGCTTTCGTACTCCGTTGGTGTGCTAAAGCACATCTAATGAACTCCTCAACCCCACTCAAGTATTCTGTCGTAGTATGGTCACCGTACATCCAAGGACGACTCATTTCTAGTAATAAATGCAAAACAAGGAAGATTTAATATCATTTCTAATAACTATCCCGCCAAGGGCCTAAATTATGAATTCTATCCCGCCAAGGGCCTAAATAGATAATAATAAGCAACTAAGCAAGAAAAAATACAAACTCAACTATCCCGCCAAGGGCCTAGATTATGAATTCTATCCCGCCAAGGGCCTAAGGAATTAGGGTAGAAGTATTACCTTGACCCAATATCGAGCCTTCAAGACAATGCCTTTATCAACATGCAGAATGTAATTTCCCTAATTAAATAAACCGTAAAAATGTGATCCTCTAGTATATTACATCTTCAATACAGTATAATACATAGATTATGAGACAGAAAATATAGAGAAACGCATATTAGAAAAACGCATATTCATAGGGGCATTTCATCAAACACCTTCAATGCATGAGCAAGTTGACCAAAATACACAAATTCGTACAAGCTTTAAACACAAAATACACAAATTAGAAATCAGTACATTAGGATTTGCATATTCGTAGGGGCATTTCATCAAAAAATCTGCTTAGACAAACGCATATTCATAGGGGCATTTCATCAAACACCTTCAATGCACGACCATTAAACACAAAAATAAACAAATTCGTACAAGCTTTAAACACAATACAGAGAAACGCATATTAGAGAAACGCTTACCCACCAGAGGAATCGGCTGAGGAAGTCGGAGTTCTGGTGAAACCGAGTGCTCGGCGAGAGGAGAGGAGACGAAGTCTGAACGAAGCGAAGAGGTGAATGTTCTGGTGAACGAAGCGCGCGCGGAGAAGCTGAATGTTTTAATTAAGTATATTAGGGTAGACTTATAGAGGCGGGCCTATTTATGCCCGCCTCTATAAGTCCAACGTTATGGCCGAGAAAGAGGCAATAGAGGCGGGCCTCCTAATGCCCGCCTCTATTGCATACGTTTGTTGAGGCGGGCTTATGGAGGCCCGCCTCAACAAAACTTAATAGAGGCGGGCATTTTCGCCCGCCTCAATTACTTACCATTAGAGGCGGGCCTTTAATCGGCCCGCCTCTAATACTTTAGCGGGAATAATTTTTCGAAAACTTTTTGAGGCGTATAAATTTTTGCCCGCCTCAATAGAATTTTTTGAGGCGTATAAAATAATTATCCGCCTCAAAAACCTGAAAAACTGATTGCATATGACGTTGTTGAGGCATTTTGTTATAGGCCCGCCTCTAAAAGGGCGCCTCAACAAGTGTTTTTTCCACTAGTGATGGGATTTTAGTCCCTTATAAATTGTTAGTTAAACATGCTTGTTTTGATCATCGGATGTGTCTTGTTACTATGTTTAGCATATGATGATACGAGATGACATGACAATTATTTATAATTCGCTGTAAAACGATTTGCCTAGCTGAATTTTGTGAAAACTTATGAGTCGGATATCACTTGACCAAAGAAGTTTCAATCATGATTGTTATTAGTAAGAATGACAAAAGACGCGTGCACTGGGGCAAGGACTTAACAAGATGGATTTCTTACATGGAAACTGTATCACATTCTGTATTGTATGGAGTGATATGTTTGCAGATACATGATTTTGAAGAATCAAATGCAAAGAATCGTATTAGACATCGAAAGTCGAGGACATCCCCAAGCGTATGAGGAGTACCTAGTGCTACAAGGCGATTCCTTCCGGTCTACAAAATATTGTGGCAACAACCCAAAGAGTCCTAATTGACAAGGAGAGCTATATCCAAAAGAGAGAGGGAGAGAGAGAAAATGCCCAAATATGGCATCAAGCTATGGGTGACCGAGATCATATGAAAGAGCTTGACATCATCAGTTAAAATGATAAGCGTAACAACTAAGTTCTCAACCCTAATTTTTCCCCTTGTGATTATTGTCAATTTTACTAACATATAGTATCGCCAATGAGGCAATATATATTTCTTTGCAATAGATGTTGATCTTGCAGATTTGGGTTGCGCGAGGGCGACCCGAAACAGGTGGGCACGAGCTGCCATCAGTCTTATTCCATTAGCCTACGGGACGCAGGGGCACGGGCTGCCATCAATCAAGTCTCTATTCAATTCGCCTCCAGGCCAAAAGGACACAAGCTGTCAAAACCATTGCATCGGTTATGCACCCTGGACACAAGCTGTCAAAACCATTGCATCGGTCATGCACCCCAGACACAAGCTGTCAAAACCACTACATCGGTTATGCACCCTGGACACAAGCTGTCAAAACCATTGCATCGGTTATGCACCCTAGACACAAGCTGTCAAAACCATTGCATCGGTTATGCACTTCAAACATGAGTTACCAGAGCCACCACTTCAATCCTACGTCATACGCAACAAGGACATAGGGCAAGTGCACGAAGCCACGCCTCCTTTCCATGGCCATACAATAAAGCTCAGTAAAATTATCTTCCATCTATGTAAATTAATTGCCAGGTCGTAGCAAACGCACGGGTCGTGCGGTCCACCGCACGGCCGTGCGCCCCTCTTCAGCAGAAATAGACAAATGCCGTAGCCAACGCACAGGCCGTGCGGTCCATCGCACGGCCGTGCGTTCTCCTCAGGTAAAAAATAAATTGAAAGTCGTAGCCAGTGCACGGGCCATGCGGTCAACCACACGGCCGTGCAAAATATTCCGAAAAAGTAACGTAACGCACGGCTGTGCGGTCTACCGCACGAACGTGCGTTTCCTGTTCTTGCCATCGATCGAGAGCGACGCACGGGCCGTGCGACAAAACGCACGGCCGTGTGTTTTCACTGCTGTCGCGGCTCTCTAACTCGCGTGACCCTAACCCTAGGGGATTATTTGGAAGACTCCTGGGCCACTCCTTAAGGCCCAAAATAAGTGTTTGGGTCAATCTTTTCGGGCTTCCGACCCTAAAATAGCCTTGAAAGCCCAAGGGGCATTTGTGGAGGTAAAAATATCGCTTTAATATTTTAATTGATATTTTCTTCATTATCCTACTTTAATGGGCAACCATCACATTTAATGGGCTCTTGGACTTTATTAGAGGCCCATAAGGTAATTAAAGGGAATTAATTAAAAAATAATGGATAAATTATAAAAAGAGAACCCTAACCCTATTCTTCCTCATTCAATTCATCGTTCTTTTTTCTTCCTCCTGCCTCCTTACTGACATTGAGCGTCAGAGGTGAAACGGGGGACAAGCCCCGCCTTTGGCCTTTCTCTATGATTACAGGACACCGGAAGGTCACCAGATTTGCGGGTTCCCGTCATCATCAACAACTTATTGTAATGCGGATTTTTTCTACTACAAAAACTTTTTTTGTATCCACCAATTTCATATTTGAATGTTTAAAACCGTACCCTTTTTTATTTGAATATTTATAACCTTTTTTCCGTATTCACCAATTTCATATTTTTCCTCCAAAATAAAAGGTTTGGTTTCCCCTCCAAATGAATGGGATTCTTTCCGGCGTGCATTGCATGTAAATGGCGATGCATACAGTACTCAAGAGGTGAAAGTTAAATATGTAGTGACAAGGTATATAGTCATTTTTTTAAAATAAATTACTCTCTTAATTAATCTATTTTAATACTACATTCAAAATATAAACGGAATTAATAAACTTCACATTTTTTTATTTCTGTCTTAAAAAGTGTGAAAAATTGCGTAATGCCTAAATATTTTAAAACGGAAGGATTATAAAACAGACACTACTTTTTTTGATAAGGTAAGAATTAAACCGGTATTAAGATTTACTTGAAAACCAAAGTATTGCATCCTTTTGGACGAGAACCATAAGTTCTGAGTTTGTCATGCTATCTTCTAGTGAATGTGAGTGGCAAAGTACTTTTGCAATGAGGTCAGCCACTTTATCGATCTCACGAAAGAGATGAAAAATCTGCATTGTCACAAAGGATTGTAACATAAATAGAATCTCAGAGATAATCATCTCGATTTCCCATGGACAATACCAGATATGATTAAAGACACCAACAATAAGATTATCACTTTTGATTTCAATGTTCTCAAGTTCCATTTATTTTGCCTTTAGTAGAGAATTACGAAAATCAATAGCCTCAGTTTTGAGCGCTATAGATTTCCCACAGTGATGAGCACTAACTAATATTTGTTCCCCTTTGTCATTTCTTGAATATGATTCCAAAGATTGAGTCTCTATTTGGTTTTGTGGATCCATCCAGATTAATTTTGATAAACGTGTCTAGCGGTTTTTTCCATTGCAAATTTTTATGTCTTCTCTTGTTCGTTTTTGCTCTTTTTGTATTGTTAGTGTTGTTTGTACAATATGAGTTCCATATGTTTGTTTTGTTGTAATTGTAGCAAAGCGATGTTTTGAATATACTTGGTCAAATCCTTGATAGTGTCAGTTTGCAGTTTGTCATTTCAAAAAGTTTTTTGGTTTCGGTTAGTACCAATGCTCCACCAATTAACTGCCACTTTTGTGAATTGGTTTTGACTTAGATTATTCCTTATCTCATCCAAACTCTCTTCGATTCCTCAATTTGCTAGGTTTAAAATACAAATATATCTTCCAGTTTCCACATTTATTTTCGTGAACATATGTAATGTGTGGTTACAGTAAAATAATAAGTGTTGTGTGTCCTCGATTTAATGGGTACATGAAATACATCTCGGATTAATTGCAATGCCTTTTGCTTGCAATCTCGTTTTGGTCGGTAATCCATTCTTTATTATTTTCTAGAGGAATTTTTTTACTTTAGGGTAGGTATCTATTTTCCAAATCCAAGAGAAATCATACGCGATGTAGCGTTTATTCTTTGTAGTTAGTTCAATTGCAGATTTTGTGGAGAACCATCCTTGCTAGGTTCCCAATACATATGACTAGTGATGTGGTTAATTAGTAAGGGAATAGATATAATTAGAGAAACTACATCATGTGGAAGCACTTGGTCAAGTTTATTTTTGTTCTATCTTTTATTATTTTCGATGAAATCTTCTACCCAAGCATAAGGATCATCTCTGAGTGTCATGTGCACAATGTGATCTAGTGGTTCCTTTAGTATCCATATGTCTGTCCAAAACTTTATCGTTTTACCATCACCAACTTGCCAGATTAGTCCTTTTTGAAAGTCTTGTCGAATTTCAATCATTTTGGACCATTACCAAGAACAATTACCTTTTTTCCCATAGCCGAGTATATGTTGTTCCTTAAAGTATTTTTCCAAGACGATTTCACCTAGTAGTTGTTTGGCTCCGCAATGATTTTCCAAATTAGTTTATAATTGCAGGGCACAATTCATGTCTCTAGCTTTCCTCAAATCCAGTCCACCTTAGTTGGTGGGTTGACAAATTTTGTTCCATCAAATAAGAGGTTTATAGGATGCGTCTTTATTATAGAAAAAGGATTTATTGATTTTGTCAAGTTCATTATGTTTGGTAGTGGGAAATATAAAGCTTTGCATTAAGAAATTTGTCCTTGCTTCTAGATTTGATTCAATTAAAGTCGTTCTACTAGCTTGTGACAAAAAGTTCGCTTTCCATTTAGTAAGTTGTGTCTTGGATTTTGTGATAATATCCTCAAAAGTGTTTGAATTAACCCTCCCATTGATAATAGGACACACAAGGTACCTTTTTAGCGACGTCATGTTTGAAATTGTGAGAATTCCTTGAATATATTGTTTTTGTCCATTTGGTACTTTCTTCGTGACCTAGACGGCTAATATGTGTAAATTAACCTTTTGTCCATATATTTGGCAATAGTCATCAATTATTTATTTTATTTGCCTATAATTTTGGTTGCTTGATTTGGAGAAAATCATAATGTCGTTAGCAAATGCTAGAAATGGGTTTCTAGTTCCATTTATGGATATATGAAATCCTAGGGGTTTCCTTAGTCGTTCTGATGCTTGATGTAGTTTCCTTGCGAGGATCTCATCCCCTAGAATAAATAGGAATGAGGAGAGTGGGTCACCTTGTCTTAGTTCTTTTTCAGGTCAAAAGACTTCAGTTGGTCAATTGTTAACCAGGAAACGACACTGTTGAGATGCACTCTCTAATTCGTTTTATTAACGTTTCTCTAAATCCAAATGTGTAAAGGATGTCAAGAATGAAATTCAACTCAATTCGGTCATATGCTTTTTCCATATCCAGTTTAATCGCAATGTAGCCATCTATACCTTTTCTTGATTTGAAAGAGTGAAAAATTTCACGAGCAATGAGAATATTGTCTTGGATGACTTTTTTCGCAACAAAAGCACCCTAGAGGGGGTGGTAGTTTTTCCATTTATTTTTTTCTAGTCTTTCAGTTAGAATTTTTGATATGATTTTGTATATTTTTGAACAGAGACTAGTTGCTCGATAGTGGTTTGTGGATTTGGGGTCATCACATTTTGAAATAAGTGATAAAAGTATGGTTAATCTGCTTCAAAAATTTTCCTTACAGGAAGAATATTTTTACAGCTTGAACTATTGATGGGCCTACAGTATCCCAATATTTTTGGTAGAACTCGACCATCATACCATCCAAACCAGGCGACTTGTTCTGGCCAATATAAAAGACTGCATTTCTAATCTCGTCATTGGTTAGTTGTTTAGTAAGCTCCATATTATCTTCACTTGTTATTTTCGTGTTGATTAGGTCAAGATATTCTTGTAGGATGGTTTCATTCATTAGGGTACTCTTAAATCTTTTGATAAAATCATTTCGGACCATTCGCCTTGCCGACTTCCAGGCCGTGGTGCATAGGGTGGTTGTGGCGCTTGAGGCCGCGGACGGGGGACGTGCGCTGGTGGGGCCGTGCGGCTGGGAAGGAGAAGATGCTCCTCGAAGACTCCCCAGCTAGAGGGAGTCAAGATGGACTATTTCCCCTTCTCCGCGAGATCCCCTTGCATCTTTCCCTCAGCGGGTTTTGCCAGCTCTTCGGGCTTGGGGTGGAGCATGAGGGAACGTGAGTCATGTTCACGTTCGCCTAGAATCCATAGGCTTGTTGCTTCCGTGGAGGACTTAGAGCTAGCGGCTTGCGACGACGCTCGCCTTCCTTGTTGTCCTTGTTCTCTTCTTTTGCTAGATTCCTTTTTGTACACTCGCGGACGAAACGGGCTGGCTACTTCTAATCTCTCCTTGTAATTTTGATTGACATGAATAAAGAATAATATATTTTGCTCATTGCTTGCCTCTTTGCTCATTTTATGCTTTCTCTTGTTCACGGTTGTACTGTTTCTTCCTTTTTTGGCACTTTGTTAAGGGTTGCGTTGGTGCTCGTGGGCTTCGCGACTCCGTCTTGTGTGATATAACTCTCTTGTGGTCTATTGTTGCTCTATTACCCGTGGAGAGACCGCTGGTTCTGAAAGGTCACCCTAAACCCCCTTGTGCTTTCCCATGTTTTGCCGGCCTTCTCATCGTCCGCGGACCGGCTACCGGGTCTACGATGGAAGTTTGAACGTCGCCTGAATGGTTTCCGAAGCGGTTGATTTGTGACAATTTCCCTACCCAAGTAATCATAACCGTCCCGTCACATCGCCGATATAAAAGGGGGCTTCTGCCTTCTCTCCAGCGTCTTGCTTCTTCTTCTCCCGATTTCCTCTTTACTTAGCCATTGTCGTTCCCTCCGCTCGAGCTTCTTTGTGAAAGGTACAAGGTGGACCAGGGCTTCTTGTCTTTAATTGGGTAGGTAAGCATCCCTCTTTTGCCTTTTCCTCCCTTCTTTTTGAATTCTTTCTTTGCTTGTTAGTCGAGAAAAAAAACCTCGCTTAGGGCAAAACGATCTTGTTTCTAGCGTTCCGCCGTCATCGCCCCTTTTCCTATAGCTTTGCGGTGATTCCCTTTCTTCTTCTTCACCCTAACACTGGTAAGCTTGCTCGTGGCAGAGGCAGATTGTCTTTTCTCCTCTCTTCTTCTTCTTGCGCGCTCCCTTCCGAGCGGGTTTCGCCTTCCACCCAAAAGTCCCAATTCTGAGAAGAGATGTCCTCGAGTTCCAGCGACAGAGACGACCTCCCGATCGGTCCTAACGGTCAGAGGGTCTCGGTGGTTAATGCGGGGCCATCAAGGGCGGAGCCCCAGAAGGCGGAGCCTTGAGCGGCGGAGCCCCGGGTGGAAGAATCTAAGGCGGTGAAACCCCAAGCGGAGGTTGGTAGAGATGCCAACAACGGGTCCAAGGCTCTCTCGGTGTCGCCGTCGGGCGACTCTGCTTCGGGTGGGACGGCCGGGAGCCCCAGTGGTAGGGCCGTTCCCCCCATCCTGTCCGAGAGGGTCAAATCGGCCCGAATTTGGAGGCCCTGAAGGTCGGCTTGCGCTATCCGGCCCGCGATATAGTGCTCGAGTTGTTGAAGGGCTTGGGGGTTGTGCCAATCCAGTTGCACCCGAATGTGTGGCGGTGGGTATTTGTCTTCCTGGTGAGGTGCCACGAGATGGGAATTCACCCTACCTTCCGGCGGTTCGTCACCCTGTTCTCGGCCTGGACTTTCAAGCTTGGCTACTTCACACTAAAGGTAGAGGCCGACAAGAGGATGGTTCTCCCCTCCAAAGGTCAAGGGCTGGGAGTCAAAGTGGTTTCTGGTCGTGTGCGACGACGTTGAGAGTCATGGTGCGACGAATGCCCCCATGAAGAGATCCAAGCTGAAACGCTCTGCCCGCGGATGTTGGGAAAAAGTTTGCTGATCGATTCGTGAGCCCTTCCAAGGAGTTAGTTAAGTGTACCGATTTCTTGACATTGGATAGAATGGTTGTTGCGGGGTTGCTTACTCTGCGGGCTAATCATGATGGCCGACGAAGGGGTACGAGCCCCCATGCTGCCTCTGCGACCCCAGTGATGGCTAGTCGATGTGCCTCTTCTTCTTTCTTTCAGTACTCTAATGCCTCTTTCCTTCTCCTTTTTTCGTTTTGCAGGTGACAAGATGGATCCAGACGACTTCGAGAGCATCGGCGAGTCCGACGGCGGCTTCAGAGGGGTGCCCAATCAACAGGTGGATTTAGGGGTGGGGTCGAGCTTTAGTCTGGGGTACGAGGAGGGAGTGGGTGACCATGTCACAGGCCGGTGTGGGCCGACATGCAAGACCCACAACTTCTGCGGAGCACCCTAGAGAGGAACATTGCCGGGGCAGCCACGGGGCAAGTGTTGGCCGCCAGGCCATCATCGCCGCCTGCACAGGTTATAAATCTCGAGGATACTCCGCCGGGGGGAGGGGAAGCCAATTCTCGCGGTCTGCAAGATCCAGCCTTGCCGATGGGTAATTTGCCGACCCTTCCTTTGCTCCCCGTCAGCTAGGTAACTAATGTCCTTCAGACCCTTGTCGGCTTCCCGATGGGAGCAACTTACATGAGGGGGCTTTCTCTTATGGACGAGGGCATCAACTTGGCGTTGGACGCGTCTTGGCTGATAGTATGCTTCTTTCCCTTCCTTCTCTTTCCTTCTTCATTGGGGGGGGGGGGGGGGGTGCATTGGGTGTTGCAGGGGTAACCGTCTCCCTTGCTTTTGGCTTTTTTGTAGGTGGGGCTTATGCTCGGGGCGCGCAACCTGCGTGCCTAAGAGTCGCAGGATGCTACGAGGCGGGCAGAGGAGCGAGCGCGGCAAGCCGAGAATCAAGCTCACCAAGCCAGGCGGAGAGCCGAAGATGCGGAGCAAGAGGTTACCATGCTCAACCACCAGCTTGCTGAGGTCTCCGCGGAAGTAGAGGCCGCGAAAGCAGGAGCCGAGACCGCCAACCGGCGAGCCGAGGAGGCTGGAAGGGAACTTTCTCGCCTGGGCCAAGAGTGCTCTGGGCTCCTCTATGAGGTCGAGAGCTTGAGGACCACTATTGCCAACTTCGCTAATCAAAGGCAGGCAATCCGAGAAGAGGCGGTAAGCGAGTTCGCAAGGGGCCCGCGCTCTAAGCGGAGGTGCGTGCACTTTTCATGTCCCTTGTATGAGCCCAGGGGGCAAGATGGCATGAATTAGATTGTTCGTCACACCGGTGTGGCCCCCATTGTGTTCAACCCGCGTGTACAACCTACAAAGCCAAAGCAGACTGACCCTTTCCGGCCTCTTCCTTATGGCCAAGTGGTGGACGACTATCCCAGCGTTGTGGAAGCATGAGGCGTGTCTACACTCTTCGAGGGATCGAAATTGCATGGAAGAGAGGATCGGGGCATGAAGATGAAGAGTGACGAGCTTTCCTCTTCATCTGTCTTCCTGGGGAGAGACTCGCATCAAGCCATCGCTTCCTCCGTGGTTATAGGAGGGAACTCGCCGCTTCCTTTCATGCTCGTGTTCTCGGACCCGCCGAGTAATCAGGCTAGCAATGACGAGCTCTTGGACAGAATGATAACCGCTGCTTCAAAGAACAAGGGCCTTTAATATGCTGCGAACCTTGAATTGTCGGGTGCCGATGATTGAGCTCTGTCCGGGTGGCTCTCCTGCTTTCTTCTCTCTCACTCTCCGTTACCTTTTGCTAGTTCCTAGTCATCTTTGATTAGACAGTTTTGAACAGTTTTTTTCATGGTTAATGAACATTTATTGCAGCCTTCGGGCGGTTATGGCCAACCGCTTGCTATATATTGGTCTCTCTCTCTTTTGTTTTTTTTGCTCACTTGCATCACTTTCGTACTTCTGCTTCTCTTCTCTGGCATTTTCTTGTTTGTCTTGCTATTGTGTTTCTTTGCAGCAAATGAACCATCCTCCCAGTTTTCCTCCCTTGCTCGGTCGTTATCCCGTGGACGATCCTCAAACCGTGGCGGTGGTGAGGGTTTACTGGAGAGGACGCTTAGCTAGGCATCGAGGAGATTGGGCCGTTGCCGTCTCCCATCGCTACATCGGTGGGCGCCGACGGACGTACATCTTGCTCGCCACTGGCTTCACTTTCGAGACTATCATGCAACTGGCCGATGTCGGGAACCCAAACTACAACGTTTGAGAGGTTCATTATTTTCCTTAATCAGCCAAACTTCCTCGCGTTCTTCAACGGGTGGAAGACCAGTCAGATGCCGACGTGATCTACGCTCTTAGCCGCCGCGAACCAGTGTCGCTGTACGTGGTTGGGGACCGCTTAGAGTGTCCGGGACTTTAGGGCTCCTCCGTGACTTATGTTGCCAGGGTGTATGCGGGCTGCGACTTATGATGCCAGGTTATGCAGCCTGACATGTGTAGCCGACCAAATTTTCTTTTTGGCTCCTCTGCGGTCGGGTTAGGGGCATCCCTTGACTATCCTCGTAAGGGGGGGCGTCTCTAGGTTTTATTTTTTAGGCTTAGTAGCTTTCGGCCGGGTGTGCCTTTTGTAGAAATCTTTGTAACGGCTCACTCTCTTCTGTCAATGAATAAAGTATTTTGTTGTCACCTTTCTTCTCGACTTCTCTTTTCTTGCATTCTTTCACTATTTCTGGGCTACTCCCATCCCCTTGGCCTGAGGGCTTCGCTTGAGTATGCTGCGCCAAGGGAAGCCCGCAGGGCAAATAGAGTAGCCGGTCCCTTTTTCGTTGTTAGAAATAAAGGGTCCTTGCGTGCTTTCCTTTGCTCGTGTTGATCCTTTCCTTCGACTGGCCTTGCGTGGTATGCGCGCTTGATTATGGCTTCAATGTTGCTTCGAGGTGGAGCCCCTCGCGCATTTGTTTGCACCTGTTCGTTACTGCTACCTTGCTGTGTTCTAAGGGTTTTTCCTGGCCTCCCAAGGGCTTCCAATCTCTTGGGCTCTGAGGTGGTATTTCGTTGCTTGCCACCGTTGTTGATGCGGGCTTGGGCACTGTTGTAGCTTGTTTTCTTGTTGTATTTACCTAGCTCCGCGGTCTTGGTGCTTCTGCCAATTTCTTGCTTTTTGTTGTATCTGTTTGGCTCCACGGCCTTGGTGCTTCCGTCACTTTCTTTATTTTTGTTGTACCTTCCTGGCTCTGTGGTCTTGGTGCTTCCGCCACTTTCTTGCCTTGTGCGCTCGCCATCTTGTCGCTTTGTTTTGACTCACGTTGTCGTCGGTTATCGCTTGGTCCTCCTGCTTTGCTCCCGCTTGCTTGGCATTGCTCTCGCTTTCTCCGCGGGCTTGGTCCTATATTTTATTGTTCTTGTTGCGTTAATATTGCTCTCACCCCTTCTCTGGCTCAATGTTACTTTAAAATTGCTCTCGCTCCTTCTCGGGCTCAATGTTGCTTTAATATTACTCAATCTTGCTTCAATATTATTCTCGCCCCTTCCCGGGCTAAATGTTGCTTTAATATTGCTCAGTCTTGCTTTAGCATTGCTCTCGCCCCTTCCCAGGCTCAGTGTTGCTTTAGTATTTCCCAGTATTGCATTAGTATTGCTCTGCCCCTCCCCGGGCTCAATGTTGCTTTAGTATTGCTCAGTATTGCTTTAGTATTGCTCTGCCCCTCCCCGGGCTCAATGTTGCTTTAGTATTGCTCAATATTTCTTTAGTATTGCTCTCGCACCTCCCCGGGCTCAATGTTGCTTTAGTATTGCTCAGTATTCCTTTAGTATTGCTCTGCCCCTCCACGGGCTTAATGATGCTTTAGTATTGCCTTTGCCCCTCACCGAGCTCAATGTTGCCTTATTATTGCTCATTATTGCTTAAAATTGCTTTCTTGACTCACGCTTTCGGTACTTAACATCCACGGGGCTTTGATAAAAAAAGTCTAACAATTAACCGGCCTCGCCGATGCTTACATTACACATGCCGCTAGGGCTTACATCGGTGTGGCTCTATCTCGGGTGCTCTAGTCGTTCTCTTGCTCACGGGAAGTACTTCTTCTAACGCAAGACATTCTATGTGTTCGGGACTAGGTTGTCGTTCTCTCTCTTCAACTTGTAGGCCCCTTCTGCCACTTGGTGCGAGATGATGTAAGGGCCTTCCCACATTGATCTAGCTTCCCGCCTTTCGTTCTCTTGAGGACCAAATCCTCCTCTTTAAAGCATCAGGGGAGGATTTTCTTGTTGTAGTGCGCGGCAATTCTTCTCTTGTACTCGGTTTCACGGATCTCGGCCATTTCTCGCACCTCCTCCCTTAATTGTAGTTCCGCGGACATCCTCTCATTGTTGCTCTCCTCGTTGTAATGCAAAATCCTCTCATTTGGAAAAATGTGCTTCACCGGGACAACTGCTTTAACTCCATATGCCAGGCAAAACAGGGTCTTGCCAGTCCCTTTCCTTGGTGTGGTTCGATTGGCCTAGAGGACAAGCGTGAGGATTTCTACCCATGATTTTTTTTTCTTGTAGTGTAGTCCCGTATCCCTTACCTTAAATTTTGCGGGTGGTATAGCTACCGAGATCAATGCAGTCAATTATGTCTCTCCTCCAAGTTGGCGAGTAGTTTACCGGACAAATGGAGTTGTAAGGCATTCTCGGCCCACCAAGCATGACGTACTTCTTTAAGAATATTGGATTGGGAGTAAATAACGCCCATTCTGGCACGAGTTAACACCCTTCTCAACAGTAGGAATCTTTCCAATCTCAAAAGTAGAACGGAGAGAGTGTACAACTGGGGTTCGTGAATAACTCCACCTACTCTTTGTGTGGGGGAAAAGGGGCGAATGGATTAGTGGAGCCTTTCCGCCAACAAAAAAGGAAATAAATGATCCAAGTGGTCAGATCTGATCGGGATGACGAGTCCTTTGGCAGGCACATTCGGTACATGTATCAATCCGTGGAAGAGTCTCAACATCAACGCGATCTGAATATGACTGAGAGCCGTTCCCATTTCGGACTACTCGACGGTGGGGCACGTCGGAACCGCATGAGTTCACCGGGGTGGAGCACGGGGAAGGTTTTTGGTGACAACACCTGGAGATATCAGAAGTGTTACTTTTTGTGATCTCTTAAGACAATAATAGTAAAATCATAAGAATGAAACAATATAATTTTATAGTAAAAATCACTCATTTTAAAGTCAGTAGGTCTCGATACCTTATTTTCAGGTCTCCCCCTTTCGTCAGTCGTCTTGATCCGCCAGACGGTCTTCTTGCAGAACCTTGAAGATCTCACTGACGGCTCGGGCCCCCCCATATTGCTTGCCACAGCTCTATTCCCGCCTCAAAATCCATAAACGACTTTAAGAGAGATGAATGAGATGTCGGAGGGAGAACGAATGGAACCCCCTCTAATCACATATGCATCCATAAGGGCACTCAATGAAACCTATCCATCCCCTTTGAGGGATATTTTCCTGTGGATTTTTTGCCTATTTCCTTACCACGTGATAGGTCAGCGAAGCGTGAGCGGGCGCAGAGAAGAAAAGCGATAAGAATTCGAACACGCCACGTTTTACCCCTGGAGGGGAGGGGGGGGGGGGCAACTGGAAATGAAATAGAGATCTGAATAGTTCATCCAAAGTTCCTAACCTAATATCATGAATATCTTGTAACTTCTCGCTGCCTAAAAAAATCTATATGCTTCGGGTCATCTCGAGACTTTCATGCATCGCCTATTTCTCGTTCTTTTCTATCTTCAGATTACCAAATTGGTCCGCTCCGTCATTGTCATTCGCTTTTGCTTTCGACTTGGACCGAATCAATAGGGATCATCGAATGAATATGTTCTGCTCTTGGATTTCCTATTCTCGGCTAGGAGATAGAAAAGTTTCATCGTTCAATTCCAATGCTACGTGTCCAAAATCATCGCCCCGAGTGAGTCAATGTAATTGTTGATGAAGTAATGTCTTTTGTTTTGTTAGGTCTCGACTTCTTCAACCCGAGCCCAAAAGAAGGAAACAAAATGGACTAAAGGCATGATATCTCGCTTGATCACACTGATTGCTCCGCTTGTCTTCTTGGTGGAATGGTTCAGGTTCAGTAAATCGAATGAGGAGAGCTGTTTAAGAATAAGGCAGAACATCGCTCTTCATGGAAGCAAAGAGAAAATGAGATATTGATTCAGTCAGAGGTAGACTTTCGATGAGCGGAAGTAGATGCAATGAGATTCACCCTGGATTGACTGTGTTAGTGCTCTATATCTGATCTGTCTCCTATTGTTAGGAGAAATCCCTTCCTTCCTGATCAAATCAACCCGAAGAAAAATAGGATAAAGCAGAGCTCCTAAGAAATGAACAAGCATCAAAGGCCATTAAAAGCCATGGTACTGAGACCCACCGCTCACCCAACTCACAGTGCGTGGTCGAATTCCTAGGGCGGGCCACACCACACTATAGAATGAAGAATGAAAATGGCTAGCCTTTCTTATTTCACATTCCACGTGTCCTTTTGCTTCTTCTCTTTCCTCTCTTCTCTCTTCGATTATCGAGACCCGTACATACAAAGATCTAGGTAGCTTATTTCCTTCTAAGAAGTCAGATCTCCTTCCTATATTCTAAATGAAATAAGAGCCTTTTCTTTCTAAACTCTTGAATTGTAAGGAGTTGCCTCATTTAATTTAGGAGCGCTGTTTTCATCCAACTACAAAAAACATAAGAGAAGAAAGGTCCACAGAACGAGTACGCCCAGTTCACCAGGTTCTACCACTGCAGGGCCCAATCATACTCAAAATAAGAGTTTGATCCTGGCTCAGAAAGAACGCTAGCTATATGCTTAACACATGCTAGTTGAACATTGTTTTTAGGGAGCTGGGCAGAAAGAAAAAAGGCTCCTACCTAAAGGTAGCTTGTCTTGCCCAGGAGGTGAGAACAGTTGAGAACAAAGTGGCAAACGGGTGCGTAACGCGTGTGAATCTGCCGAACAGTTTGAGCCAAATCCTGAAGAAAGCTAAAAAGCGTTGTTTGATGAGCCTGCGTAGTATTAGGTAGTTGGTCAGGTAAAGGCTGCCCAAGCCAATGATGCTTAGCTGGTCTTTTCGGATGATCAGCCACACTGGGACTGAGACACGGCCCGAACTCCCATGGGGGGCAGTAGTGGGGAATCTTGGACAATGGGCGAAAGCCCGATCCAACAATATCGCGTGAGTGAAAAAGGGTAATGCCGCTTGTAAAGCTCTTTCTCTGAGTGCACGATCATGACAGGACTCGAGGAAGAAGCCCTGACTAACTCCGTGCCAACAGCCGCGGTAAGACGGGGGGAGGGGGGGGGGGGGGCAAGTGTTCTTCAGAATGACTGGCCGTAAAGGGCACGTAGGTGGTGAATCAGGTTGAAAGTGAAAGTCGCCAAAAACTGGCGGAATGCTCTCGAAACCAATTCACTTGGGTGAGACAGAGGAGAGTGGAGTTTTGTGTGTAGGGGTGAAATTCTGAAATCTGTGAAGGAACGCCAAAAGCGAAGGCAACTCTCTGGTCCCTACCGACGCTGGGTGCGAAAGCATGGGGAGCTAACATGATTAGATACCCTGGTAGTCCATGCCGTAAACGATGAGTGTTTTCCCTTGGTCTGCACGGATCAAGGGCCCAACTAATGCGTGAAACACTCCACCTGGAAAGTACGGTCGCAAGACCGAAACTCAAAGGAATTGATGGGGGCCTGCACAAGCGGTGGAGCATGTGGTTTAATTCGATACAACGCACAAAACCTTACCAGCCTTTGACATATGAACAACACAACCTGTCCTTAACGGGATGGTACTGACTTTCATACAGGTGCTGCATGGCTATCGTCAGCTCGTGTCGTGAGATGTTTGGTCAAGTCCTATAACGAGCAAAACCCTAGTTTTGTGTTGCTGAGACATGCGCTTAAGGGGAAAGTCTTTGCAGCTAAAGTGAGCCAAGGAGCCGAGTGACATGCCAGCGCTACTCATTGAGTGCCAACACGTAGCTGTGTTGTCAGTAAGAAGGGATCCGGCTCCTTTCGAAGTACTTTGATGTGTGCGCTTTCGTTTTCAATAAGGACGTTAAGCTTGACTAATAAGAATGTTTAGTAAAGTCAAGTTTTTGGCCTTATCTTGCAGGTTGGTGGCAGAGAAAGTCTCGGCATTCAGGTGAGCCGCCCGGTGATGTGGTACATAGTGGGTTTAGTACGCTCCGCCAAAATGGCTCCGAAACAAACAAAAAGGTGCGTGCCATACTCACGAGGGAATGCTAGTGATATACTGGAGGAAGGTGGGGATGACGTTAAGTCCGCATGGCCCTTATGGGCTGGGCCACACACGTGCTACAATGGAAATTACAATGGGAAGCAAGGTTGTAAGGCGGAGCGAATCCAGAAAGATTGCCTCAGTTCGGATTGTTCTCTGCAACTCGAGAACATGAAGTTGGAATCGCTAGTAATCGTGGATCAGCATGCCGCGGTGAATATGTACCCGGGCCCTGTACACACCGCCCGTCAGACCCTGGGAATTGGTTTCGCCCGAAGCATCAAACCAATGATCACCCATGACTTCTGTGTACCACTAGTGCCACAAAGGCTTTTGGTGGTCTTATTGGCGCATACCACGGTGGGGCCTTCGACTGAGGTGAAGTCGTAACAAGGTAGCCGTAGGGAAACCTGTGGCTGGAATGAATCCTTCGCGATGGAAATGCCCTCTTCCCCCAACCAACATAGGGGGCTAGCTTGCTTCCAGTGGTGGCGGGCAGGCGAAGGGTGGCCTTTGGACACGTAGCCAGAGGCAAGTAAAAAATCCAATAGTTCCATTTTCCTTCTTGTTCATCAATCGGAAATCAAGACAAACCGGGCACTACGGTGAGACATGAAAACACCCGATCCCATTCCGACCTCGATATGTGGAATTGTCTTGCGCCATATGTACTGAGATTGTTCGGGAGACATGGTCCAATCTCGGTGAAGAAATGAAAGTTTCAAAAATTCTGTTCGTGAGGGTTTGAAAAGGATTTGAAGCGGGGTAGAGGAATTGGTTGACTCGTTAGGCTCATGATCTAAAGATTGCAGGTTCTAATCCTGCCCCTGCCTAAGAATTTGAGATGATGGAATTAGGTTAGGCTCTTAGTTTGACATTTCCTTGGTTGCCTTTATTGTTTGGTGTCTTGGTTTTGTTCCATCCTTCCAGAAATTTTTGATAGTCTTTCTATTTTTTTAACTAAAGGCCGGTTCCTCCCAAGATGGTAACCTGCACATGGAGGGCCCAATCATGCTAGTTAGGCTATATACTTAACACATGCACAAGTCAAACAAAGTTTTTTTAGTGTACCGCACCGAAGAAGGAAGGGTGGTCTACTCCCACCCTTCGCCTCTTGGCTCACCTGGTCTACTCACACCCTTCCTTTTTCCCTTGGATTACTGTTGCGTATTCAGCTCTTGTTGCAGCTGCTACTGCTTCTTGATCTACCCGATTGGTCATGGAAGATTTTTTGATGGTATGCCTCTAGGAATCTCTGGTACTTTCAGCTTGATGATTGTATTCCAGGTTGAGCACAACATCCTTATGCACCCATTTCACATGTTAGGCGTAGCTGGTGTATTCGGCGGCTTCCTATTCAGTGCTATGCATGGTTCTTTGGTAACCTCTAGTTTGATCAGGGAAACCACATAAAATGAATCCGCTAATGAAGGTTATAGATTCGGTCAAGAGGAGGAAACTTAGAATATCGTAGCAACTCATGGTTAATTTGGCCGATTAATCTTCCAATATGCTAGTTTCAACAATTCTCGTTCTTTACATTTCTTCTTAGCTACTTGGCCTGTAGTAGGTATCTAGTTTACTGCTTTAGATATTAGTACTATGGCATTTAACATAAACTCAATTTCAACCAATCTGTAGTTGGTAGTTAAGGTCGTGTAATTACTGGGCCGATATTATTAACCGCGCTAACCTTGGTATGGAAGTTATGCATGAACGTAATGCTCATAACTTCCCTCTAGACCTAGTTGCTATCCAAGCTCCATCTATAAGTGGATAAGATTTTGGTCTTAGTGTAGTCGAGTTTTTGCAAGTAAAGGAGCAATAACCAATTTCTTGTTCTATCGAGCGGGTTGGTATTGCTCCTTTAATATTCTTTTTTACTTACATAAGTTTCTTTTCCTTACCTTCCATTTTATAAATGAATAGTTACGAAATAAATAATGATGAATAGTTTGTGGAATTTGAATCATTTTCAAGTAAGTAGCAGAGGGACGGATGTAGCCAAGTGGATCAAGGCAGTGGATTGTGAATCCACCATGCGCGGGTTCAATTCCCGTCGTTCTCCCATCAATAAATGGACCATTTTTTACGAAGACACAAGACAAAGCTAGAAAGAATTTTTTCTGCAAGTCATCTCGAGGCTTTCAAACGTATCCAAGCAATTGGTATCTGATTAAAACATAGAAAATTCACCTTGCCTACTTACAGAAAGCACAAACTAATAGAATGGCTAATCATGAATTCAATGAAGTTTTTAATACCTCACTAATCAACCTTACACTTTTTAGTTCATAATTAATGAAATGAACCCCCGGATGAAGAGAAAATATCCCCTCCCTTTTACTAAACCATGGGGCGAGTAGTTTACCGGACAAATGGAGTTGTAAGGCATTCTTGGCCCACCAAGCAAAAGCGGTAGTTTCTTGGTCACGACCAGCTAAAGCGAAAGTTCCATTAAATTAAAGAGCGCTTCCACGGTCAGGGAAAGATAGGGAAAAAGCAAGAGTCAAACTACAAGCTAAAAGCAAGCGTGCTCCTATTATAAGATAATACGATACCATCTCCCACTTTTGGCGCACTTGTTTGATGAGCTAAGCCTAAGCGCCCTATACGTTAAAAGCTAACCTTACAACTAAAAGCAAGATTGAAATCAATCTCTCTTTTTCCTGTGCTTTACTAGTAAGGCTAATGAACGACCCTTTTATCTATGTCGTTCCCAGTTCAGCGATTCAACTAAAATTAGTAGAGAAAAGGGCTTTAGGGGGAAAAAGGAAGTGAGAGCTAGAACGCTTCTTTCTTCTGATCTACGACCACCCTTTGCTTCTACAACTTGAGAATTTATCATGGTGTATGTAGTTCTAATTTTTTGACTTGCTAGTTCATTTTGCGATCTCTGATTCAGTAGTGTCATATTCTACTTAGACTTTTAAAATGAAATAGTGTAATTAGAATTGAGAACGGACCTCAATAGTTGTTTTGATAGGATGAGGAAAGGTCAAGCTTTAGACCTTATGAGGATGACAAAAAAATATAGCATCAAGGTGGATGAATCAAAGAAAGTTCCAGAGTAGGAACCAACCAACTAAGGGACCTTCCGTATGTGCTTCTCAGTCATATTCAGATCGCGTTGATGTTGAGACTGAACAATTGGTTGTTGATCCAGACGAGGATCCATTTGAGGAGGATGTTTCTGACCCATCTTCTAAGAGAAGAGTGTTGCTGATAAATCTATACACCAGTCAGAGTCTCTTTCGAACAATTCAAGTGAAAAGAAGAGGGTGTGAGTAGATTAGGAAATCGACTCATTTTTTGTGACATCTATACATCCCGTGATTTTGAATCAACAGATTAATTGAGCAACCATTGAGTAAACTTATATATAAGAAAATAATAAAAACTGTATTGCACAACTTCATTCAAAAAACGATATTGAATTATAGAAAGAGCTTCTTTGACAGAGCTTCAAGCAATTGGACAAAAAGGTTTTGCACGTGAATCAGATGTGGGGACTTTGATCTCTATCTTACTCTCGGCTAGGCTACTTTTAGAAGTGGGCAACTCCGCTCTTACAGTATACCATAAATATGAGTCACTATGGTTTCTTCTCTTTAAGATCTTTATTCCCTTCCTTCACACAAGCGAAAGATTTCACCCTTTCATACTCCAAACACTCCGAAGTCCTTGGGAAGAGTTGAGCATAAGACTCATATAGAGGACCTTGTTTGCACCGGATAATCTTATCCAAGATTTCCAACTTCTTAGCTATTTTTTCCTTATGCTTTTAAGACTCTCGAATCGCCTCCCATAGCTCCAACTAAGTTAAAGTCCTAGCACCCAAATGAGTCTCCTCCACTTTCGGCAACATCTAACTCCAACTAAGTTAAAGTCCTAGCACTTCCTCTATGAATAGAAGAGATTTTATTTCTAGTAGAGTTCATCACGACCATCGATCATAACCTAACTCCAGGACTGCTACGGGCACTAATCCTTCTATTCAAAGTTTCGTTTCTCCTGTTGAATGTAGTTTCTCCGGAAGCTCGCTAAAGTGAAGGTTATTCAGCAGTGTAAGCAAGTAACTCTTAACCCTATAGTGAATTCAGATGTGCTGTGCTAGGAGCTAATAAAACTCATGTAGCTCATCTAACTCAATACGCTACTAGTGCTTATTTTGTTCCCAATCTATGAAAGAAGTGTGTAATTCTCCAGAAGAACATTCGCCGAACGAGATTGTAAATCTTAGTTCTCGAAAGCGTGTGAATCAGTCTTCCTTATAGCTCTTTCCTCCCTTTGGTTGTGTTTAACCGTCTTTCAAGAGGTATAACACAAAGAAAGGGTGGTCTACAATCATCTTCTTCCCCTTCTCTTTCATTCAATATTATCATCTAGGTCCCCAGCTTTGGTTGCTTGGCCTGGATAGAACCAACGCTTAGTAAGCTAAAGCTTCATACGTTAGGTTTAAGCTTAAAGGCTTAAACCTTTATTATTATGAAAAGAAGAAAGGTTTGGCAGCTAAATTCAGTTTTTGCCCGATTCACTTCGAGTGGGTTTCGTAAGTCTCATCATAAACAAAGGTTGGCATCCGTCTCTCGTCTACCTCACTAAGGCTCGAACGGCATAGTATAAATTATGCTTCCTTTGGCTTCTATGTATGTGCTCTATGGCTGGTAAACGGACTGCGATCGTCTCCATTCACTTTGAGGTCGGGAGGATTCCTCCTTTTGCTCCTCAGCCTACGGGGAATTAGCAACCGTTTCCAGCTGTTGTTCCCCTCCCAAGGGCAGGTTCTTACGCGTTACTCACCCGTCCGCCACTGGAAACAACACTTTCCGTCCAACTTGCATGTGTTAAGCATGGCGCCAACATTAATCCTGAGCCAGGATCGAACTCTCCATGAGATTCATAGTTGCATTACTTATAGCTTCCTTGTTCATAGACAAAGCAGATTCGGAATTGTCTTTCATTCCAAGGCATAACTTGTATCCATGCACTTTCTATTCGCATGGAGTTTTCTCCCAGAAATATAGCCATCCCTAGCCCCTCGCGTCAATCCCACGAGCCTCTTATCCATTCTTTTTCAATCACGGCGGGGGAGCAAGCCAAAATAGAAAAACTCACATTGGGTTTAGGGATAATCAGGCTCAAACTGATGACTTCCACCACGTCAAGGTGACACTCTACCGCTGAGTTATATCCCTTCCCTGCCCCCAGAAATAGAACTGACTAATCCTAAGGCAAGGGGTCGATAAACTCAATGCCACTATTCTACTATTCTTGAACAACTTGGAGCCGAGCCTTCTTTTTGCACTATTACGAATATGAAGAGAATGGAAAATTTTGGATTCAATTGTCAACTGCTCCTATCAGAAATTGGATTGACTACGGATTCGAACCATAGCACATGGTTTCATAAAACCGTACGATTTTACCGATCTAATCCAGAGTTCTTATGTGTTTACACACCCCTTTGAGACCCCAAAAAATGGACAAATTCCTTTTCTTGGGAACACATACAGGATTCGTCACTCCAAAATGGATAATGGTAACCCCACTATTAACTTAACTACTTCATTTGTGAATTTCATAGTAATAGAAATACATGTCCTACCGAGACAAAATTTGTAACTTGCTATCCTCTTGACTAGCAGACAAAGATTTACCTACGTGGAAAGGATGATTCATTCGGATCGACATCTTCATCTATTGGCCCTATTGTTGGCTGGCAAGGAGACAAAGCTTTGACTGACTTAAAAAAAGGGGAGTTATAACCTCTATTCCTCCACACACTCATCAAGATAAAAAACGAGTTGGCGCTTTCTTCATAGAGAAGGACTGGCCGAAGGTCTTTTCCCTCGATCTTTTACAGAAAAGGGAAATCGTGGTGGAAAGACCATTGGTTTCGCATTCAATCCATAAATAGTTGTAGTTTCTTCTGGACGGCGCCCCTCCTTGGTCTCGTCTAAAGCTGTACCCAAAGGCCCCATGCCTACCCGCACTCCCCAACTACTGTCACTGGTCACTCTATCGCCCAAGTCTTTGGTGCTTTAGTTGAGCTAGGCCAGATGTTTCATTTCATCCTGATAAAAGGGGCTATAGCCCTGAAGCTGGCAATCGACCCACCTACGACACGCAATGTAAGGGCGGGGGAAGAAGAGCATGCATCCATGATACTACTTGCCCATTACCGGAACATGAAGAAAAAGAAGTGAAATGGAAGCTTAGTCGACCAAAGGGCGGCAAGATTGGAACCCAACATTCGAATCTAGACTTGATGAAAGCGGAATCAGACAATTTCTTCTTCGATGATTGGCTTTAAATTAAAATAAAAGAAAATATACTAGTTCGATCATCTAATAAAAAAAAATTGGGTGGAAGATAAGAAAGTTCTTTTCCCACATCCCTACTTTACCTTGACGAGACTATACGAGTAAAGGTGGTCAACACCTACAGAATATGTGGCCGATGTAACATTTTTTTTCATCCGAAGTTGTTATTAAACCCGGTTGATACCTCTTTTCTTTGGCTTAGCCTAGATAAATCCTCAAAAGGGAATGGAAGAGAATCTCGATAACCTTGATATGATCTCAGGCTGCTGGGGATGCGGAAAATTAAATTACCGAGTAGCGAGTTGTATAAGCTGTGATTGAATCAATAACCGGTCCTGGAGGAAAGCTGATATAAGGGCTTCACTCCTACAGAGTTTGAGGATTTCCATTCCTACGTTACATCCACCTAAAGGAAGAAAAGTGATTGAAGAAGCCTACTTGCCCACTCTTCCTTCTCCATTCCATCCACTTGAATAGAAGTGGAACGACTTTTCTTTCCTTGTAAGGCGGCGACAACCCCTACCCCTTAATTCAAGAAATCTACAATGAAATAAAGTATAGACCTTTTAGAAAACTACTAGGTTAGGCAACTCTAAATCTTAATTGAATGCAACATATATAAGGAGGCTATCAAGGACGCCTTATTCAAACAAAGACGAGATACCGAATTCACCGAGGGGAAACCTTAGGAGACTTCTCTTTG
The DNA here is from genome assembly GCA_027886185.1 of Rheum nobile. Taxonomy (NCBI): domain Eukaryota; kingdom Viridiplantae; phylum Streptophyta; class Magnoliopsida; order Caryophyllales; family Polygonaceae; genus Rheum; species Rheum nobile. Next base: position 622,397 of record WOAB01000685.1, on the reverse strand, counting down.
GAAATGGGGAAGAAGACGATAACCATTCCTTATTAGATAAATGAATTCGAGTCATTATTTTTTGTTAATGAAGAACTACTTTTCACCTTACACCTGCAGGACATAGACCTAGTGCCAGACCGCTGATTTTGGCTGGAGAATACAGAGGTACAACTAAAGCCTTTTTTTTCTACTCTACTCTCTATGGAGGGCTCCTTATGCCTATGACTAGGTATGCCCCAGAAAGAGGGAAAGCAACTACAATAAAAGGATAGAGAGTTGGGTATCTCATTGAATTGACTCAGTAAAGTGCTCTTCTCTAAGAAGAAAAGAAAGAATACATTCACTTTCATTACGGGGAGGGGGTCTAGAGTCAGAAAAGATTAATGGATTCAGGCTTTGGTATACGATCGGTATCGGATTCTTGAATCCAGACCCTTACTTCCTTCGTTAACTATGACATTCACATCAGGAAATGGGATCGAAAGAGTCGGGGTGCAGGCTTACTCGAATCGAGCACACTTTTTTTTTAGAATTAGAAAAAGCACTCAACAAGGACAAGAATGAGGTCAAATCTGAGGTGTACCAAACCCACTTTATAGCAATGTGGGGTGTGAGCTTGAATATGCATTGAGAGCTTCGATCTTAGGACTAACTTAATCCTTCCTCCTTCTTCTCTTGGGAAACCCAAATGACTCTTTCTTTTGAGTATCGAGTTTCAGTATCGATGGGAAGAACAAGCAGAAAACTTCCGTTTCCACTAATTCCACTAACAAGATTGATTAATAAGAACATGAAGTCCTTACTCGAAATGGCATTCTTGATTTCCATTAAAAATGTGTCACAGAGCAGCAAGATGATTCATATGGAGTTTGAGTAGGATTTGCACATTCCCCTTTTGATGAGGTACTTTCAAGTGATTGAGTCAAGACTTTCAAAGTTGTGTCAGAAGATTGAAGAGGTGAAAGCGAAAGTGACTTAGCTTGAGGGCCAACAAAGTGGGAATTTCAGCTATAAATGGTATGGTAATCCACCATGGGGAATTGATTTGAACCAATCAATCTTCTCCACTTCTTGTCATCACGTTTGCACTTTCCAACCGGGTAGAAAAAGCTAATAGGATGGCAACCTTTGTTTGGGTGATTATATATAATTAATTGACTCCTTCCTTGAAGAATTCTATAATATACCATTATAAGGTCTAAGGCCAAGTTTATGACTAAGAAAGGGCTTCTCTCGAGTGTCCCTCCGGCAAGGCCAGGTCTGGAAGTCCTCGTCGAGTTGTTCACTCAAACAGAGCAAGAGCAAGCTGGGCCGGTGAAGTAGGCATATCGGAAGAAGCAGTTGGGAAAGAAGATCCGGTCCAGTTCAACGACATTTCTTGAGTTGATGAATTTATTTTGGATGGAAAAAAGATTATTACAATATGTTATTCCCTTAGTCTTATCCCATTTTTCTCTCCATTCTCGGATGTGGCCAAGGGAACAAGCAACGGCACAATGCGTGAAAGCCCTTTTGCGTTAGCTTGGAATTTTCTTGCTTGCGCTACTTTCCATTTTGAAGCCAAGCCAGTGCTGGTACAAAGACAAAGGGGCAAGGATCTGGTGGAAATGCCAAACAAAAAAGAAGGTTAGCCCGAGAAAGCACCTCGGTTTAGGTTCTTTTTCATTGGCATGTGATAAGGGTGGTCTACCAGTGAGAGCCAGAAGGGAAAGACATGCACGACATCAATCCAATCTCAAGAACTCTGATTCAACCATTTATGTGTCGCTGACTGGAAAGCAAAACAATTTTATTTAAAATGAAAGCTATTTCTTGCTGTCAGTCTTCTAGTCTGATTATGGCATGTGTCACGCTCATCTATTATATATTCAAAGCAAGCGCCCATCGTTAGCAACGTGCCCCGATTGTCATGTTTGTGTTTGTGTGTCTGAATGTCTGAGTGTGACTTTTTGAGCCTACCTTTGAGCGCCTAAATCAATTCAACAAAAAACTGATCTACGACCACCCTCTTCGAGCAAGCTCTTAGCTTTCATCGTGAGTGAGAGAGGAATTGAAGCTGATCCAGCTAAGGTGAAAGCCGTTGTGAATCTATGTCGTCACCTTGTAACCTCAAAGAGTTGCGATGTCAATCCTTTTCTCGTCAAGACGCAAACTTTGTTTGGAGGCCAAAGCACAAAGAAAAAGGTTTTTATTCCTCATACTTTTATTTCTGCTCCCATCTTGTTGCCTCCTAAAACTGGCTGACCACTCCTGCTTTTCGTGTTTACCACCGATGCCATATTTGTATTTTGAGACGTTATGGCAAAAGACGATGACTCTTGGAAGGAAAGAAAAGGCCATTAACTACCTCAGATCTTGCTCGCAAAGACTATCCACCTTCAGCACTTGGTACTGAGGAGAGCCAACCATTAAGCACACACCCAAGCTAAGCAAGAGATGGAAAAAGCACACTTTGATTTACCAAACTTGGATAAAAAAAGATCAGAAGGGAGCGAGAAAGCACCTAGTGAGCTCAAATTTTTATTGGGAAACTCTATTTGGTTAAACCAGAGAAAAGAGCAGGTAGCGCATGATCTGAATGATCAAGTAATGAAACCCTCCTTTGTCGACCTGAAGCTGAAGTGAAGGAAGGAATGGTGCTGGAAATCATCTTGGCTTTTGTGAATCAGTTGATCTACTCCCGCTAACCCTCGCACTGAAATTCTCCCAGCCTTACTTGATCCCATCTTTGTTAGAAGAGACTCTGCTCAGGTTTGGAACCAACCCCTTTTTTTCGAAGCTGGCTTTTGACTCATGATCTGGTTGACCAGACAGATCATGAGTGAATAGAAATTACAGAATGCCTCAGCTGGATAAGTTTACTTATTTTACACAATTCTTCTTCGAGCCTACTAGTTTTCTAATCATCTCGTTTCTTTTATTCAATTTTTTAATGGAGGGGGCAGCCTCAAGTAGAAGGAGAAAAAGACTTGAATCTGGGAGTTCAAGTTCTGTTTCTCTCACTGGGTTTGGTGGATCAGATGATGAAGACGATCCCCACAAACGAAAGAGGCTGACGGTCAAACCGGAGTGTAATACACTTCCGTCACTCTCATTCACGAAATAATATTGAATCTTGTGGCAAACACGTAGAATGAGGAGTTACGAAACGCCCTGACTAATGTTGAAACACGCCTCTGGAATAGAGCTATTCAAGAGGCTCTCGACGAAAGATTCGGGCACTCACTCCGAAACTGGAGGAAGTTAGCTCATTATCTCATCGTCGCAAGGGAATTGACAATCCAAGGCGATCAAAGTACTTTCTTTGTGCGTCGGTAAAAAAAAACATGCTTTTTTAGAGAGAGATACTATTTCACCAATCAAGTCACAAGTATCTAACATATTCATACCTAACGATTTTCAGCAAAGGGGTAACGAAAGGTATAACTTGTACAAATCTTTCCATTTTCCAATTCGATCCGATCTATTCGTTCATAGAGCTATTTACTCGATCGCAGACATTTCTGGAACACCTCTAATAGAGGAAGAAATAGTCAATTTGGAAAGAACTTATTGTCAACCTCTTTCAGATATGAATCTATTTGATTCAGAAAGGAAGAACTTGCATCAGTATCTGAATTTCAATTCAAACCTGGGTTTGATTCACACTCCATGGTCTAAGAAATATTTACCATCCGGAATGAGTAAAAAATTGCGTCTTTGGCGAAATTGGCTAAAGAAAGGCGTTGAGAAAGGGCAGATGGGTAGAACCTTTCAACGAGATAGTGCTTTTTCAACTCTCTTAATATGGAATCTATTCCAAACATATATGCCTTGGTTCTTTACTTCGACAGGGTACAAATATTTAAATTTGATATTTTTAGATGCTTTTTCAGACCTATTGTCGATGCTAAGTAGCAGTCACAAATTTGTACCCAATTTTCATTATATTATGCATAGATCAACTTGGGGAATTCTTAAGCTAAAATGGCGAGCTCTTAAGCTAAAATTGTGGGGATTGTGGGCACCGATAAGTGAGATTTCAAGTGATATTTCGTGGAAGTGTTTCCGTAGGCTTCTTCGGGTAGAAGAAATGATTCACCGAAATAATGAGTCACCATTGATATCGACACATCTGAGCTCGCCAAATGTTCGGGAGATCCTCTATTCAAGCCTTTTACTTCTTCTTCTTGTTGGATGTCTCGTTCATGTACTTCTTTTTACTCTTTCCCTAGACTCTAGTGAGTTACAGACAGAGTTCGAGAGGATAAAATCTTTGACGATTCCATCATACACGATTGAGGTGTAAAAACTTGTGAATGGGTATCCTAAACCTGAACCAAATTCTTTCTGGTTAAAGAATCTCTTTCTAGTTGCTCGGGAACAATTAGAAGATTTTCTAGCAGAAATACTGGGTTTTACGCTATTTGGTGGTGGTCCCGCTTATGGGGTCAAATTTATACAGAAGATATTTTCCAATCTCATAAGTATCATACCAAATCTCATCAATCGAATCACTTTTTCAAGAAATACGAGACATCTAAGTCATACAAGTAAATAGATCTGTTCATGGATTAGAAAAGGACAAAGGTTTCCAACTCATGATGAAATAGAATCCTGGATCGAGACATGTGATTGGTTTTTGGATAAAGAGAGAGTTTACTTGTTTCATTTCTCCACCTTCTGGCCAGAAAAAGGGATTGATCAAATTCTATGGAGTCTGACTCATATTGATCATTTAGTAAAGAGTGACTATGGTTATCAAATGTTTGAACAAGCGGGAACAATTTACTTACGATACGTAGTTGACATTCATCAAAAGGATCTAATGAATTATGAGTTCAATACATCCTGTTTAGCAGAAAGACAGATATTCCTTGCTCATTATCACACAGTCACTTATTCACAAACCTCGTGTCGGGCTAATAGTTTTCATTTCCCATCTCATGGAAAACCAAAACCCTTTTCGTTATGCCTAGCCCTATCCCCCTCTAGGGGTATCTTAGTGATAGGTCATATAGGAACTGGACGATCCTATTTGGTCAAATACCTAGCGACAAACTCCTATCTTCCTTTCATTACGATATTTCTGAACAAGCTGGATTTGAAAATAGTTATTAATGATCTCGATCCTGAAGACTATATGGAAGCGCTTGATAATGTGGATATTGATCGTATTGATGATGATAGCGATCCTGCTAAGGACTATATGGATGCGCTTACAGATGTGGACGATATTGATGATCGTGACTCTATTTATTCAAACTTGGACTCAGACCCGGAGCTGAGGGAGGAGTATATGGTGGATGATGAGATACTTAGGTATATCATCGAGTTGGAAATAGACCTATCTTCTATCAACTTGCAATTCGAATTGGCAAGAACAATGTCTCCTTGCATAGTATAGATTCCAAACATTCATGATTTGTATGTGGATGAGTCGGAGTCCCTCGGTTTTGTATTGAACTATCCCTCCGGGGATTGTGAAAGACGGTCCACTAGAGATATTTTTGTTATTGCTTCGACTCATATTCTCCAAAAAATGGATCCCGCTCTAATAGCTCCGAATAAATTAAATACATGCATTAAGATATGAAGGCTTCTTATTCCACAACAACGAAAGCACGTTTTCACCCTTTCATATACTAGGGGATTTCACTTGGAAAAGAAAATGTTCCATACTAATGGAATCGGGTCCATAGCCATGGGTTACAATGCACGAGATCTTGTAGCAATTACCAATGAGGCCCTATCGATTAGTATTACACATAAGAAATCAATTATAGACACTAATACAATTAGATTCGCTCTTCATAGACAAACTTGGAAGTTGCGAGCCCATGTAAGACCGGTTCCGGATCATGGGATCCTTTTCTATCAGATAGGAAGGGTTGTTGCACAAAATGTACTTATAAATAATTGATGCCTTATAGATCCTATGTCTATCTATATGAAGAAGCAATCATGTTACGAAGGGGATCCTTATTTGTACAAATGGTTCTTCGAACTTGGAACGAACATGAAGAAATTAACGATCCTTCTTTATCTTTTGAGTTGTTCTGCCGAATCGATCGCTCAAGATCTTTGGTCTCTACCCGGACCCGATGAAAAAAATTGGATCACTTCTTATAAACTCGTTGAGACGGATTGTGATCTAGTTGATGGCATATTAGAAGTAGTAGAAGGCGCTGTGGTGGGATCCTCACTTCTTCGGTCCGAACCAAGGAATCCCTTAGAGATGATGGAAAATGGATCTCATTCTGTCTTTGATTGTAGATTTCGTGAATCGGAGTTTAAAGAATGGGAAGAAGGCACCGACCCGCAACAGTTAGCGGAGGATGCAGTTAATCACATAGTTTGGGCTCTTAGAATATGGAAATTTTGGGGCTTTCTATTTGATTGGATCGAAAGGCCCAATGAATTGGAGTTTCCCTATTGGTCCAAGTCATTTCAGGGCAAGCCGATCATTTCTGATGACGTTAATGATGAATATTTTGATTATGCATTTTATGGTGAAGGGGATGGTGGATATGATGAAGAGGGTGAGCTTCAAGAGAATGATTGGGAGTTCTTGCAGAGTGAAACCATGGAGTACCCAGGACGAGATAGATCTTCCAAAGAACAAGTCTTTTTTCGAAAAGGCCAATTCATTTGGGAAAAAGGAAGGGATTTCTCCTATTGTTAGGAGAAATCCCTTCCTTCATGATCAAAGAAGGGGTATTCCTTCTTTAAAAAGGGATTCTTTCCCTTCCTTGAATGAAAAAAAAAACTCTTCTTTATATACACAATTAGATCAATAGCCGCATCGAATAAAGGAAGTAAGAGGAACGAACCATCTCTTCTCCGGGGAAGTTACTCTTTTCATGAGAGGAATTGGTGTTCGAGACCTTGTCCCTTTCTTTTGATATAATGCGATATAAGGTGGGCTTAGCGGATTGGCACTCCCCGACCCAATCACAAGTTTGACTCTTCTCCAAGAGTTCAGTTAAGGGCAAAGCAATCTTGGAGTAGTGTATCATAAATTTTCGGTAGTAGTTGGCCAAACCAAGGAATGAGAGAAGCTCCAATACGTTGGTTGGCGGCTGCCACTCCTGAATTGCTTGCACTTTTGCCGGATCCATTCTAATCCGACCATGCTCTATGACATGACCGAAGAATTTCATCTTTGTTTGATCAAAAGAGAATTTCGACGACATACAGTTCGTGTTCCCACAACCTGGTAAACACCTTTCTCAAATGCACTGAATGCTCTTCCAAACTAGAGTTGTAAATGACAAGTCGAGATAGACCACAACGAAATTCTCCAGATAGTCTCGGACTACCTGATTCATTAGCCTACAAAAGGTTGCTGACGCATTGGTCAAGCCAAACAACATGACAACGAACTCATAAGCTCCATACCTCATGACATAAATCGTCTTTGATTCATCCCCCTCTGCAATCCTGACTTGACAGTACCCTGATCGGAGATCCAACTTAGTAAACACTGTTGCCTTGCTAAGCTGATCAAAACAGTCGGCGACAAGCGGAATGGGATAGTTGTTCCGAATGGTCACCTTATTGAGTGCTCGGTAGTCTACGCACATTCGAAGAGAGCCTTCTTGATTCTTCTGAAAAAGAAGAGGTGCGCCATACGGTGACTTAGCTGGCTGAAGCAAGCCCGCATCCAGCAGCTCTTTCAACTGTTTCCTGAGTTTTTCCAACTCAGGTTGGTTGTGATATGCGATAGGGTGCGCGGGCTGGTGGCTTTGTGACCGGCACAAGGTCAATCTGATGATCAACTTCCCTTCGAGGCGGTAACTTATTATGGAGCTCATTAGGCATGACATCCTAAAAATCTCCCAAGACTTGCTTCACGGGATTTAGTAAGGTCCCTGATGACTCTTCAATCTCCTGTCCTGCCAGTTCAACTAGGTACGTAGTTTCCCTATGTTTCAACCCTTTCTTTGCCTGTAGGGCTGAGAGACTCTTCTCCCTAACTCTGGCAGAAAGAACTGGGATCATGCACGGCTTGGCTTGTTCCCAATCATCGCAAGAGTGCCAGTACTCGGCATTTTTCGCATCTAGTCTTCACCATAGTCTTTTTTTTGGGGGGGTTTCTAGTATTTTATATGGTTAGCGCCAGCGGAAGTGACACGGGGAATTTTGAAACTTCACCCCCTGCGATGAGACAATGAGAGGGTATTCCCGGAGGGAATGAGCTGAGCATAAGCATAAGAGGGGACTCTCTCTTGAGGAACTTGGAACAGCCCAGGGGTGAGGCAGGAGCATCCAACTAGCAAGGGCGGAAGGTTGTTCTGCACGGGACACCTATTCCTCTTAAAGATACATGGGACGCACTAGCCTCCCCCTTCTACATGTCCAAGGTAGTCCACATCCCTGGGGAAGTGGAGGACCCGCTGACCTTATATAGGTTGAGCAAATTGAATGGGCTTCTCTTCTTCATTTCAGACAAGGTTTTCCATGGGAGAATGGAACCCGGCTATATAAAAAGTCTCCAGCTCGAATTGGACTAGACGGAGGAAGGCTCACTTTCGGAAATCCGAAGGAGAGAGCTTGCTAGGCTTAACATCCCAAACTGCTAAGGGAAGCCCTATAAGTCACTGAAACGACGACCAGGTAAGATAAAAGGCTCGATGTAATTGAGAAGAATCGACAAAGAATGACGAACATCAAATCATGAATCATTAAGCGTGACGAGAATTGCTCTAACCGAAGCTATTGCATTGTTTTCCCTAATGATGGCCTTTTTGATCTTATTCATCTTCTAATCTTTAGTGAAAAAGAGGTACTCGAAGGGTTGAATCCTTTTAACTGTTGTTTTTTGACAAGAGGAGGCCCACTCCAATAGGAATGAGTGGGGCAAGGGGAGTGGGAGTTGTGGGCCCCTTGCGCTATTAATAGAATGTGTTCTCACGTATATAAGACGAGGTTGGTGTCAAACTTGGAGGGAGATGCAGAATCATCAAATGAGTTGCAAACAAGTCAATCTAAGAATAAGAAACTTGCTCTGTAAAAAATGAACAAAAAAAAATGTAAAAAAGGAAAAGGAAGCAGAAAGAAAGATAGAAGGCCTTCCCTCATTGGGATTGGTCAAGCTCCTTCACTTATTACTCGATCCGGACCACCCTATTTTGATAGCACCTTTTCTTCCTATTAGTAGGTCTTATTGCCCGTTAAGTTCCTCTTCTGGTAGTTTAGTTGTAGTTTTGTTTTGAGCGGGTGAACCCATGTTCTATCTCGTAGTCACTTAAGCGGCAAAGTCTTTAAACTCAAATGGTCTGAGAGTTGCCTTTGGCTTCTGAACCACTGAAACTGGACTGGAGCAAGCTACCAAGCTCCTCTTTTAGTGTTAGCAAGTCTTCTTTGGAGGTAGGAAGCCAAGGCACGTAACTTATTTCACTAGTCTCATATGTTACTCTCGAGGATTTCTTCCTCAAGGCATTGTTTTGTACGAGGAAGAGGAGGTTTTTTCAGAAGAGGACATCGATTAGGCTCTGCAACGGATGACCTTCATACAATTAAGTCGGAGTCAGGATGCGCTAGAGGAGCAAAATGCCACTCAATGGAAAGGGTGAGTATCACATCGGCAAGAAGTGACATAGCTACCTATATGAATGTCGAAGATAGACGAGCCGCTATCTTATAGACGATTGATATGTCTGGATGAGCGAAAATAGATCCCACTCTAACTGCCTAATCTCATCGACTAGCCGCTTTCTCAGAGTTTAGCCGCTAGGCGAAGAAGAGGCCGGCACTAGAAGAATTGACAGAAAAAATAGCTACATTCAAGGATCAAGCGACTGTGCCCCTGAACTCCACAACGTCAGCCTTTCCTTCTTTATATACGCTAATGGAAGCAATTCAATTACCGATTTTTCTAAATATAGGGAGAATCAAAGCCCCATGCATTAGCCAAAAGAGTAGAACTTGAATGAGAAGTTACAGAGCGATAGACACTAAAAAAAAGCAAAGAGAGAGGCGCCTTCCCCCGGCTACGGCTAGAGAGCAAGATGGAAGAAACTTTGTTTGCTTAAGACTTGGCATTGGAAGTGGGATGGATGTCCGCCCGTATTCCTGTGATACATGGTTGAAGGCTAAGCTAATAGTACAAAACAACACTCACCGTTGTAGTCGTAGATCTAGGAGATCGATTCAGCCTGAGTTTTCTGCTGGTACGTCAGTCAGACCGATCCGATAAAGACTCTATAAGCTCTAGTATCGACTAACTCAACCTAACCTTTACCAATCCATCGAATAAGCATCACCTGGATACACAACAACGATGATAAACGGCTGTCGGCCATAAGAAAGACTAGTGATCGGTTTAAAAAGTCAATAGATGCCTCTACTACAGCTATAGAACTAATCCAAAAATGAGGGAGCATGGCCGAAGGTCAAAGCTCTCTCATGAGAAGCCTGGTCACCTAACTAGAACTATGCACCAGGCTGTACGAGAAAAGGTCTCTGATCTAAAGCTAGGAGTTGACGTCAGTCAAAGTAACTACCACTATATGTTAATGGATCAGTCTGAGCCAGGATGATCCGATAGCCTAAGAACATAACTAAAAATAAGAAAGGATCTGATTCTTCCACAATGAAAGTAGCCATGAAAGAATATGTACTTGAATCTGGCCCTTCCCATTCTTCCTTTGTAACTCATGACTCAGCAGAAAAAGTTGAAACCTCTATTTTACACCTATTAGGTATCAGGTAAAGACTCTCAAACCCAAGCTTTTAAAAAGAAAGAAAGTGGCAATATGGCGAAAGTTGCCTAGCTTCTTTCTTCACAGACATCGTAGTGATAAGAAAATGCTAATGCCGTTGACTCAGATCCAAGACGGAAAGGGGTTTATCGGTGTCATTACCCCCCTTCCCAACGCCATAAGTCTATTTTTCCTAATGAGCCTAGCTGCCATTTCAGAGGATGACACCTGTTTTTCTCTTTCTATAGCTGCTATAGCTTCAACTTCTTTCCAATAGCTGCTTGCTTGGCTTCAAAGCCTTACCTGCCCTTCGCCGCCTCCACAAGTCTGGTCGATTGGTTACTTCCTGTTTAGATTAGTCTTAAATCAAATTCTCTCTATAAAATGGTACAAGAGACGGCATAGCGCTACGGCTTATAGAGTCTTTAGGCCTTACCTTACTCTTTCGGGGATGTTGCACAAAATTGAAGGTAAAGCCTTCACTTCAAATTGAAGCTAAGTCCGCTATTCGGTCAAACTCTGATAGGCTCTAGGCCTTACCTTACTTTTTCGGGGTTCACCCTTCTACTTAAGTTCCTAGCTAGGCTGATGCCTTTGCCGAGTCTAAAACTCCGACTCCTAAACTAAAAACTGGCCGGAAATGCCCATTTTGAGCTCGCTCTGGTAGATGTTCCCGCTGATCTTGACTTTACAAATAGTAAGCTTCTGTCTTTCCATACAGAGTATGGCACTTTTCTTGTCTCTTTTGTCTTTTTATGGCTGGTTGAATGGATCAAAGAGAAGGGCATATGTGATATCCATTCCGGTTCTTGATGCCCCGTCCTTTATTTATGCACATTCATATACATAGCCAGACACAAACAAAGGTGTACAATCCAGACAAAATCGGCGATTCTTTAAGTAAGTGAATGATGAACTCTAGGTTTTCTTACTTGCTCTAGTGGCTGGCGTGTCCTGTCCTCGATCAAACTAGAGATTGATTAAGAGAACAAAGAGAAATCGTTTTGATTCGAGGGTGGTCATAGATCAGGTTTACGAGTAGATAAAAAAGCTTTCTCCTTATTTAAGGTTAACACACTCTAATGACAAAGCGTCCATTCATGGAATTTGTTGTAGTAGGAGTACTTGTTTGTACTTTTTTGTCGTCGAGATTTTTGTGGTGTTCAGTGTACTTTCGTACAACATCGAAAAGAATGCATTGGATGGATGCCCGGGCATTGAGAAGAAAGGATGCTTTCAGAGGCGAAAGGCCTAGGGTAGATATCGTCTGTGATCCATGGATCTCCGATCGGGAAACCGTATCCAAGCTCCGTGGCTAGTCTGCGCTCTTTGGACTTTTCAAACTTAGCGATCTAAAACATCTGAGTAGCTAAAGGAAGGGAAATCAACCGAGACCCCGTTAGTAGCGGCGAGCGAGAGCGGAATGGGGGTTTGAAGAAAAACAAACACGAAACAAACCCTCAGCAAAGTGTTCACTTCTTTTTCGCCAGGTTTCATTCGATTTGTTGTGGATTAGATGATGGCAAAACCAGCAAGCTACGGCTTCAAAGCCTAGTTACACGTTCAAGCTAAAACTGCTTAAGACTATATGGCTTTAGCGCTTTGAATCTCGTCTCGTCTTCTCCAAAACTTAACTGGTAGTTCTTTGATAAGTTAGGCCCAAGTGAAGAACAAAGGCCCAAAAGGAGGGCCTCGGCCCAATTAATAGAAGAAACGAAGGCGTGAATTGATGATGCCGCGCGCGGGAGTTCGGGCGCGTGAATTGAAGCTGGAGAAAGCCACGGGATGATGTCGCCATGACGTCAGCGGAGCATGTGATGCTGAGATGGGCCGCAACTTGGAATTGGGCCGAGAAGCTGATTTCACGAGAGAGACCGAGCGTGATTCCGGGATTAATTTCCCGGGATTTGATTTGCTTATTTTTGGTTATTATTTTATTATTGTTATTTTATTATTTTATTTTACAAAGTTTTAGAATTAGGTTAAAAACCCTTTAGTTAACCTAGTTGCCACAATCTACAATTTAGTTTTAGAAGTTCGTTTTTCATTCTGCCTCTAAGGGTTTCAACCCATGGAGAGCTAAACACATTTATTTCGCTAGACGATTGAAGCATTGCAATGGATTGGTTGTGAGATTTCTATTCCTTGTTCTATATCTTATAAAGTTGGTTTAATTCTCTTGAGCATATTGTCTATTGGTTTATGTTAATTCTTCTAGCGTAGCTAACTAGGTTTATCGATATCTATCATAGTGCTAGGGTTTGCATATAGTGGAATACGAGTGCATACCTAGTGGTATACACAATTGTTACATATAGTGGAATACGAGTGTGCAATTGTGAAAGAGAATTATTTGCATGTTAAGTAGTAATGAAGCACCTTCTATTTGCATGTATCCTATATCCTTGTATGCATTGCTATTGCTGTGTTAGTGGTAAAGTACATCGATAACTGTGAGAATCAGAGGTACTTTCCCATTGACGTTGTAATAAGTCTATCGACAACTGTGAGAATCGATAGTACTTAAGATCAGGGTGGGAACAACTATAAGATTGTGAAAAGAACTTGGAAAAATAGTTATCAGTGATCAACCTGTTTCCTTTGCAGTGTGGATATTTGTCTAGTGGAATATTTCCACCCGTCATATTTATTTCCCCTCTAAAGCTTGCATCCTTGTTACTTTGCTTGATAACGAAAAACCCCTTTCTTGTTACTTTGCATGCTTATACACACTTAGAAAGATCACTTCCTCCCTGTGGATTCGACCCTTACTTGCCCAGACTACTTGTTTAGGTTTGTTAGGATTATTTTGTTTAGGTGTCACGACAACGCCCTATCAAATTGGCGCCGTTGCCGTAGAGGCAAGTTTTGATTTTTCCGTGTGTTTGTTTGTGTGCGTGTTACCTTGGTGTGGACCTATCTTATGGTCCACACCCGTGCTACTGACTTTTGTTTTTCCTTTTTGATTCTTGTTATAGATATGGATTTCTGGGGAGAGCCGCGATATGACCCATACTCCTACGCATACACTCCAGGGTGGAGAGATCACCCCAATTTGAGTTATGGGTACCATCAATACCATCCATATGGTTATGACCACCACGAGTTCTATCTAGAGCCACAATCTTTCTACCAGCAGGGTGCTCCACAACAGTACAATCATGCCTATGAGCATAGCCCACCAGTATCCAATCCAAATCCCTCAACTAAAGAGATGCTCAGGACCTTGACTCAACACTTCGCCACTGGTGCTCAAACTAGGGAGTCAAGCATGAAGGATTTAGAAAGGCAGATGAGACAATTGGCGGAGGCGATTACACGGATCGATGCAAGGATGTCGGGGAATCTACCATCTCAAACGATAGTAAACCCGACGGAAAACGTTAGTGCTGTAATCCTCTGGAGCGGAAAGCAACTGGTCGTTCCTCCTAGTGCTGAAGAGGAGGACGAATATGAGATGGAGAAAATTGCCGACCGCCCTGCGTCACCTCTCACCACGACCCGGCATGAAGTCCCAGTTATTTCACCGACCATCGGCGACACTGACCGCGACCCGGCGGTGAGCCTCAGTAATCCTCCCTCACAGCCACCACCCTGCGGCGATGACCACCGCCCCGCGGTGGAAGGAGTGCCTCCTAGTGAGATTTCGCCGCGACCCGCGATGAGATCAGCACAACCCGACGTCCAAAATTCCTATTCTGCTGATGAGGTCTGCGTTGATACTGATGAGGAGTTAGGACTTCCAGATGATATTTTGGATCACAAGGTGCTGACTGAGGAGGAGTATTTTTTGAGATTTGAGGAGGAGTGGAGCGACGATGAGGAGGAGTGCCGTGATTGCGAAAATACTCTAGAGACAACCATTTCTCTCGAAAATGCTCCGGCAGTCCCCGACCCTCTGGAGGCTGCCTATGATGAGTTTGTGCATCTCAACTCCTTCCCGCTCATCGCGCTGCAACCCATCGCGTCCTTCCTTGAGGCTTCCCGAGTTACTCAAAGGCTAAAGAACAACGAGAACATCTATGAGGCCTTCAGTGACTGCACAAAAACCGTTCCCTTGGTCACACTGGCAGACAACACCCCTCGCTGCAAGGAAATGTTAAAGGTGCTGGGCATGATCAAGAAGAAACCGAAAGGGAAGCACAAGAAGGAGGCCTTGATTCAGGTGGCTAATTTCTACATATTGGATACGGGGCAAGATAGGCATGCAGGCCCTGAGATGTTGGGTAGGCCATTTCTGAAGATGGCCAGTGCGTTCATGGGTATGCACAACGGTCCACCCATAAAGAAGTGAAGGAGTCTGGGGGTCACGCTCAACACAGAGCATACAAAGAGGCACCCCCCAGATCCAGATCCCAGGTGTTCAGTTGCTATGAGCAACCCAAGTTGAGAGGATGAAGTAGTATGTCAAGCCATGACAATAACTAAGGCGCTGTCCGGGAGGCAACCCGAGGTATGTTTTTCTTTCTTTGCTTTTCATTCTTTATTTCTTGCATTAGTTTTGCTTGTTTTTGCTTTGTTTTTGTTCTTGTTTTTTGTTTCCGACTAACCTGCAGGGAAGAGACCCATGCCTATTGAAGAAGGTGTTTCCACACCAATGTAAGTCTCTTCCTTCCCTGCACTAAGTCACCCCCAGAAAAACCTTAAACGGGGGGCAAAAAAAAAAATTAACGAAAAAAAAAAGTATCGAAGGCCAGCTGTCCAGAGTTCCCTATGGAGATGGTGCGCATCATGTTGTCAAGGAGGAGACATTCGCCCCACATTTTTATTTGACAATGATGATGGTCCTACAATTGACAGTTTAGGAGGAGGAATACTAGAGCCCACACCATGATTATATCTGGGCTCCACCATGTGTTCCTAGAAGGCCGTGCAACCCCGACATCTTTGCTATACCACTATTCACCAAAGTGGTTCCCTTTTGGTTGCACGGTAGGAGAAGATTATAGAGTTGATGAAGACACCCGCCCAACACCAGAGACCTGGGCTTTATTGAGAAGACCGCCAGCAACAAAGGAAGTGTCCAAGAAGCTTGGCGACGTTTGTGAGTTATTTTTTGCTTTTCCCTGTGCTTCTATTCTTTTGTCTTTCATTACATTGAGGATAATGCAATGTTTAAGCATGGGGGAGGGTTTTATACTTACTATGTCGTTGAAAATGAATATAAAGAGAAAAAGCCAAAAATTTGAAAAAAGGCATACATTTGAAAATCCTAGGATAGGTCGAAAACCCGAAAGGGCGGCCTAGGTAATAAGCAGGTGGCTTAGACCAGCATTAGGCTGGGGTAACAATTGGTCAAGAGTGACGTGAGCTTATGTGAGTACATTTATCGAAAAATGAAATGAGTGGCTTGGTGAAAACCCGAAAGGGCGCCTTGGCAAAATGAGCGAAAAGAAGAAGAGTGATTCTAGGATTTCTCATTATTCTTGGCGAGGCGTCATAAGAAGAGGAGATATAAGGAGGTTTCGGGTAGGTCACTCTAGAGCGATAAGAAGATAGATGGAGGCTAGGATTAGTATTGTCACTCTATGGTGTTGTGTTGTATTGTGTTGTTGTGCTGTGCGTATTATTTTGGTACTCTGGAGCTGATTGTTGAGATGTTGTAATTGCTGGTGTCATATTTTCTTGTACTTCCTGAGACATTGGTGTTTGATTGAGAGAGTAGGTTTATCATTAGCTTACTCGGGACGAGTAAAGGTCTAATCATGGGGGAATTTGATAGGTGTTATTTCATGCACTTTAACTAGCAATTATTAGCATTATTTAGTAGATTTAGGGTTAAGTCTGTAATCCAGAAGATGTGGAGAGAATTGAAGATATCCAGGGATTTATAGCTTATTTGGAGAAGATGAGGATCTGCTGGAAATTAATTGGAGAAGACTACCAACACTTGGTAGTAATGAAGAGCAGAAGAGAAAGGAGTGGGCGAATTTCTACCGCCCGCGCCAGAGCCACCGCGACCCGGCGGTGGGTCTCAGAGAAAGTCGCCGCCCCGCGGTGAGAAGTGCCGCCCCGCGGTGGGAGCTGGCGCCCCGCGGCCATCACGTGAGGCGAAGCCAGCTTAAATTAATTAAACACGCGAGGTGATTGCTGGAATTGGAAGGAAGTTAGGCCCAAGTGAAGAAGAAAGGCCTAAAAGGAAGGCCTCGGCCCAATTAATAGAAGAAACGAAGGCGTGAATTGCTGATGCCGCGCGCGGGAGTTCGGGCGCGTGAATTGAAGCTGGAGAAAGCCACGGGATGATGTCGCCATGACGTCAGCGGAGCATGTGATGCTGAGATGGGCCGTAGCTTGGAATTGGGCCGAGAAGCTGATTTCACGAGAGAGACCGAGCGTGATTCCGGGATTAATTTTCCGGGATTTGATTTGCTTATTTTTGGTTATTATTTTATTGTTGTTATTTTATTATTTTATTTTACACAGTTTTAGAATTAGGTTAAAAATCCTTTAGTTAACCTAGTTGCCACAATCTACAATTTAGTTTTAGAAGTTCGTTTTTCATTCTGCCTCTAAGGGTTTCAACCCATGGAGAGCTAAACACCTTTATTTCGCTAGACGATTGAAGCATTGCAATGGATTGGTTGTGAGATTTCTATTCCTTGTTCTATATCTTATAAAGTTAATTCTCTTGAGCATATTGTCTATTGGTTTATGTTGATTCTTCTAGCGTAGCTAACTAGGTTTATCGATATCTATCATAGTGCTAGGGTTTTCATATAGTGGAATACGAGTGCATACCTAGTGGCATACACAATTGTTACATATAGTGGAATACGAGTGTGCAATTGTGAAAGAGAATTATTTGCATGTTAAGTAGTAAGGAAGCACCTTCTATTTGCATGTATCATATATCCTTGTGTGCATTGCTATTGCTGTGTTAGTGGTAAAGTACACCGACAACTGTGAGAATCAGAGGTACTTTTCCATTGACGTAGTAATAAGTCTATCGACAACTGTGAGAATCGATAGTACTTAAGATCAGGGTGGGAACAACTATAAGATTGTGAAAAGAACTTGAAAAAATAGTTATCTGTGATCACCTGTTTCCTTTACAGTGTGGATATTTGTCTAGTGGAATATTTCCACTCGTCATATTTATTTTCCCTCTAAAGCTTGCATCCTTGTTACTTTGCTTGATAACCAAAAACCCCTTTCTTGTTACTTTGCATGCTTATACACACTTAGAAAGATCACTTCCTCCCTGTGGATTCGACCCTTACTTGCCCAGACTACTTGTTTAGGTTTGTTTGGATTATTTTGTTTAGGTGTCACGACAACGCCCTATCATTCTTCCAAGACTTCTTCTTGCCTGGCTTACGCCAGGGTCTTGCTCCACAAAGAAGACCTTGTTCGGGAGAGAGAAGTGAATTCATTCAATGGTACTTTATTTGTTTGATCTAGTAAGAAGGGTGTTATAAATAAGCCACCGTCCGACAAAACAACGGTTTACAACAGAGAGACCGGGGACATCGAGCGAAGAGCTCCAATGCGCATATTCGGAGCTAGGCGGATGCCGTAATCGCAGAAGCCATATCAACATCATGACAACGGCATTCTGGAAATAGTTGGGCCAGCTAAAATTGATCTAGTGTTTGAGTGCGTATCGCAGTACACTGAGAGCACCTTTCAAGTCGGCTGACAAAGAAAGAAAATAAGGTTTCATCGTCTTCTCAATTACATCGAGCCTTCAATTGCGAAGGGATTTGAGGCCGGTTTTCAATTCGCTTCTCTCTCTCCGACGAGGTTTGAACTCCGCGTAGTCAACTCATTCAAATCTGTAGCTTACTGTGAGCCCTATACCAAACCTTGCCTGTCTATGATTCTCTGGATTCTATCGGAAATTGTCCGTCCATCAGTCCGAAAACCGAGTGAGCATCCGTATCCACGTCCGAATCCGTCACAACAAGAGTGGTTAAGCCTCAGTCTAAAGACCTTTTCAGATGCCTGCCTTCACTAAAGAAATAAGAAAACGCTGTATGCTTGATGACTTTCTTACTCTATCAAGTAAGTACTTTTAGTCCTTTTCAATAAAGAATTAGCCTCTGTTCAGTTAGTAGGAACCGTGCGTCTCCCCCGTTGGGATGTGTTGGAAATTCGTATGTGATGCCCGACCCGCCTATCTCTTTGGAAGGTGCTTTCATATAGGAGGACGTGCCCTAAGCAAGTACATGACAAAAAGAAGAGCATCCTATTATATTATGCGACAACAATTATTAGGACACTAAAGAGTCCCCTACTCTGATATGATAGATAGAAGATAGAAGGAAGGGATAAAGCCTAGAAGGACAATCAAATTCAAACAAAAAGATTGGTGTTACGAACATAATGAAACAAAGAAGACGAGCCTGCCAACCAATCCCTTGAACTGCCAGGCAAGGAGACTTGAGATTGAGCCTAAGAATCTTTCAATCGAGGACGTAACTCCCTTATTTAAGAATCTGCTTTGCTTTCTGAAGTCCGCTCTCATCTGCCTGGTCACTATCCTCTCCCCTCTTCAATTTATGATCACAGGTATTATAAGAACGACGATGCTCTTTAAAACGCGCTATAGCTGCATCTAATCAACTCAAAGCATCAAAGTGCCTATCAAATTCGTCGTCAAAGTTATAGCTCATGCTCATTTTTTAGCTATAAGCGTCGAGAGAATAGATGCTATTAAATAGATAGAAGCTCTACACTCGTTCAACTCTTATAAAGTGGAACATTCCCGCTTCATGTCAATAAACTCTATCTCGCTTAGAATTCTAATAAGGCCTTCCTTATCTATGACAAGCTTCAGACGAGAAAGAAAGAACTATCACAGGGGAGGCGAAGACCGGATGTTCATTAACATGCTTTGGCCTTGTGATTGCTATCGGTGCTCATACTTAATATAGTAGATCTTCAGTCTATCAACGGGCAAGTTCATCGTAAGGCAAATATGCTCGCTTCTAGGCTTCCACTTCCAGATCTAGTAGTTGATTAAGCGACTCTCGGGTTGAAGCGACTAAAGTAGACAAATGGAGGTAAATTAAATCTGATATGAGGTTCGGCTCTCCGGGCGATATGGGACGGTATAAGCGGTATTACATTCTATTTTATGGGCTACAGATTCCAAGAGCCTAAGACAGCTATGAGAGTGATGTTTTAGGAGTTCCCCTTGAGTTCTTTTATCTCCACAGGTAAGTCAGGACGGGGCATACCGATGCTTGAGTTAACCGATGAGCCCGTTGCTGACTAACTAAGATATTGATGTTGCTGATTTCATACCGAGTTGAAGTAGCCGCAAGTAGTTTACATTTCATATTATTGGCTATTCTAGGAGCTACTGAGCTAATCTCCAACAGGGTTTAAGGAACATTAACTCATGGTATAGGCTGCTTGAGGATAGAGTTGGCTTTATTCCTTTCTTTAAGAGAAGACCTCTTATGGGTCTGGAGTTGTTCTTCATTTCGTGTTTCCAGCTTAACCTCTGCCTTCTTATGGGGATGCTCTTTATTTTAGATCGTACGCCGTCTCTAGTAGCTTTGCACTCGGAGCTGACACAATTGAATTAACCGAGGCTACCCGGAATTGATCCTAAAAGTGGATTCAATAGGAGCGTATTCTTCCTTTATTGATTCAACAACCTATAAAAGCGCCTTGCGGGCTCGATTCCCATACTTCTTCCCTCTACCTCTCCTTTCCTAAGGCCTATGGTTCACAACCTGACTCAAACCCAATCTCGTATTTGATGGTCGGCGTGGCGATAGGCCCCTGCTTCTATTTCTATTAGTTCAAGCTCAATCCCAACTCTTTTATCTAGTGTAGAACCGTGTGCTCGATTTCATCTCAAATTGAGTTGTAGTTCAAAGTCCATCCTCGCTAGCCAGGTAAGAAACTCTGTTATATCATAGCGCCATTTTAAACAAAAAATCGACGATAGGAAAAACTATGTGTACCGAACGGGAAATCTATACTCGTAGGTGGTGATACCTCAAGCCTATGATACAAAATTTTAAAGTCAGAAAGCAGTTGATAACGAAAAGGTAACCCCTAGTTGGACTTGGTAGGGTAGGAGCCGAATAGAAGGCATAAAATCAAGTTAGAGGAATGAGCGGATAAAGAAGAATAAATAGACTGGAAATATAAGATTCATGTATTGAGGTAATATAGTAGAATTTTAATGAGCATCCAAACCTAGAAATGAGAGCACACTCATTACCATCAAACTGAAAGAATTGAGAAATAGGAGGAGGGCTAAGCCCGAATAGCTTCCCTCAAACACATGATGTATCGACTTACTATAAATAATGCGAGCTAGCATTGTAACACCCCCAAAACTTAACCCTTTTGGAAAGGTATTACCGCCAGTGACCCCAGTGTTCCTTACCGAGATCACCCAAGGCTTTACCATTGAAACACAATTTATGAAATACAAATGATATATAATGATCGAAGCATTCAATTCCAAAACATAACATTGTCAAGGAAACAAGAGTTACGGGATTACAACCCAATCCCGAATAGGTCAACACAAAGTTTAAACCAAAAACAGCGGAAGTCTTAGAAAGTACATTACAACCAAAGTCATTGTCCAAAAGATCTCAACCTGATTAAAGAAATAATTAAGACGTTCAAAAACCACCGTCGACTACATAGTCCTTCTATTCTTCTGAGCTACTTTCTATCTGATGTGCCGAATCGAACGGATGACACCAGCCCACATGCAGAGAACAAAGTTCGTGGGTTAGTCTACTTGAATAGACTAGCAAGGGTACAAAGCAGAATGGTTCGAAGCAGTCGTATTAGGTTAGACTCATTGTTTCTCGAATAATAATCGATGACGATAGTCAACCATCATACTCCTACTGGAATAGACAAGAGGTATGCACAAGAGAAGATTCTGGAAGACTGAACCTTCACAGAATTCGACTCGAAAAGAAGACTCCAATGGAAATGAGTCTTTAAGGAAGTATGACAAATCTGGAATGTTTACAGCATCAAACAACAATGATTTAAAAGTTGACTGAGATGCTTCGGTTCACGACCAACCTCATCGCATACAACGAATCCAGATTGGAAAGAGAACGTACTATGATCAAAGTCGAGACGAGTTCTCCTAGCTATACTATAACTTAGCTGCACTACTCGCCGAAGGTTTATTAATTATGTGCGTCAGAGTAGCACTTATCTGATTTATATTACAAACCACACATCACGTTATTAGACTTTTACATGTGTACCCCACCAATGGGACGACACATCTTAGTATACGTTTCATCGAGAGTGACGTACACCGGAAGGTTTGTGACACCAGCTAAGTGTCATGTCTCTACACACTTGTGAAAGAGACCGATCATGATCTTAGAATAGTACCAGATGGAGACGAGCCACCCCGATACCAAATTATAAAGAAACGACTGGACAGAGTCCGAGTAACGTTCCTATCTAACAGTGCTAACTAAACAATTATAGCACAATAATAGATACAGGATAAATCCACATAAAGGCCCGAAAGGCGATCACAGATAATAGCGTTGTTCTAACAGATATACAACCTATTATATGATTTTCAAAACAGTTTATCAAAACCATTTCCAGACAAACAGAGTATTCATTCCAAATTAATTACTCAGATAAACTACTGATAATTAATGTAAATATGGAAAGAATGAGCAAGAGCGAACCGCCACTTGCCTTAATCCGCAGAATAGAAACAAGCCTTACGACGAGATTCTGGGCTCGACACGGGTATAGCTCCGCTAGCACAAACACCTTCGAGTTGACCCATAAAAGGAACCCTAAGTTAGATCCGACATAACCACAGTACGAATCTAAAAACGACGAAAGAGAACAAAAGGAAAGACGCCACGACCACAACCAACCAAGCCAAAGCCACGAAGGCATTCTGGGCACTGGCGGCGGTCGCTGTTCTTGGCGGCAGTCGTCGTTCTTGGCGGCGGTCGCCGCAGTTCATCACGACGGTCGCCATGAAGAACGCGGCGGTCGCCGTGAAGAACACGGCGGTCGTCGTGAAGAACTCATACGACAGAAGCGGCGAGAAAACTCACCCAAATGATGCGCGTTTCGACCCCTTTTTGCCTTGCCTGGGTTCCAACCTCCAAAGGCAACCAAAAGGCTTCACAAGGGCTTCTGGAAACACCACCAAACGACACCGGCGAAAGCTTCAGAATTCCGGCGAGGGCACAAACTCCGGAGAGGCGAAAATTTGGCAGAGGTTCGGTGTTTGTGATGGCTCAAATCCTTTCCCCAACACCTCCTTTTATAGCCAAAGCATCAGGAGCACGAAGATGGGCCTACGACAGCTAGTTCGGCGCTCGCCAGAACCACGCCGGCGACCATCAGGCAAAGACTCCCGGACAACGACGGTGGGAATTATGGCGGGCGCCATAATTTACTGCGGTCGCCGTAGCCTGGCACGCCAACTACCACCTCGAGCATTGGGACGGCGGGCGCCGTGACTTGTACGGCGGTCGCCGTTCTTGGATCCGCGATGGCGGTCGCCGCGACTGTACGACGGTCGCCGTGACCAGCTTTTTCCCGCCCGTTCAGCTTTGAACGAACTTGACATTAAACCGGGATAAAAATTATCGTACGCGAACGAATATTAAAATCCAAGGCATGTTGTCTGTATATTATTTCACTGAGAAAAATATTACAGATATAGAGCACATTACAGAATGTCTCAAACTCTCTGTATTAAATCCGACGTACACAACGGGTACTCGGGAAAATTCCAAAATTCCCAAAATAACCTTACAAAAATACGGGGTATCACATCTCCTCCCCCTTAAAAGAAGTTTCGACCCCGGAACTTAGGTCGAAAATAACTCGGGAAAACGCCTGAGCATATCTGACTCGGTTTCCCACGTCTCCCAAGTAACTTCTTCGGTCCCTGACTTGGACCACAATACTCGTACCAATGGCACGATCTTGTTGCGCAAACGCTTCTCCCGACGCTCCAAAATGCACACGGGCAACTCTTCATAAGTACCATTAGCTTGAATCTCGATGTCCTCATAACTAAGCACATGAGACTCATCTGGCACATACTTTCTGAGCAAAGATACGTGGAACACGTTATGCACCGGGTGAGCCGATGGCGGCAACGCCAAGCGGTACGCTAGAGATCCTACTCTATCCAGAATCTCGAATGGTCCCACGTAGCGAGGGTTAAGCTTCCCACGCTTACCAAATATGAAAACTCCTTTGGATGGCGATACCTTGACAAAAACCTTGTCACCGACCTCGAACTCGACAGTCCTGCGCTTCCGATCTGCGTAGGACTTGTGTCGACTCTGAGCGGTCAACATCCTTTGTCTGATCAAAGCAATGTCTGAGACCGTCCTTTCGACCAACTCTAGTCCAAGCAGAATTTTGTCGGCATTATCATCCCAACAAATCGGAGATCTGTATTTGCGACCATACAAAGCTTCAAACGGAGCCATCTTGATTGTAGCATGCCAGCTATTGTTGTACGTGAACTCAATCAGACTCAAGATGTCCTCCCAGCTAGTCGGACGATCGAGTACACAAGCTCTAAGCATATCCTCCAGGGTCTGGATGGTCCTTTCAGACTGGCCATCTATCTGAGGATGAAATGCGGTGCTGAACCTCAACTCGGTTCCCATAGCCTTATGAAGTTCATGCCAGAACCTTGACATAAAACGGCCATCTCGGTCCGATACAATGGTCTTACGAATGCCATGTAAGCGGACAATCTCCTTCTGGTACACTTCTGCTAACTTATGGGTTTCCCATGTGGTCTTGATGGCTATGAAATGAGCACTCTTCGTAAGCCTATCCACAATTACCCAAATAGCATCCCTTTGACTTCCAGTCTTTGGTAGCCCAGTGACGAAGTCCATGGCGATGTCCTCCCATTTCCATTCTGGCACTGGGAGAGGTAGCAACTTACCACCTGGCATGCGGTGTTCGATCTTGACCTTCTGGCAAGTTAAGCACTTTGCCATAAAGTCTGCTACGTCCCACTTCTTGTTTGGCCACCAAAACTTCTTCCTGAGGTCCTCGTACATCTTGCTAGAGCCAGGATGCACAGAATAAGCGGATGAATGAGCTTCTCTCATCACCAACTGACGAGGACCTTCTGTGTCAGACACACAGATCCGATCCTGAAACCAAAGTGATCCATCATCCTGAACCACAAAACTGGGAGCTTTCCCATCCATCACTTCACTGCTTAACTTCACCAGCAGTGTAGCCTGAATTTCCATCATACTCAGGTACCCTCTACGCTGGTCATACAAGACTTCAATATCGCATGACTCTTGGTTTAGCTTGGTCTGAGCAGTAAGTAGAGCAACTACAGTCTCGTGCGTTGTCTTCCGGCTTAGTGCATCATCTACTACATTAGCCTTGCCCGGATGATACAGCAACTCCATGTCGTAGTCTTTGAGCAACTCTAGCCAGCGGCGTTGTCTCATATTTAGCTCCTTTTGAGTAAATATATACTTGAGACTTTTGTGGTCAGTGAAGACTTGGCATCTTATACCGTAGAGGTAATGCCTCCAAATCTTTAGCGCAAAGACAACCGCTGCTAACTCAAGATCATGGGTCAGATAGTTTTCTTCGTAAGTCTTGAGTTGTCTAGATGCGTAAGCAATAACTCTGCCTCTATGCATCAGCACACAACCCAAACCACACTTTGAAGCATCACTATAGACCACATAATCGTCATTCCCTTCTGGGAGTGCTAACACGGGTGCCGAGGTCATCCGTCCCTTCAACTCCTGGAAACTGGCCTCGCACTTGTCATTCCAGACAAACTTCTTGTGAACCTTGCGGAGTAGATTGGTCATAGGTAGAGCGATCTTTGAAAATCATTCTACGAACCTTCTATAATACCCGGCAAGTCCAAGAAAACTATGCACCTCCTTCACGTTCTGGGGCTGTGTCCAATTAGCCACCGCTTCAATCTTTTGGGGATCAACCATAACCCCATTTTTATTGATTACGTGGCCTAAGAAAGCCACTTCCTTTATCCAGAATTCACATTTAGACAATTTAGTAAAAAGCTGGTGTTGTCTAAGGATTGACAAGGCAATCCGCAGATGTTCCTCGTGGACTTCTTCATTTGGAGAATAGATCAGATAGTCGTCGATGAAGACCACCACGAACTTATCCAAGTATTGATGAAAACATCGGTTCATCAAATCCATAAAGACAGCTGGAGCATTTGTAAGTCCAAAATGCATCACTACGAACTCGTAATGACCATATCTGGTCCTGAACGCAGTTCTAGGAATGTCCTGCTCGCGAATTCTGAGCTGGTGATATCCAGATCTCAAGTCGATCTTGGAGAAAACCTTTGCTCCCTGCAACTGGTCCAACAAGTCATCAATCCTAGGCAAAGGATACTTGTTCTTGATCGTCACCTTGTTTAACTCTCGGTAGTCGATACAAAGTCGGAACGATCTGTCCTTCTTTTTGACGAATAATATCGGAGCACCCCACGGCGATGCACTCGGCCTGACATAACCTTTGTCAAGGAGATCTTCAAGTTGATTCTTCAACTCTTGCATCTCAGCTGGAGCCATCCGATACGGTGATTTGGAAATCGGCGCCGTACCAGGCTCAAGATCAATTGAAAACTCTACGTCACGGTTCGGGGGTAATCCAGGAATTTCTTTCGGAAAGACATCCGCAAACTCCCTAACTACAGGAATATCAAGAACCTCAGGTCCATCCTTCGCAGTCGAATCCAAGTAGCAAAGGTACCCGACACATCCTTGTCATAGTAGCTTAAACGCAGTCATCGCATTGATCAGCTTGCCGTTATCAGCGTCATTTCGACCTTTGAACTTGCACACGAACTGGCCCCCAGATGACACCGTCACCGTTCTTGAACTGAAGTCGATCACCGCCTTGTGACGCGTCAGCCAATCCATACCGAGGATAATGTCGTATGGAGCCATGACTATGCAGATTAAATCTGCCTCGAATTCCTTACCCTGAATGGTAATCGGAAAGTCGGACAGATGCTTGGTTCCCACTAAACGTTCTCCATTAGGAAGATTAACGACGAAAGGGTCGCATGAATCGTTGCATACTAAATCTAACTTGCTAACACAGCTATCCGAAATAAAGGAATGCGTAGCACCAAAATCAAACAGAATGCACACTGAAGTAGAGTGAAGGTATAAAGTACCTTGAGCAATCGGAGCATTGGGTCCATCTGCTTCACG
This sequence comes from Rheum nobile, assembly GCA_027886185.1. Classification (NCBI taxonomy): domain Eukaryota; kingdom Viridiplantae; phylum Streptophyta; class Magnoliopsida; order Caryophyllales; family Polygonaceae; genus Rheum; species Rheum nobile. The sequence continues at coordinate 595,543 of WOAB01000685.1, read as the reverse complement.
CATTTCGTACAAGCGTTGGCCCTGACTTCCAGAAACAGCTGGGGCCTTTCCCCTGTTCTGAGCAGTCGTCTGCACTGACGGGCTAGGAGTCTCGGCAGGCTTAAACCTAGGTCGGTTGCTCTGATGAACTGACCCTTGCTGCGACTCTACTCCTTTCTGCTTCCCCTGCTTGCAGAACTTTTGCAGATGACCATCACGTCCACACCCAAAGCACGACCTCTTCTCCTTCTGACACTTATTGCTCTTGTGCCCAGCCGTACCACAGTTATAACACTGAACTGAACTCCTAGTCTGCCCTGACTGCTGAGTCGATCCTCCTTGTGTCATCTCCGTTTTAGCTCGGCCGGACTTGGAAAAGTTAGACGATGGCGCAAGGCGCTTAAAACCACCTCCCTGGTTCTGGTTCTGCATCGACTTCTATCGGTTGCGCCTTTTGGTCGACTCCTCTAGAGTTATCTCCAGCTTATAGGCACAATCCACATACTGCTCCAAGGTAGAGCATGTGTGGTGCACCATTAACGGCTTGATATTCGGGCTCATCCACTCGTGGAAGTACCAGATCTTTTGGGCCTCGCTGGTGATCTCGGCAGGGGCGTACTGTAAAAGATGATTGAACTTAGACGCCAACTCGGTCACTTTCAGACCATCCGTCTTTGGGTACAAGAACTCTTTATGCTTCTCCTCTCTCATAGCACGAGAGAAAAAGCGATCAACCATCTTGGTCTTGAACATCGACCAAGTCAACACTGGGCTCTCAGCCAAACCTGTGTTCTCCCACCACTCGCTAGCCTCCTCCTTCAGCTGAAGAGAAGCGATATGGACCTTCTCGGCCTCAGTACACTCCACGTTCCGAAACAGCCTCTCCATAGGGGAGAACCAATGAGTCACTGCTACTGGCTCCCCTTTCCCGTTATAGCAATTGGGCCTCATGGAAGTTGTTGGGGTCGGAAAATCGACCATTCGTCCAATGGGCATCGACTGTTTGACGCAATTGGTCGGACGCATCAGACCCGTCAGACGTGAGCCATGCGACCGTCGCCTGATTCCTAGACGCAACGGACCAGCGAGATTTTCTCCTTTATTACTCCGAGATCTCCAACGGTTGTATGCATTATTTCAGCCATCAAGGAGGGAATCAACCATCTTTAAGAGAGGATCAAGGCTTATTAAGAGGAGATCAAGCGTAATTAATGCAGAATCAAGGAGAGATTAAGAGCATTTAAGGAGAATTCAAGTGCCATTAAGAAGGAGATCAAATCCTATTCAAGGGAGATTAATGCGGGAGATTCCTTCTCCTTAGCTATATATACAAAGCTCCTTAGCTATTCTAAAGGGATCCAATCCCACCCAAAAAGCCTTGTAATACATCTACTTTTCTCCATTTCGCGTAATTGGAAGAACTTGTAAGCATCCTCATACGATCGGAAGCTCTCACGCTTCGAACAGTGTTCTTATCTATCTAATGAAGATAAGTCTTTCTTATCTCGATTTACATTATATTCTACTACATTTTATGCTATTTTACTCTTTAAGTTTCATATATTCAATCTTGTCATTATTGTCGCCTTGACTCAACAAACTAGTCGTCGTTACTATTTTTATTCGATTCTCATGTCTAACGTTTGATCGATATGGATTTTTGCTATTTTACCCCGTCTAAGGCGATTTAGGTTATCCGATCTTTTTGCCCCAAAACAATTTGGCGCCCACCGTGGGGCAGATAGTTAAAATCATTCGATTAATCTATTCATCATCTATACATCTAATTGATTCACAATCATTTATCTAATATACTATATTGCATAACGATCAGGTATGATTCAACGCCTCATCTATGGAGACAGTATGAACAGATCTAACGATCCAACCAGATCTAACGATCCAACCAGATCTAACGATCCCACCAGATCTAACGATCCAACCAGATCTAACGATCCAACCAGATCTAACGATCCGCCCAGATCTAACGATCCGACCAGGTCTAAACGATCCGACCAGATCTAACGATCCGACCAGGTCTAGACGATCCGACCAGATCTAACGATCTGACTTTATCTACACGACCGACTATAGGTCTACACGACCGACTACAGGTCTACACGACCGACTATAGGTCTACACAACCAACGTCACACAAACAACGGCAAAGGACTACTTGAAACGGTTTAACCGGGAGAAAATCGGGATCCTCAATTGCGACGTCCCAACCTCCATAGAAGCGTTCCACCAAGGACTCGATAAAGGAGGCGATCTCTATGAAGACCTCACAAGGTACCCATGTAAGACCTTTGAAGATGCTCAAGCTAAGGCAACGGCTCAAATTCGACCCGAAAGGACGATGCATCATCGAAGGGACAATAGGTTTTATCCATATCGTTTCTAAGTCATTTACTACGTATTATCATTATCATTTACTATTTGCACTCATCGCATCTTTGGATTATCACTTTTTGAATTACCAAATAATTCGACTTTTACATGTCGACCTACGATTACGTACGTATCATTTCAAGTCTAAATATATATATTCTCGCTAGATATTATTACATGAACCTGATTGCTAACATGAGGATTATCGATAAACTCGAGCACCAAATCCTACCATGTCTTTTTTATTCTACAAGGTACATGACGAATCTACTCAGTCCAACGCATACAAGATCATCATCAACAAACTCACGAAATGCCTCGCATGGGCTAAAGGCAAATGGGCGGACGAACTCCCGTTCATTCTGTCCGACAAGACCACTCCAAAGAATGCGACACACTTAAAATTATACCATTTCTGAACCAACAAGGTAAGACATTAACATATCTTCATATGTCATACATTGCTTATCGTTGCATGCGCAATTACATATCTTCATATGTCATACATTGCTTATCGTCGCATTAGCAAATACATATCTTCACATGTCATACATTGCTTATTGTCGCATTACATTTACGTACATACGGGTGACGACCCTTAACATACACATTGGATCCAGTCATCCGCAAAAAGCGCTTACACTACATTTACACGATCGATCGGAACACGGGTAGAGATGAACAACACAGGCACGTCGACACCCCGCCTGCCTTACACATTACATAAGGTTAAGACACCTTATTACATTCACGCAATAAAACATAAGGCATAAACACCTTATTACATATTGCTTACCTCCCCGGCATAACGTCATGACTAAACACACATTATGGGTGACAAACCCTACATACGGTACCTACAAATACACAAACCTGCGCAGTACACATTTACAAAGTTAACGCCTCACACGGCTATAACTTACACACGACCCACCAACAAAAGCTTTTACGCAAACGGTGGTACAATACAATATACATCTTAGTCTTTCTTTACATACATACGGTAAGCCCTACTCGACGGAGCACACGGGCAAACCCGACATACATACGGCAAGCCCTACTCGATGGAGCACACGGGCAAACCCGACATACATACGGCAAGCCCTACTCGACGGAGTACACGGGCAAACCTGACACACAAAAACTATGCAAATCGACTTGACATGTCACATTACATTTACATACATATTGGATCCAGTCATCCGCAAAAAGTGCTTACATTACACGATCGATCAGTACACGGAGAGACGACTTACGGTTCAACGGCACATTGCCCACCTTACACAAGGGAACCCACCTTATTTACGCAGCAAACAAATTGCTTTCCTCCTCAATCTACACAAATGTCATGACTAACACACATTACGAGTGACAAACCCTATATACGGTACCTACAAATACACAAACCTGCGCAGTACACATTTACAAAGTTAACGCCTCATACGGTTACAACTTACACACGACCCACCAACAAAAGCTTTTACGAAAACGGTGGTGCAATACAAAATACATTCGCGGAGTTAAACGCCCGATGGCTAAAAACTTCAATTCAACGCTTTCAAAAGACAAAAGCTTTACACAAGCAACATCGCATCACTTCATCGACTATCTACACATCAGGATGAGTTCGGACAAAACCAAATTACAAAAAAACAATCAAGGGTCAGGGTTTACAACGTCATCAGCAGCAGGGGCTAAGTCGGGATAAGACTGGGGCTCAAGCGGTACGAAGTCACTAGAATGGAGTCTCATCCCCACATGCACTTTTGACCAGAGATTCCTATCCGATGCCGGCCAGATAGAAAAACTATGAGCCTGGGTTCCCCTTCGGAAACAAGATCTCCATGGCCTCCTTCTTCGCCTTCAAATCTCAGGTCCCCTGCTTACCCTCTCCAAACTCTTCCATCATCTCGACACGCGACTTCAACACGTAAAAAATGCCTACGTCGCCTGCAACTCGACCAGCCGGAGACGCTGACACGACATACAATACATAAATCACAAGCAAACAAAGAGAAACGGCATACTACGAACTGCTTATAAGACTTGTCCTGTCCAAAGGCACTCGTCTTTTCCTACAAATACATACGACTCTTCCCCGGACAGACAAAGTATGCTACATTACAGGTCGTCATGACCAAACATCTCGCGTCACTACCAAGGCACGATTGACAAAACAAGTTGATCAAACACACACGACTACAGGTCTACACGACCAACGTCGCATAAATGACGATAGGTCTACACGACCAATGTCGCAAACACAGGTCTAGACGACCGACGACGGGTTTATACGACCGACGATAGGTCTATACGACCAACGACAGGTCTACACGACCAACGTCGTACAACAATTACATGTCTACACGACCAACATCGCACAAATGACAATAGGTCTACACGACCAATGTCGCAAACAATTATAGGTCTACACGACCAACGTCGCACAAATGATGATAGGTCTACACGACCAATGTCGCAAACAATTATAGGTCTATACGACCGATGACAGGTCTATACGACCGACGACAGGTCTATACGACCGACGATAGGTCTATACGACCGACGATAGGTCTATACAACCAACGACATGTCTACATGACCAACGTCGTACAACAATTATAGGTTTACACGACCAACATCACACGACTTGACCCGGAAGCAACTGGCGAGTCCACCTATAAAACAAAACAAACGACAAACAAGGAGCGGTCTCCTGACCCTTCGTCATCACAAGAAACGCCCTCAGTCGTCTTCACACGATTATTGGCTATATTGAGTTGATTCTCAGTTTGAGAAATACACATGACGGCCCCGTCGCCCGAACGCCTACAACAAAATCAAGATCATGCCAGAAGAAAGAGAAGTTATAAAATCAAACCGTCCCATCACTTGATGCTCTGGCCCAGTTTAATTTTGGGGGTATTGTTGGGGTCGGAAAATCGACCATTCGTCCAATGGGCATCGACTGTTTGACGCAATCGGTCGGACGCATCAGACATGTCGAACACATCAGACCCGTCAGACGTGAGCCATGCGACCGTCGCCTGATTCCTAGACGCAACGGACTAGCGAGATTTTCTCCTTTATTACTCCGAGATCTCCAACGGTTGTATGCATTATTTCAGCCATCAAGGAGGGAATCAACCATCTTTAAGAGAGGATCAAGGCTTATTAAGAGGAGATCAAGCGTAATTAATGCATAATCAAGGAGAGATTAAGAGCATTTAAGGAGAATTCAAGTGCCATTAAGAAGGAGATCAAATCCTATTCAAGGGAGATTAATGCGGGAGATTCCTTCTCCTTAGCTATATATACAAAGCTCCTTAGCAATTCTAAAGGGATCTAATCCCACCCAAAAAGCCTTGTAATACATCTACTTTTCTCCATTTCGCGTAATTGGAAGAACTTGTAAGCATCCTCATACGATCAGAAGCTCTCACGCTTCTAACATTGTTCTTATCTATCTAATGAAGATAAGTCTTTCTTATCTCGATTTACATTATATTCTACTACATTTTATGCTATTTTACTCTTTAAGTTTCATATATTCAATCTTGTCATTATCGTCGCCTTGACTCAACAAACTAGTCGTCGTTACTATTTTTATTCGATTCTCATGTCTAACGTTTGATCGATATGGATTTTTGCTATTTTACCCCGTCTAAGGCGATTTAGGTTATCCGATCTTTTCGCCCCAAAATAGAAGTGATGGTCTTAAGAGCGCGACCATAGCTGTCTCTAGCCCTGACGGCATTCTCCTGAATCACAGGGTTTATGGGCTCCACAACATCAGGAACCGCTGGGTGAGTAGGCACTTCTTGCGCTTGAGGCACACTGGGTCTCAATACGTCTGCAATTGCCTGCATCACAATCTCGCGAATCGCCTCAACAGCTGCGGCATCAAACAGTGCCGGCGCTTGGGTCTGATCTTGACCTTCACGCCTATGCTGGACGCGAGACTCTGACTCGTGCTCATCTTGAACACCTCTTCCTGCTGGCCTGGGATCTTGGCTAGTCCCAGCACCGGCTCGAATCGAGTTTCTCGTGCTTCTTGGGTTCACCATATGTTTACCGATCCAATTCCAAGCATTCAATACATTAATATTATGCAATATTCTTATCCAATATACCAACATAAAGAAATTACTCAAAATAGATCAACTTGGCATTTTATAGATGAACCTTCGAACTGTTACCAAGCTACACATAAGTCTATCATCCGAGCGCTAGGACAACATTGCTCGAAGATAAAAGTATTTCTCAGAGTACTTGCCGCAATACTGAAATATTACACATAGTACAAACTTGGAGTACTAAGAAATGAAACTACTGCAATAGGCAACGCCAATTCTCATCAAGGCGTTCCAAAATGTCTCCCATAAGACTGGCTACTCGTGCACGGTCTCTTCGGACTAGGCTCACCATCGAGCTCTGGCGATGGGTTTCGCACCCGGCTTGACCCTGAAGCACATGGTCCTATCTCAGTCATGGTAAGGTATGGGTCGTCCATGACTGGTTCTCCTATCCCAGTCCTCCTCTGAGTACTGGCGATCAGCTCCTCCCTCCGACGCTGCTGTTCTGCAGAGATTACCTCGCTCTGGCGGAGGATCTCCTGCAGCTCGGATTCTGACCTCCTTCTTCTTGGAGTAGGGATAGGCTGAGATTCCCTGTCACTTCTCCTAATACCGTACTCGGTATACAGTGCCTCCCAATCAGCTTCTGACATGGGTGCGTACTCTGGCACTGGTGGCAACTCTTGCATAGGTGGTAACTCTGTACTGGGGTGAATAAATTGTATCCCCGTTTCTTGACTATCCACCAGCAAGTGCCTCAAGTCATCGGACTCCTGGTTTTGTCCGCTGAGGTCCATCTCGGTATCCTCCTCGGGATCATCCTCGATGGGGTCCTCTTCCTCTTCCTCTTCGGGGTCATCCTCTATGGGGTCCTCTTTTTCATCTTCCTCCTCGCTCCCTTCAATAATCACATCCATCAGGTAATCGTCATTGTAGTACCCACTTGCGTACCTAGACAATTCATCAACTTGCAGTGCTTCCTCCCTTGGTGGCTCCACTGGCGCTGTCACAGGAACTACAGCATTCCTTGACACCAGAACTACCGACTCAGGAAGCACATGCTTGATCTCCTCAGATGGGCTGCTCGGGCCTCCAACCTCGAAGCACCTCTGGGGTATAGGGAAGTCTAGCCTCTCGTTAGACGGTGAATCCATCTCGGCATCTTCCGACCCCTTTCTCTGAGAGAGACATGCACCCATCTCCTATAGGATAACGATGAAGAAATTAGTCTTTCTAGACATAGAAGCAAGCTTACTATATCAGACTATCCAGAAGACATGACTATGAACGGTGTTTTTAAATTCTTTTTACTTTGAAAATTCAGAGCCCTTTTTAAAGCATTTTCGAAAATGGATAAATGGTTTATAAAAATCCCAAACCCGTTTTAAAACCTTTGGCTCTGATACCACAACTGTAACACCCCCAAAACTTAACCCTTTTGGAAAAGTATTACCGCCAGTGACCCCAGTGTTCCTTACCGAGATCACCCAAGGCTTTACCATTGAAACACAATTTATGAAATACAAATGATACATAATGATCGAAGCATTCAATTCCAAAACATAACATTGTCAAGGAAACAAGAGTTACGGGATTACAACCCAATCCCGAATAGGCCAACACAAAGTTTAAAACAAAAACAACGGAATTCTTAGAAAGTACATTACAACCAAAGTCATTGTCCAAAACATCTCAACCTGATTAAAGAAATAATTAAGACGTTCAAAAACCACCGTCGACTCCATAGTCCTTCTATTCTTCTGAACTACTTTCTATCTGATGTGCCGAATCGAACGGATGACTCGAGCCCACATGCAGAGAACAAAGTTTGTGGGTTAGTCTACTTGAATAGACTAGCAAGGGTACAAAGCAGAATGGTTCGAAGCAGTCGTATTAGGTTAGACTCATCGTTTCTCGAATAATAATCGATGACGATAGTCAACCATCATACTCCTACTGGAATAGACAAGAGGTATGCACAAGAGAAGATTCTGGAAGACTGAACCTTCACAGAATTCGACTCGAAAAGAAGACTCCAACGGAAATGAGTCTTTAAGGAAGTATGACAAATCTGGAATGTTTACAGCATCAAACAACAATGATTTAAAAGTTGACTGAGATGCTTCGGTTCACGACCAACCTCATCGCATACAGCGAATCCAGATTGGAAAGAGAACGTACTATGATCAAAGTCGAGACGAGTTCTCCTAGCTGCACTATAACTTAGCTGCACTACTCGCCGAAGGTTTATTAATTATGTGCGTCAGAGTAGCACTTATCTGATTTATATTACAAACCACACATCACGTTATTAGACTTTTACATGTGTACCCCACCAATGGGACGACACATCTTAGTATATGTTTCGTCGAGAGTGACGTACACCGAAAGGTTTGTGACACCAGCTAAGTGTCCTGTCTCTACACACTTGTGAAAGAGACCGATCATGATCTTAGCATAGTACCAGATGGAGACGAGCCACCCCGATACCAGATTATAAAGAAATGACTGGACAAAGTCCGAGTAACGTTCCTATCTAACAATGCTAACTAAACAGTTATAGCACAATAACAGATACAGGATAAATCCACATAAAGGCCCGAAACGCGATCACAGATAATAGCGTTTTTCTAACAGATATACAACCTATTATATGATTTTCAAAACAGTTTATCAAAACCGTTTCCAGACAAACAGAGTATTCATTCCAAAATAATTACTCAGATAAACTACTGATAATTAATGTAAATATGGAACGAATGAGCAAGAGCGAACCGCCACTTGCCTTAATCCGCAGAATAGAAACAAGCCTTACGACGGGATTCCGGGCTCGACACGGGGATAGCTCCGCTAGCACAAACACCTTCGAGTCGACCCATAAAAGGAACCCTAAGTTAGATCCGACATAACCACAGTACGAATCTAAAAACGACAAAAGAGAACAAAATGAAAGACGCCACGACCACAACCAACCAAGCCAAAGCCACGAAGGCATTCTGGGCACTGGCGGCGGTCGCTGTTCTTGGCGGCAGTCGCCGTTCTTGGCAGCGGTCGCCGCAGTTCATCACGGCGACCGCCGTGGAGAACGCGGCGGTCGCCGTGAAGAACTCAGACGACAGAAGCGGCGAGAAAACTCACCCAAATGATGCGCGTTTCGACCCCTTTTTGCCTTGCCTGGGTTCCAACCTCCAAAGGCAACCAAAAGGCTTCACAAGGGCTTCTGGAAACACCACCAAACGACATCGGCGAAAGCTTCAGAATTCCGGCGAGGGCACAAACTCCGGCGAGGCAAAAATTTGGCAGAGGTTCGGTGTTTGTGATGGCTCAAATCCTTTCCCCAACACCTCCTTTTATAGCCAAAGCATCAGGAGCACGAAGATGGGCCTACGACAGCTAGTTCGGCACTCGCCAGAACCACGCCGACGACCATCGGGCAAAGACTCCCGGACAACGACGGTGGCAATTACGGCGGGCGCCGTAATTTACGGCGGTCGCCACAGCCTGGCATGCCAGCTACCACCTCGAGCATTGGGACGGTGGGCACCGTGACTTGTACGGCGGTCGCCGTTCTTGGATCCGCGATGGCGGTCGCCGCGACTGTACGACAGTCGCCGTGACCAGCTTTTTCCCGCCCGTTCAGCTTTGAACGAACATGACATTAAACCGGGATAAAAATTATCGTACATGAACGAATATTAAAATCCAAGGCATGTTGTCTGTATATTATTTCACTGAGAAAAATATTACAGATACAGAGCACATTACAGAATGTCTCAAACTCTTTGTATTAAATCCGACGTACACAACGGGTACTCGGGAAAATTCCAAAATTCCCAAAATAACCTTATAAAAATACGGGGTATCACAAGCATTTGGGACTAATGTCTGTAGATGTGATACCTCCTGGTCAGAGACGGAGAATCGCTGTTATCGGATCCGGTAATAAACGTATGCTTATTAGTAGGAGGGAACCTGAACCGGCTTGCTTTGATTCTACAGAAGAATCCAGACCAGAATTACGCACGATATAATCCCATATATTTCCTTGCCCACTTTTGCTTTGATGAAGGCGTTGGAAGTACTGTTGATTGTGTTCC